>JASVER010000004.1:8210610-8810610 GCA_030449065.1 Oceanodroma leucorhoa | reverse complement strand
CATTCAGATGCTTTACTCAAAATACTTGACAGCAGTCTTTCCACATGTCTACTACATATCTGAAAACTTTCACAAGTACTCTAAAAGAGTATTGATTCAGAAACTACTGAAAAATGTCCATGTTGAAGCTTCAGTTCCTTTTCTGTCTGGATTTTTTAATTACATTTAATGTAAATGCTATGTTAGTCTTAAAAGGCAAGCACTTTGTAAGCTGACCTCTGAAAAGCGTTCAGCTGAGTATGAGGACTCTTTTTGGTTTGGGTTTTTTTTTTGTGTGGTTTTTTTTGTGGTTTTTTTTTTTTTTAGCATAAAACCATAGCTTTTTTTCTGACTAGGTGTCTGTGTAATTTATTGTTAGTGTATAGCTGAGTACCGGGTTGCTATTGGAAGCAGTGGAAATCTTGGTCAGATCAAATCTAGTGGACTTAAATTTTGAAGGAGTTGTGTAACTATAAATTGGTAACTGCATGATCTTAAACCTGCGGAGTTTATCTTCACTGCTAATAGAATTGTGAATACTTATTTTCTTCTTGTTCTCTTTGTAGATAACAACAAGAGAAGATATCAATTCAAAACAGGCAACAAATATCAAAACAGACCTGGAGCCTGAAGCATTCCGGCCAAATCTTAGCGATCCCAGTGAGTTACTACAGCCAGAACAAATTGAAAAGGTATTAACTTATAAATGTCATTTTTTAGTATTGTACGTTAATGTATCACAAATGCTATGACCTTAATGTAAAACACACCAGTAGGAAGACCTTGTGTGATATCAAATGCATAAGCACAACACAATTCATAGCTAAAATGTTGCTTTTTTTCTTATCGTAAGTTTCAATACACCATAACCACACTAGTCTGTGTCCTTGCCCTTATTTCATTCTTCTTTGAAAATAGCTTGGCTTTCACTGCAGTCTTTGCTGTCCAGTCTGAAGTCATCTCATTAAATGTGTTTATGGAAGGTTTGAATCAAGGCTGATTGGATTCAAAGACAYGGGAACAGGAGAGCAAGCATCCTTTATTCTTCAGCTTGTTACCTGTTGACTTGAGTGATCTAGTTGCCCGGTACTGAGACATATATAACTATGTGGTTTTACTGTCTTTAGATAAACCTTTTGGAGACCTTACCAAACACATGTTCTTCAGTTGGTAAATCATTCTTCTCCTGCAGGTCACTGGTAGAGGTGGGAAAAGAAACCTGCTTGAGAGACCTGGGGTAGACAATATAGATGTGAAACTTTAGAGTCAGTCTGAAGTTTTAAACTAGCTTTTAAGGCCACTTGTAGTAGTTCAGAAGAACATAATCAGCTTTCACTTATATGTAATACATTCTTAAAAATAGTAAAAAATTTATTAAATAAGACAGTTGTCATTATCTTGTTAACAGCTCACAAAATCTCTTCCACCACGGACCATTGGATATCCATGGACTCTTGTATACAGTACTGCAAAGCATGGCATGAGCTTGAAGACTTTGTATCGAACTATGCTGGGATTAGACACACCTGTGCTGTTGGTTATCAAGGACAGTGATGGACAGGTAGGAAAATGTTTGCGTGGAGGTAGGGGACCCATCAAGAAAAACGTTTAAGGAGTATAAAGGAATAGCTGACACGTCAGTCCATCATGGGAGATAAAATTGTGTGCATCAAGCTGGTTTTCTCCTTGATAGTTACGTAGATGCTTTTAAAAACATTTCACTGTCAAGCAATCCTCTGACATACTATGTTTCTCAGAAATACTTTAATGATACAAGTTCACTGTCACAATGCATGAGTCTTATAATACCAAATTACCAAATTTACTTTCAATATTCTTTTTTTAATGCACTTAAAGCACAAGAAATGTAGTCTCTAAAACTTTGCAATGCTGGAAGATCTTGTTGAGTTGGAATGTCATTGCTGTGGCCAATGCTTCTTGGTACGTTCTGTGGCTGCAACCAACATTTCTGTCCTGTTGAAGGGCTGCGGGATTTTTGCTGCATAATGAATTTTTGTTCCTTGAGTCTCTGTAGTTGTGCTCTATTCTCCCTTGACTGGGGCATGAATTCCAGAAAGTGGGTCACATCTCACCATTTGAATAGCAAGCATCTTCTCTTGAGTATTCTAATAACAAGTGAACGTTAGAGGCAGCATGAGACTTTGATTCTTTCTTTCTTTCTGAAACCTCTGTGCTCTCTTGTGGAAGCAAGTTACTGCTGTCGTGAAGAATTGACAGAACCACTGCAAAATCTGTGGCATTTACTTCACTTACCTATCCCACTTCGGGAACCACTGTTTTTATTTTCAGGAAGCCTGGGCTCATATCACCTCATATCATTCAGGGGATCTGAAAACTGTAAATGAAGGCTATGTTTTCTAATTCAAGTTACAACTTGTTTTTTCCTTCTGTTTCCTGCCTCAGGGATCCCTTAAAAAGAAAAATCCCTTCTAAATCTCTGCTAGTAGAGCACTCTTTCCCGGAAGTTCTTTAAAAGGGAACTTTTCTTCATTTACTTTCTAGTCTTGAAAATAAAAACTATTCAGTAGACTTGAGATGTCTCAACAGACCCATCAGCCTTTTGAATGTACTTTGGTAACTTTCCTTCTCCGATTCCCTTGTTAGATTCTCAGGATTAATTTGTAAGATACCTACTTCCTAATACCTGATTATCTGGCCCAGAAAGAAAATGTCCCTTTTCTGAGAGGGCTGTCTTGCCACCAGCATGTAGTATTGTTCTGTTGCTGGAAGTATTCAGGTGACTTTCCATGTATGAATATCTCAACTTGTATGTTCAAAAAGTGTCATGATTGCCCAACCAAAACAGGGAATTTATAGACATGTCATAATTTTTTGTGAAACAAACCATGACAAATCTCAACTTACGGGCTCATGCCCAGGAACATGTATGAAAGCATTCCTTGGACTTTTGGGACAAGTAGCCACCTGAACTTGTATCTTTCACAGTGTACGCCAGATTTTACCTAGGTTCCACTCTAGAGTAAGTGAAATCCATGTGTATTCAGCATGCAACACATATTACAGAAGGAAAGGTTCAGACAAGTTTTACATGCTGAGTCCTTCACCAATGTAGTGAGAGTGGTGTTTTCAGTACTTCTGTCTCTCAAGCTATTAATGAGAAATGTCTCTGCATTTGACAGCTGAAAATTAATTTTACACTCTTTGAATTCAAAACCCATGGAAATTCAGTGTAGTGTCTTTCTCCTCTTGATGCAAGGATCTACAATCATGAAAAATTACACAATGATAGCCTACTATGCCCTTTGATGGTAATTAATCGGGGTCATCCATTTTTTAAAGAAGGTATTGATTTTTTGAAAGCGGTTAATTTATCTTTAACATCTTGTACCTTCCTGGCAGATAGTCCTATAAAACTGCTTTCCATGACTGAAAAAGAATCTGAGTACTTTTTTATAGGCGAGTGTATCCAGAAATAGTTCACTAGCAATATGCTAGGATAAATACTATTTATGCCCTTCCAGAATGTGTTCTAAGAGAGACCAGGTGTTTTCATATTTTATGCTCCAAGATAACTGCCTGTTTTCTAAGCTATCTAGTTCAGAGAAGATCCCAAATGAGATTCAGCCTTGTTGACGAATGACAGAATTATGACCAGATAGTTTCTTGCCATTTGCTGACCATACCTCCTCACTCCTTTTTGGCATACATTGTTCTGCCCAGTTTGTAGTTTCTGTTTTTATGAAAGATACTAGTTTTGTCTTATGCTCGGTTGAGGTACTTTTCCTTCAAACTAGAATTAATTATTTGCTGGGCTCCTTTCTCTGAGACCCTGTTCTTTGTTGTCCATGTTGATGAAGACAGTCTTTATCTGATGTTGACATTAAGTTGAGTAAGGAGCAAGTGTACCTTGTAATTTTTCATAATATGGTTCATTAAAGGCTGCTAAGCCTCACCCTGTCTTTCTTTTTTTTTTCCAAAGCCACTTCCAATCTTGATTTCTTTTTAAAATCAAGTAACAATTTTACTTAAAGGGCTGTCAAAAAAAAGCAGCCAAAACACTCAGCTTTGACAAACTAAAGCTTTATTTGTGTAAAAGCTGAACATTGTCTAGTTGAAGGTTGGAATCTGAAGCCACCTAAGTTGCCTGCTGTAGTCAATTCTAGGAGATCCTCTAATAAAGGTTCCCAAGAAATCTATAGATATCTACATTACAGTTGTTATGGACTGGCTGTCTATCTACTGGTATGTGCTTCTGTTAGTGAAGACACCAAGCTCTGGTATCTACTAACAGCCATTTAAAAAGAARTTAACACCTAATTCCTGAACACGAGTCACTAAATAAGTGGTGTTCCGGAAGTGGGATTAATGTAGCTAACCACCCAAAGGACTGTTGAATTTTACAGTAAGTCATTCTTCAGATTGTGTTATATACACTGGAAAGGAGTGAGACATGGAGCCTAAAATTTGGGAGTTTTAGGTACCCACTCCCAACAACTAGCCACAACAATCAGATCTCATGCAGAAACCCTATAGACATCACTTCTCAAAGGACTAAAGTAACTGTTGGGGAGCAAACTGCTCTTCTGCTGTAAAGCCTGATTCTTTTAATGTTGCTTATAGCAACAAAGTGATCTTTCCAGGCCCAGACTTGTTGATGGAAGCGTATGGAACATGTACGTAGAGAGGTGGTGGAATCCTGATTCCTGGAGGTACTCAAAGCTTAACTGGACAAGACTCTGAGCCAACCCAATATAGCTTCAGAATTAGTCCTTCTTTGAGTAGGGAACTGTATGAGAGACCATCTGAGGTTCTTTATAACCTAAGTTATTCTATAATTAGAAATAACATAYTCCTGTATCTCTATATGAAGCAAGCTTCAGAGTCTCTTAAGTAGAACATGTAAGGTTTTCCATACGGTTAGGATGTACTAGCACTGTATTTTAGTGGTATACAAATAACAGCCCTGAGATGATCCGAGACAAACGGTGAAATAAGTGTTGTGTGACAAGTTCATACCTGTGTGGAAGCTGAACTGAGATAGTTTAGGGTTGGCACAACTCTGTATGTTGTTCTAATAGAAGGTTAGTTCCTCTCAAGGAATGTCAATTGTTAATGAAATCTTATATTAACTTCATTTTTTTTACTTATATTTACTTACTAGATGTAGTGTCAGCCCTGAGGGTGTTGATCTGAACTAAGGCATGTCTTAGTTACCCGAATGTAGCTAGCAGAGCTGCTCTTCTAAGAATAACTTGAGCCCTTAAAAGAAGTTAAGATCGAGACACTCAGATAGTTTGAAGCTACATACAAATTAAGAAATAATTGGAAGAGTTCAATGACTTCACATTGCTGTGGAGTTGCTGGCAAATATTCATGTAGTTATTTAAACACGGAGTTTCCTTTATTTCAGCAGCCCATTTTGTTCTGTTCATGAATCGCTTCCTTAATTTGAATTCAGTATGGATTTTTATGCTAGAAGATGCTGTATTTAGGTTCAGTTACCTGCATACAGTAAGCATAGTCAAAGGTAATAAAATGTTTGACAGAGAAGAGTTACACTCGGGTTTCTGAAGTCTGGCCAACTGCCCCAAACACTTGAAATCACAAGAAGGAAAAAAGTCTCACTTATTCTGCGTTTTAGAGATTACATGTGCAAAGGTAACAAAAAAAGGAAAAAAAAAAAAAAGAAACAAAAAAAATTGAGTACTGGTTTCTGCAGGACTCCAGTAATAGACAGAATAGACTACAGCAATTATGCATTCTTTCTGACTCTTTCATCTTTAATTTTTAGCCTTAACAGTTACAGATAATGGAACAGCTAGTAAAGATCAGGTAAAAATGAAATACTGTCTTGAAGTGCAAACTCTATTGTTGCAGAAATATGCATGAAATAAGGGTTGGAGGTAATTGTTTTGTGACACTGAAGTAACCAAATAAAACCCTGAAATAAAATCCGGAAAAAATGTTATGTTGCTAAACAAGTCAATTGACAGGAACTTGAGGATTAGGGTAATCAAATACCTAGTATCTAAGGCTTTCATATTTGATCAGTTGTCTTTGAAGGACAATGAACCAATAATTCTTAAAGTTCTGATGGAAGACTTGGTTTTATAATGAATTAAGTCATTAAAAGCCTTAGCCAAAACTAAGTAAAGCATGCCTGGAAGAATCCCTCTGCCAGCCTTTACTCATAGAGACTTTTCAGCAATACCCAAAGTACCAGCTTGGAATGATTGACTACGATCAATCTAAAATGTCATCATCTAGTCTGAATCACTCTGTAAAGTCTTCCCACTTAAAATGTATTTCAACTGAGCCAAGCCTATTTTTAGAAAAAGGATTTTAGAGTTAGTATTCTTTATAATAGGACAACTATTGCTTCTCTTAATTTAAGCCTGAAATCAAACAGCAGTTTTAACTGCCTTGTCTATAATGTAAACTTTGAGTTCTTCAGAAATTGTGGGGGAAGAGAACACTTTGCATGTTTTTGTAGCACTAGGCTAAATGAGTGTGATTATGTTTAAGCCAGCTGATTTTCCACAAGTGCCCAAATAACAATGTTCAGATCTACTTAATTCCTAATTTCATTTTCCTCTTCCCCTCTGCCACCCCGTCCTCCTCCCCATATTGTTGTTTTAATAAGCACTTTCTCACCTATCATACCAGAATTGAGGTGGACTTCTCTGAACCTTTTTTTTTAACTATTGTTGGTGCTGTTTGTCTATATGATCATTTAACGTAGTAATGATTTACTACAAATCTTGTGTTGGATGTTACACTTGGTCAATTCTCACTTGAACCTCCTCTGACCCACGATGCCATCTAACTAGTAATGGGCTAAAAAAAGAAAAGATAAAAAGCTGTAGGTCTTAATGACACTGGGGACTCATTTGAAGCCTACCTTAAAAAAAAAAAAAAAAAAGGCCAGAACAAAAAAGCCTTCTGGAAAGTAACAGGCAAACAAACGTTTCTTCTTTAAAGAATTGCTTCATTTTGGTCTGATTTCCCCAGAAAGAAACTACCATTTATGTTTTGCTTTCTCTCTTAAGCCTGTTCTTGTAATTTAGACTGTGGGATAACAGAGAAATGTCTTGCCAGTGTTTGATCCTATACGTTAAATGAAATAAATGTCTGTGCAAAAAAAGGATTGGTTTCGTTCTCCTGTGAGCTTGCATTAAAACAGAGGTACAGAAACTTGCACCTCAGTTCATGGAACTTCAAACTTTTAGACTGAATTTGCTGTTTAACAATGCATCTGAAACTGATACAGGTCTTTGAGCACCTTTAGCTGACTGTGATACTTTATTTCATCACTTTGTCAAGTAAGTTTAAAAATTCCTCCAGAGAATCAGATTTTAGAGTGTAAATACTGGTCACATGTATGCTCAAAGGTAATTCTCTTTCTTCATTTAAGTAAAGGAACAGTTTTACGCATGAATAAAGTATCTTGTCAGTGTAGTGATATTTTGTTCTTAAAAAAATACATAACACAAATAAATGAAGTAGTAATAATAATATAAGGAAGAGTCTGTAAGTGTTATGACTGAAAAGGGAGTTCAGTATGTAAATCTTACCTCTCTTTTGCTCTGTAACAATGGGGTCTCAACGATGACTTCTAAAATGTGCAGTACTACCTGCATTAAATTAATTTTGTTTGCTATTGTACATACTTTTTTCAAAATTATTAAAAGTTTTTATTGCAAGAGATTAGTGCTTGAATTCAACAAAAATATTTCAAAACATCTGCTGTTGGCATGATTGATCTGTTGCACATCAGACTGTGTGTTAAGTCTATTATCAGGGTGTTTGGAGAAAATTATCCCTGATATTCTTTAGAAGACTAGCAATTTTTTTCTCATAACCAGTCAGTGGAAGATTGTGTATTGAGGGCAGGAGGGTGTTTTGTTTCATAATGAGCACATCTCTTCTTTACATGACTCTTCTTTCAGTCTTGCTATCTTCAATTTCAATTAGGAGTTTCTGAACAAGAAACTTTCTGTACCACAGAAAATTCCTGAGAAATAAGGAATTTTCTAACAGTGGTTGTTCTGAAATGGGAACTCAAAATTGAGCTGGGGCAGTCTTTATTAGATGCTTGATAGCTGTATATGATCTTTGAGTTCCTGATCTGAAGTTCATGCTCACCTGGTTTTGTGTTTGTTAACAGCTGCTATAGAGCTCAACATGGAAACGAGTGCTTGGAATACCCACAGCCAAGGAGTTTCTTAGGATGGGCAGAAGAAAATAGTTTCTACTTTATATCCTGACCATAATCCAAGTCAGGACACTAGCTTTAATGTCTCMCTCTGATCAGTCCCATGCTTCTGAAACTCACTGTTTAATGTGTCAAAAACACAGAAACTTCATTTTGTTTTTTTCTTTCTCATACAGACAAATGAGAGTGCGCTAGAGGAGTGCTTTGGTACTTATATCAACTCTGCTCTTGCAGATGTTGAAACAAGCTTCCTACTAGCAACAGAAATACTGATTTTGGGAGGGTTGTACTTCATTGGGGTATAGTTGATTTTTGTATAATTATGCAGGGTTTATTTTCTAGTTATTCTAGTTCCTGAGAAACTGATACTACTTTAATCAGGTTTAAAAATCCAATAATCGGTCCTTAGGCCTTTTTAACTACTGTTGTAATGTCTTATTACTGAATATTATGAATACTTTTACTACCTAGCAAAGGCTTAGTTAAAATCTGTCTCTGTTGTAAGACAGGGTTACCAGTGCTTACCTATTATTTGGATTGGAATGAATAAATTACATGAACAATAACAACTCAGTTACAGCTAGGAACTTGCTGAAAATAGCCTAGTTGAAGTGGGAAAGGAGGTATTATGAAGGAGCAGAACCTTTTGATCTGAAATTTTAAAAATATGTACATTGTTTCTGAGAATTTCCTGAGTTTAGTTTTTATCGCTTTGGTTTTTATTTTTTTACTACATTCACTTTTTATTGAGAAAGGGTCCTCTTACCTTCCTACTTACTGTACCACAAAGCACCATTCTGTATCTCAGTCAATGCACTTGGAACTGTGATACCATGTAAGGCTTATCGTGTAGTGAATTCCAAATCTGGCAACGTTTGCAACCTGACTTGTTTATCAGTTTCTATCATTAGAGATTCTCAGATGCTGCGTAGTTTTTCTTAAGTATTTTCTCTTGCATATTTTTGCTTACAGGTTTTTGGTGCACTAGCATCTGAACCATTTAAAGTGAGTGATGGCTTTTATGGGACTGGAGAGACCTTTATGTTCACTTTTTCTCCAGATTTTGAGGTAAGTAGGAATAACTTCATATGCTTTTGCTTTTTTTTCCCCCATATGCATTATATTAAGATACTTACTGGATAACTCTAACAGTAAATAATCTGAAAAATCCTAGGAGTTGGCCAAAAAAAAGTCGTCATACTAGTTTTTCCACACTATCCGTAATTGCACAGTAAATTGGTAGTGTTTGCATAGTGAAAAACATGACTCTCTTGTTGTACTGAAGACTCTTCTACTATTCTAAATTCTGCTAGGTATCTGTCTGAAAATTCACAAACTACATCCTTTTAAAGGGCATATCATCTAACCTGAGCATATTTTCCTGGTATTTTTCAAAGAAGACCTATTTTGGAATGGTCTTATTTTAAATAGTATAAAACGTAGGAGAATTTTTGTTTGCATGTATCTTTTCCCTGAATTTTCTGTGTAAACTTCGTAACTTCATTAAATTGGCCTCTAGCCACCCATAGTCTTTCTTTACTGGTATTTGGTTTCCCTTCCACCCAAACAAAAAGCTTGGATATTTTAACTTGCTAGTCTGTTTTGTTTTGTTTTGTTTTTTCATTAGGTTTTCAAATGGACAGGAGACAACATGTTCTTCATTAAAGGAGACATGGACTCCCTTGCTTTTGGTGGAGGAGGGTAAGTTATAATTTCTTTTTGTCATTAGAGTCTGTTAAAAGTGTGTATGTCTGCACACCTTTAAAAAGAAAATTTGAAATTGACTTCAATTTGTTAGCTCAGGACTCAACAGTTACCAGCCAAGAAAGATTTAGTATGTCAGATATTTATCTTCCTATGTTCAGGAAGCTTAAACGGGAGGTTTGTCTTCAGCATAGTGTGGCGTCAAGTTTCAGCCCTGCAAGGTTATGATGCCTCCTTGCATGCTCTACTTGCGCGTGTGTCTTGGTATATTCAGAATGTACACAAGATAGTGTGATTCTGAAGGTATGTAAATGTGAAAATTATGTGTAACTAGAACAGGCTTGAATTGAAACTGTACCATCCCAAGACATGCCAGTGTCTTCAGAAATTTTATGTTGTCTCACCCCTTTTCCCCCCCATGCAAGTGCATAAGCTTCTAGGATGTTTCCCTTATTCATTATCAGCATTCTCCTCAAATATAAGAGTACTGTTATGCCTTTTTCTTAATACAAATGGAAGGGGCTGAAAACTGAGGAATTCTGGTTAGCTTTTTATTTCAGAATATCTAAAAGAGGGATATTTCCAAATTAATAATAAATAGTAAAAAAATAAGTCTTTGCAGCTTCAAATTTATCAACAGCTATGAGGTACTTGTGTTGAAAAAGAATTCTATAATTCCTTCTCGTTTCTGAATTCTGAATGAAAAATACATTCGTAAGTTTAATGCTTACTCCTTCAGTCTTTTGCTTTAATATATTGTCTGTCTTGCAGAGGGGAGTTTGCTCTTTGGCTTGATGGTGATCTCTACCATGGAAGAAGTCATTCATGCAAAACATTTGGGAATCATACGCTTTCTAAGCGAGAAGACTTCATTATTCAAGACATAGAAATTTGGGCTTTTGAATGAGTATTTAACTATTTCTACAGGGTATTGTCCCAAACCTGACAAGAATCAGTGCAGCTCAAAAATTCCTAGGAGCAATATAATGCACCATTTTACCTTTTTGATTTTTTTTGTATGTTTTCAGCGTGGCCATCTAGTTATTATTTTGAAATAGCAGATTTTTTTCATGCTCTCACATCTGTAATATACTACCCTACTTTTTGTGAGCTGTAGACACTTTTACAGAATCTAGGCCATGTGGACTAGAAATTAACATTAGTTACTTCGAGCCTTGCAGCCTAGAAAATTTTCTTATCCTTATTACAATTGCTTCCCRGGTTTCCCACACACACCTTTCTGCAATCCTGCTAGGGGGCTGCTTCACTGAATATAGGTTATTATTTTTGTATTCAAATTATGTCTATGAATGGAGTTGCCCTCTGTGAACCTATATAAGAAAGCTGCGTGTGGGTATTTGGCAGCAGTGCTGCAGAGATTGGTCTGGACCAATGATGGGTTAATTCATATGGTGCCACGAATAGATGAGAAGCCTAGCATTCCTTCTTAACACATACCAATAGACGTGTGGTGAAGTTAGAAAATCTCCAAAGTCAACAGTGCCACTTGTCTTCTTTATTGTTCATGTTTAGAAAAAAAAGTCAGTTAATATGTCTTCTAGCTGCATGCTGATTGTATTAGAGTGTTTTGCACATGCTGTTAATGATCTGCAGGTTTGGGACAAATACTGACAGTATTGAGCTACGTGGCAAGGACTTACAAAATAGCAAGGGAATGTAAGAATATGATAGTTCCACAAAATTAAAAGGCTAAAGCAAGCAAAACTCGGTGAACAATTTGTAGCTATAGTAGGGCATTAAAAGTACAGAAACAGATGCATCTTTCTTCAACATAAAGTGTCAGATATATACTGTTATACTGTTGTAGCCGTGTAGCACATCAACTCCAAGAATATAGCTTATTCCTGTCCAAAGAAAAAAAAATAGTTGTGATGTTTTTCAGTGGGTCTATGTTGTAAATTTACAGTTAGCACCAGCTCTGATTAAAATGAGATAATGTACTATAGGTAGACAATATTGTAATTCAGTAGACTCGTGGAATATGCAAACTTACTGTCATGTGACCTCAAAAAAAAAAAATGACAGGCTAGAATACAGTTCCAGTAGCTCTTGTCCACTTTTGTAGGAAAATTGATAAGCCATTGTGGCAATAACAGCTCAACAAAACTGTTTAAAAGCTTTTATTCTATGTTCTGCAAAAACAAAACAAAACAAAAAAATTTGCTGTTAAGTGTGACAGTGACTGACTTTGTGCTGAAATTTCAGCTATTTCAGATGAACATTGTATATTATCTTGTAAATTAATGTTTAAAGTAGTTTTGTTATTATAGAAAAGTGTTGATTGACGGGTTGCTTATGGCACTTTAAATTATTCTAGAAATGGAATAAAAGCCAAATGGGTTGGCTTAAGTAGATGTAGTTGTATATTATTTCAACATATTTACATCTCTGGAAAGTTTTAAAAACTTATTTGAAGACAGCTTACTGCTATGGTAACAAGAAAGGGCAGACGTTTCATCTATAATATGCTAATGCTCAATATGAATAGAAATACAGGGCTTTGTTTCCTGTCTCTATGTATAGCTCTTTATCCTTATTAGAACTTAGTGCAATGTGTAGACTAAATGTTTACAAAATAAGGAATTGTAAATAAATTGAAATGGCTTTTCTTCCCTTTGGTCTTCCACAGCAGTATTATTGTCTTTGTGGAGTTAAGACTGATTATTACAACAACAAAAAAATCCTGTAATGGATTTTAAGTACTATAAGGTCACAGTGATGTATAGCAAATAAATCTAAATATACGTAAAAATAAACTTGAGTTGGAGTTTATTTAAAAGATTGAGTTTACTTAGAAGCACAAATGCAAATTGTTGCTGTTCATTTCATAACTTTACTGAATATATAGGATGCATTTGCTCATCCTTTTGGGGATTTTTGGTTTTTGAAAGCCCAATGGGAAGCGGTGAGAGTGAAATACACTGTCTTCAGCCATTTTCAGGAGGAAAAAAAAAAAATGTCATATTATCCTTGCAGTCAAAATCCATTAATTCCAAGTGCTTAGCCTCTATCCTAAGCTCATATTGCAAATAAAGCCTGTTTTAGGTTTTAAATGCTACTGTGAAGAATTTTACAATGAATTATACTTTGAAGACTTATATTAAAGCACAGAAAATCTTCAGTAGCAGAAACTGTCTTGATGTACCTCCTGCCTTCAATTCAATATGAATTTTCTGCAGTGTAATTCCTTTCCATCTTTCCTGGCAAGGGTTGCTTCTATGATTGTAAAGATTTGAGGTTTGACATATGCTAAAAGGCTTTATAAGCTACATTTTGAACGAGTTCGGTGCCAGAAGGCTCTGTCTCAGCATACAGTGCTCGGATGTATTCCTTGACTAACTCGATGTTTTGCTCGGATACCTGGGGTTCCTCCCACATTATCTTTCAGCTTTAAATCCTATTTATGTTAATCACTGCTTTTGCATAATCCGCAAAAGGACATGATTTCTCACGCATGGCTTGTGCTTGCATCCTCCTGCTCACCTATGTATACTACGTTAGATTTTTTTTTTTTGTATGGGAGTTAGCATGTCTGCATAAAATCCAGTCTTTGAAGAGGAGTAAAAACACTACTCACTCGGTTTCAAATTAAAAGAAGAATAATGTCGATTTGAATACTCCCCAGTATTCCTCATTCAGGACTTGAATCTTAAATCTCGCTTTTATGTTCTACCTTTGTAAATGAACACACGTCATCATGGGTGTTAGTTACTATTGTCACAGCAATAGGGAACTCAGTTAAGGGAACAAATCTCCACTCTTTCTCCCCTTAAGAGTACATATTACTGCAATATGAAATAGAGCTACACTGTGGTACTGGAGCAGAGAGAGAGTCCAGCGGAGTGGATGGTGCACACTTAGTGTAGTACGTACAGACCAAAGTGGTCCTACTGGCTGTCCCACGGCAGTACCACCAATGTCAGGTCCGTTTAAGCTCTGCCTTCTGCTGTCCTGCTTATCAGGCAAGCTTTGTAATCGTGCTGAATTTCTGTTGTAATAGTGCGCTGCTAGTAGTACACGTGCTGTTGAACACTAAACTACTTTCAGCGTGTCCTGTGGTGGCAGGAGTGACTTCAGTTGAGGTGTTGGTGTGGTGCAATGTATGCATAGCAGCTGAAGTAGCTGCGGTAACGGGGCTTGTTTTGTTCTGTGATCAGTGATGATTGAACATCTCGCCACAAATGTTATACTCTCCAGCTAATTTTATTTCAGTAGCCTTCCCTTGTTTTAAAAATGAGCTGTCATACTGAACCCTGGCTGTACAGAAACCTTTTAAAGAAGGAATTACTGCCATGGAGGAGGGAGCTGATTTGCAGTGGGTGAGACACACATCCAGTGAACCACCCACTCGCTTCAAGCCACTGCAGCAACTGTTGTAAGGCTTGAAAAAATACAAAGGTGTGAAAGTCAAATTTATTTCTTCTGATACAAATTCCATGCTGTCACTTAAGGATGAAAGGTGCATTCAGAATATGGAAAATGCATCTCACAGTTCCTACAGAAAAAGAGACAAGTTTTTCAATACCGGGGAAGGAACTTTGCTTTCCTAGCAAACTACACAACCCTTGCAAGAGCAACACAAGCCTCAGATAGGAAAATGAGGGAAATGTTATTTATCAGAAGGAAATTTGTTTCAAATAAAACATTTGGGGGGTGAATACAGTATTTAAGAAAACAATGTGCTAAGCTACCATGAGAGTAACTAAGAGTTGCTCACTTTATCTGAAAGGTTAAGGATTTTCTTTTTGAAGCAAGTCAGAAATAGGAAAGCAGGTCTTAAATATAATCTACAAAGACTGCTGTGGTTGAGCAGTTTCTGACCTTTATCATCTTACTACTTAGAATTTAAGTAGACTATTTAAATTCGGCAGAGGTCACTCTAGTTTCACAGGAATGTAATAGTTAGAATATAGTCGGAGAGTTAAATGGGATAATTTATGGAGTACTTCAGTTTAGTCGTTTTTTAATGTATTCAGATTTATTTTTTCCACCTACTTTGCATGGATAAACCTGTCATATATCTTTATGCAAAAAAAGGTTTTAAAACATTTAACCTACATTAAACACTTCCATACATCATAAATTATATCATGAGATATCAATATTTAATATTTCTCTTACACAAAAACTGTAAGTACTTTTCACACTTCACAAGGCTTTGCATGGTACTGCCTACTCGAAGATAAATGATGGAGGACAGTATGAGGCAAATCATTAGTCGTTATCGTGTGTGGTTTTCATACCCAATTGGAAATAAATATTTTGATTGGAAAAATGGAAAAAGTTTGGGGTTTTTGTTGTTGTTGCATAAAGTTTAACATTGCATTGGGATAACTTAAGAAGTTATCTGCAGTGAGCTATAGATTTATGACATATAGTAGTGATTACATTGTTACACAGCTGATCTAAGGATTGAAAGGCAAGGAGAGATTTGAAGAGGGCTTGTGAGCTTGAAGGCTAGTCTTTTTTTTTTTCCCGCGTGTCAATTGATCTAATGTTACCTTTCTCTAAACCTATAATCTTGTTTTTATCCTATATGGTAAGTATAAATGCACATATGTCTGGGTGTTCCAATATGCAAGAAGACATCAGCTAAATAAAATGTTGAGATTGAAGAAGTAGAGTGCCACTGGTCCGTTCAGTTGCTTAATGTGTTTGAATAAAAGTTACAGAAATTCAGTTCTCCGCTACGTTCCATAAAGGAGAAAATGGGAAGGTTCCCCATCTCCTCTGTCACTGAATTACAGTTCAGCTGAGAAGTTCGCCCTGCAGCTTAGGTCTGTCCTTGCCTCTCTTGCCCCCAGTATTAGTATATGCATTATATGAAACTGTTAAAGCGTAGTCTTGTCCACAGTGACTTCTGGTGGGCATACAGGAGCCTGCAGAAAAGTCAAATGTCAATAATCTGTTGCTCGCAAATGTTTAAGTGGATGAAACTTTTATGAATCTCAGCATTAATTTAGGTGCAGATATGCCTAAATTTCAAACATTAAGACTTGGTCAGGAGCAATTGTTGCCTCCAAAGTAAATAAATGCTTACCTTGCCCTAATGAACCTGGAAGAAGATGGCTGCATTTGAGAATGCCAGCAGTTTATTCAGCCCAAGTCAGGTGTCTGCCTCCCTGCGTCGTATGGGGCGAGAGCAGTAAAATGCCAGAGCTAAATCTGCTTGTGATCCAGTCAGCCAAGACTTTTTTGTCAGTAGGCATGCAACAAGGTAGAGATAGCTCTCATGTGAATGAAAGTTGTTGGCAACAATTGCTGCCTGCCTTTCGTGTAATGATTTCTTCATTAGAAGCAGTGCTCAGATAAAGTAGAAGAGGCACTCAAACTTCCATGTTCCTATCGAACAAGTAGGAAGAAGTGGAAAAACTTCATTTACTCTTCAGTTTCTACAGGCTAATTTGTTGGCTCAAGACCTAAGGCAGGAAAGTTTTTTTTTTATTCCTACTTCAGCAGTACATGCCTAGTTGTATTCTAGACATTTCCCTGAAGGTGAAGTAGTAAATGGCATAGACTTTATATCAAAGCACAAGCTCTTATTACATGCTGTAAATGTGTAATATTGAAATACACCTCTCAGTGGTATACTACAGTTTGAGTGTTTCAGTACAAAAGTATATCGCTCCTACTGTCTCGGGTCAGTGAATGAAAGTAGCTGTACATGATTCCTCATACAACGGTGAGGTGCTCTTGGGCTTTAAGTCACATGTGAACGTAACACGGAAAAAAACATGTGTGGTGACCTGTATCTCTGCTGCGTTTTCCTGTGGTAGGATGAGAGTTCTCATGAGCAGAAATACGTAATTCACTTAACACTTATGTGCCTTCAGTGTGTATTCTTTGTACAGGTATTTTATATAAGAACTGTTTCACTTCCAAGCACTCTGGAATCTTGTTCTGGTGCTTTGGACAGAGAAACCTTCACAGGGAAATATTTTAACTGCCTGTGAATAGGAGAATGTACTTAATATTTTGAAAAAACTTACTGATGTTTTACTTCACAGAATATGTACATGTATTTCTTCTCTACTGTGTGGAATAACCCAAGAAATAATCAATTAAGGGTTTTATTTATAGTTCATGTATTCCTTTGACAACCAAATTTCCTCAAGACAATTTAGACAGCTGTAAAGATCATAAAGACATAGAGAATAAGGTAAGAATATGCAGGTAAATATTCTGATATGTAAGCATTACACTTAGAGGTCAGTTTTGCAGGTCAAATTGAGTAGTCTGAGAGATTGGAAGAAAACGTTGTTAAGTAARTTCCACTGAATCCATCTTATAATTAATTTTTTTCTTCCTTAAATTCACAGCATATAAATGTGCCTAAAATATTAATGATTTACATAGAGTAGGCACAGTGATCTGTTCTTGTATCACTAACTTATAAAATGTTTGATTTATGTGTTTATTGGAGCTTCAAACTGGAGTACCTGTACTCTCATAATAAGTTAGCAATACTTGTTTTGTCACAGAGACAAGATGTTCATACACCTTTTCTTCTGTAAGAAGATATTTGCTCTTTCAGTTTGAAAGAATCTTACGGGGAAAAAAAACATTTATTTTTCATTATAGAAATTACTTGCCCAGGCATCTTGCTCCGAAACAAATGCTTTTCACGTGAAGCACATTTTTACCAGGATAGCTAAACTACCAGCTAAACTACCAGGTGGTAGTTTAGAAAGACAGTGATCTATATAGTCCACTAAGCATTACAGACCTTGTAGAGGTCTCAGATTTGTGCATTATACAAACAATTTTAAGACCTAGAAGTATTAGTTCATTAGCATTTACTCCTTTTCAGCATCACCTGAACTGAATTACATTTTTTCAGTGACATCAGAATGGTTCAAACAGCAAACACTTTAAAAATAGGCCAGTGTTTCTGTGTAACGTGAAACACCATTTTCCTTAGTTAGTTGATTTTAGTTATGAACACTGTTTCTGTATCTTTTCTCATAGAAGTACTTTTCAGTGGAAGATGCTGATTGTAATCACTCTTATGCTGTACGCAACAGTACAAGTACTTGACTTTTTTATGTTACATGTTATTTTCCCCTGTATTTATAAGAAATGTATTTATATAGATAATCAGATGATACATTGCACAACGTTGCATAGGAGGTATTTTCTATGTGGCTATCTATTCAAAACTTTTTTGTGCATTACATTCTCTTGGGTGTTTTCTCTCCAACTTCCATAAGTCTAAATATGAAACTATCCAATAAATTAGTTATATAAATACATTAAATATAAAACCTTATTTATAAAAAGAAGGATTTTGTCTTAGTTTGTATGTGATATGTAAGATAAAGTTGTGTCAATACTTGTCACAAGATCATACTGCAGTAGTATTTGCATATCCTGTTTGTAAAGGAAACAAATGTGGTGTCCTTGATTCTGTGTTGAAAAAAACTGGTTTTACTTGCATTTAAATAGATTAATTAGGAAACACGTGCACACTATCACTTTCACAGATCAAAACTCGGTCTGAGTTTATATTGTCATTCAGCTTCTGATCTGGCATGTTTTATATTCCCGATACCCCAGTTTAAACAGTTGGGAAGATCTTGAATGTAACAACAAGTAAAAATTGGAATTCATTGGTAGCTATTTATATTGCTATGGGTTTTTATATTCAGCTGCTTTACATTCAATATAGATTTTTCTCCTTATTTTTCATGTAGTAATTAACTGAAGTGTCCTGCAAGCCCTCCTGGTACAGAGAAAAATCCATTTGGATGCTTGCATTATCATGCAGTAGTTATAAAACACATATTCAGAAAAATGCTCAATGTCTTTTCTGTGCGGGTGAACAGGGGGAATCTTGTATTCAAAATGTGCAAATGCTAATAGCAAGGGAAAGGTGGARGAAGGTTTTCGAAAATGAGTTGCTCTTGTCGTAGCATGCTTATTTTAATAAAGTAATTATGACATTATCATCCCTTCCTTGCCATAACATTTCTCCCTCAAAATCCACCAGCCCGTGTTTCCTGGCTCTCATGAGAATCCCAACAACCTTATCCGAAATACGAACATATCTCTCGAAGAGTTCCCCAAAAGTGACTTGGATCTTGCCATCGGGCCGCGGCTTAGCCATTGATTCAATGATGAAGCACATGTCTCTAATCTCCCGGTGGATGTGGGCCTCAGCTCTCTTGGCCCTTTCAGCAGTTTTGGTTCCTTCTTTTGGGCGGCCGTAGCCTTCATCTCCTTTGTGCAGGCGCGTGGACATAGCCAGCTCATGGTCAAATTCCTCGCTGAAGGGATTCAGCTTCTGCGTTACGATGTGCTGGTCAGCCCATTCTTGCCATCTGTCCTTCAGGCTGTTAACGGGGCTGTATCTCCTGTGGGCTTTGGTCCTTGCTTCTTCGCTAAACCTGCTTGCGCTGACAGAACGAAAAAAGGGCATTTGAGCTTTGCATTTCATCATTTAATGACACAGTTCTGCTACTAATCTTTTCTATTAACTTGGTTACTGTGTTTTTCCCGATGAGATGCTAACCACCAGGTGGCATGAGTTCACTACTTCTAAATGAGTTCTGTGGGGGCTTTTAGTCCATGTTCCAGTCTGCACTCAAAAGCAAATTCGCTGATCRCAGCTTGATCTCCTCTACATTACCACCCTCCAGCCTAGATTTGAGCCCATTTTGACAAACTTTTGCCCAGAATGACTTAATGCTGTAGGGGGGCGAAACAGTACATTGCTGATTACCCCCAATTTCTATACCTTTGGTCAGTCACGCAGCTCGCCATTTCTGCCTGCCTAGCAGAGCCTGAAATCTGCCTGCCCTGACGTTATAGATGGCAATCACTAAGTGTACGGACTGGGTCCTCAGCTATTCTTGGCTGAAAAACAGAGGGTAGTGTCTATAAAAATATGTCCCCTGTAATAGATGTTGATGTTTAAAACAACAACAAAAATCTAATAGAGTGCAGTAGCTCTGTCTGCGCTTATGTACAAAATTCACATTCCTACTGGCAGGGTACAAGCCTGAAAGAAACGTGGGGCTACTGAGATTTGTGTCAAGGTCAAAGGATGAGGAAAGACCTTCAGCGGTCTGACTGATTTTTTGTGTGTGTGTGCGTAGCAACATCGTAGTGCCGGACGACTCCAGGCAGACAAATTGTTGATACTGTTTGCTCTGGTGGCCAATCTCACGTGTTGTGGGGGAGCTATAGATAGTCTGAGCTAGTCTCTGCTGTCCGCATCCTGTCGTCGTGTCTGTACAGAGCTTGGCTAGGGAGTATGTTGTGCTGTGGCTGTGCCAAAGTAATTTGTTTTCTAATATTTTTACTCCCCAGAAGGCTTCTCTGAAACCCCCCCAGTCATGTCAGCTGAATATTAACAGTATTAATCGGAGAACCAAAATACAGTTTAGTGAGACACTACAGAGGACTGCAAATCTGCAGAAATTTTGTTTCCCTGCTGTTTGGGCATTCCTTTGTTTTCTACTAAGCTTGTTGAAAGAGAGAATAGGAATGATAGAGATGTCCCCAGTTCAGGTCTGTGCACCAGAAGGATGCCAGTACTGGGCAGCACTATAGATGCAGCACTGGGCAGTGCTAGAGCAAGAAGTGCAGACACTTAGTACCTGGGACAGAAGGAGGAGTAGGAGAGCAGGACTGCTCTTTTAGCTGTGGAGTTGCCATTAGCTTGGCTTAGCAATATTAAGAAACTATTCAAAAAGGTCCAAAATGCTCTTCTCCATCAATATGGTGAAAAGCATCAGAAGAATTGAGCACGTAGTGTTGCCAAGTAAGTGCACCTTTCTTCTGTGGTGTGACTGCAGAGCATCCTGAGAGTAAGCAGCGTGTATGTTGTGGTTTTGTGCATGTAAATGATTAACAGGTAGGTGTTGGCAGGAAAATATTAAAATACATCAGTGGGGTAAAGCTAGACAATTTTGTTTCCCAACGATAAACCAAATCCTCATGTTTATAAGCTGTTGTCATACAGAGAAAGGGAAAGCTGTGATCCTTTGCCCCTTGCCCTGAATTGTGGCTTCATTGCCCAGAGGAACTGTGGGCACAGGGTTTGGTTACGCAAAGCAATTTGTATCCTGAAACCTACGGCTCTCCCAAAAGCCATAGAAACCCCGTGCCAGCACAGTCCTAACTCCCGCTGAAGCTTAGATTGATTGCTTCCCTAGCTTTTCATGTGGGAAGGTATCAGTGAAGGGGGGGGGGAACTCTAAGTGAATCAAAATTGCTTAGAAGAAGTGATACCAACAGTCTCAGTGGAGCTGATGAGCAGATCCCATCACAGAGAGCTTATCCCTCAGCCGCAGCCAGCTGCTCCCCCCTTCTCTCCAAGGGCYGTGACCCCTGAGAAAGTCCTGGAGCTTCAATTCCCCAGGTTGAGGGGAAAGAAGCCAGCGAGTGAGTGTAACTCTGTAAAGGCTTTGTTACCTCTTTTTATTTAACAGTCTAGTAAGTATTCTCTTCTTTTCCTACTGAAAGCTTTAATTCTCTTTTCTAGATGGATACTATTATCACCTTTCTTATCCTAATCGTCTTCTCAGTGGTTGAGAAAAACACCATCTTATCTATCCTTTTGCTTTTATCATGCCCCATGTGGGTTTGGAAAAACCTTACTGTTACTGTGGGTTTTTTTAATGCATCTTCTAATTTAACCATTTCTGATGGCCAAAGTGCAATTTTCCCCATTGTTTAGCTTAATGACAAGTTAACACAGTAAACTGTATACACGTAGAAGCATTTTTTTCATGTTTGTACAGTACCTACACAATGGATCATGGATCCAAACTGAAGGCTGTGAGTGTTAACCCACTGTAAGAAGTGCTTTACCTGTAGCAATCAAATAAGCTAACCTGTTAACCAGAATGATCACCCTAACTGCATTCTGAACTTCTAGGAGGACAATGTCCGTGTTCTGTGTTCCCCACGATCCTTCCTGTAGGGGAAAAGTATGGATCCCTGTTTAATGTTCTGAGTTTCATACCACTGTTGTGCCCCTTCGGCTCCTAAGCAGGAACAAAATAGTATTTCCTAGGCCGGTAGGCATTAACATGCCTTCTGCTAAGAAAGCAACTTTATTCCAGTAAATATTGCAGCTCGAAATGTACTAATGCTTTTTTACTAGAATATAGAGAGGAAAATGGGAGATTTGCTTTAACAACCATGTACTTATGGCCTTTTTGAAGAAGATTAAGCCACACTGACATGTTCATAAAAGTAGCAGGCCAAAGTAATGTATTCTGAGGCTATAAAAAAATGAGTAGTTAAAAAATCCAGTCCTGATAACATAACTGTAAGTGCAGAAAATTACTTTTGTGTCAGATTTCAGTGGAAGAGATAGCTGTAAGTAACATAGAGGGTGTTATTTCAGTCATTAGTAAATATGGCTAATCAGTTTTCTCCTAGGTAGCAGCACTAAAATTAGACATGTGGGGAAAATATATCTGAAGTTTAACAGAAAGATAGCTATTTTGTTTCTACTATAGCATTTTAAAATGAGCAATTTGTTTTAATTGAGGTTATTTACAGATAATATCTTCTACAAATGTATCATCTTTCCCCAGTGTATGTGTGAAATCTTTGTTTTGAGGTCCTAACTTCTGTCAAAGGACAGTGCACATGGTCTCTCCCAAAAGCAGGGGCCACAAACTTTCAAGCTCTAGGTTACTGGAGAGCTTTTTTCAGTTTGCTATTAACCATTTGCTCCTTGTGGTAGATGACTGGTCAGCTGCACAGCAAAGCATCATTCTAATCCCCAGTCTGAATAGTTAAAGTAACTGTGTGTGTTCAGATAGCTGTGCTGAAAAGTACCGTATGGTTGAAATCCATTACTATGTTAGTCATAGTCTAATGTTGGTCAAGGTAACAGCTCGTTAGTAGTGAGGTATAAAACCTGAGCAGTGGGAATGGTACAGCCTGCCTGCCTGTCTGCAGASGGATCACAAAGTCTTTTGTCATTTCCATCAGTGCTAGTCCCAGTTTTTCATTTCTGAAGTGGCGATTAGGGTACGGTATGAATGTACTGGCCCTGATCCTCCTATTCCTGCTGCCTTGCTAGTCCTTAACACACAGGCTAATTGGGTGGGTGAAAACCCTGCCTCCTCGTCTCAAACTGCCTCACGCTCAGCTCGCACTCGCGTTGCGTGCGTGCAGGTGATGGACGCCAAGTAGAAGCAGTGGAGACTTGGGCACCACCACGGGATGGCTCCTGGTAGGAACCCRTGTCCTGGTGCCAGCCTCTTCCCTCCCTGCGGGCTCGGGCAGATGAGCTCTGTGGAACCCTGCCTTGGTTCACGTTCGGCCTCCAGCTGCCCTCCCTGCCCGGCGAAGCCAGCGGGCAGCACGGGGCTGCGCCTGGGCTGCAGCTCTGGCCCCAGAGGCTGCGCTCTCCTTCAGCGCAATTTTACAGCTGGATGTGGGGTTTTACACCGAAACAGTTCAGGCTCAACCACACGTTCCTTTCTGCTGTCTTTGTTCCAGGGAATTACCAAGTTTGTAAAACAGAAGACCGGAGCAAACAGCGTGTTGGGTCTATAACAGCTGCCTACAATTTTCCATCTTGCAGCATGGGACATATGGATCTTTTAATATTTTACCAACAAAAGAGTGACGTATTAGTTTGGCATCTGCCCATTGGCAAGTCTGGCCACAGCACAACTTCTGGAAAGGTGGTTCTGCCAGAGATCTCTGGGAAAGGAAACTGGAGAATTTCTACCAGCCTCTGCTGTTCTTCTGCTCTTCTGGGAGACCTCCCAAGGACTGCATGGCTATGGCTGAACTCTACTTGTTTACTACCTGGGCTCCAAATTTAATACACGCCTGCTGTTGTATAGTAATCTTCAAGCACGCACCTCTTACTGAAAGAAGTGTTGCTCAAAACTGTCTGATGCTATGAATTTACTACTTAATTCAAAATTTTAAGTAGAACCTGTAGTAACTCTGTGGGTGAATAACAGGTTCTGCTTCGTTTTTCTTTGTACCATGTACAAGCATAAGGAAGTCTGTGTGTGAGGAACTTCTATTTCCATAACATACTCAATGAACGTACTTCCCCCTCCCGCCCCTTATGATAGTGTGCCCAAAGAGAGACCTTGAATTTGAAGAATCTATCGATGATTGAAATGTTCATCTTTTGCCAAATGATTTAAAACATATATAGCATGATTCAAATCAATCCTGCAGATGTTGAGGCAGGCTGGATGCTTTCTAATGTATGTTTGGGGTCCTAAGTCCTGTGAAAGTTTCCATTCTTTGACTTGATGAATTCCAAATCCATGGAAAGCTTCCAAAGAGAAGCAGTGAACCCAGCTTTTGTTAAGAGGTATTTAAAAGTAGTTCCTGCAATGTCTATTTTGGATATTCCCTGCAAATTACTCCTGAGAATATTTAGAATTTATACTAAGCAAAATAATGAATAAGTATTTGGAAATATTATTTGTCAAGTATATTGCTTTAGACTTAACATTTGCTAAAATGAATGAACAGCTCCGGGCTTTTGATGAGGTAAAAATTGCTATTCTGAAATATGGACTAAAGTATTAAGAAGCAAGTAGTAATTTTGATGAACCAGTAAATCCAGTGTGGAAATTAAATATAATTAATATTTTCAAAATATAATTTCCTGTGTCTGATATGTATATAACATATAAAACCCAAGGCTATAGTCAGATGTTGTTGACTAACTACTTAAGCACAGAGAGATATGTGAAAGGCTTCCTGGATTATTTTTTTTTTATTATTTTCTTCAAGATTAATAGTTTCTCTTTGACCATTTCCTACCATTTTTTTCCCACCATCTTCCTCATGGAAGATGTCTGGGGTCTCTCTCAGGGTCTGCTGACCATTTGTGGTAATGTAATAAAGATGTTTTACTTACAAAGATGGCACAGGTCGTTTAATTCTCACAGCTGATACCTCTCGGTCACTGTCTTCTTGCTCGAGTTTGTCCTCTGCTTCCCCATAGCCACTGTCCTCTGCATCCAGGCTGTAATCATGACACTTAAGCAGCAGTTCTTCCTTAGCCTCCTCTTTGTCCTCTTGTTCCATCTGTTTCCAGCCCTTGGTCAGCTCTGATACCATGTTTGAACACTTTCTCCTTATGGTTGGAGACAATTTGCCACTAAGAGTTTTGTCAATAGCACTTGATTCTTTGAGCTTGGTCGTCTCTGAGCTACTATTGTTATTCTCATATCTTTCACTGAGGAGGCTAACATCACCTCCTCGTTCGTAGGCTTTGCTTACAACTGTTTTGGTCACCTCTTTGCTTTTAATGCTGAACTTTTTGAGGGCTTCATCTGATTCCCTTGATTTTTTTTCAGCATCTCTTATTGACACTGATTCCTTTGCTGGGGATTTTTCATYATCTTTTCCTTGATCCCTCTTGACAGATGGAATTGGCCATTTTTCGAAGGATCTTTCTTGTACAGGCTGAGCTGATGAGTCTTCTGCAGGGGGCACCCACCCAGAGGGCTCTTGGGCTTGCTTTATGTGGTGGTCAGATACCCACTCCTGCCAACCTCGTGCCAAGCTGAAGACTAGGCTGGCCATTCGGATCTTGTGGACTGCCCTTTTCGCGGGAGTAGTGCTCGGCTTTTCTTCAGGAGCCATGTTGCTGTCTGCTGCCATGCTGGCTTTTCCTCGTCTTATGCTAAGCGCCTTCTGAATGAACTTCCTGAAGTGAATAATGTTCCCTGAAGAGAGCTACAGAGATTTAAATAGAAGCAGGAGCAGTTTGTGCTCATGGAAAATATTTGAAACACTTCTCACAAAGATATAGTATCCCCACTGTTATGGAGGTCTTTTTTTAAAACACAGGGTTGCATTTCATCACAGCAGATGAATGATGCATGATGTAAACAGGATGACATAGACCTGCACTGGAAGTAGTAGGAAATTAACAGCTCCTTTAGTCCCCCCTTCCCTGGGACTGCTCAGTTCTCAATTTGCTGGCAAGGGCCTTGTTCTTCCGGAAGTGCAGAACTTGGGTTAAAGATACTGAACAGAGCATCTGAAACTGCTGAATGTGAAGTGCTGTCAGTTGCTGACAACTTTGGCCAGAGTAGAAACCCCTCGTCATCAGAAGTAAATAGTGGCCCTCGTCATGGAGTGTAAAGCCAGAAGCAGACTATGAATGAGAAATTTCTAGACGCATTTTCTAAAAAGATGCTAGGTGATTTCTTCTTATTGCTCATGTCCAAGGAAATCCAGGTTTGTTAATTTTTTAAAAGGTGTTTATGCGCGCTGTTCCCAGTCATCATCTATTAATGTCYGTCTATTTAGAACCTACCTTCAGGGGGGTCTGGGAACACTATCATGTTTGGTGTCAGCACTAAGGATAAGGGAATCACTATCTCTAGTCTAGGGATTAATACAGTAAGTCTGACTTGATCAGATGGATGAATGATCTCCTAGTTTTAGGATTTTGAAAAAATGAAGTATAGCCTATTTAATTTCTGACTGCTTTTCAAGAAAGTTGTATGTATAACTTAGTGTTTACTTGTATACTATTTACAGCATAATTAGTTTATTATTTACAATATAGGAAAAAAATTTAATTTCCTGGGAAAGTCTCTGATTTCTTCATTCCAGAGGACTTCCTGGAGTATGTTCATATTTGAATTTGTAAAATTTTTTAGTGAATTGATACATCAATTGTGACATAATAATAAACAGACATTATCTGTGATACAGTCCTGTGGTATTGTATTTCTTAGTATAATGTTTCCTAAATAGGAACGGAAAATGGCATTGCTTTTTCCATCCATCATACCTTGCAGCTTACAGAATGACCTGCAGCACTTGCCACGTGGCACTCTGAGGCACACTGAACTTCAGGGAATTCTGTTGGCTTCATTGGTGTTACACCAGAAATAAATACGGACTCTTGGTACTCTGCCTTTTTCTCTTCTCTCTGTTAAAGGCTGCACTGTTTGAAGTAGGTTAGATCATATCTAGCTCTTGTTTAATAATATAAGACTGTATCATACCTTTGACTTCTAGGTAGAATTCCTCATTAATCTGTGGGGTCATTTCCTCTTCAAAACTGATGACATAATGTAAGTTAGTGTTGCTATTTGATATTTACTCATACTTTTATTTTAGAAAGAAATGTGTCACCTCTGTATACTGTACAATCTCAGCTATTACCAACTGCATCATAACTCTGAAATGGCATTGTGAGGTGTACTGATGCAACTTGATTAAGAAGCATGTGCTACCAAACATTTATTTTGGTGGCTTTTTAAGTCTAATCAGGAATGGGAGCTTCTTGTGTTTAAAAAGTACACATGCGCATGCATGCATGCACACAGGGTGGTGCATGTTCCCTAATATACAAGGAAGATGCACATGAAGAGTAGGAGTATGACACCAGCTCATTATGTCATTGCCTATGATTTCTTGAGTATTAGGGTGGCCAAGGCTTTAGGAATGAGCTGAAAGTTAAATATGGAGGTAAGGGGTGAGGTCAGGGGAGAAGTGCAGTGAAACTTAAATGAAAAGACTGTGGAAGGACAATCATGGAGCATAAGACCAATAGGGACCCCTGTCCTAAGGGATGATCAGCTCTACCTGCATCTGTTCAGGTTCCTGTTTTACTTTACTGGTAAAGACTACCAGCGGTAGATACTCCCCACTCTGCCTAGGCAATCTGTTCCAGGCGTTAACCGGCTTATGAAACTTTTTCTGAGGTAACTTCCACCTCTGTCACAGCACTTTAAGGCTCTATCACTGCCGAGAACTGACAAATCCCACCCTTTCTGAGACAGCCTGTTTTTGCAAAGACTGCTGTATTCCTCCTCAATCTTCTAAACAACCTACCTTCTTCCCAACTTTTCTTGTGTTTTCATGCTTTTGTCAGCCTCTGGATTCCCTACAGTAGGTCCACATCTTTCTTCAAGCGTGATGCCCAAAATGGGGATGGTATTCTTGTTTAAGCTTGCCCATTCTGACTAAAAGGAACAGATGTCTTGTACGTTGTGCTCTTGGTTCATATTCTACTTGTAATCCCCAAAGTTTCCAAAGACTTTCCTGCTAAATGGCTATCTGTATTCACAGAGCTGACTGTTCCTTCATATGCGACCACCTTTGTTGTTATTAAATTGTGTTCTGATTTGTTCAGATAACTTTTTCAATTTGTCATGATTCATTTGATTTTTAGTCCTGTTCCAGTGTTCTTGCAACTCAATTCATATTGCATAAATGTACTGTTTATTCCACTTTTAGAATCACAAATGAAATTAGCAGGTAAGCATAAAGTAGACCCATTTAACAAGCGCATTCAGTTTGATGGAGAGCTATTGCTATTAATTTTCTTCCGGTTTTCCAGTTAATTTTATACTATTCCAATGAACTTTGCATGTAAGATAAAAATAAAAAACTTGACCAATATCAAGATACGTAGCATCTGCTGCTCTTGCCCATCTTTGGGAGTTGGACCAGATGACCTCCGGAGGTCCCTTCCAACCTTAACCATTCTGTGATTCTGTGATCYTCCAAACACTGCTACTTTGCTGTAAAAAGAATTAAGATTGGTTTAATGTAATTTGTCAAATCAAAATTGCTTGTAACTGTCCTTGTTACAAAGGCCTCTGCTAGGTTTATTACTGTAATTACTTTTGAGGTTCTTGGGCACTTTTGCTCTCGTACCATCTTTGCAGGTAGCTGTAGTGAAGTTCATGGTGCTAGAGAAGAATTACAGCACATTTCAAAGAACTTCTTAATAAAGAGACTCCCTTTTTCTAATGGACTTGACCTTGGTGTACTGGTYATAGTCCCACAGACTTAATGCTTACATAGTTTAGATAAATGACAATGAAAAGTTACAGACTAATGAAAAACACCAAGATTACAGTTCTAAACTACTATTAAATCCCTGTTGCATGACAATATGTTAAACAAATGTTCAGTTTAAATTGGTCACTATTTTAAGCTGAAGTTACAATATCACAGACTTGTCCAAAGTGCCAGTGAAACTTTAATGTAATTATTCTGAGGATAACTAAATTTATGATGCTTAATTTTAGGGTGTACAATGATGTTGCCTTGAAAGTGTTGAATGGTGTCTTATTTTATGTGGTGATGTTGCCAGCAAGAAGTTAATCATAAGAAAAGTATAAATAATGTCTGAGTCATCCACTCAGATTCATACTTTGAGGGTTGCTTACTTTACATATGTTTTACTGCAGTAAGAATAGAATTTATTCATGGTTTTTAATTTTTACTCTTAGTGGAATAACAGGCCAAGGCTACACCTAAATTTCTGTGCTTCATCTCCCTACCGGCACTTCTAAAAGCCAGTCCTGAGGGTATGGGTATGTTTTAGGCTGGCTGAGCCTGGACCACATTTTCTATGTGTCTTCCATACCTCACAAGGTATACTCCAATGCACAGCAAGGCTTGGTGAGGGTGACTGTCACAGACTTTCAAAAGTTCAGAACCTGTGTCTGAAGTCAGATTTGAGGGATGACTTATTGCAGAAGGTATATAGGAGGAATAGCAACTGGAGAAAGTAAATAGATGAGCGGGCTTGAAACTTATGTTGAAAGTTGTAAACTCCCTTTTCCTTGCCACTGGCTGCGTACAGTTCTGGGATTTAATCTCTTTGACAATCTTGAGACAAGTCTGCTTATGTTCCTAGGACCTTGATGCTGCTTTTGGGTTGCTGTATTTCACTTAATACCTCTGATTTCCTGAATCCAAAGTTATGAAGGACCAGCTGAGAGGTTGYCAATGTCAGTGTTAAAAGTTGGGATTTTTTTTGTTGTGTGTTCCTTCCCACCCCTCCCCCCGATGGATTGTTCTCTGTATAGTTATATATTATTTAAAAATCCTTTTATTTTCTCTCTCATGCTGTGGAATATTAACAGTCTCTGAGAGACCACTTTTCATTAATTTTAATATTTTTTTAGCATGCTTAATTTCAAAAGTAGAACTGTATCCTTCATCCATTGCTTTACCTTGTCAGACATTGATATAAGTTATTCAATGTTTCTGATGCCTTAAAACAAGGAATTTAATTTTCAACAAATTGTAAGTGTACGAAAGATGCTGTCTTCCTCCTCAGAGTTAGTGATGAATAACAAAAACAAGCTGTGTTTCATGGTAAAGTGTAACCAGCTGCCATTATCAATAGAAACCTCAAGACTGAATTTTCTTTTCACCAAGGCACTGTAAAAGTACTTTGTGTCACATCATACATTGCCAGTGATTACAGAAAACCTGGGCACAGGGTTAGAGTTCTGGATTTCCACATTTTTAGAGTTCACATAAAACATATCAATTTCAACAATAGTAATGAGCAACTGTGTCTCATTCAGTGTGCAGTTTCGTGTACAATCCAGGTGTCTGAGTTCTAAGAAATGGACTGATCCTGAGCCTTTGGACTGGATCTTCTCTAGCCATTAACAGAAAGCAGTCTACACATTCATTGGTACAGTTCCTTGTGTTTGCATCCTATATATATCCATAGTCTTTTTTGCTGAAATTCTGTTGTACTGAGTAAGCTATCCCTGTGTAACTAACAGAGAATCTTGAATCTGCATTTGATTATATGTCATTTCAGAATTCAACTATATGAGAGATCGGGGCTTATCCATGACCTATCATGACAGCTCTGCTTTGTGAAGAAAATATACCCAACAAACTGCCAAAAAAACCCTGGTCAGAACCAGGGTTGAAAGACTCTTAGTTGTGGAAGGGTAGTGGGGGGAGAGGGAAGACCCACCATCCAGTAGCAGCAACTATAGCTAATGAGTTGTAGAGCATAGCCCCACAGCTCCTCTCACTCTAGGTGAGACGGACTTAAATGCAAGCCAGCCAAATAATAGAATACAGCCCTGTAGAATCAGAACAGGCCAAAGATGAGAATTCAGCATGATTTTTCACCACAGTCTGGTAGAGAGACCTAGCTGTTAGAGCTGAGAGAAACCCAACTCAGGATGCAGAGATGCATCCATATATCTTCAAGTTCCTGTGCAAGCCCTGCTACCGAAGTGACAAAACTCTTTGCTGTCTTGAATATGTCACTCCTCTAAAGTTGTCTTCACTTTACAGAAGAAGAAAGCTAAGATTAGGATGTAGAGCCTTAAAGCACTTTGGCACTCTCTTCCTATTTTTGCATATAGTGCCCACTACTTTCCTTGGGAGTTAGGTGCCTGCAAGGAATCTATGCAATTTAATCAAATTTATACAGGAAAAGAAAGTGGAGGTAAGCTCAGATGCTTATAGTCCCATTATACCTTTAAGCATAAATACATCTTTTATCTGAATATCTGTAGGGAGTGAACAGACATAAGGAACAAGCAGTAATGAAGGAATTTCTTTTAAAAGTGTAAGCAAACATTTGCAGGAAATAATTTGCATTAGGCTTTCAGTTTTATTTGCATTATGAGGGAATTTCTGAAGATCATGAAAACAAGATAGCCCTTAAAAGATACCTACAAATATGTTGCTATTCAAGTTTATATTGATCATATCCCTTTGTCAGTGAATGATTATCTTTTTCTGATAAGAAAATTATTTAATATTATGAGCAATTTAATTTTGTGGTTCCAACTTGCTGACGTATCTTAGTTTACTGTTTACCAAGAAATAGTTTTATCACTTTAGGAATATGACATTATTGGCTGCTATTGAAACCTGTCCCTGAACAGAACATTGGATACAAGGAATTTAAAGTCTTCACATAACTTTGCAATACGAGACAGACGGGAGCCATACCAGAATAGAAACAGCTGAAATCAGACACCTAGATGTAATATGATAGATGATAAATGTATTTTAAACATCTACAAGAAAGATTAACAAGTAAAAAAAAAAAAAAGGCATAGTTCTATATAGACAAAAGATGTTACAAAAGCAGAGCTAAGAGGTGTAATCAAATCACCCTCTTCCAGATATTAATAAGGCAGTGTTCCCATGCATTATGGCTTTCATTTTTTTCTGTTAAAGTTAACTGCATGTTTCTGTTTATCGGTGTTTCTCAGATTTCAAGCTGACACTCAGATTTCAAGGTGACAAATGTGAGAGGAAAAAAGAATTTTCACAATTTTCCAAAAATTTTTCATTTCGGAGATGGTGTCTTCTGGTTAATTAGAGCAGTACAGAGCAGAACTGAATGAATAACTTTGTAAGTATTTGCTTTATCATCGGTTCGTTTAAAGTGCATTTACTTCCAGGTATTACTGGGTGTGCATCACTTTATTCTCCTGTATTATCTTTACAGTCTACCAGTTTTGTCTAAAATCTGACAATACAGAGTATAAAACATACACAATTGTGCCTTTGACAGAGATAGTTGACTCACCACAGATTTTTGAAGGATCGTTGAAAATTTGCATTTAACTTCTAACAGGGTTGTTAATTATTGTCATTATATCGTAAGTCTTGCAACTTTAAAAAAAAAGTCTTAGTTTCTGAAATTATGATTTAAGGAGGGAGAAGAAACAGACTGGACATTTTAGGAAACATGTTTCAAGCTCTTCAAACACAGAAAAACCTACACATAGAAAGAAAAAATACAGAAAAAGAGAATTTGTATATAAAATAAATCCAGTATTTCATTACTTGCTTGGAAGTGGTGTAATTCAGGACCAGGCTCAGAACTGAGGAAACAGGCCTATCTCAGTATATTTTCAGTATTTCATTGTGAGGTTTTTTAATATTCACTGAGGGAAATACCTTGAATTAGGCAAATACTGCAATTTTTTTTAATCTATCAATTAGCTTAAGTGATTAGCATATTTTCAATGCCTCAGTCAAAATCATTGTCAGCTCTATTGTTATTCCACATGCTCAAGGGTCCTGACACAAAGGATTGTTTGAAACAAGTGATGTGATGGCCCAGATTTGGAGGTATCTGTGGTAGAAAGCAGAAATCCTCTTGACTAGTTCATCACGATGTTTCTCATAGTACAGGGGATCTCATTTTAAAAGTTATACCAATGTACTGAAGCTGTAAACCGGGACTGTGATTCTTGACCTTTGGGCAATGCAAACGAAGTCTCCCGAGTGCTGTCGGCTCTGCCCGCTCCCCCCGCTATCGCATTCCACTGCAACAGGCAGGACATACCGTTATTTATTAGTTCTCACTTAACCACCAACTGCTTTAACAGCATGCAGCTGTGTTATTGTTAGTAGAGGTAGACCCCTAACTTTGCTTGTCTTTAACCGAGCGAAAGTCCCGTGGCCGGTCTATGAGAGGAGCGCTGCTCTGTGAAGTTACTTGCGTGAGCCCGGCTGACATTCGGTGTCAAGAAGTGAGTGACGGGAATTGCCGGGAGACCAGGTGGTACTTACACTGTCGTATGGGTATTTCCATGGCTCACGACTGGGCTTCAGTTGCCAGTGAAATTAGAACTGAGATTCCCAAGGCTCTTCCAAGGTTAGTTTTGATCAAAAACTTCAAAAACATGTTAGATTAAGTTACACGGCTACCTCATTTTTAAACTATTCTTCAGACACCTGCCTTGTTTCTTACATTATGTAAAAGTAATTAGTGGGCCATGATTAAGATGTAAAATTATTTGCAAGAAGGACATGAGAGCAGAGGGGTGGGATCTTGAGGACTATACTCCACAGGCATTATTTAAAAATGCCCATCATTTGATTTGCATTACAGGAGCAAACTATGCTTTCCTCTTGGATACAAGGATATCTAATTCCTGGTAGCAGCACCCAAACTGGAATGAACTGTTCTGGGAGGGGGTCACAGGTATAGCAACTCAATTTTCTCTTCAATTTGGTGTGCTAATTGTGTGGCTTCCTCGTGCTCTGCTTAAGCACACAGACAGCTATGCTTAGTAATCCAGTAGATGATTTTGTGATTTAAAATATAGATCAGTGTATTAACAGAGATTTGGAGGGAAAGATAGATTCCCCACCCCCTTTTCCTGACTGAACCAAGTCAACTTCCCTCACAAGTGGCATCAGCCATTTGAGCACAGAAAATTTGAGGAGGTGGTGAATTTTCAAGAGTGGCTTTTGATTTTTAAAAATGCATGACTGGTCAGCTTGAGAAGTTTTGCATCTCAGGCAGGTAAACTGTTTCTAGCTCTCACTGGACTGGACCTTTCTAGCTCATTCCCTACATCACTAGTCACTGCTGACTTAATCCAGTGTTGTATATCTCAGGAGATGGTTAGGAGTGGGATTTGACTGAACAATAACAAATTCAGTATTATTTAACAGCCCCAGAATGCAACCTCAGCTTTTCTAGCTCTTTTCTTAAAATAAAGAGGAAGGAGAAGCACAAGTTTATGTCTGAAGTGTGTTACRGTACTCACATCACTTGACTGCATATGGTAATTTTGGGGCTACTGCATTCGCCTTTTTTTCTCTCTGGAGCCTGTTAGGGTTTGTGGCAGAGGCCAATGGATCTGTCCCTCAGGGCTTAACGGGTTTTCCAATATAATAACAATATCAGAAACTTAAGTCAGATGTAAGTAATCTATTTTTGCTCCTTTCTTAGCCAGATGATTGCCAATAAATATTTTTGCTGAAATTGCTGCACTGTATCAATATTGGTCTTTATTTCTCTCTTGGTATTTCTCTTCACATAGTGATTTAGGAAAGAAAGAGAAAGCGACTGGGAGATTTTGAATGATAGGACAGAGGTAATAAAGATAAAAGTCTTCTTGTCATACACTTTGAAACCCACTGGGAATCACATGAGAAGCATTTCAGTGAGTGGAATCCACAGGCAAAGTCTGGCACCAGGCAATGCACTCAGCCGGAATACCTACTCTCAAGCTCTCTTTTAAGGGCTCATCTATTTTGTGAGTTGAATAWTAAAAAGGGCAAGGTTTAATCGAGCCCCAGGGCTACAATATTGCACACATTGGCAACCACCTTAGGAAAAATCCTTAGCAGGAAATATATCTGCTGTGCGTGCAATAAAAATAGTTGAATGTAGGAAGAACATTTCTCATTGTCATTGCTTTGGAGGTGCTGGTTATGAGCCTTCAAGGCACTTTCTCATGAGATTCACAATGAAGATACATGAGGGAGGCCTTGTGCTGTGATGAACGCTTAGTGCAGCTCCTACCCCCTCCACTTCTGTTATCAGTTCCCCCCACGTTGCTCTCCCATGAAGCGTGCGGTCCTTTGGCTCCATGTGCAGCTCCTCCCTGCTGGCGCCGCGTGCGAGTCCTGCTCGTGCTGTGTTGTGCAGGTGAGCCTGGATCCAGGCAGAGGCCAGCRAGGCTGAGCACTGCTGCTGGCCATTGCCTGCGCTCCGCACCCGCAGCAGAGTTCACGGTGCCCAGCACCGAAGGTCTTTCAAGAGCGTCATGGGAAGAGTCAGAGCAGGGGTCCACAACAACTGGCCAGCTGAGGAGGTAAAAGGGAGGAAGACCTTCTTCTGTTGATAATTAACGAGAATTTTTGATTCTGAGCTGGTTACTAGGAATAATATTTAATAGTAAATAAAGTAGATGATTAACAATACAGAAGAACTTCTAAGGGAAGATTTGATTTCTATGACTCAAATTATTCAGTCATAGAATCTATTAAATGTGATAATACCAGCTACTTCAGACAGAAAAATTTGTCTGAGGTGGGGCCTGTGTCTCAGTACAAGCTTTCAAAATCGCTAGTTACTCTTACGTTTTTCCCTTGCAAAAGAAAAATACATTAGCAGTTCTCACTCTCTTAGATGTCCTCCTATGTCCTCAAGCTCCTATGTGCCCTAAACATCTCATGCTATTTATGTCTTCATGTCCTGTTCCATTAAGTTGTTTCCACAGAGACTGTCTGATAAAGCAGTGATAAAGTAACTTTTTTTCTTCAGGCCTTCTTCTGTTCCTAAGGTCTCAGAAGAAGTCTGTTTTTCCTCCCTCTGTTTTGTGGAAGAAGCTAAAATTGTCTTCTGTTATTTTAGTAAGTCTGCCTTGGTCGGTGATCACCTTAGAGGAGGAAGGAGCAGTTCCAAGAGAGAGTTTCGTGTGCATTCGCACTTTGCCCATGCAGCTGCCACTATGAATTACTCCTTGCTTCTTGTTTGATTTCACACATGGGCCTCCCCTCGCCTCGAGTCTTTGAAAGAGAAGTGTGGTCAGATAGTATGGGCTGTGCTTAGTATGGGACACTTTCAAGGGTGCTCCTCTCCAATTTAGCAGTGGCAAATTAGGTTTCCTTTAAGTTCTTCAGCATTTTAAAGCACTCCTCAAGCTGAAGTGGTTCAAACAAACATCCCTGGCTTACCAGGAGAGAGCTCAGTCACCCAAGAGTTTGGGAGGAGGAAATGACTCTTCACATCGCACACCTCCTGGCAAAGCTGTAATCTGAAACACCCAGTGTTCAAGAGGCAAGGGAGGGGCAAAGAACAACCCCACAAATCTTCATCATAGGCGAACGCTCATACTGTGAAGAGCCATTCGGGGTTTGCATCCTACGTCCAATGTCGTTTATGCATTTCATACAATCAGTCATCAATGTAGCATCCTCAAGCCAGAATTTTGTCTGCAAGCACTTGCTGTGCTTTCCATCAGCCTGAACGAACAGGCACAACCAAAAGCAACCTGGGTCACAGCAACTAAGTGAGTGCCAGCCTGAGCCAGCAGACTGCAGAAGGCATTGACATGACCCGTATGCTGTAAAGGACACACTGACTGGTAAGATACTCTCTGGATCTCCAAGGATATCTGTTAGGCATGATTGTAGCTCCTATATATTACAACACAAAGAAGACAGCAAGAACTGCTTCCCTTATCTACTGCTGGAAAGTGCTAACCAGATGTTTGAGGGAATGCTGCAACACTGGGAAAGTAGCATCTACTAAGAACTCTTCGTTCCATTGTCTACTATGGAAAAACTAAACTTACATTAAGGAATATAAATGCCAGGAACACTTTTCTTTCCACTATTCTGGGGGGGCAACGACACAGTATTCTATTTTCCTTACAGAAATTCTACAGTTTATTTTAAAAGTAATTCTTGATGATTCTGGAAGTTTAGTGATTTATTTAGCATGTTCAGATATGTATATCAGAAACATATTTAGTATTTCTGAGCATAATTTTACCTAATCTTCAGTAAATAATTATATTAAGCCATTGTACCTTCCATGTGCTATTGCCTCTAGTTTGGGATGGTTCCCTGACATTTATTAAAAATAGACCAGTGACTAATGTCCAGCTGTGAAACAGTACTTTTAGGAAATCTCAGTATTAGATACAGATAAAAATGTAGCTCTCTTATTTAAACAATATTATTTTTTCTACATACAAACAACACTGGATGTCTTACTTTATGCATATTTAATGTTTTAATACAGAAAGCAGTTCAAATCTAGGGAAATTTGAGAGGGAAATCTGAGAGAAATATCTATTGCTATTGATTAAGGCTTGTTGTACTGGGATTCCCAACAATACCAGTGAGCATACTGGCAAGATAAGTGATCATTATTTGACATAATGAAGAGACATAATCAGGAGATGAAAAAACTTGTATTTTAATTGAACAAAACAGTATAGACGGTATAGACAACTATGGACAAGCCCATGTTATTAGGACTAGAGGATATGGACAAGTGTGGACAAACCACAGGATGCAGGGCACAGAATGGAATTAACCACCCTAAAAGGTTCATGTCAGCCCAGGCTAGAGGTGCAGAGCTAAATGATGGCAGTGAAGAATGCACATATCACATGTTAACAGAAGGGTAAATAAACATTTGCATATTTGCATAATCATCCAAATAAATCTGAATATATGGTCAATGTTTTCTTGAGTGCTGGATGGATTTTCCCTGTTGAGGACATGGTACATCTTATTATATCAATTTTAGGAAAGTGTTCTTCCAGTTCATTTGGAAACTGTTAACTTTAAAATGTTTGGGAGTAACATGGTTGGACTCGATGATCTTAAAGGTCTTTTCCAACCTTAATGATTCTATGATTSTATGATTCTATGATTAATGGCAACAGTTTTAAAAGTAGTGACACTTTTGACACTGAAAATCAGAGGAGCATCAATGTATCACAAGTCATTTTTTGAGATATCTTTGGAGGTTACATGAGTTAGCTCCTGCCTGCTCCATTCTAACAAAAACTTAATTTGTCTATCTTCAGTGTCATGAATAATCTTGAGCATTTGCCATAGGACAGTCAAATACATGCATAACTCTAGGAGGACTTTAAACTTTCATCAAAATGAAGCTCTGGATCCAAGGCTGCTCGGGTACTTCTGTAGTGAAAATGCAGTGGCTTCATTTGAACAGAATGTGTGGAAGCATGTGAAGCTTTGAAGCAATAGCCAGCACACTTCTCTGACAAAGGTATCCCTGATTTTTCTTTGGGAGATTTGCATTCTCTGTGACTCTAGGACAGAACAAGCAGCAAGGTCCTTACGCCTGTTTTTACTTTAGCCATGACACCAGGGGTTACAGAAGAAATAACGACAGAACTAAGACACCAATATTGATCCAGAGCTCTCTTACTGGACAAAACCATTCAGAAATGTTCTCCCATTGATGAGTGGTGTGGGTAACTTCTGTGTAGGCATGGAGCTATGACTTCCCTCTCTTTCCACACTGGTATAACCTATTCATTCTCATGCTCCATATGTTCCCAGTACAGCTTAGCTCTTCTCTAAACTTCATCTGCCTTCTGAACAAGGGGATTTTCATAGTCTAGTCAGGACTAGTTCATATAATTGCAGCAAGTCTCAAGTGCCGCTTTCAAAACTTTTCATCGTTTTCTCTTTTCTTGCTGAAATTCCGGATGGCAAAAGAATTCACAGGTTAAATTTCTGTGTACAGCACTGTCTGTCCTACATCTGTGTTATTAGACCATTACAGCATCTTGAAAGAATAGATAATCCCTACTCAGTGTGACTGTCTTTAAAAAAAGATGCTGACCTCCAAGCCAACGTAAATAGATCATTTATGGAAATAAACAAATTACTGTTGGAGTCAGGCTTGTCCCAAATTCTTCTGTGAGTGGAGAGTTGGACATAATTGAGAGATCAAGAGTCATGAGGTTAATGAGGTCATACTGCCAGGGTCCGGTCTGGGTTTACTATAACATGAAAGACTTAGCTCTGATCCTGACTGGCACGTTCATTTAGCAGCAATACCGTCCTGGCACCAATGTGTTCAGAAACCTAAAACCACCTTCCATGAGCCATCACCTTGCTGCGTGACACCGTCAGAAGACATATGTTCCTCTGCACGTGAAACCACTTAGACCATTTCCCTCTGTGTTTTTTGTAAACATGTTTGTTAAGGAGAAAGATTCACTAATGGAGTGATAAAAGGAGTATCAGAATTGTAGCAAACTGTTAAAAAACCCTTACTAACTTTCAACTTAGCTGTCACTCAGCTCTATTTGAACTATGTGAAATGTCATATCTTACATTGCACATTAGAAAGAATGCTGCTATGAATATTTTTTTATTGATGATGTCTTCCGGATAGTGTGTGATAACAAACCTCAGATAACAAAAATGAAGTATAATGGCACTTTCTGCCCTGCGCACTGAATGAGAGGAGGTTTCTGTGGAAGGTGGACAGAGTTCTTGGGTTGAGACAGAGGTCTGGGGCAGAGGGGGAGCGGAGCTGCAGAAGCACAGGCTCTTTTGCTTTGGTCATGTAGTACTCCTAATACTGTGCTTGACTATGCAACTTCAATAAAAGCAGCTTTTTGCATGCCACAAGATATTTTTTTAAGTTTACTAGAAATTTTTCTATGGAACACTTTCTTTATTGGAACATAGTGTTATATAAAAATCAAATGTTTCTTGAAAATAGTTCCGTTTCAGCAAAATTCTGACAGCACATCAGGAATATTCAAAACTGCATCTTTTACTGCCACATAAGAGACACCCTGCCCTTTACCTGCCCCCCTGAAGCCCAAAGATTTTGTAAGGAAAAACTGAAAACAGTTTGTAAAAATTCAAAACATTTCCCTTTCAGAGCTTGAAAAATATTGCATTTAATTTTTCAGTGTTTTATTTGAGAATTTATGATACATAATATTAAATGTAGCCTTACACTGTAAACCTTACTTCTGCAATGAAACAAAAATCAAACTCTTTTTTTTTTCTGCTTCCTCCATTGATTTTTCATTTTGGAAGGAAAGCAGAAAACTTTATTTTTTGCTACATCTAAAAAGGGAAATCACTTATTTTCTCCCTGTATCTCCTAATGTCTCACACACATGTACTTTGTGAGCACTGCCAGCTGCTGAACTAAGTTACTGCAGCCCTTGTCAGACTCGCTGCCCTCCCCTTGACTGCCATTGCCACACTGACCAGACTTTGTCTTTCCAAAATAAAACTGATGAGAATTGCAGTACCTTCAGTCAGCAGTTTTCAGGCCCTTTGAGATCTCAGCAGTTCTGCAGTCTCCCAGAAATTCTGGAAATAACCTATTAATACTTTTCTATAATGACATGCAGTRGGACTTCATTTCCACACACATCTCTGGCCTTTTTCATCTTGACTTGGGTTAATACAGAGCTCAGATGTTTGTTACACTGAAATTAGGCTACTCAGTAATTTTGTAGACTAAGATTTCTTTTGTCTTTTTCTTGTCTCATTGGCTGCACAGGGTGGTTTTTCACCAGACCTGAATGAACCACCAAACTTAATAATGCAGTGTGTATTAGTGCTGTAATAGTTAATTTAGATTTCACAAAGTGGTATGGTCATGCTTTATGTTGATTTTTAACTGTTTTATTGCACCTGGCTGGCTCCTTCTTTGTTGTTCATTGGCATTTCCATTTGATACAGTGTTTCTCAGGGCTGTTCTTTGAACAAAACTGATAGCCTAAAAAGTTTATAAACAGAATCAACATCAAAGATGAGGGGGGTTTACTTTTGTTCTGTTTAAATAGAGCCTTGGGCTTAAAATTTCCAATCAAATACTTTAAATAGATTGCAAATGTTAAGCATCAACACATTTCTTAATTACTTTTTACTCCAAAAAGAAACTGGTCTTAAAGTCTTCTAAATGCACAAAACATTTTAAAAAAAGAAACACTGTGTGTGAAGTGATGTGTTGTGATGTGATGAAAGACTATCTTAATGGCATCTTGACCCAAACCTTGTGACTCTGTTCCATGATCTTTTAACTAATGTGAGAATCATGGAGAACTACTGCCACATTTGATTAAAATAAGCACCACATCATTCAGGGAGAACTTTCTTATTCCTATTGTTAATACCTCATAGCGGGGTCAGCTCTGAAGAAATGCCACCTAGCACTGCTATGGAGTATCAAACCTTCCATTCCCCAGCAATCACAAAGAAAACGTTAAGATCGTTACAAGTTTCTCTAATTGAAGGTAACACTTTAGATCAGTCACAACATGGATTCAGGTCATGACAAGGAATGGAAATAATTTTAGAGTCAGTGATGGATGGTCTCCTGTTGGTAATAGATGCTGGGCAGGAACTGATCCTCAGTTCTTAGACCTCTCTRCAGACCACAGAAAAACAGTAAGACCTTGAGAAGTGTGCTAAAATCTGATAGATTCTTCTTGGGGGTCCCTAAAAGGTTAAGAAAGGAATGTCTGCCACTAGACCTCGTCTTCTTCCTACTGCCATATTCTGTAAATCTCTTTTTTTCTCCACAAGTCTATCAAAACTTGTATGAAGCTGCGAGGGGAATGGATGAAGGCTGTGGCTGGATGTCAGCTGCTGAAGGCTGTCGTGTTATCGTTCCCTCTCTCCTCCCATAGCTGTTTATCACCATTTACTAGGAAAGGCAACACACGAAGGTTCCTCAAACAATACGTGTCCTCTCTCAGCCTTAATAAAACAAGTTTTCTACTGCTTGTCTTCCAACCTGATGGATAAAGAATTCTCCTCAGTTAAGCTTATATGCTTATTTAGGAGCCAGATGACATTAATGGACATACAGAAAGCATATTTAGGAAGCTTTATTCAGCAGAAAACACTGCTGCACAGATTACCAACACCARATGTTTTTACAAGCACCTCAGATCTCTCCTGTTTCTCCACAGTGGCTTTCCATAAAAAAGAAGTTGGATTGAAGACCTTCTTCTTATCTTGGAAACGGTAAAATGTTTTTTTAAGATGATTGCGTAAAGCTCTAGGATGAAGTTCATCACTGAAAAAAGTCATTTCCCTGGTACAAGGAAACCGTATATTGTAATAATGATGTGTGGGAAGCAGAGGACTTTCCTGGGGCTGTTCTGTCTGTAAAATAAATTTCCACAAGAGCAAAGGACAAGCCTTGTCACCTTCTCCGCAAAAGAATGTTCATGTATTGCTGTTCCACATGCAGCTCCAGCTTACCTAAACTGCTTCTCTAAGCAACTCAGAGCAGCCTTTAAATTTTAAAAGGCACAGGTTCAGGAAGCATGATCAGTTTGGTGGAACAGTCTCAGTCAATATTGATTTGCAACTAAGGGCAGAACTTGGCCAACTAGCAATCACCCCGGGCTGTTCAAAACAACAGTGGAAACCTCCTCCACCTGCTTACTAGAAAAGACATTAATGGTTGTTTTGCTGGAGGCAGAGGATGACTTCAGACCGTGTAGTGATCGTGAAATTGGACCCTGGGCAGAGGTGGGCACAGCYGTGCTACCTTAATGGTAGTTGTTGCTGCTCTCCCATTATCAGCGACCGAAGCTGGTGGCTGGGACAAGCTGCTGTTGCTTCTCTGTCAGTGGCACATAACTCAGGATTGAGAGCACCAGCTGCAGCCTTTCTAGTCCTGACATCCTGAAATCATATTAAGGCTACAGAACTGAGGACTGAGGGAGTTTCATGTCAACAGCAAGGTTAAATCCTAGCTGGTATCACCTGAATGGCTTCTCAGCCACAGACTGATCCTTAGGCCTGCTCTTTTTGTTTCTTTTAAAGCCTTTTTTTTCCGTTAGCTTCATTTTTTTTCCCTGTAACTAGGGCTCTGGCCTTTCTTTTCAGGGATCAGATTTGATCTCCTTCCTCTAATTTTTACAGAGGGAGGGCATGTGCGGAAACAGGAACTTGTCTTGAAAGAAACTTCAAACTATGATAAATGAGGATCTTGCACGTTATGCAGCATTCATTTCTTCCTACTGGCTCCTGCTAAATGTAATAAAAAAGGGTTTGACAATAAAGTGTCACAGCCATAGACAATTGTACAGGAGGTATGAGCTGCCCCCCCTCCAGCATTATCAATAGCACTGGACTATTAATGTGAAAATACATAGAGCCACTTGTTCCTTGCTGTGGCAGTTTTAATTCTGCTTTCCTGTATTTTATCAACTGTTAGTGGCCAGCAGTTGCAGAGGAGCTATTTCACCAGAAATCTGACAATTGATATTGTCAGCCCTCAACCAGCCTACTGGAAGATGCCCTACGGACAGAGAGAGAGACTCCCGTGGCCCAGGGGGGTGGCTGACACTGAGCGTAATATAGTTCGCACTAAGTATGTTTGCAGTTCCCTGAGGAAAGGGGCAGGAAATATGCCAGATCACTCTAAAATCACTCTTAATGTGAAATGAGGGTAGAAAAGAAGTTTAATTTACAAAAGATGGAGAGGAGCTCCTAAATCAATCTAGAGACAAACAGGCTGGAAACACAATAAATGTCTTAATAAATACGTGGTACTTTGTTGCAATTTCAGATTTTTTTTGTTTGTTTTATTCAGCTAGTGGAGCTGAGCACTGAGGCGGATGAACACGAATCATCTTGGATGCCACAGCTGGTGTCTGATTCTTAAACAAGTCACATTCTCCCAACGTTGTCTTTCCAGGTAATTATTAGTGGTATACGGAGGCTGTGTAGGTGTTGTACCACTGCTCTGCAGTAATATTCTCTTCTTGGTATAGTTCAATTGTAGGAGAAGGTCTAGTGGTTTATTCAATATAAAAAATGTGATTCTGTGTAGAAAGAACTTGCTCCTATAATTTGAACAGGAAGTAGTTTGGGTTCTGCCCATTTTCTTCTGAGATTGTTCACTCTTGGAAAGTACAGAATAATTTTTGAAAGCTCTTAATCAGTTGATGTTCTGTGACTTTCCAGAAATATTTCAGCTAGTGAACTACGCCAGTCCTTCGACAAGAATTCAGGTAAAGGGGAAGATTAAAGATTTTGGGGCTATATTTAACAGGAATGAAAAACTGAAAAAGGCCACACTGCAAACAGTACCACTCTGTGCAAATTGTGCTGCCAAGTTTTTCATCTGGCTGTGGGGTGTTTGGCAGTAGCTTCGTTGGGATATTGCCTGTGAAGTTCTCTGCCATCGCAAAGGGAGCTGTTGGTCAGGTGCTGTGGCTCGTGCCGGCCGGCCGGAGCAGTGGGGCACGACTCGTCTTCCCTCCCTCCATCCCACACGGGTCTCTGTGCCGCGCAAGGTGGGTGTGCAGGAGGCCACGCTGAGGCACAGGGTGGGACCTTAAAGAACCTCACCATGTTCTCTGATCGTTAGCTTGAGAGTCCCACAAATGGCTGCCCCAGCTATTGCATCCCTTCACGTAGATATAGGTGTCTTCTTTTAACAAAAGGCACCAGTGCGCGCTTCTGAAGATGGCTACCTAGCACAGCTTCTGCAACGCTGCCTCGGCCAGCAGCGTTTAAGGAGGGAGGTGTGCAGTGTTCAGCCTCCTTTGTCTCTTAGAAGCAGCCAAAACAGTTTTTGGCACATATCACTAACTGCAGCAAACAAATCAACTGGATGATAAAAGCAACAGCAGCAACTACCAGCTTTAGCTTTTTATTTCCTGCATAACTTAGAAGGATGAAATATTTGATCTTTGAGGTTATTGATGTGTGACTGCTTGCCCATTCTTGTTTTTCCTTCTCTCTGCAAATCCTTTTAACTAACTTTTGGGAGTAATTTTCCATTCCCATTTATTTTCTTTCCTAGACACATTGCACAGTTTAATGTCCTCAGCTGTTGCCAGGGAAACAGAATTTTGAACCTGGCTTGTCAAGCAAATGAAGAAGCAATTATTTTTGAAGTATTTCTATAAACTTGGATCAAAGAYGATCACATATTTTTTAAGGTAGTGTTGGTAGCACTTTTTTGTAGGATTACTCAACACTTCCAGTGGCAACCCCCTGTATTGTAACTCAAGCATGACATTTCCTTTAGGTGCCTTATTCGGAAAGTCTCAGCAAACCTGACCCAGCTGTTTCCAAGCAGAGAGAGCACAAAATGTTTTAGATGTGTGAAACTAATTCTTACAGCTGTCTCCTCTGTGTGTAGAGCTGCTACTCTGGTGCTGCAAGGCAAAATTTTCCAGGGCAGAAACACCCTGGTGGTAGAGGCTTGGAGGGAGGGGAAGGACAATTTTCTCTCCTGGAGTCTGGGCCCATATTTGGGCTAGTACCTTCCCCAGGGGAAGCTGCAGCTATCSCTTCAGGTGGTTTCTTCCCTTCTGCTGCTCATTGGAAGGGAGTGTGGAAGWGAGGGCAGGCATTGGGCTCCACTGGTGCTGGGCCACAGGTTTGCACTGGGAGATGTGTGGTGTGGACAGCCCTGAGCCCTCCCCTTCATCCTCTGAAGCCCTGGTGAGCACACAGCTTCTCTCTGCTTAGCATGGTGGCAGGCCACATCATCTTAGAGGTCAGGAAGACTCAAATGTGGTAGACACAGGAGGGAAACGGAGCGGTGGGCATGTAAAGCTGCCACCGAGGTTGGCTGCAGCCCATGTAATGTCTCAGGGTTGTTCCCGAGACTCTCTTCTGGAATGTGCAACTCCCCTTGAGGTCAGCGGGTATTTTCAGTTTGTGGCTGAGCGCCTGCGCTTTGCCATACTCACTGCACGACCTTGTCCAGAAGTAGCAGGTTGTGTTTCCAGTTTGTAATGTTGCTATCTATAGAGCCTTTGACACTAGCATTAAAAAAAAAAAAAAAAAAAAAAAAATCAATATTACCTTACACTTCATATAGCTATCTATCTCAGGGAAAGGATCCTAACACACCCTGAGACAGACCTTTAAATGAAAACAGCCTGCACCGTTTTCTACAAGAATCTTCTTGTACTTTATGGTATTTATGTTAACTCCACGAGGATTTTTTTTTTCATCAGGACACTGTCTGTCAATGAAAATCATTATGCACTCAGAACTTCATCCTACTAGTGGAGCTACTAAATTGTATAGGTATTGTATTTTTACTATTTGGTATGAAAAATGTTTCTGTAAAACTGAGAAGAAGGGTAAAAAATATACATTCATAGGCTGTCAATAACTTATGGGTTGGTGTAAGGCAGCTTATATAAAGAAACATTTTTCCTTTCCCAATGCAATTACATGAGTTGTGGGACAGTTTTCACTGCGCCCTGGTTACAGGATACGCACGGAGCCTGACTGGCTCACCAGCATCCTGGAAAGCCTAAAGAGAAGTGGTGTGACACCACTTGCACTCTACCACTACTTAGTCTTCCAGAAGAGCTGCTGGAAAACCTTATTATGCCTACCCTCTCCTAACTCAAAAAATTTACCTGAAAATGTCAGATCAAAATATTTCAAGAAAAACAACATCTTTATTTGTGTTCATAACCTGGGATTTTTGTTACTGAAATGGTTTTGTTGTTCTTTTGTTTTTCTCACCTTTTCCTCAAGATGTAACATTAGACCTACTTATGTGCTTGAAGTAACATATTTTGAGTGGTTGAGATCGAAGTTAATTGTAAATTTCATGGTTTTGTTTAAAGTGGTTATACTGCTGCCTTGCTGTATTTCTGTAGAGAAGAAAGAAAAAAAAAAGGGAAAGCAAATCCAAACTCATTAAGAATCAAGGGCCTGACTCATTTAATTTGGAATAAGCATTTTGGGARATAATGTGATGGATTTTCACCTGTCTGATGCACTGCTAATACTCTGTAGTTGCTGATGGGTAGTTTGGAACAAAAGGGATTCCTTTTGTTACTTGTTGTTAGTCGTTTTTACCCTTGAAATTTTGCCTATGTATGTAAAGCATTGTGCCTAGGATGTCCGGACTACATGTCTTTTCCTGAAAATATTGGAAAAGATGTTCTTTCTGTTTATTCTCAATTACATACTRTATCTATTTGGCTATTTCTAGTAGCTGCTAGTCAAATACTCCAAATGAGAAGTTTGTTATAAAAGGCTCTTTCTGCTCCTTTTGTGAGAATTAATTTTGAAGTGGCTTCAGTGTTGATTTTGTTCTGAAGTGTTCTTTACATTTGGCATTTACAGAAGTGAGAGCTGCAGTGCAGGACCCATACAGAGGGCTGGTGACTGACAGTTGATCTAGAAGTGCAGTAACTGTTAAGTCTTTCTAGCCAGACTTGTCAGGGTTTTCTTTTGGATGACAGAGATTTAAATAAAGAGAAACAAGCTATCAAAGGACAAGTTATCACCTGTTAGCTTCTCTATGGTAACTACCTTTGTGCGTTTTTCGGCTCTCAGGCACTCTCCAAGAGACGAAAAAACTAATTTCCACCTAAAGTGAGAAGTAAGTCACTTTCAATTAATTGGCTCACCTTTGCCGTGAGGTACACAGGCATGGATTGACTAGGGGGTAAAGAGGAGAGTTACGGCAGTTTCAGCGTTCAGTAGAGCAGCCCGAGCATCCCTCTCCCCTTGCTGCAGCAGCCGCTGCCTGTTCCCCTCCCGCCACCCTCATCACTTAAGGCGTGACTGGATCTGGCCGTAGGTTAAAGCATGCCCACAGGCAGTCCCCAAACCCACAGCACTCAGTTGCTCTGTCAAACCCCTACATCCTCCCAGTAAGTTCCCCGGCGTAAAGCTGGGGCTGCCTAGACAAGCTCATGTGCCAGCGTGGGGAAAAGGGGCCCTGTGGTGTGGCAGTGCCCTGCCTGCAGCTCTGGCTGCCTTTGCTCCACTGCTTTCTGAAGTCAGACAGAGGAAAGCGCTCGCTAATTCTTTTAAGCTAACCACCCACTTAAAAAGTTGTTTTTTTTCATCAGTAAGCAAGTCGTTTTTTCCCTCAGTGAGCAGGTTCTGCCTCTCCAGAGTCCTGGGGGCTGAGCCAGTCCCCCCGTTCCCAAGCTCTTGCTGACACCTGCTGGCCTCCTGCTCGCACCAATCTCAGGGTGCCGGGGAAATTTGGGTGGGGAAAGCGGGCTAGCCCTGTTGTCCTCCTGCTGCTGCCGCCTTTTAGTCTCTGCGTTGTTGGCTGTTGAACCTTTAGAGGAGGTTAATATCTTTTGAACAAATATTTATTGGACCAAGCCTACATTACTTCATGCGCGTGGCGTAAGAGTACAGGATATCTCTACTCAGCACCTGGGAGGACCTTAAGTATGACCCTTAGGTGCTTCAGTATTTCTTCTAGGCTCTTCTTAAGAGGGATAGGCCATGCTGGTGATGATGGAGCAGAGATCCAGACCCTCAGCACCAGCCAGGGGGCTGGCTTGCTGCAGGGTGAGGCACCCCACAACCTACCCAAGGAGCCAAGAGCTTCAACAGAGCAGAAGCTGTACAATTTAAATTGGTTCATCATTTGTTTCAAAAGGAAACAGATAGTAGTGCTGGCAATTTGGCATCATTTATGGCAGGTAATTATGAACCATTAATTGTTAGATCCACTTCAGAGTTTCTGACTTTACAGAGGCACTCAGTGCAATGGTGGGGTCAAACAGACATTAGGCTTGATAAAATTCAGTATTTGTTTTCTAGCAAGCTTGAGTTATGCAAAGACTAATTTTCTGTTGCCTTGCCTGAAATACACTCACTCATTTAGTGTGCTAAAACAAATGTGAAACGCAAATAACTTTGCACTTCTCTAGATGACAGCCAGGTTAGTAGGAGACGGTACAAAAGTTTGAGYGTAGGTTTACACGTCCTTATCTACATATCTACATTCACATATGTGAATATCCTGTAATCTGCATTGAAACAAGAGTGTTTGTTTTTTCCTTTATTGTGGCAGTTTCAAACCTCAAAAACTGTGACATGCAGTACAAACCAGTTACTGTTACTTGCTAGAATTAGACAAATGGAGTATTTGGTGAAACAGTGCTGCTCCTCACAAACCGCGCTGTACCGTGTGACATGCTGTTTTGGGAGTGAATAATGACTAGAGTCGCAGGGCTGGTACCTAGTTTGGTTATTCYTGTGTTGCGGTAGCACCTGCAGCACCAGGGTGAAAGGGAAATGCTTTTCAGTGTGCTGAGGAGTAGCTGAGCAGAAGGAAAGAAGAGCTGCCATCTTGTGTGGGGAACTGAGACTGCACTAAAGGAGGCTAAAATTGTAAGACATTTAAAAAATTATACTTTCAGAAACTCCTTAAGCAAAGATAATTTCCTTTGTAGTGACTAGTTCCATACTTTATTTTTATTTGTTTTTTAACTAACATAAATGAATCACTTTGTCCATAAGCTCTGTTTTTCTGGCTTCAGCAGTACTGCAAGCTCATTCAGAGGATGCCGAGGCAGTGGGAGCTAGCAGAGCTGACTGGCCACAGAGCAGGACATCTTGCAGTCAGGAACACCAGCCCTGTACACAGAAAATATCTTTATGTAATTTTGTGTACAAAATATGGTAACCACAAACCAGCTTATGGTGTGTTAATGGTGTTGATGAATCAGATAGCTAGTAGTAGGAATCTTTCTCCAAGCCTCTTGGTAGGTTTTTTGTAGGATCTGGATTAATTTCTTTTTTTTTCTTGCTGGATGTGAATGCTTAGCACAACCAGACAAAGAAGTGTCCTTGGCAATACTGGAAGCACAAAGATCCAGTTTCTGTTTTCCCATTCCCTCCTAATTCCTAAAAGCAAGATTGAATACAGGAGCTATAATAGCAGATAATGAGTAGACCCAGATGGAAAAGACTATATGCAAAACCCTCACCTGCTCTCCCTCTGGTTGCCCTGGGCAAGGAAGGTGGGATGTTCTGTTTCTGGAATCCTGCCACGGGCAGGTTGGCACTATCCATCATTGTGTCATCCACAAAGTAATCGATCCTGTGTGCACCAGCAATGGCTGCATTCCCTGCCTCCGCCAATGAACGAATGTAGAGTTGGATGTACAGTGACACCTAAGGAGGCTATCCCAGATGTGCTGCTGAGAATTTATTACATCCATACAGATCTCAGCTGAGAGATAATCAGCATTGCCACTGATGAGCAAGAGAAGGTATTATCCTTTTATTTAGCCAAGGATCTTCCCTTACTACATTACACAGGAATGAAGCTGGAGTCTTCTCCAGCCACTGAGGCAGCAGCAGGAAGTATAGCAACATCCTTACTTGATCTTTTGCCTTTTGAGAGTTACAAGTGGTAGCCAAACTCAAGGACATGAAGACCTTGTGATAAGACTGAGTGTATGTAGGCAGAAGAAAACAGTTCCCCATGAGTGTATGGGGGTATGGTAATGGAGTCTCTGATCATGGTAAGTGGAGAGACAGAGGATGGTTAAGACTAACAAAAAAGTTGGATTCTTAACCCAGAATTCTGGATAAAAATAAGGGAGAGTGTATGTCAACATCTGTATTTTTTTTCCCAGACAGAAGATATTGCCTTGCAAAGCAAAATAACACCTTAGCCAGGACACAGAGCATGTCTTTATGTGGGAAAGGTAGGCTTTGTGTCTGAGGTACTGTTGTGAGAAAACCCCTGTTGGTGTTTGGGAGTAAGCCCACTGGTTTTATCATGACCTCAAGGAAGCCCAGAATCCTGAGGTGACAACTCTGCAGTTGTTAACCAGGAGACAGATCGAAAGCACATGTCCTCACTCCTGCTTGTCAAGCACCCAAAGAATACTGAAAAGTTTAGTTTGTTCTGTCAAACTTACTTTCCTCTAAATGTCTTTGCCAGTATTAGTTCTGTTCCGTGTTATAAAGTTCCCATTGAGAACTAGACGGCGTAGACCTCCTGGAGAAGAGTTTATCTGATTTCTGCTACATCCTATTAGCAGTTAAATTAGCAGAGACAGGGTATTCTTGAGGTCTGTGAGCATCAGAAAAGTAATAGATAAATCATGAAAACTTTATTCCTGTAGGTGGGCTATGTAGGGAGATCCTGAGAGAGCAGGTCAACATCTTCATGGTGACAACTGTATGGAAAGTCTACAGAGCTTTAGCAATAATCTAACAGCAGATGTTAGTACATGAGCTGGTGGATGCTGTATTTTGAAAAACTGTGTTGACAAGGGTTATCTCTGTAGGCTTACTGCTAAGGAGATTGAGTGAGAAGCCTTCTTGCTTCAACTGCTGGTTAAATCCGAACCTAACAAGTTGGGCTTCTAAAGCAGCTACCTCCTATAAAATCTCATCGTGTTTTTTAATTTGGAGTTTAAGCACAATGCTTATGGAGGTCTTAGTCCTTATCCAACTGGCTGTGTCAAGTTAACACTTTATGTTAATGCAACTAAATAAACAGTATAGCCCCTTATTCTTGGGCTTGTGGAAACAATTCAAACTGTCTGCTATTAAAGTGGTACTGGGAAGGAAACCCATCTGAGTTAGGAACTTAAGGTGTCTCAGCACCAGACTTGCTTATTTCTTGCTAAAGTTGACCTTTCTGAAGGCCTTGCCCTGAATAATTAAGAACATGCTAGAGCTTACTCAGTCGTCTCACCTCACAATGAGCCGTTCAAGTGTTTCTTCAAAGACCACTGAGACCAGAGAGGAGCCACTGGCACTCTTCATCTGGTCTTACTTTGATCAATGGCAGTTTGGTTTTTCTTCCCTTGCTTTCTAGTAACTGATAAGCAGAAGAGAGACTCTAACTTCCTACCTCTGCCTTTTCCTGTAATCCTCTTGAGATCCAGCACTGTCTCACTACAAACAGATAACTATCTTCAGTAAACCCTACAAGTATTAACGAGAACAGTGGACATCATCTGCCTTTCCCCTGTAAAACATCATCTACTATGATTACTTGTTACAACGAAACTTTGTTTTCCTAGGTAGACAATAGTTCACTGGAAAAGGACTCAGACTCTGTGCCTCAGAAAGGCTCTATGCAAGCCTAGCAAAATCTATTCATTATTTCTATTCAGGGCTTGCAGGCATTCAAACCTCCTGTCAGACACAGCTGCCCCAAGATCTCACTCCACATCACATCAGTACCTTATGAAATGGTATTGACACATCCTCCGCTGGAGATAATTGCCTATCTACATTGTAGGTTCACATTTAGATTCTAATATTTGAGAACACTTAGCCATTTTGTGATTGCCTAACAGTGTCTCACTGCCTCTCATTTTACCCTGTGAGAATGTCCCAATTTATACCTGAAATTCTTACTAGTCTTTTTGTATGTGGGCATGCACCTGGACTTTCATCCTGTTCCCAGTACTGTTCCTTATGTCCATCTAATGCCAGTGATCACCAGTTCTTCTTGTACGCTATTTTGATCTCCCTCTGGTGTTGCTTTCCAACTATGTGTCATTTTACAAGCATGCTACTTTTTGTGCCAAAATCTTTAATGAAACTCCTCCCCAAACCAAGCCTTTCAGGGCTGCACTGTAGCTCCTTTTCTTCTCCCAGCCTGATACTTCACCTTTCAACACTACCAGCAGCTGTTTTCAGCCTTTCATAATTCTTTCACTGTTTCTATTTTTTATTGTTTATCTATTAATGTCTCATGCAATAGTCTATCATATTCACTGAAGTCCAGATACATCAGATTGCCAAGAAAATCAGTAAAGAAAGACACAGGCTCAATTTGGCACTGTTTGTCCTTGATGAACTCATACACGTTAACCCCTTTACTAGGCGTCTCCATTTCTTTTAATATTCAGCCTATCAAATGTTTTTTGGGGTAAGAGAACACATTGAGACATAAATGCGGGAGGAGGGAAATGAGATCTGTGGTTGTGTGTACTGTTTTCTCCTTTTTAAACATACATAATAGACTTGCTCTTCTGTACCATCATTTGATAAATATATTAAAAGTCTTTGCTAGACTGTGATTCCACGTTCCCATTCCTTCAGTGTTATATTACTGAAACTCATGTCTCAGTTTCCTAATTTGAACATAAAGACTATATTATCCTGAGTGTGGGCTTTAAAGGAATATTTCAGGCTAGAACTAAAAAAGTAGTATCTACTGTGTCATTATGAAATTTTCATTACCGTGCTCAGTCTCACCTGTTCGCAAAACCATAGAGAAGCTCTCAGCACGCAGGCAAACACAAACCTGAATTACATCTGAGCATCATCCCATTTGCTAGTATGCTAATGCTTGTACGCATGAATCAAGGAACTCTCTAATTGCAATCCTAACCACATACCAGAAACATCCACACTTCTAAATGTAAAGTACACGTGATCAAGCTTCAGCTATTTAAATACAGTTCTAGAAGCAGATGTAGCCAGTCTATTTTAGTTTATAGGGGCCATTAACCAGTCAAGATAACTTCACTCGCATGTCTCAAAGAGAATAAAGGAAATTTACTTTAACTCACTTAAATATTTATGTCTTTTTGTGAAGTTCCTTCCAAGGATCAGAGAAGCTTAGACAGCAGGAGCAACTTATGGTTATAAACTCTGTCCTGAACTTCAGGTTGCTGTAACCTGTGACAAGTTTTCAATTGCTTTGTTTTCATATTATCTGCTATTTGAAAAAAAGGAGATAGGATAAAAAAACACCAAAGTTTGCTGTACTGCAGAAACCATTATGATCAGAAATACATATAAACAGGAAATCTATCAAAGCACGACTGAATAAAAGTTACTATATAATAGTTAAAGTAGCAAATATTAAAATAAAAAATGAGAGAAGGTAGAAGGATCTATCAGATTGCTAGTACAGTGACAATATCTGGGATTACAATTTTTTGGCCAAATCTTTCAAAGTGATGATAACCTTGCAATTTCCATCCTTTCCTTGCAATTTTTATTTTTTCCCAGAGCTAAACTCTGAATGTGCTTTAAAAAACTCTTGCTTTTTAAAACTGGTAGTTGGGAAAAGGGGCAGGTAGCTCAGCAGGGCAATTTTACCACTGTTAAAAATCACCCAAGCTCCTGAGCATAGAGGAATGACAATTTATGGAGTTCACTTCCCTAAGATAAATCTGTGTATCCATATCAAATAGTGACTTACTTAGGAGTTACCTTGTATCTGCCTGTTGGGAAGATGAATCCTTCATACTTCATACTCAGTTCAATTCTCTCCTTGGGATTCTGGGTTCTGCACAAGTAATTAAATACAGTAACACTATGCTGTATCTTGCAGTATATCAAGATATTCCTCAGGCAATTTGTTAAGAAATTTATTAAGAATAAGCCTTAAATGAACAATCAAAAGAGAAAGTTTCCTTGTGGTGAGTTTCGAATTCTGCTTTCAAGTATGTGTTTAAGCTGAGATATATGGGCTTTTCAGCATGTATTGAGGCCACTAAATCATGCTGGCTTTATTTTCAAAGGACTTGAGCATTTAAGGTATGCTTGACTAGCTCAGTTGGTAGATACTCAGTACTTCCAAGTACTCTCTCCATTTAATCCCTGATACGCTTTACTACAATGGCACAAATTGCTGTGTGATTCCTTACACCAGGGAAGCTTAAGCAGGTACTGGGCATTTTTGGGTAGAGACAGTGATGTCGAATCACTAAGTTGATGATGAGATAAAATGGAAAGATGAAACCTCCTTGTATTTCTATTTGTTTTAATTCTGTTTTTATGCAGACAGTTTAGACTGATGTTGCATGGAGACCTCTGAAAAGGCTTACCACGCTTTCTTCAAAACAACTCATGCTACTTTTGTGAACTCATAACATTTCTGTGGCGTAAATCAAGATTATTCATTCCTACCTTGGATCATATTATCTAACTCCTACCAAGCCTCGGATTTGGATGAGTGTCCTTGTTTGGCAGCAAAAAGTTCTGTTCTTAGGCTACAGAGCTGGCTTTTTGTAAGCATAGCTTTGAAAATGTAAATGCAGTGGACTGTGTTTCCCATGGAATTAAAATAATGTGCAATTCTAATTTATTGCATTCAGTGATTAAACAAATAAATTCTTCCTTACGTATTGAAATTGCCATCCATCAGCTCTTTCAAGACTGAATCTATAGTACCCTTCTAGACAGCTGGAGAAAAGTCTTTCATTAATTATCATACACAGTGCTATTACTGCCTGTAGACTGCTGGCTGCAAAAATAATTCTTTGCGTTTCTTTGTTGCAACTTATTGTTTCTATCTTGGCAGCAAATGTACTCACTCAAGGCTCATGAGCATAACCAGCACTGCCACCATGTACAGAGCTCTGTACACACCTCAAACCTGTGTGGAGAAGATAGCAACCCTCTGAGTGGAGCATTTATCTCATTTAGTAAGAGGAGCAGAGGCCGTACTCAGCAGGTAGACTAAGGAACTTGAGGCTGCTGTGCAAACTGCTCTGGGGTGCTGGAGAACTCAGATCATAGAACCATAGAATCACAGAACGGTTTGGGTTGGAAGGGACCTCTAAAGGTCATCTAGTCCAAGCCCCCTGCCATGGGCAGACACATATGTCACTAGATCAGGTTGCTCAAAGCCCTGTCCAACCTGACCTTGAACACTTCCAGGGATGGGGCATCCACAACTTCTCTGGGCAACCTGTTCCAGTGCCTCACCAACCTCACTGTAAAAAATTTCTTCCTTATATCCAACCTAAACCTACCTTCTTCCAGCTTAAAATCATTGCCCCTTGTCCTGTCACTCTAGGCCCTGGTAAAAAGTCTTTCTCCATCTTTCTTACAAGCCCCCTTTAAGTATTGAAGGTCTCTCTGGAGCCTCATCTTCTCCAGGCTGAATAGCCCCAACTCTCTCAGCCTGTCTTCACAGGAGAGGTGTTCCAGCCCTCTGACCATTTTTGTGGCCCTCCTCTGGACCCGCTCCAACAGGTCTGTGTCTTTCTTGTTCTGGAGACCCCATAGCTGGATGCAGTACTCCGGGTGGGTTCTCACGAGAGCAGAGAAAAGAGGGAGAATCACCTCCTTTGACCGGCTGGCCATGCTTATTTTTATGCAGTCCAGGATATGATTGTGCTGCAAGTGCACATTGCCGGCTCATATAAATTTTTTCATCCACCAGTATCCCCAAGTCCTTTTCCATAGGGCTGCTCTCAAGCCATTCATCTCCCAGTCTGTATTGATACCTGACTCAGGTGCAGGACCTTGAACTTAGCCTTGTTAAACTTCATGAAGTTTGCATGGGCCCACTCCTTAAGGCTGTCAAGGTCCCTCGGGATGGCATCCCTTCCCTGTAATGTATCAATGTGGTTAAATCCACAACCACAGACACAGTTGAGAATTATCCATTTCTTACTACTCTGTTAACTGTATTGTATTCTGTGGCCCCAGCTAGGTGTTTACAATAAACATATCTCCTGCCTGCAGACCTTAACTGCCTTGATCCTAGAAAACTGATTTTAAATTTTTTGTTTTGGTAGCCTTCATCTTTTTTGTTTACTTTGAAGTTTTTACACTTCGCTGGTAATGAATGTATCTGTCCCGCTCTGGCCAGCTCCTGTCATTTTCCCAACCATGACACATCCAAATTCTTGCATTTAATATGCAGCGATCTTGAACCATTTATTGAACTGGTCTAACTTAAATTTGACACAGCTGAAGCTGGAATATTTCATTAATTCATTATGAAATGCTTGCAAAATGCTCAGTGCAAAGCAACATTATATTTCACTACTGTAATGAGTTGCTGAGTTATTCTTCTGAGTTACAGACTGTTGCATTACACTTTTTCAGGCTCTTCCCCATAGTTGAGCCTTTTTTCGCCATTTGGGCTGTACAGGTATGTCGCTGCAGGTTGAGTAGCACCCACTCTTTCCTTTCAGAAATCACTTGAACCTACAGTAGAGTGGGGTGCGCCCAGAATAAGGAGAACGAAGTTTCATCCTGCTTTAAGTTTAGAGCTCTGTGTCTACTGCTTGACTCTGTGTCAAGTCAGTAGACTTGACTATCTAGAAAGCTTTACAACATGGTGCATTTTGTTCAGGTTTCCCTATAACCTTACTTATTTACGATCTTCATTTTTACTCCTTATCTCTATTTCTGGCTGCACCTTGTTTGGTAAAAAGGCAACTCTAGGATAATTAATCTCTTTAATGATGGTATGGAAGTGTTAAAAGTCATTCTTAATTATAAGGACTACAAAACAATGAAAGGTGTTTTGAAGGGCACTCCAGAAACTTTAATTGCTGGCAGAAAGTTGAGATGAGATGGTAATTTGTATTTAAGAGCTGCATTTGGATGTTTTTCATTTTTTCCTCATGACAAGAAAGAGTAGGATAATATAAGAAGCTCTGTGCTGCTCCTTGTTCAAAAAATAATAAGCAAAAATATGAGAGTTGCATAAGGAAACAGTTTGGGACAGGTGCTGATTTTTCAAGAGAGACACCGTTTAAGACATGTAGGTTATTAAAAGTAAAAAAAAGAAACGGAGCAGGAGTCTTGGCTTGCCAATAGACTTTTCTCGGATTGCCAGAGGGCTGGTGTTGGCAAAGTTTCTCTGGGTTGCTCGGAGCATGGCAGATGTGGGAGCTTCTGGAAAAGGAAACTTATGTTTCTTAGGACCTGAGGCCATGGAGATTGTTTACATAGATTGATAAGTTTATTTTGAAGGAAGGATACACTAAAAGCAGGATTTGAAAAGGAATTCTTCCTTACTTCTTTCTTCAAATCCATATGAGAAAGGAAGTGAAGAGCTTTGAAGCTAGATTTGGTGCCATATACACGTTTATCTGGCTTCTCCAAGTGCATTGCTCAGGTGATAGGCCTTGTGCCCTTACCTCCCAGGTTGGAAGCCCATGGTTCTCCTACTCTTACACTAGGGTGAAGGCTATGATATTTTTGTGTTTGAATTGTGTTCATGCAGAAGATCAAGCAGATTACTCTTGCTAATGTTTTCCTGTAGGAGATTTTATTGGTTTGGGAGAATGAGAAGTCACTTTATACAAAGTGCAGTTTACTCCTACCACAACATAAAATGACAAAGTGGAGTTTTTTAAGTCTAAAATTATAAATCAGTACATGACTGTCTACCTGACTGGAACTTTTCACTTCTGTGGGCTGGATGCCAGTTTATTACTGTTCATTTCTGTTGCTTACTCTGCATCTTTATAGCTAAACAAAGACTTTTATTTTCATGTCTTAGCTGAGGCATACAAACTAGTTTAGTAATAGTAGAAAACATAAACTAAAGTAGCGACATTAAATGCATTACTTTGATGTTTTCGCTAAGAACCTGCTATCTGGTTGTCATCTTTTTCCCCATTCCTGCTTGCATTTCCTCCCTCCCCTAATATTGAATTAATGTAGCCTAGGCCTATAGTAAACAGCCTAACAGACAGATCATGGCCCTCTGATGCATAATTATGGGGAAGCTGAAATATGTCACAGGGCGAGGTGAAGTTGAACAGATTTTAGGTTCCCATTCAATTTCTCAAGATTGCAAGAAAAAGAAAAGCAAGGGGAGTGGGGCGGTAGGGGGAGAAAGACTTTAAATAGTATTCTTGACATTTTGAAATAATGATCATTGGCATTAATGCCAAAAAGCTTATAAACCACTGCCTTATGTGGATTAAAGAAGTAGAGAGGCCAGCTCCTTCTAAGGCAGAGGTCTTTGTAGTGCTATCTCAGTTTGGGGGATTAAGATGGATTTCAATAGGCTTACATTTCCTAACAAGTCTATGACCACCAGTGCCCCTTACGGCTCTCCCAGTGCACACTCTGGCCACCTGCAAGGGAGAGGAAACTCATCTTTCTGCTTGTAAGCCAGATCCAGCACTTGCAGCTAGAAACATTGCTTTTCTTGGGCTGTTACCTACTCCTATCATTTACCGTATGAAGTAATGTGAATCGTAACAGAAACAGGGAGTAGTGGCAATATGAATCAAGGTTAGTCTGGAGCTCTTGGCAATGCAGAGGAACACAGATATGAACGAAATTGCTTCCTTCAGCCCTCTCTGCTCCTTTGCTCCAACCTTCAACACATTGTTTTCTATGCTGTGAGATGCCCCTGCCTTCTGTGATTTTTCCAATAACTTTCAACAGCTTTTGAATATTACCATTACGGATGAATTACATCTTTCCTTGGGATGGAACTATTCTGGCAATTTCGGCGTACTTGCAGTGTCAGCCAGGCTGCCTTCCCTCCTAGCAGGCTGACTGTGCAAACACTGGCGGGAGCGTAGTCAGCCCCCAGCCGTGCAAGGACAGAAAGCTCTGTCACAACAAAATACTTCTCACCATGTGTAGGAGAGCTGTAAAGACACAGGAACTGATGCGACAGGGGAGAGACAGACATCTGTAAAGTGAGAAGATAGCTAATCTGCAACAGAAGGTGATATGTCTGTATGAAATTATAAACTCTTTTGGGGACTGGGTTCTGAATTGTCAAAGTTAGTCTCTGAAGAGCCTGCTGGGATGTTTGGCAGGCGGCAGCCCTGACCGGGAAAGCAGCCTGCCATGTCCTCGAAGGACTATTGTGGGCAAGGCAGTGGGTGCTCTGCGGGCAGCAGGCTGATGGGGCTGGTCTCCCCAGGGGTGGCTGCAAACAGGCTTCGTGGTGCTGAGGTTTGTGCAACCCCATGCTGTGAAGTCAGGCCCAAGTACGGAGCTCTGCATCACTCCTGAGCACCTGTTATGGRGGGGGGCTAAACCAAGGTAGGAAACACTGCAAAGGATGAGGTTCTGTGGTGGACTTAGCAAAGACACTGGTTTAGGAAATCCTTTCCTCCTGCCTCCTTGTTCCTATCCTCAGTCATGACTCCCATTCCATGCCACAACTCCCTCTCCCCTCATCTGTGCTGCTAAAATTACTGTTGGACAAGCTGTAAACCTGACCTCTATACCAGGATGTCTCCTTTTTGAAGTTTTCTGGTCAGCTTTTCTACTGTCTTGCCAAATGCGCTCACGGGTTGCTTGCACAAGCTAACTCATTAAAGAAAAAGATCTGATTTATTTTATTTTCATCCTCAGTTCACCCCCAGCTGTTAGTTCTGCACCTGCCTGAACTTCCTGCTCCTCCAGTTATGCCTGCTATAAAAACCATTTCATTATCAATCTGGCTCATAAAATGGTCAAACAAATGGTATATCGTGCTGGCATCACGGAAGTGGAATAACAGGAATGAGCATTAAGAGACAATCTGGAGACTGGAATGATTAAATCTGCACCCAATGCAATGGCTCATGTGGCCACAGTCTGAGAAGCAAGGTAGTCCCACCTGAAACTCTCCAGAAACGCAACAAAATTTTTGGTAAGAGTGTGTAACAGAAGATGATGCAGAAGGAAGCTAGCTGGTCTAGCAGAGACAGCTCTTCACTCTGTGAGCAGCAGGAACCAGCAAAAGAGGATATCTGACTCCCAGACATCCTGTCACACTCATCTTCCAGCAAATATCCATGCATGAAGATGTCAAACCCACGTGTTTTCCTTCACAAGTTAGTTGCTCGCTAGTTCTGTCTGTGTTGGGATGACAAAACAGCAGTACCCAGAAATGGAGGGATAAATGATTTTTAGTGACATCAGCTTTATGGTATGAACTTTTCTGTGTAGTTTCATAGTATAAGATTTTCTGAGCTGGATGATGACTGATGCAGACCTCTTTTCTACTGCTTGATGCTGAAACATTAGGTGGACCCTGGACTTTGTGCTTCATCCCAGTGGAAAATACGCTTCATTTTTGTACAGACTCACACAGGCAGCTATGGCTGGGGAGAACTAGGCCTCCCCAGTATGGTAGGAAGCAGAAAGAGAGAGGTCTGTGTAAAAGCATAATTATACAAAAGGCTCAGACAAGACAATTTCCCCAATCTGGCATGAAGGGGTGACATCAGACCCAAGGCAGCTTGCATCTTGGGACTATTGCTTTCAAATAGCTATAGCTTTCATGTGCTTTGAAAGTAAAGTTACTGTGGTTATAAAAGTCCTGTTAAGAAATAAAGAAGAATTAATTTCTTCCCTGCTATGCTGTCTTCCTGCTATGCTCTCTTCCTAAAGTTACGCAATGACATTTCCTAGGTTGGGTGCATGTCTGGGAAAGTTTAAAAGCAATTGGCTTGGGTTCAAAGAATTGGACATATGGGAAAGTGGTCTCCTTTTCTTTGCAACAAAACCATAAAAAGCTGTGCCTGGAGCAATGGGCATTATAATGAAATAGTGACAGACACTGGTCAATCTTCTTTTCTATTAAAGGTAAATAAAACCAGTGAGCTGGTCCACTTGTCAGACCAATTTGCAGTAGAACAGGATTATCTAGTGCAATATCAGGCCACAATAACAACAATAAATGTTAGAAGAATAAAAATTAATTTCATCTTTTCTGAAGGTGACTCTTGAGAAGCTTCTGTTTACTCTTCCCTTTAGGCAATTTTTGAACTAAATTTTGTTCTTTCACAAAGGATTCAAAAATATTATTTTCCTGAAATCTCTTAAAACACTGAGATATCTATCTCAGAAACAGAATTGAGGAAATTTGATACAAATTATGAAGCTTCTTTAGGACTTCTGGCCTGATGCACTAGAAAACATTCCCTGCTTAGAAATAATGCTTCCCTGCCATTGCCTCCATATGGTTTTGGCATGAATCTGCCTTTTGACTCAAGTTGTGCTACTTAAGGATGTCTTCTGTAATGTCTATGTGGCCATAAATGAGCAAGAACCTCTTTTCCTTAAGGGGAAACAATCCAAGGGTTAAGCGCAGTACCTGTGGGATCACATTCTGTACCACTGAAGTCCAGAGCAGCCTTTTAAATGAAAAGAATGGTTTCCACTTTTCTATGAAAAACACCTGCAACTGCAGAATGGTTTGCAGAGTAATAGGATTTGTTTTTCTTAAATGTAAGGAAAAAAAACACATTTATTTTTCCCTGTTCCACTTCAAATTTGTAACGATGTTTTTGCTGTGAGTTTTTTAACAGAATTCAATAAGCCTTAATAGAGTGAGGCTGTCAGGAATGGCTGTCAGATGTGGATGACATTCTTGCGACCTAGGGCTGAAAATGAACAAATTACCAGAAACGAGCGGACTCCCCTCTCAAGTAAAAGATGGGAAGTCCATCAATCACTTATTAATGAATTATGAAATACTGTATTTTCTGACTAGAAATCCATGATAGATTTGAAACTTGTTTGCAATGCATATTTATAGTTTCAGTTATGCTGTGGTTTAAGATTGTGGTGTTCATGTTGGGAAAAACTCAGTCAACCTGTTTGGAAGTTATTCACCAACTTGGATGTATAAGAACTCTTTCTCCTGGAATTTACTGCATTTGTTCTATAAATATTTTAGAGCAGGAAAGTCTGTGGTCATTCTGGTGTTTAAAAAAATCAGTAGTTAGGGTGTGAAACCATTTTTGTGCAATTGTAGGTTTTTTGGTAAGTAAACAAAGAGACGTGACTTCTTTTCATTTACCTGCAGAGCCTTTGATTTATGAAGCATATTCTTTCATTTTTCATGGTGGACCTTTGACTGTTATTTCACTTGTGTTACAATATGACTTGAAAAGAAGCACTTGCTTTTAAGCAACTTGGTATGTTAAACATGAAGGTATCTGGAAAGGCTGAGGGAATTGGAAAAATCAGAAGTCTATTGCTTAAAGCTGAGCAAAAGCAAACTTACTCAGTTCTGCTTTCCAAAAGGGCTTTCTTAAAAAGATAGCTATAGAAGGCCTAAAATAATACTCTCAAATAAAGAACATGTTCCTTCTCTTCTTTAAGTTGGCTTTGATCAATATCCCTGTAAAAGAATTGCAGTTTTTTGACTTTCAGGTGTTTGGAAATGTTGCTCACTGGCCATGATCATTACGATGTTTTAATTTTACATATAACTGTTGATAAACCCCATGTAGATAAGCTCTTTTGTGTCACTGATTGTCTAAATAATTTGTGTTTGGTTTGATTTTTTTCTGCAAATTCAAAAGCTTTTATAATCTTTTTTTGATCCATAGTATATCTATACAATGTAGACAGATAGACCATGGTTGAAACTTAATGAAGAACCTAGACAGAAGTCTTCTACCAGCATCTTGTTATATTGTGATTTGTCTCCCATATGCTGGTAATAGCATTGTCTTGATGGACAGCTGGAGAAGTAGTATTAGAAGCAACAGTCATGGATACTCCATATCCTGGCTGAGAAAGTGCACCCTGATCATGCTATCCAGGAGGAATCCCTGAATCCTCAAGGGAAAGTATCCATGTTTGTATATTCAGTGAATATCTCTCAGAATTTAGATATGAAAGCATAATTAAATTGTTATGCTACTCTGAGTATGCTACTGGAAGTCTCACATAGCAAGCATCAACGCAACAAAACCCCAAGTCTCCTGACCCAAAAGAGCAGTTAGATGTATGCATCTTTTAAAGTTGGTGGCTACTGCTTGAGACTTGCAAGTGGACTGGATGCCCTGTGGTGCAGCTTTCACAAGGGAGAAATAACTATCTCTTTTCTCCTGACACTGGGTTAGTGGATGAGTTCAGCTGAGGAGGTTGGGCAATCACCCAAATCAGAGCAGAGATATAAATATTAGCAAAGCATTCTCCTGGGAGGTCCATAGAATTTGAAATTGGCTTCCTTGATTGGTCTCAGAGCCTGACAGAGCTTGGCAGACCAATATATTTTCTCAGGCATTAAATGAGCATGGCTTGGATTATCTCGTTAAATGTTTTCTTTCTTTTTGGTGAAGTATAGGAATTGCGGACTGACTTAAAAAAAAAAAAAAAAGAACATGGAAAGTTTGTATCCTGAATCCATATTTATCATAGAAGAAAGGGCTAGGAAAGATCTCAAAAGGTCACCTAGTCCATTTTCCTATCCCAAGGCAGGATTAATGAAACATGAAGTAGAGTTCCCACGCTGTGGTGCACTGGTGATGCATGAACCCCTTAATAGTGAATGTAGCAGTGCTGCATAGAGTTACAGCATTCTGGGGCAAATCTTCAGTGCACAGGAAATACTATTTTCAGGAGATCATTTAGGATAGACTTGCTGAGCCTGCAGCAAAGGGAGGGAGGCCTGTAATTGATTGAGGCTGTTCAGCCTTGGAGGACAACGAGAGCAGCTGAGAGTGCGAGATGCAGAAGGGTGCATCCCTGTCTCCTGTTGTTCAGCTGGGCTTTCTGCCTGTGGCAGATTTCCTGGCTTGCTTCTCTTAGGTAGTGCTGTAGCTGCAGTCCATGGGTTCCTCAGCCACCCCAGCTACATGTGTCCATGTCCATTCTCTGGCACTGAAACTGCCTGGTGTGGAGCAGACCTTGTTCTCATTATTATACCCTGCGACCCCTCAACACAAGGTGGCCACTTGCAGGACAACTGCCTGTTGGGAGTGACACGTGGTCCATTTGGACTCCAAAAACATGCACAGGAGAGAGAAAAGCAGATTGTTTGGGAGGCTGAAACATGCCCAGGAACCATTTTAATAATTAATAGAAAAGGTGATTGAGTCCCTGTGCCTAGGCACATTCCCTGTTGCAACTGAGTTTACTCCAACAGATGTAGCCCCCGCCTGTAGGTRCAACCCTTCCCTGTACCTCCTTGCAGACTTCCTTTGTGCATGATCTCTCTGCATGAAGTCATCTTGTCACTGTGGCAAAGCAACATCTCTATGTGCTTGGGGCTTTTTACTTGAGGAGTAGATTTTTCTCTAGCAGTTTTCTACATGTTCTGGTCTGTGGTTTCTTCCTGTGTTCAGTTTACCCCAAAGCTCAGATGACCTCTGCTACAGAGATGCATACAAGCAATTATTGCAGATGGTGTTAGTAGTGCTGGTCACTTGAATGCTGATAACTTGTTGCGGTGATTTTTAACCTATTCTGCTCATAGTGCCTGCTTTGGGGACCCCCCTAGTCCTATGACCCACATTTTCCTCAGGGGTGCTAGGACAGGGACAATAGAGGTGAAGTAAAAGAGCACAGTTTTTGGGACACAGTGGTTGCCTTTGCTAATCAAGCGAAGAAGACAGGTTGAGAAAGATGGATTTTGTGGGAGAGGGATGTGGAGTGAGGTCTCCATCTGATGAAAGGATGTAGGAGGTGATAGAGTAATAGAAAGTCTAATGGCTAGACACTGATTCATATCACCCACTGACAAGGATGGTCAGGAAAGCAGTCTGTGCAGTGTTTGAGATAACATATAGAGCTGCTAGATCATCAGAGTGCTGATGGCTGGTGCTGATGGCCAATACTGATGTGGGAGTGTAACCTCAGCTTTTGGGTAGAAGAGGCAGGCAGTGTTATCAAACTGCACAGGATGGCACTACAACAGATCCTATACCATCGTAGCACATATCCCATACTAAAACAAAGGAGCTGACCAAAAAAGACCTTTTGAAAAGGAGGTCTGCCGTGCCTGAAAACCTTACCTCTTCTCAGAAAGGTAAGTATCTAATGGAGGTTCAAACTTTTTTGTATCTGCTGAAGGAGGCAGATGAGGGACAGAAACACTCCTAAGACCATGTCTTGAACTGACAGAGGCAAATATTTCTCCTGGAAAAAGACTGAAAGCTGAAAGCTTTCACCCCTGTGAAGAGAACATCCTCAGGGAGTTAATTTAGAAAGGCATACTATACCATGCTGGCACCTTAGTATGACTTTAAGACTGAAGATGTAGATTTATAATCTTAGCTTTTGATAGTGACTATTTTAGTGAGTATTTTGTGAAGAAATGCAAGGTATCTGGGCCGACGACTATCATCATGGCTTTACTTCCATAGTGCAGTGCTGGGCTTCCATCTCTGTTTAAGAGGGGAAAGAGCTATGCCAAGAGATGTTGTTGCTTAATGGCCTGTTAGATACTTTTCCTGTGAGGTGCAAAACTAACAGAAGCAGCGCTGACTTTGGCTAGCACTTGACTGACCCTACAATGGTGTCCTTCTGTCTGACAAAGACTTCTTTTCACTTGCCCTTTCCATAGTTGCATATTGTGATTTGACAGAGCATTTTGGCAACCTGGTCTCCCATCTAGTTTAACATCATGGTGTTCAGAAGACAAGTGATCCTCTGAGAACTGCAGTGTGTGTGCTATTAGGAAACATAATTAATGGCTGCTGAAATGTTAACATTGAAATGTAATACACAATAATTCCCTGTTCTGAATTTCTGAACCACAGAAGATTGCATCATGTTTTATGATGTCCTCAAGGTAGTAAAGTATTTATRGGCATATAAAAGAGTAATTCTTTCCTAAATCTCATCTAAGAAGATTTAGAGAAAGAAATCTACCTTTAAAATTATTATGATTTTTGAATGTAGGTGTAGAGCATCTCCCAGCTTGTGAATGGTCCTTCTGACACTGTCACAAATTGCCAGGGAATCCAGCTGCTCAGAAATGGCACCATAGTTCTCATGTTGGCACTCTTCCTGCTTCACTCCTCTTATATTTCTATATGACTTGCAGAGAGCTGTCACTTTCTAGATTCCCAGCCAAATAAATAATGAATATGGCTTCATTTAGCCATTGAAATCTTTACATCTGTAAGATAGYTATTTTTCAGTAACTTCAGAAGAATTGTGTGCTGACTGAAAACCTTGAAAGTGAGAAATAGCTTTATTATATATGTGGCTGTAATGTGAGCATATAGCACAGCTAAATATTTTTAACATAGAAAGTATTGTTATATTAAAAACTGACCCACACTTTAATGATGGTATTGTAATCTGTCTAGCACAGGTTGCTGTTTATTAGGGAAGAATACATTAAGATGTATGAGTTGAGTTAAATTTCATTACTAAAACAACTCTCTGAAGTTTGGTCTGAGACTGTGAATTATAGTTTTGGAGTAACTAAGAGTATCACCAACACACCACTGAACTCACCTTTCACTCCAGACACAAGGAAAATGTTTTTGATCTTTTTGTCTTTCTCATACATTGCTTGTATTTCAACAAGAACAGTTAGGAAAGCAAATTGAAACTCTGAAGTATTCCAGAGAGGAAAGTGAACACTTACGAGAAGAAAGTGAATAAACAACTAAGTTATGTTTGGAAACCTCTATGATGAGCTTCACATCAAATAATAGTACCACTTTGGCTTTTTAAAAAAATGTTCTGTAGTGTTTCTGGGAAAATTGCAAAATACAGCACCTTACCCTAGTTAACTAGAGACTTTAACTACAAACTAAAAATTAATTTGTACTTCTTTGTATTTTTCTTCCAGGTCTAGGGTAGTTCTATGGGAATACTGTATTACCTTTTTAGCAGAGCCCAAAGAAACCGTGATGTATTTCACAAACCTTCTGTTGCAGAAGTCTTACTAAACTATCAATCAGAGTCTACTAGGGGCTTCTTCCCAAAACTTCCTCTCCTCTCCTCCACTAGTTATCAGCTCTGTGTTCCTTTGGTCTTCTTTCAGCAGAGTTCAGTCTTTGTAGAGATAGGATAAAAGGAAATGATCCTGGCATTGGTCAGTGATTTAAACAAATACAGTCACAGGAAGGAGATGTCTGTATCCCACAAAGGGCTCCCAGCCTCAAACCCACATCCTTCAGCCTCATGTGGGAAAACTGTTTCACCTGTGCGGAGGCACTTGAATGCATTGGGACATGTGAAGAAAAAGAAATCAATGGTCTGGAAAATATTATCTGTGCTGGAAAATGTATAACGAGATGCTGCCAATAGCTCAGCTACGTAAGCACTAGGAGCAGAGTCATGAACATCTGTTGAAAGCACACAAACCTTGTCTGTGCTAGTTGCTTGGCACTCATGCAGCTGAGCTGCTGCTGAAATCTGGGTATGGGCTGTCAGAGGAGAGAACGGGACTGATCTACTTAGTGCTATGAATGCAACTTTGCTTTTGCCTCCAGGTTACAGGTCTTCAGGATAATACCAGGTTTGGATTCCTTCTGTCCACTGAAAACCCAACAAACCAGGCTTCTAGTGAAAATTTCATTATGAGACAACCATTACCTCTATAAACCCATTCTTGGCTGTTAAGTGTAAACCAGAGTTAAGCAGACAATGCCAGGAGCCACAGATCAAATATAGGTTTTGTGGTAGTGAATGTTACTTCATTTACTCCTGTTTTATTTAGGACTGAGGCTCATTAGATGCTCAACTACTGGGAAGGTATGGCTGAGGATCTTGAATTAGGAAACTGCCTTGTCCACTCTCCCAACTGAGGGAGCCCTGAGCAGTGATGGCTGAAGTGAAATACGACCAAACAGTCTGGGAACTGGAGAGTATGTAAGCTAAACACTTTGTAATGACAGCTGTACACTCCTTCCAGCAAAGTTACGCTATAGATGAGGCAGACTATACTGGTGGATGAGTGATTACTGCCATTGAAGATATATGGAAGCCACAGGACTTGTCCATGTGGAAATCTTCCAAGCTTGTCTATAACTCTGCGTCTCCCAAAATCTTTTCATGCAAACTTTAAATATGGTACACTGTATATATTTTAATATGCATCTTCTTATAGCCTAATTATGCCTACTCTTTCTCAGTGTCTCTAGGTTCGCTAGGAGCTGGATGTCTGCATTTCTTTGAAGATCTGATTCTCACTGCCTTAATGACATCCTCATAGGCTAAGAAGAAATATATTCATTTTATGTATGGGAAATTGAGCTTTCAGATAGATTTATCTGTATTCTTGCATTTTTAAGCAGACCTTCCTTTCTTTCACTAGTTTGGCTTTTTGAAGCCAGTAAAAAGGAAAAAAAAAAAGCTATAACAACTGCCTTGTACAAAAGTTACCTATTGCTTACTTCATAGCTATGATATCAGAGCACTGTATACAAAACATTCTGCTTTGGAGGTGAGAGTATTTAAATATTTGGGGTTTTTTGCTTTGCCAAATGACATCCAAATGATCAAAAATCTTCAGACATAAGAGCTATAGTGTTACATCACATAATTATTTAAAAAATGTTTAGTGCTCTGAGATCAAACAATTCCGGCTATTTTGATGGTAATAAGCAGTTTCTGGTAATTGCATATATGTCATGTGGAATCAAGGATTTATTGTTTTTATTTTTGGAGTGAGGATATAATTTGCAAAAGAAAAAAGAAAGATAACCTAGGTGTGACTGAGATGTCCTTGATTTGCCTAGCAGTACATCTCCATTAACTTTCTGTGGCAGGAATCAGCCTGTAGATGTCCCCCAACACATGTTGTGTTATGTCCAGTGTGTTATGTCCAGTAGTTCAGTTCTGTTGAAAGCAGCTATCACATTCATAAATTACCAACAGCTCAAGTTAAAGAGAGACAGAGAGATGAAAAGCTGCTCAGGAATGACGATTCTGTGGGAGGATAGTGGAGGTAATGACAGAATGAAGAGCATCTCAGACCAAGAGAAACATGAGCTAAACAAGACCTGATAAGAGAAATAGGAATAAGAGTCTTACAGAAGGCTGAAGACATCAGAAAAAGGGAGCCAAAAATGACACACTTCTCTGTGACTCTTAGATATGGAAATGATAGATTTTCCTCTGGCTTAGTGAACCAGAACTGACCTTAGCACTGTAATACATGATGAAAAGAATGCTGCACTTCCATGCAGTGACGGGTTTGTGAGTGCATAATTTCTTTGACAAAACCAGCAGGTTAGTGGGAGAAAATATACCTTAGCTCATAATCATCCTAATGAGATGATGAATTTTGGTGACCTTCACCTGTGTTTAGCTAATGTAATTAAGTGACAAATAGTGCCTGCACCAGTGGTGTACTTGGCCCTGCCTGTATATCCTATGGCAGAGCTGGCTGAACCCTGAATACAGTTTGTAAGCATGGGTGGAATCCTAAATAGTTGTTTGCTTCACCTATTTTGCAACCTGTTCTCTTCCAATAAACAGTTGGTTTCTTTTCACACAGGACTTTGATAAATGGTTTCTATTTGTATCAAGACCCATATTCACATGCAAACAAGCACATTTGTCAAAGAGAGAGAGTGTTCAGTGGTCACAATGTATTATTTGCTCTGTTATTTGTCATTTTGATCATTATTCTTCTGCTTTCAAAACTGTCCATGGAGGAAGAAATAATACAGAGTAACTTTTCCCTCAACACAGCTAATGAAGAGTCAAAGCAAACACTAATGAGTGACCTTGAGATGGGAAATTCTAATTCCATACACAACTTAGCATTTTATAGCACTTATATTCTACACTACTGCTTTTCTATCATAGGTCACAGCACAGTAAATAATAGAAAGTCAGCAGCATTCATCTTGCAGGTGAGTAATATAGAACCACAGAATTTGGACCAAATTTCTTCCACCATGGTAGATTCATACAACCATAGAATCATAGAATTGTTTAGGCTGGGAAAGACCTTTAAGATCATTGAGTCCAACCACAAATCTAACACTGCCAAGTTCACCACTAAACCATGTCCCTAAACACAACATTTACCTGTCTTTTAAATACCTCTGGGGATGATGACTTCACCACTTCCCTGGGCAGCCTGTTCCAATGCTTAATAACCCTTTCAGGGAAGAAATTTTTCCTAATATCTAGTCTAAACCTCCCCTGGCGCAATTTGAGGCCATTTACTCTTGTTACTTGGGAGAAGAGACTGACCCCCACCTTGTTATAACCTCCTTTCAGGTAGTTGTAGAGAGTGATAAGGTCTCCCCTCAGCCTCCTTTTCTCCAGGCTAAAGAACCCCAGCTCCCTCAGCTGCTCCTCATAAGACACGTGCTCCAGACCCTTCACCAGCTTTGTTGCCCTTCTCTGGACACGCTCCAGCACCTCAATGTCCTTCTTGTAGTGAGGGGCCCAAAACTGAACACAGTATTCAAGGTGCGGCCTCACCAGTGCCGAGTACAGGGGCACGATCACCTCCCTACTCCTGCTGGCCACACTATTCCTGACACAGGCCAGGATGCCGTTGKCCTTCTTGGCCACCTGGGCACACTGCCGGCTCATGTTCAGCCGGCCGTCGACCAGCACCCCCAGGTCCTTTTCCGCCRGGCAGCTTTCCAGCCACTCTTCCCCAAGCCTGTAGCATTGCCTGGGGTTGTTGTGACSCAAGTGCAGGATCCGGCACTGAGCCTTGTCTACCTGTCTCCCTTCTGACAGATACTTCTATAACCAGCCCTTAAAGTCTCCAGTAATGGACTCTCCCAAGCCTCTCTCCAGGCAAGCTACTCTGGTATTTCGTTATCGTAAACACTAGAAAAAGTTTTTCAATAACTTCCTCGATCTTTTTTACTTTTCCTGTCTGTTGTGGACATAGCTAATGGTAGAACCTCCAATGAAATAATTGTTTCTCTTGTAACAATGATCTGCGTACTGGAAGACTACTGTGTTCCACTCTTTCCTCTGTCACCTCTTCCTTAAGCTGCGCAATCCTATTTCTTTCAGCCCTTCCTCAGTGAAGACTTTTTCAAGATTCTGATCTTTGTCACTTTCTTCTTGAGTCTCTCCAGCTGTTATACATTTTTTTCTGGAAGGAACAATGTGATATTATCTTGTCATGTTCAGCTTGTCGTTCACCATAACATATGTAATTGTTTCTGCAGAACTGTTAGGTAATCTTTGGGTTTGTTTTCCCCATTATTTCTGCCTAAATTGAAATGTTTTGATGATAAATCATAATCATCTATACTCTAAATACAATTTTCAACATTTTTCCATCCACCTTTGAATAGTTTCCTGCAAATATCTCTTACTCTACCTCTGAGATTGTTGAATCAATGTAATTTCTTTCTATAATGGTGGAAAATATCCTTAGAGATAAAGAAAATAAACAAACATGAAGATATCTTCATTTCAGTAGGATTTTGGACACTGTTGGTGAGGAATCTTAGTTGACTGTTACTCAACTGTTACTCATCTGTTACTAATCAGAATGACTTTTCCAAAGTCACACAGCAAGCATTTTGATGTAACTAATGCAGTACAGAATCTGAGATCACATTCTGACCAATTCATAAACCAACAGAGAAAAATAATTAAATCCTGGAATAACAAAAATACTCACTCAAGAACCATTTAAAACGTGATATACTAAAGTATTTTTAAAAATCAATTTTTCATGGATAAACCACAATAAGTTTTTTTCTTTGTGTGTGTCACAGGCACCACTATCATTTCTTAATGTACAAAAGACATGTTTAAAAAAATTATTTCTAGTAGTTTCTAAAGGAATTTGCAAAAAACTCACTGAGGTGTGTATCAGACAACATAGCTGCCCTGTATGCCAATGTTTTGTTGCACAGTTCTGCAGTAAGCTTTTTCTCATTCTGTGGATGACCTAAGGTGAATAAATTTATGCAGGCCTATTGCTTCTGACCTGTAAGGGGATGTGTAAATGAGCTCTTTCACTTGTAGCATGAACCCTAGTTTAAAGGAATGTAAAAAATTGCATTTGAGCTTTCAAGAAACAAGTTGCACACAGGGGACTTGCTGTGAAGGAGCTGTTGAAATGTAAGGTGCTAAGACTTTTATAACAAGGTAACCACATACGTTGAGCCTTCGGTACGATTGATGGTGGTTTTGGTAGGTTTTTTTGTGTTTTTTCTTTTTTTTTTTTTTTCTTTGCAGTGATGACGTATTGTATTTTGCTTTGTTTTCTGAGACAAACCTGTAGCTGGATGGTAGGAGTCAGGAAAGAGACAACTTGAACTGCTGAGTGTTTCAGTAAGACTGAGGGTGAAAGGAACATCTAGTATTTCATCTTCCCTCCAGAGATCAACTAGAGAGATTGAGGAGAGCAAGTGAGAATCAGGTCTGGGTGAGTAAAAATTATGAGTCAAGTACTAGCCAATTTTTTTTTTCTGGATAGCTACCCCATCAAATCATTCTCTCAAAGCCAGAGCAGGTGTATGAGAGTTGCATTTGATAAAGATTGATTCTACACGTTAATCAAGGACACTGAGTAAAGCTTCACATCAGGTTGATGTACCCTAGCAAGCCAGCTTACTTGGTTGCAATGCAGTCAGAAAAGCTGTGAAAATGTCCTGAATTCCAGTTTTCCACTGAATCTGATGTGGTCTCCTGGTGCCCTTTTGCCACGCACCCATAGAATAGTTCTTCCCAGTGGCATAGTCAAGGATACATCCATAAATTAAATGAATCCACTTCCCTTGTTGGCACTGTAGAGTTTACACAATTCTTTCTCCTAAAAAGGTGGACCAAAAAAAGTAACTTTACCCTTTTTTTTATTTTTTTTTTTTTTTTTATTTATTTCTCACTATATCAATCAGCTACTCCTTGCTTCCACTGGTTCTTGTCTTTCACGGGGCAAGAAGAAGTTGACTTCAGTACTGGATATTTTCTCTCCAGTTGTGTCAGGTCACAGAAGAAGATACTTTCTTTCTCTTACCCCAGCCATACACAGAAATAACAGGAGTCTCAGTATGCTGAGATCAGACAATAAGGAGAGCTGGGAAGGACAGACATGTCACATCAACAGCACTTTCCTTCTTCTGACTTAATCTCAGTACAGGGTTGTTTTCTATCCTTTTTCTTCCTAATTTAATCAAATTATATTGAACTATTTATCCTGATATCAAGTCTAATTCTTAGCGATTGTATAGGGATTAATCCAGAAAATCACAGGTTTAGCTTTAAATGTATTTAGATTTTTCCATAAGAAATTTCTCCGAGGAAACATCATCTACCTTATTCAGAAAATGAAGCTCTCCCTGTAGAATAAAATGGGGCCAAAATACCTCCTTTAGATGGATGCATTTAAATGGCATATTTAAAAACATGTGAAATTGTTATGGAAACAAACTCTGTGGTATTAATTTTGATAGAGTAAATGGACCCAGGGTCACAATGATGTTAACCGGATCATGTCATTGTAAAACAGTCACAAGTAGCTCAGTTATCTGAGTACAGAGACCTTGGATTGCTAATTCCCATGGTAAATAGACTGGAATATTTATGCCAAACGCTAAAAAAAAAAGTTGATTAGACAGTACAGGAGGGAAAAAACCAACAAACCAAAACCAAACAAAGTACAAAACATGGGATTTTGAAGCTGAAAGGTTAGGAGGCTGCCTGATTGTGCAAAGCAAATCTATTTGGGAGTCTCCTGAGTCTTTTTTGTCAGAGATGTTGGCTGGGGACTTTTGATCTGGGAAGCATCCTTATTAATAAAGAAGAATAAGCTACTGCTGCTGGTGATTTGTATTAATCACTCTGAAGCAGAAGGTTGTTTTTAGTCTTTTTCTCTCTTTGATAAAAAGAATACAGGGAAAAGGGAGGAGAGGTTAGGCAGTAGCAGGTGAGGTAATCAGGGCTTACTCCTCGTCCCAGAAGCCAAAGCAGCTTTTTGGTCGTGGTGGATGGTCAGAGCTGCTGGGACAAGCACAGCTGCTGGCTTTGTGGCTCTGACTCAGTTCCACAGCTGAGGTTGCAACCTGGTGTGTCCAGCTGAGCTCCCACCGCCTCTCCTGGAGTGGGCTTCTGGGGCTGCTCCACGGATTGGGTGCAGAGTCATGGGAGAAAAAACAGGGTGAGAGAAAGAAAATAGTCAGGGGGGTAGTGTGTCAAGGGGGCAGGAGGAAGATAGTGCCAATGCAGTGGCATGTTGTAGGAGAGAAGAAGAGACTGAAGTATGATCCCCAATCCCTCCCAAGGTGAATGTTTCTGTGGTGTTGTCCTATACACAGTCATGCATCTGGGACTGCTGTCTCTACCATTTCCAGTGATGGGAGATTAGCTGTGCACACTGTCTGGAGGACTTAACTATGACATTGAGAGTGTAGCCATGGAAGGTTTTGATCATCACATAAATTCAGAAGTAGGACTGAGGACTTTTTTTAGAAGAGTATATTTCCCTCATCTTGGGTGGGTTTTTTCTTTAAAGCTGACTTGAGGGACCAGTTGAATATATATTTTTCTAAATCATAGTTGAGAAGAGTATTCTGAAGCATTAATTCATGTTGGAAAGCATGTTATCTGCATGCTCTATTATTCTAGGCAGATTCAGATGCACGAAGAAGCTCGACTGCCCCCAGAGAACATGTCGTGTCCTTGCAGAGCAGAAGGATGTGGTTCACATCTCACTCCCCAGTTCTGGCTGTTTTGTTATCAAGATCCCCTTCATTGTCACTCAACTCCAAGATGAGATCTGTGTAGTTATCTTCCTGTGTACATTAGTTTCCTTTCAAAGACAACCTGGGGATGTGGACAGGGAGGAATCTGTGGTGTGCTCTGATATCTTCCTAGCCAGAGTATTCCGGGGACCAGGGGTGTGGGGTGCACCCATCCTGGATCACCGCCATAGCCAGGGGCTCTGCATGGAGAACAGCACTGATATCACCAGGAAGAGTAGATCTTGGCAGTGTCCTCAGGGATATCAGCTGCCTGTGGAGGGCAAGAAGTAGCAGAGCAAAACATCACATTTCCTCACTGCAGGAGAGGAGCGCTGTGTGGCCTCGGAGTACGCCTCTCTCATTACTGTTACCACAGTGAATGCTGTGTCCTTCCTGGACACCTTTCTTTTGCCTAGAAAGCAGAATTCTTCCTAAGGGACTATATCACGTCCTCACAGCATCCTTTTTAGCAAGCATAAGGCTGATAAGGCCTGGAAAGTAACCTTAAATAAGATCTTAGCTAGTATAAATGCAAAATATGGTGATTTCAAACTCAATGACTTATCTAAACTGGGTTTTCTATTGTGTTATAGGAAGTGTCTACAAAAAAAGAAAGAAACTGAAAGAAGTCCACAACCTGTGAGTATACAAGACCACCTTTACCTCAGTTTTTCACAATGGTGATATGAGAGAAAGTTGTAATAATTAATTAAAATGGTATTGTTCATTATAATCAAATTATACAACTTTGCTGGCTGCTTTCCATAAACTTTACACTACAAATTCTGAGGGGAAGCTGAAATGTAAACAGTGCTTTTCTACATAAACACTCACCAAGAGTCTTGATCTTTTTTCCTAAAGACTCCACACCAGCACTTGATTGAGAACCTAAATTAAATTGTTTGAAGACTGGATTTAACATTTTTCAGTACAGATAAACAACATACTTCAAAGTAAACACTGCTACATGACATATGTAACCTTAGGAATATACTATTTTAATCATTACTGCTGACACTGCTTGTTTATCCTTGGTATAACATCATTAATTGAAGTGAAATTACCTTTGATTTTACAGATGTAAAAGGGCAAATTAAAATTCTTAATTTCTAACATTTAAACAACTGTTTCATGTGGCTCTTATGAAGATAGGAGGTGTTATTAAATGTCAATACTGACTTCATGTCTGGTTCATGAACAAATGGAAAACTTGAGGGTGTTTTATGTGTGAAAGGAGAAGGTCAATTGGGGCTCGCTCTCTCTTTGAAATGTTTCATTTCTTCTTGTGTGTGTTGCTTGAAGTCCCTTGTACCTACAGGTTTCTATGGCTGCTTGCTCTCTACAACCATGTTATAACCTCAAGGCAATCATTCTCCGACAATGCGGACAGGGACCCCCCAGTCTGTCCTGGGCAATCTTCTTGTATGTCCAGTTCAAAGTCAGTTTGTTGCTGGTCTTTAGTGCAAAGCCTGAGATGAGGCACCCATGTTCTTGCTCATGAAATATTTCTCAGTTTAGTTGTTGCCTTAATCTAAGCTAAGGTTCTTCTGACTGAAAAGATATCTGTGTATTCTTCATGTCTGGAATAATGCAGCACTCTAATAATGTAAATGGCTGTCACTCGTATATCTGGAAGAAATGGTATCACAACACATCGTGTCTTGTGCCTTTGTCTTCCCACTCCACTCTCCTAAAGCTGCTTTTTATGACAAGTGTTGCAAAACAGAAGCCAGTGTGAAACATGCTTCTGAGCAAAGTAACTCCGTGAAGCAGAAAGTTAGAACCAGAGAACAAAATGTTAGTTTTCTTGTAGAAAAGATAACAGCTTGAACCTCTCTGCCTCTTCTCTCCCCACATTAGAAAAGGGTGTGCTAGTGAGGTTAGGTCAGCACACACATGTTTTAAATTAGTGGTTTCTAAACAAGGAAGTGACAATTATTTGTTATGATTATTTGTCAAATAATCACATCTGTACTTAATTACCATGTGTGTGCCAGTGTTCGCATTTCTCACTAGGCTGAATTCAGTGGGAATAGCTTTAGATGGTAAATTGTGAGCCCACATTTTAATGGGCACAAAAAATTTAACACAGTATACATTGTGTTAAAAGTTATAAATAAAAGTGCCATACAGCCTTAATCAGTCTCACTCCTTATCTTCCTTCTGCAATGTTTACGAAACATAGCAATGAATCTCTGTGATGTGGGTTTCTCTCGTTCTCAAAGATAAATTTTGGTCTTATTGTTTTACTACCAAATAGTGTTCTCTCTTTGTTAATACATACATAGCCTCACTATACCGTGGTCAGGCTAACGTTTTCAGCATTCATCTTATTTATTTATGTTTCTTTCTTCTATCATTGCATGTAGTCCAGTCCTTTAGAAACACAGGTTTTCACCAATGGTTTAATTTCCAAGGTCAGCTTATTTTAAGTGTCACAAACTCAGCTTTTGAATACCAAAGAAAAGATCTTTCAACGCTCATTTGAATAAAAACAGAGATTTTTCTTTGACATTGTACTCCTTTAGAAATTCTTATCTCAGATTCCATCCAAAAGTATATTTGGGGAAAAGGAAATTGTAAGTATGCCTTTACATGAGTGTTTGTTTGCCCCAGAGGTGTTTGTGCTGTCATCTCTTAAAGTGCTTGAGTTTAGGAGTCACTCGGGGTCCAGGAAAACATAACACGCGCTTGAATTATTCCAAGGCTTTGGACTGAATCCTTGGAGTATGTGAGATGTTGTCTTCCCTGCTCTGAAAGAATGCTTTCCCAGCTGCGTTGGGGGTTTTAACACCCCGTTATGTCATTCCTACATGTCTTATAGGGAGCAGGGAGTGGGGGGAGATGCGTATCACCATCCTGTTCATGGTCATAGAGCATGTCTGTGACAAATACAGATGGGAGACTCGGTGGGAGTCGCTGGCTGGAGGAATGCCTCCGTGTTTTGGGCTCATCTTACAGTGCCGTGTTTCCGTGTGGGGTCACACTTTGGCAGAGTCACACTGCCTTACACGGTGGGAAGTTTGGGGTGTTGCAGTTCAGCCCCATCCATGTATCTTTGCCTTCTTTTGGTATCTTTAAATGAACTCATTCAAGGGCCTCTCTGTCTCAGACCTCACTGTCTAAACCCTTTCTAGCCCAGAGCTGTGGTACGGCATCTGTGCTACCCAGCAGGCCCACATGCACATGGCTTCTGCATGATTTCCCTTTGGGAGCAGCGATCAGACAGAGGCTTCAAAATAAAATATTGGATAATGTAGAAATGGGAATAGCTACAGGAGAAAAAAAAGAGTTTTATCATAATACGTTGTGTATCTGTGGAATTAGGAACCAACGATAGAAAGCTGTGATACTCATCACCTATAACAGCGTAACCCCACATTCGTCACGTATTTCATTCGTCACATATTTCCCCACTCCTTTTTAGGTAGGCTGAGGCACCAGGGATGATCCCACATGCTCTCCTGTGCTGATCTTATGGAACAAGGGAACAAAATTAGCATTGATCTTTGATCAACACAGAGTCAAGATCCTCTTGTTTAAGTCTTTCTTTGCCTTCTCAATTATCATATTTCTGGTGTTAAATGGTACTGTGCCAGCCTTAAAATTGAAGTTGGAAAATTTCTAACCTTGGTGTTCGGCAAAGTGAATTCAAACCACCCAAGGCTGAAGTGAACCTAAAATCCTGTTTTCCAATCTCCTGAGCATGTGCTCTCATGAGTAGGTCATTGCTCCTAAGTAACCACTTCTCTGTGCTCTTCTGTGCACTCTTTGCAATTAATGAAGGTGAGCTTTGCATTGGACTCAACTCTGTCTAAGGGAGCTAGAAGGTTAAGCATACCTATGGGACCGTTTTCCTGCGAGAATTTAGCTTTAAATCAAGTACCTTTCACCAGGGCTTAGACATGCTCCCCAGYGCACAGCACTTCATGATCCTGTTTAAGAAACTCCATGTTATGGCCCCAAAAGGTGTTACTGAATAATTTTAGTTGCATGAGAACTGGTGATCTGAATCCTGAGACTTATGGACTTGTATGCCTGAATTCACTCTTATTTGAGCTTTGATGGAAATTATGTGGTCTGAATCCATTCACAGCTCAGCAGTGTTAATCAGATCTCTCCAGAATCTTTGCATGACTGAAGTATTAAAAATCATGAGCTCTAATCTGTTAGAGGAAAAGGAGAGATACATTATCTACTTTCATTTCTGCTCAGGATGAGTATTTCAACAGATAACACAGAATATAGTCAGTTAGGTGGCAGTTAGTATCAATCAGCAAATTATACCTGAACACAAAACTACAGACTGAAGGTAAAATGTACATTATCACAGTGTAATTCAATCTAGGCAGCTGTTTGTGCTGTCTTGTTGACTATTTTGAAAAGTCACAATTTTTGGAAATGATAGATGACTTTTATTAAATGAATGAGTTGCAGTAAATATGGGAAATTTTATTACTTCCCATATTGTCAGATGATAGGAAAGAATTAATCCCAAATTCAAAATTTGGTGGGTACTTAGATTATAAAGATTGTGAATTAATTAAGGCAAATGATTTCATATAAATAAATATGTAATGCCTTAAGAGACTTYAATTTCTCAAAGCTGAAATTGATTATGAGTCAAATCATCCAAAATAAAATTTAAACAGAAAAATATGATTCATATCTGAAAATGCAAAAGAAAACTTTACTGAATTCCTCAGAAACCACAATCTGGAAAAAAAGTCTAGGCTGATTAAAAAATCTAACTCATAAGCATAACAACCTGATGTAGAGAGGAAATGGAATTATCTAAGTTGAATTTGATAGCAATGGCTATAAATGAAGAGTCAGGAATTGGAGACAATGATTTTTCTTTTGTCAAGAATATACCTGGAATGAAACATAAAGGATACTATTTGAATGAAAAAATGAAAGGAAAAGTATTAGCCAAGCAAAGTAAAGTAGAACTCAAAGGAATTTTCATACAGTATGTTAGAAACAAGGAGAACTAGAAAACTAATATTGTATTCAATAATAATACAGAACATTTGAAAGTGTTAATTCAATTATTATTTATCTTTAGGTTAAAAGAATGGGATTGTATCACATAATGGTACACATGTGCTTTCTTTTCCACTAGAATCTCAGCAGGATGTCATAAGGTAATTACTAAATTTAAGGTATTTTCAAATTACTGGTCCAAATAAAGTGTGTCCAAGAGATTTAAAAGATATGGCTTGGGATCTGTCTCATTTATTCATATTTATTTTCAGTAAACCAGGGAACACTGAGAAAAATCCAAACTAAGCTAATGTCAAGCCAAAATTGGGATATGGAAAAATCTGAAGAATTCATAGACATGTCATCATAACTTTGATAAATGATGATACAGTAATCAATTAATAAAGAATTAAGGCGGGGTCAGTAAAATTAACAATAGTCAGCATGGGCTTGTAGATCTATTCATATGAACATTGTATAATCACTTTGGTCAATAGACAGAATATTAATGACATAGTATATTGAATGTTCTATTAAATATTTGAATTATTATGTCATTGTGGTTTCATTTAGGAAACTAGAGTGTTATAAATGATATATTTTAAATGGATTAAACCCTGAATAAATGTRAATGTAAATTGGGATTTTTTACTGTGGCATGGAAGGGGAGCTTGTGTTAAAATGCAGTTTGTTGGAATGGTTCTTTGTCCCAGGCTTTGAAAAATTATCATAAATGACTTGCAAGAAGCATAAAGTCRTCACTGATTTTAGTTACATATGATTCCAGACTTAGGTGAGAGATAAAGTAACTGGCTGGAGTGATGTGGATCACCTTGTACATGAGAGCTAACCTATGGTATGCAACTCTATTTCATGGCCAAAGGAGAAATGCATACTCACAGGAACCAGAAAAGTAGGTCATGGTTACAATATTGATGACTTTTTGGAGGAGCAAAAACTAAACTGACTTGGTCATGGTGGACAAGCACAGTCAATTCTCTGTAAAGTCTTGAAGCTTTTCCCTGACTGAAGTTGTTAATGCAATCTTTATCTTTTATATACAAAGCTAAATATTAAGGAGTACGTACATGATGTACAGCTTAGTATTTCATGATTCTGCATTCCTCATAGATATGAATATTTAGTATACCTAATTTAAGATATTGAAATATTGCATGAGGTTCCAAAAATAATTCAGAGGGTAATTAATTGTTTGAAAAGTTATACTTTATAGTGAGAGATTGAAAAATAGACTGTTTATCAAGGAGACAATTACATTGTGATTGATCACTCCTTTTAAGTATTCTATAAGAAGAACTCTCTTTCACTGGTGGATGGCTGTAGTGTAACACAAAAAGATGTTATACAATCAAATGGATAGAAGTCAATAGTAGGCAAATTCACTTTAAAATAAAATGTCAATACTTATGAGTGAGTAATAAAAAATTTGAATATTTATGTATAAGAGCAATATGATGATGTGATATACAGAAGTAATATGATAGTTGGATATGATAGCAGAAAAGTTAAGCAATAATGAGAAATTCTCAAAGCTTGTAAAAGATCTCTATGTCTGGACATTTTAAAATCATACTTGTTCATCAGCAAGTTTCGGTTACAATACACCTTCATGAAGTCATATGGCCGAGATTGTGTGGTAGGCCATTCTTCACAATCATAGTAGTCTATGTTTGCATATATGACTTGGTGAAAGCAAGGCCTTGGTCAAGCTAACCAAATCAGAAAAGCAGTTGTCTTTTCACGACAGAACTAGACTTTCTGACTGAATGTTACTAATACTCACTAGTAAAGCTATGGAGCTCTTCAGTGGTAACACACAACTCTCAAATGCCTGCTAGCATTCATGTTAAAATACATTATAATTTTTCATATGATTTGAACTTCAACTGCAACTTCTTTAAGGTGAAAACTTGCAATTTCTAACTGCATTATAGTTTCAATTATAAACACTCTATAAGTACAAATCCTTAAAACTGAAATTGTATATTATGCAGTCTTGTTTTCTTCATGTTTATGCAACATTGCCCAGTGACTGTGGTCTGAGCATAACGACTCTAATCACACAGTTTCTGATGTGCCCTGGTTTTTCCTCTGTGTGCTATATATTTGTTTTGATGACACAAAGGACATTGGATTTAGTTTGTGAAAGACCTCTTGAGTGTTTTAAAACTTTCACATTGGTTCAGTGGTTGTCGTTACAAAATGGTACCCAATATATCACTCCCTCTTTATATTTCCAACAGAAAATAACTGTGTATTTGTTGGCAGATGTTGATTTCTTAATTGCTCCCAATTGCACTTCCTTCATGTAATGCAATTTTAGGGCCAAAATTTGCCCTTAGATGAACTTGTCTTCAGTGGTTTTGAGTGTGCAGTTGGCTTCTAACACTAGCAGACTCTTTCAAAGATAAATGTTATGCCTGTATTTGGAGCTCTCTTTTAGTCTTGGCAGATAAAGGGGTGTGCTCTGTCTTGGTACATGTGTCCACCAGTCGCTGGCCTGGTGCACCAGCAGACAGCATCAACTAGTACACTAAAGAATATTAAATGCCTTTACATGTCTTTTGGGGAAGCATGCTCAGAAACAACCCCTTCACCTTTTTACAGATGTAGTACTGGTTCCTGGAGTACTTCATGCAAAGACATTGGTGGAAACATTTCTAATTAAGGTAGACGGCTTTCTGCTGTGTCAGTGTCATCCCTGGTTCTAGCTAGATGTGGAGGGTCACTGGGTACTGCTGACTCTGTGGGAATGTGTCAGCCCTGTCATTCAAGCTGAGGTGCCCTCAGCTCTTGTTCTCCCAGGGAAGTAGATTCTCAGGCCACTTGTCTATGCCRCCTTCCCAGAAGGCAGGCAGCCTAAGACACTGAAGAGGCACAGCTCCAGCGGGCAGCAGTCTGTTCAGTTGTAGAAGGAGGGGAAAAAAGCTCAAACACCTAGAAAGTAAAAGTAAACAAAGAAAAATTAATTTTAGGTGTCCCAGAAGGGAGTTTATCAGAATTRTCTCTTCCTTCCAGTTTACTCTTTCCATAGTTTGAATAAAAGCAAGCATGCAAGCAAGCAAGAAAAAACCCTGGAAAAACTCAATTTCACAGCCAGCTTCACTTATGCCTCCACTTGCTCCCAATAAGTGTACATACATGATGAGTTACATCAGAGTATGGCATACTATTTTTACAGGTTTTCTCCTTAAATCTGACTATATTCTGAGAGGGATTTTTCTGAAGGGTGTGGATGCTTTTTAAGGGTTGGAAATCTCCCTTGGGGAAGTTTTCATGTCAGCTAAACAATCTATAGAAGTGTACAAGTGTTCTGCATTAGAGCTTCTACATAGGCTTATGCATGCACAACCATGATTACTACATTTACTTTTCTCACTTATTTTTTTTTCTTTGGATTTCAGGCTCTAAAATATTTTTGTTAGCAGAATTTTGCAAATACTTCCAAGTTTGAATCTTTGAGATTATTGCTCTTCCCAAAAAAGACATTACCAGTGCCAACACAGTTCATGGATGACTGGATGTTATTAAAGTTGGAATTTATCTTTTTTTTTTATGATGATACTGACAGCTCAATATTAAGAATTGAAAAATATGTTTTAATTATTCTATTTTTTATCTACCTTTTTTGAACTTTGACAAGTTCAATTGGTTTGATTGCTGCTGGATGTATTTTTTTCTACTTAAATCTTTGTTGAAAAGAAAGGAGAATTTATTCCACGTTCTGTGTAAAGCACTGCCTGTTTATTATCCCAGCAATTGTTATTGCAAGTTTCCAGTATTCTCTGAATTCTGAAAAGTGATTACATGAAGAGAGTATTTGCACAGCATATTATGCATTAGACTAAATCTCAGTTCTTGCTTCTCTTGCTTCATCTTCCAGTACATCAGATCTTTGACTTGAACCTGCATGCTACCATTGCTGTTTTAAATTTCTGTAATGGAGATCTCCATATTGCAACAGGCTTCATTCAAACCAGGATACTAACGTGACTTCTGTTAACTAACTGCAAACACCTCTGACAGCTTCTTGGTTCGTTGCCAGCCATATTGCTGTGGGAGATTCCTTCTTATAAGTCATGCTGGTGTTCTGCACTCTACCACCTGCTAGTGACGGCTCCTTGCACGTCTGGGTCCATTGTCCCTTATGCCATGCTCTGGAGGTGGCAGGGCTGAGCACGATCGTGTAGTGCCAACCGTTCAGTGTTTTGCTTGCTGTGATACTACTGTTCCATAAAGCAGTGTCTTTTGGTATTAAGTCTCCCCAATTTAACAACAGCAAAGATACAAGGCAGCTCCCTCACTAGAAACAAAATGGAGCTGAGAAAAGCATATTTGGCTAAGTTACAGTGCTGCTACTAACCTTAGCACTGAATATATTGCTTCAGCCCTCCTGTCTTCAGTTCATTAGCCAAAACTCTTCTGACACAAGCATGGTTTTGGTATGTTTCTATCTCACAGCCCTTGTTTCTGTCAGTTTTGATGTTGTTGCTATGTAGAAAATCAAACTGAGCCTTGTTTTACAATCCCAGTGTTGTCTGTGGAATCTGAACAGTGCAAGAGCTCCATTAGCAATGTTATTCTTCTCTGTGGTCACTGTCACACTCAATTTAACTCCAGTTTTATTTTTTGCCATAAAACAGCATTCATGGTCACAGTAATTCTGTTACCGCAATGATCTGAGAGCCAGTAAAGGACATTAATGAATTGATAAAGAAGTACGTGGCTTAGTTTACAGTCCCCAGAGGATGCTTCGCCTGAGGTGGGATGACTGCAGGCTGTATCAGTAAGTGTCCAGCCCTGGGGCTAACCACAACTCAGTGGGCTGTCTGAGAGTGGTCTGCTTTGATGGGCATCGACTCACAGGCTGTCAGGGGCTGGGAGTCCTGAAGTGACGGCACGACAGAAAAGGCTGTTCAGAGGGATCTGCGAAGGAATTGCAGACTGGACTTTGCTGGTAAGGAGAGCTCTATCGAGAAGAGGAGCTTTAGGATAAAGCAGTTCCCCAATCCCCAGTAAAATACACTTTCCAAATGTCATAAAACACATGGATTGAAAACACATGCTCATGGCCATCTGTTTGTCCCTCTAGTGATAGAACAACACTATTATGCATGAGAGTCCAGCATTTTGTTATGCCTCTATGAGAAGATTATCATCTTACTGGCAACCAAAGGCTATGCATCCTGTCCCCTTAGCTGTCTGTGGGTGCCTCTTAGCTCTTGGGCGCACTGTCACTTTGAATCCCCTGTTGCTTGCAGTAAAAAGGGAAGAGTGAGAATGGTTTGGCATTTCACCAAGGCTCTGGTTGAAATTAATGATGGCTCAGAGACTGATATAGTAGAAAACTCCTTTTCATTGCTTGTCTTCTCCAGCGAGAATAAAGACAAGTTGGTACAATGATATGACAGGAAGGCATTGTAAAAAATGTCAGGTTATGAATGACTTCTATGAACTGTTACTGTATTGCTGGGCCTAGGAATGAGACCCACATTAGTATATGGTCAGTTGGTCTTCCTATGGGATCAGTAATGACTCAGGCACAGATAAAAGACAAATGAAAACTGAAGCCCCTACTTTCTTATTTTCATATATGTCTAAAATGCATATAATTTAAAAACAACTTTGAAATAATGCAGTAGATGGTACAGTATCAATGAGGCAAACTCACAGTCAGGGCCTTATTGTGCTTTTCACTGTACAAACAGAGGACAAGAAATCAATTCCTGCTTCAGAAGTGCAAGGCAGGCAGTCATTACAACATACCTCCAGCCTACTCATTCTTAAAGGCTTCCATAAGAGGGAATTGTGGGAGAACGGGTGAAAATACTTATATGTCTAGTAAGTTAAAAAGTAACATTTTACATGTTCTTCCTGATCCTTTCCGTGTTAGGCCCATGAGCTTTATAAAGGTGAGCAATAAAAGTCGGAACTCTTCTATTTCACTCTAGCACAATCTCCTGGCTTTCACTCCAACATTTTGTCCTCCCTCTGAAATATTGTAAATGTGATCATTTAGCAGWCACTTTCTCCAAGAATCCAACATTCTAATCTCTTCCACAGATTTTAGATTGGGAGAATAAAGCAACATGTTAAGAGCCTGACACATGGGACATGGTGGCAGAGTGCTGGCTTCTCCACATGTGAGGAGACAGAGTTGGCAGTTGTGTATTGAACTGACAAGGAGAAGCCCTGCAGAAAACCTGAAGAGGTTTCAGTGATGAATTTGCAAATTGAGAGTCAACTCCAACCCTTGCTCTAGATATCCTTTGAAGCTTTGTTAACTCACTGATCAGTCCCTTTCTGTTCCTCAGCTGTCCACCTGTAAAGTCATCCACTCACATTGTTCTTTTGGTCTTTAGGGTCTTTGAGGGGAAAAGTTATCTTATGCGGTTGTTATTTAAGACAGGAGATGTTTTAGGCAACAAAGTGATACTATCTCCTCCCTTCCATTCCCCAAGCACCAATAAAAAAACCAACAACAAAATCAAAACCCCAATTGTACATTTTTCAGCATCTAGAAATCGTAGAATTAATGGTCCTGTATGTATATACATTATAATATTGTTTTTAATATAATGTAATGTTTCTTACATGTAATCTTTCCTTCATAGGTCTTCACCATTATTAAATACAACAGAAGTTAGTGTCTGAAGTTCTATTAAGGAGCTGTATGTTGTAAAAGTGGGAAAATACATAAAGAGTTGGAGAAATTAAGCACTTCCTTTTATGGGCAGAGATCTGAAGACAAAGAAAGGGTCCAAAGGCCATCAAAGTTGGATTTCTGCAGCATGTAGATGGATAGATGGAGACATACTTCCACAAGCTGATTCACCTCTTCCAGCTTAAAAATGAACCTTAAGGTGAATTGTTTGGTGGATGCATTTGTGCCTTAGTATTGACTACAGAAGAAACTTAAAGGACTAGGTTTTGATTAGACACCTAACTTTGARATGGCACAAATCGTTTAAGTTAAACCTTATCCTAAATGACAAAGTGACCTTAGATAGTAGAATGTGAACATTCATTTTATAGAAACTATTTTATAGAGAAGACCATTCTTCAAATTCTATGCTCCCTATACCAGGAATTCTCTTTAATTTAATCTGTGGAGCTCTCAGCACCTTGTAGGCATCATATTGATGAATGAAAAATAAGAAAACAATGCTTCTTTTTCCTCTGAGTTATTATTAGCATAAAGTAGTAATATTTCATGGTAAGTAAATTATTCTTTCTGCTGTAAAATCAGCCAGTGCAGAAACTTGACAAGAACCACTGAGAGATGCATGTTTCAGAACTTCATTCAAAAACAAGGTATAACTATGAAGGTTTTTGTTTTCTAAAGATTTTTTTTTCTGTTGTTGTTCTGCAGAATATGAATAAAATTACTTAGTGTAGGAATTCTTAGCAGATGGTTACCATTTCAGCCTCAGATGGCAGAAAGCCCTAGAACCAAGCAATTACAGAGTTCTTTGATGCAGAACCAGCTGAACAGATTTTAATAATTTCTTTCAAATTGGAGACACCTGCCCCCCCCGAAAATGCTGCAAGCTGGGTGATGGAGGTGTGCAATAGAAATATATTCCTGATGTCACCAGCAAGTTTTTGGTGACAAAATCATGAAGACCAATAGGAAATAATTTAAAAATTACCTTTTTTGTTTTCTACTATTAATGCAATGAAACATTGAAAATGGCCCAGTAAAATAATTTTGAAAATACTCTGAGGCAAGATTGTATTGTTTTGATTTTCCATTACTGCAAACGCTTTACCTCCCTTCAAAGAATGCTGTACAGGATATGGATACTCAACAACACCAGCTTTTATTGCTCACCTTTCTAAAGCTCATGGGCATAACCCGGAAAGGATCAGGAAGCACATGTAAAATGTTACTTTGTCTTACTTACTCTTATTCGATTTTCTTGGTGTAACTCCTCCCTTTGGAAGATTTAAAAATATTCCCCTAGATGCAATACGTGCCTAAGAGAAGCCGTGAGGCCAAACCCACTAGTATGACGCTTCCGTGGCAGCTATCCTGCATGGAGACGAAAGGAAGGGGCAGCCTCATTTATTGCTAAGATTTAGCTTCATCTGAGTCACTGCCAAGTTATTCCATTCTTTTCTCATTCATTCAACTCTGCCTCTGCCATCATAAGGTCATGTCTATCTTATGCTCAGCATAGCCCTGTCACAATCCCGTCCATGTCTCTAGTACAGGTGAGCTGAAGGAAGCTACTTGCATGGCTCTGGTGTGTGATATTAGTACTATGTGTGGTACAAGTACTCTGCAGCGCATCTGGTAAATCAGTCCACTCTGCTGGCTAACAGCTCTGGTCTAATGACCCAATAGTGCTTGATAAAGTAGAGAAATTATAAAGGAATTTTATAATGTGGTTGCTGGACTTCATAATCTAGGAGTTCCCCTCCAATCCTGTGGTCCAGTTTTCCTTAAAACTTCTCTGTTTCTTGGCATAATGCATTAAATAAGGTAATTGTGCCTGTATTTGTAGAATATCAGGTATTCCCTGGAGTTTGAAGTGTGAGTGTAGGAGCATAGGAGGGAGTGTACAAAATGCTAAATATTCCAAGTGAAWCTGGTGAATTAATTTGTCTGCATTCATAAATCTAAATGTGACCACTGAACCTATCTTTGGTGCATTTACTAATTCTCTATGTGCTTAAGAAACCACTGCTTTACAACTAATGTATCCTCCTTCACCCCAGCACCAGAATAGCATTACTGAACACCTCACGTTTCCTAAAAACGAACAAAAGATTCGTTTAAATAAAATAAAATAACCTTGATTTTCTCAGATGACAGAATTTTGAGCTGTGGTGAAATGGAGTAAGGAGAAGTGAGGGGGAAGAAGTGTAGTGATTTTCTTTATGAAGGGATATCTCTTAGTCCAAACTGAACATTTAAATGGCCAAAGCTTGCATCCCAAGGCTTTCTCTATATATACAGTATGGCCAAGATAATGCATTTTCTAGCTTGGCTATTTTTATGTGTTTGGAATCAGATTTCATTTTCATGAAAATCAAAATCACAAAAGCTCCCTGTGCATAAGATACACAAACTCAGTACAGACATCACACATCCTTCTGGTTTTCCTTGTCCAAATTGTATTTGACTGATTTATGTTATGTTATCATATACAATAGCTTTTTACAATGTATATCTGGCAAAGTTATCCATAAAATTGAATACAATAAACATTATAATGCAATAATTCAGTTTTGGTTTGAGATTTGGGAATTACTTCCATTTAAGTGTACTGCTTTTCACAATACGATCCATTCAATTGCATGCTTTTGCTTTTCATTGGAACAACCTCAGTAACGCAGTAGATTTGTGCTCAGTGCATTGTGACTTAATCTGATCTTTTTGTTTCCTACAAAAAGAAATCAGTAGAATCAAATGTATTTGTAACCATTTTTACTGTCAGAACAAAGCGAGGCTGGAGGGCAAGCAAGCACCTCACTTCGTTCCAGTGTCTTGTAGGATGCTTTCATATAACACACAAAATGTATAAAAATATTTAAGCACAGTTACACTGCAGTCTGTTTTCAGACCATTTTTCACCTTCACTGTAAATGGACAAACAAAACATCAGGAAAACTGACTGAAGAAGCAGTTTGTCTCTAGTCCTCATAAATCCTTAAAACTCTTCCTCAGCGTTTGCTACTTTATTGTTTAATGCTTTTCTTTCACCCCTGCAATTTCTGTGAAGTAAGTTAGAATGTTTTGTTTCTGTTCTCAGGATTGGACATCTTAAGATTGTGGGATTGCAAGACCCAGACGATGTCAGCCATTTTGGGATCTGACTAAATGCCATGATGCTGCAAAAGCAGGGAGTTAAAGGTGAACGCCTACACTTCCTGATGCAGAAGATAGTGCTGTTGAAAGAAAAGCATTTGGAAATGCCCATTAAGAGATTAAGGATTATGAAGCAATTAGTGATCTGTTCTGTGAATGAGCTGCGGTTAATGCTGCATGTAAGTGGAAAGGATGCGCAGACTTTAGCTTTCTGCTTGAAGCAGAGCTTCACTCAAAAAAGGGGTGAAGGAGGGAGGGACTGAAAAAGAAACTTCTTTGTGCCTTTGCAGCACCTCAGATTGGTAAAGATAATTGTGAAATGGTAGTTCTAGACAAGTGCCAGGCATGGATGGGAAGGAGGAAGATTTATGCCTTAATTAGGAAATACAGTTGCGGTTGCCATTGTGTAGTGAAAGACAGTTGCTATGAAAATAAGAGCAGCTACTGCTTGTGAAATCTGACAAAGTTGTGACTTCAAACTAGAGCAATGAGATAAGTAAAAAATATGTAAAGTTAAAGATACTTGCATTTTTTTATTATGGTACTTTGTAACAGACACTGACTGTCAAATATAATGAATTCTGATTTCATTTGAAACAGCTAAACTAACTACTGAGGAACCTCTGTTAGATCACATTATAATATGGACAAATCAATGATATGTTTAATTCTAGGACAGCAATTATATAAGATCAGAGTATGAGCCATTAGACTGCACAATTATTGGCTTGTTTAATTTCACCCAGCTGTTATCATATTGATTCCTATTTTCCATCAGTGATGCCATCATTATCACTACACTTTGTACACTTCGCTAAAACAATTTGACATGGATTCATGCCATATAATTGTTGAAATTTGACTGAAGTGACTCAGTTTTGTTTTTTATTGTGGTATTTTTATCATTATAGTTGTGGTGGTTCACAAATTCTTTTCTCAGTCTCTATTAATCTTCTGCTTCTCATATAAAACCATCCTGAAATGGCTGTTTAAACTGTTCAGTCTTTTGCTTTCCTAGTCGTTTTCTAAGTTACAGTACTGTTTCAGTTGTTGCTGTTATTTATCAATAAGGGAAGTCAATCTTCCATGGCAGAATGGTTACATTAAAATCTCTTACAGGATCATACAGACCCTCATCCTGACCACAAGAATGACTGATTATAGACTGAGGTGAAGATCAAGTCCCATCTTACTTTCAGGTGCTCTTTATTCTTTCAGGCGTAAGCATTTATATGTGTGGGTCTCCTGCCTTCTGTGTGGTTATGATATGTGATTGAGAAATACTTTCCTACCATGTGGTTTTAGTTTTCTTTGTTTTCTATGTCCTTTGTCTATGGTCCTCTTTTTTCATTATTTTTCTTGATTCCTAGTTGCCAAACACTGCTTGATCTCTCTGCTGTCACCGTGTCTTTGCTCAGGGTGAAAGAAAAGGGAGGTTGATGTGCTAAGACCAGACAGCCCATTGACTCCACCTCCGCCAACTCCAACTCCTTCACTAGGGCCAAAACCAGATATCTCAGAAGGAATTTCAGAACAGAGAAAACACATAGTGATATACTCAGTCAGTGATTTAGTCATTCCAAAATATTCTTCCAGCCTCCAATATTTTGTGGCTCAAGAACTTCCTGAGCTTGCAGCTGTGTGTCTGAGTACAATGATCAYCGAAAGAAGAGGGAAAATACATTATTAATTCTTGCCTAGTAACATTACAATAAAACCACACTACCAAGGTGAAATGTATGCATTTCACACATGCTCTTAACAAGGGCTTAAGTAGACGAATCTAGCCGTGGCAGAAAATGTGATGGCAGGCTACTGCTATGTGCCCTGATCTTCTGCTGTAGATTACTGACACCATAGCATGGGCAGCCGAAGAGAAGATACTCACCACAACTCTGATACTCTGCTGGCACCTTTTCTGAAGCTGCCTTTTGTGATTTGATGTAACTGTGAGCTGTGATGACTGAGGAGGGGGCAGGCTGAGTTTTCAGACATATCTGTTACCTCCATGATGATTTTCAGCACAGGATCAGTTAGGACAGTTGAGTGTGATGGTGGCTTAACACTGCTGCCTAATCCAAGGAAGCCCTAACTTCCAAAGTGGGAGACTCAGGCTCAGAAGCACTCTTGATGTGAGCTCCTGCATCCAACTTGAGCTAAGATGGATGAAAGAACAAACATCTGGACTCTCACTCCTATGAGGCCTCTTGGAGACCTCTAGTCACCTTATGAAATTTTCGGCAGCCTAAACAATGGTGATAAACTTCAGTAAAAACATATCTGTTACTTATTGGCATTTAAAACAGCTAGGGAGCATTATTTGGCAGTAAATCTACTGTGTTTTAACAGTAAACATGCTTTAGTAAATAACACATGTTTGTAAAACATCTGTGTATTACACAAATTTAAAGGCTAAAGGAGTTGTTAAAAATAGGCATGGACTTAATAAAAACCATTTTATGTCCAAATCCCTAATTAAACTGCTGTAGCCAATTTAGCATAACTTCAAACTCTTCCTGCCATGCCTTCTTTTACAACTGTATCACATTCCTCCATAAAAGGAAAATCTCTGTTGATAGTGTTTGATATTCTTTAGCCTACTGGAGCCAAGCATAACTAAATCATATTTTCATTATATTTCACATTCTGCTTACTAATATTTGTACTATGTGACTAAGTTTCACTAGAAAAACAGTCAGTGTACCCAGCAACAGAAGTAGAATGGAAAGGAGAGTAAACTAAAAAGCTTGTTTCAATAGTGTAAGTTATATAGACTAAAACAATGTAAATCTTCTTAGACTGCCACGCTTTTCCTGGTTTCTCAGAAGAGCACCTACGGGTGTCCACTGCAGCACAAAATGATAATATTTGTATAGGTTTCTTCATCTCTGGCCTTAGCTATAAATATTTCAATAAATTTTCATTTAAAATAGATTTATAGCTTTCATGTCTTGTTTCCATGACCTTCCCAATTTGGTCACCCTTTTGTCTCCTCTTTATATAAAAGCCTTGAGTCATTTGCTTATTTTAATCTGCATAGAATAATTCTATCTCAGCCTATTCAGATAGAGCTGAACTTTTCAAGAAAAGTGGTCTATAAATCCCATGTGGAACCAACAGGGAGGTACCAGTTGGTACAAAAAAACTCTGCCTACTTCTGTTACCAGATGGTACTTTGAAACCCCAATATTTTTGAGGCATTTATTCCTTAGAGTTTTTAAAGAGAGATGAGAATATTTAGGCTTCTAATGTGGGCATTTCAGTTGGACAGGCTAAATATAAGACATGCTTGGCAGTTATTCAGATGGGATTATAACCTGGACAAGCATTTGTTGGGACAGGCGAAAGATATTTTGCTTCTTGTTTTGATACTGTCACTGATTTGCTATCTTGTTCTGAAAGGCTCATGTCATCCCTTTATTGGTTCCTTTTCTGTTTTTTGTCTGCCTTGGGTTTTTTTTTAATTTCTTTTTTTTTTTAATTTCTTTTTTTTTTTTTTTTTAAATCTCATCAGGGTTCTAGCAGATTGTGAAGTAACTCGCATAACCTTGTCCCAGTCCCCATACAGGGTCAGCACAGTTCCTGCAGTACCATATGTAAATATCTGGGAATTCTCAAACTTAAAGTTCAGGGATCCAAAAGGATTAAAAATTGTTTTTCAAGTCAGTTACTCCGAACTATTTTTTTCTTGGGAATTTTCACAAGATATTTGTTATATTAGAGCACAGTATCCTGTTATTATGACACCCACAAACTGTCAGTCATTAAAAAATATCCCTTCTCCACGACAGAGTCCTCAACAGAAGGGTCTCTGAGGCTTCTGCTGGGTAAGGGAAAGAACCAATAAAGAACACACACATGTACACAGTGCTAAATTATGGACATGGGATAATTCATCATACTAAGCAGGTTATACTTGCTTACGGAATTGCCTGGTTCAACATTTTAGGAAAAGACAGTACCTCAGATGGAAAACAACTGTGGCATTCTGATATCCAAACTGATGATTCAAGTGTCAACTGAAGTAAAAATACACATCCACAATCCTTGGTCAAGAAGATCGTGCTGTTCCAAACGTCATACAATGGGCGRCAGATGTAGAGAAGACAGGAAAGATCACGACATTTTCCTGGTTTTAATGGCATCTTCAGAGAACCCTACAAAAAAAGTTTTTCTGGTGTAAAATGAGTTCCCAGTTGAGCACAACTTTAAAGTTGTATAAAGTTACAGAGTATGTGTGTCAGTAGATTTAAGGACAGCCTACCACACTTTATGCTTGGACTGAAAAAATCAGCTAGCTTTATAAAGAATTTGTGCCCCTTAGAAATAATGATTAGACTAAATTCAGGTTTATTTTCCCCTCTGAACTGCCCTGAAGAACTCCCTTAAATTTTCCAGAAGACAGGTGAGGTGGCTCTGGCACCAAATCTGTCACTTTCATCAAAATGAGTCGTTAGAGACGGAGCAAGGAGAAAACACTTTACGGATCCTACCAGTAATTTCGTTAACCAATTGGTCCCCTGAAAGTGAGATACTCAGCTAAATTCAGTGGAACAGAATGGCTTATGCCCAAGGGAATGCAATAACCTATAGATTCATGCTCTTAACTAACTTAAAGTCATTGTTTTATCCTAAAAGAGCAATTTCAGATAGCAGGACTCTGAGATGTCCATCATGAAACATGATAGCCTCCCATTTTACAAGGTGATTTCAAAAACCTAGAAGAAGGCACCACATTCAAACATGGGTATCCTGCTTGTCAATACGAAGTCTCAGCTCATTTGCACCCCTGGGCACCAGGACCCTCGGTAGATATTTGGATGTTTGGGTAGCTGTGTCAGAAACAACTTCAGCACATCAGAAATGCAAGTGCTTCCCAGCACATCAGCAGCAGAGGCACATGGTTTTGCATGATTTAAATCTTGGGTTTAAATGCCTCACCTTAGCTCCAGCCCTTGTGTGCTCTACTACAGGAAACACTTTAGCAGCAGAGGCCGGGACCAGTTTGACATCTGTCCAGAATTCCCTGTGCTAATAATATTTTATTACACTTTAGAGAACTCACAGCAAGGTTCCTGGTATATAACTGCCCAGGACAGGTGGACACCAGATTGCAATAATGCACTACTATAAATTTTTTAGTAGATTGGATCCTACATGGTGGCTATTACATTTTAATTAATATGATTATTTTACAGGTATTTCAAACATAAATTGTGTCATGACAACTGTGTTACTTATTGCTTAATTGAAATAAAAATGCCTTACTTATTTTTCTGTCTTGGAAGAAAATCCTTCCCAGTGCCCCCCTAAGATTTGCACAACATTTATATAGAAATTACTACTTACAGTGGAATTGTAGCTTAAAAGATTGGCCAACTGGCTATGACTGAGGTCTTGTCTCTCTAAGAGAAAAAACAGTCAGTGACTCAAATGCAAGCACTTTGCTATTTTAGACTACATTAAAAATTTCTTTTACCTTTCATTTACCACCGTACAAAGAAAAAATATATATTATAAGGCATTATGACATTCAGATAATAATAAAATGGATTTTTCCGAGCACASACTCTCTTTATTCTGGGTAAAATGTAATTATTTGTTTACCAATATGCCATATTTAGTATTACCACAATTCATTACTTATTGAAGGAAAGAATATATAAAAAAACTTTTACTAGCTAGCATAACTCTGATTAGATGCCACATGGTCTACTGTCCAAACGGGTGACATTATTTTTTCATATATACTTATTTCATGTTCTAAAATAACAAGAGTCATAACCTGTTTTGGCAACCATGGTTCACTAGATGAGAACAAGAAAAGTTAAGTACAATAGATCCAGTATCTCAGGGGGATGTAGGCAAAGATTATTTTATGCCATTTCATACCAAAATATGGCATGTGAGTGGCTTTTATGCATGTTTAGAAGAGATTGTGGTCTGGGTTAGTAAGTATCGCAGCAGGTCTACCTGTSATATGGCTGCTAATGTGTGCATGGCCTTTGGGGCAGAGGGTTTGCGTTGTAAAGAAACGCTTAAGTAAGTGTTTGAATGCTGTTCCTTAACATTTGTTTATTAGTATTACAAATACAAACCCACCTCTTATTCATATAATTTATGGGTTTGCTTTGTAGTACTTAGTGATAGAACTGTATTTTTACAGGGTAGAATGGAAAACATAAAAAATATCAAAACCAAAATGGTTAAAGCATTTATCCAGTGCTCTATTGACAGCTATGACTCTAAATATTTACCTCCAGTTACACTGCTTATAAAATGAAGCGTTGTTCTTCTCACATCCTTGAGGTTTTCAAGCTATTGTCATATACCACTGCAAAGCTGTAGAAATAAACCCTTTCTCAGCTCTTTCCCTTCCAAATGAATTTGAGAAACTCAGATGTATTATTAAACATTAATTCTTCTCCTTGTGTTGACTTTTTTAAAAAGTTATTTTCATGTTCTTGGATTAAGATTTTTTTTATTGCATAAGTAGATAGTTAGACATATAATTAAGCTTAGACTCAGAGCTTGTACCTGCAGTAGAAACATTCTACTATATTGCTTTTGGTTTTGAGCATGTGTTGCTGTTCTTGAGTCACTGCTATACATACTTGGAGTTTCAGAGAGAGAACCTTAGTTGTAAGGTGTCAACGCTGCACCAGCAACATATTGACCATATGGCCAGAATTCACATGAGCAGCAACAATGAAGACAGTTTTTTCATGTGTTTAAAGTTGAGCATGATTATAAAAGGTTTGTTGCATCAGGGACCTAATGCTATCTCCAATCATATTTCAAAAAATATTGCTGAACTTTTCTAGTCCTTATCTCTTTTATTAGAGGAACCTAATTCTTAGAAAGGCTTCCTAGATGGAGATCTGGCTAGTGTTTTGGAATGTTACATACAAAAGGCTTTATTTTTGTTAGCTATTGAATGACTTTGTCTAGTGATCAACCCTGAGATTTGGCTCCCTTATTTTTATTCCTCTAAACAAGTTAATGTAGCTTCATATACACAGATCACATGGGTTTTTTTTTCATGGTGGGAATCTTACAAGAAAAATAGAGTGGCAAGACTTAAAATGTTGATGAAGTGTTCTTTATGTTAAATGTAGCTAAGCAAATTTCTGTTCATGAGTATGTGCATTTATGATTTAATAGCAGGTGAATTTTCAACCATAAAGAGAAAGAAAAATTTCTTTTTTTCTAGTTATAATATGACAATAGCTCTAGAAATTTTTAAAGCACTGTACCAGCTACGCTTTATTCGTCTGTTAGAGATACCACCTCAAAGACAAAACAATAATCATAGTCTGTGTACACTACCCTTTCTCCCTGTTTGCAATGTATACACCAATCTGGACTTAAATGACTGAAGATTTTGTTATTGAGATACAATCTCTCTGGTTTTCCTCCAGAAGACCAGAACACAACAGGCAGCCGCTGACAGGACTTCACCATATCTTCTCACTGTCAGTGCTGCACAGCCCCAGCTCCACCCTGAAATACGATCTGGGACTTGTCAGAATTTAATTGATCATATTTGTGTTTACACATGCACATGAATTTGCTAACATAAATAGAATATTGCTGCCTATGTGGACAAATATCTGTTCATTGGTCTCCCAAGTATATCTTTCCTTAAGAAATGTGTTTTCTTAAATTTTTTTTTCATGTAAAGGATTTTTTGCACTCATATCCAGATGAATATAATTGAAAAATAAAACCCAGCAATGACAAAGTAACTTGTAATGAGCTTACAAGAAGAGAAAACAGCTAAATGAAAGTTAATACTATGTTAAGTTTGAGAAATTAGATGCATATGTGTCAGGAGATTCTAAAAGTTCAATATCAAATCTTGATTTTACAATTGACGCATTTTAATTAACGGATAGGTTTGATTACATTTCAAGTTATCTGAACATGGCTTTGTTTTTCTCATTTATATTACTACTGCTGCTAATTTGGGCAGAGGCTGAACCTATGACGCACTATACAGGAATGAAGGCATGGTAGTCTGCCAAGAAGAGCCTTTCTTAATTAAAAAATGTCTACATCAGTTTTCTGAAACTGTGACAAAACAATGAAAATGCTAGACAAAAATGGCACTTTTAAAGAAAACTAGGAGTAGAAAAAGATGGAAATAATATGGAAACATGTCTTCAGAACAAATACTGCAACTAGCAAATTGTTGACCCTTGAGCAATATTGGGTTCAACAATAAGTAGAATGATTTAACGTATTAGGGGCCTGACCCTATTGAAATCAATGGAAAGAATTTCAAATAATTTTGAGAGCTTTGGACATGATCCAAAAAGTAAATTGATAGTCCTGGAGGACAATTTTTGCATACCTCTTTTGGATTGTCATTTACACTGCTGTTGAAAATGTCATTTACCTTAGTATTAATGTAAAGAACTAGTAGGGATCATTTAGCAACCAGCAATTATATTTCATTCTAACAATTATTACAGAAACACTGTACTTTTCATAAGACTCTAAGTGTTTCTTCGCTATAAATATTTAATAACATCTAATCTTGCAACACRTAGTAGATTAAGTGGCTTTTGTCAAATACATCTAGGAAGTAACTATAGCTTTTTCTGTAGAGGTATTTGCCTTTAAAATGACTTTTTAATTGTTTGCTGGTTTAGGCTTAAATTCTACAAATAGAATATAATATAATCTGAGCTTCTGGTCTTTCATCTGTACTGATGGGGATCATACTGAAGACTGTTTTATTACTGAACTTGTAGTCTTGTTTAGTAAAGATTGTTATCAACTGTAATGTTACACTCGGGTCAATAAATGAAGAGCTTCGCTGACTGAAGGTTTGTTTTCTTCAAACCAAGAATGTCCCTGAAAACATTTTTATGTTACCATTATGCTCACTGTAAATCACCAGCCTGCAGTTTTAAAGTTTAAAAGCTGACAAGTTGGGACTTTGAAGCTTTCACCAAACTGTTCTCCACTGCCCTCTTACTCATGATGTTTCAGAGTCCTAGTCTCTGTACAGGAGTGGTCAAGCTTTCCGTGCTGATGAAAATGACATTACTTCATGAAAATCAAGGTATTGCCCTGCTCTGCTTCCCTACCATTAAGCCCATGCACTCACCAGACTGGGTACTTTCCAGCAGATATAAACCTCTAGTAGACCATAGGCAGGTGATGCAAATCAGAACAGGCATCTTTGTGCTCTGTACACAACCAGATCAGTCATCAGAGGAACTAATACTTACTGTTGGGTCTTGATTTCTCTATTCCCTCTCTGCTGGGTTTCCAACTGTATGGAAGAAGGGAATCACACTTCTTTCACCCTGTGGGATGTACTTGGGTGATCTAGTGGGAAGGATTTAAGGCATGTCTCCAGGAGCTCTGGGTCCCAATCAGCACGGGAGCTAGTTCTGGAAGACTTCCAGAAAAATTGGGTAATTGGGATGTTGGTGTCCCCTGTCATACCAGAACATATTCAATAATTTTGGCTTCAGAGCTGCACTATAAAGTAGAAGGGATTTATTTTCAGAGCCATAATTGAGTGCATGTTTTGTTCCTGAAAGACTCTCCCTCAAGGACAGCAATGTTGGCAATCTTGCCTTGTTGCTGACACTGTGGCAATTATTTCATTAGTAAGCTAGAGATAAAACTGAGCTATCAAATCCAGCTCTTTAACATCAGCATTGTTTTTAGGTCTTGGTAAGATTTGAAGACAGATATTACATAAAGAAATCCTTTATTTTCTGAACTACTAGGAGAGATCAAAATCACTGGTTAGTATTCAAAGGAGTTATTTGGAATAGAAATGCATAAATAAGTGACTATTGTTTCCTTGGAAAACAAACAAATCAGAGTTGCATTTTCAGTTCACTTACAATCAAGTCTAGCAACTAATATTTATCTATAGCTTTAATTTGTGTGCTCTATTTAATGAGTCTGTTTCACACATTACAAAACGGAAATAGTTGCAAAATATTAAATCTTTAACTTTCTTGTTTTCTTTTCTAATTTTTTTTTTTAATGACAAGAGATGGCTTTTTATGCTTAAATGAAATGTTTGTATATAAAGCTTGTGTTTTGTATGTCTTGGAACAGAGCTGTGAATATTGAAATGATTACTGAAATATCTTGAAAACCCAATTTGTTTTTTTTAAAAAATATATTTTAGTGCACAAAGACTAAAATGCCACATACATTCAGATTTTTTTATTTACAAAATACTGATGAAATAACAAAAATAAGATCACATATTTGGTTTTAATTATAAAAGGTAAAATAAAAAAAAGTCAAAAAAGTCTAAATCAGTTTAAAGTGCTATTGACATATTTGCATAGCTCTACAAATATCTGCATACTCAAGAGCCTGTCTTCTTGCCAGTTAATAGTTGAAACTTATCAGCAGGAACACTAAAAATTTCGCTGGTGGTTTATCCAGCTTATCCTGAATTTTCTCCTCCCTGCTCTCTGTATATGTATCAATATACCTGAGCATGTGTGTCAGTGTGGATGGCTAAATAAGATTGATATTCAGATGTGTTATTACCTGAATTTATGTTCTAATATTTGTTTTGTTGTTCAAATATATTAAATATCAGAAGAAATGTTACAGACAAATGGGTGAGAGATTTGAAAACAGATGTTTCTATGCAACTCTTTAATCAATAGACATTGGCATAACCTTGAAAGAAAAACTTGACTGAAATCAGTCTCAGCTGGGGGATAAAAAATGAGGTTTTCAGGAAGCCGTGGAAATATTTAACATGGAAGACAGTCCCAGAAATTATTTTAAAATGAAGTGCATGAAGTGCTATTCTGAGTAGAGAAAGACTTTTTCCTGGCTAGTGCAGTACTGATGTCAGTCATGAGACTGACGGTGCAACTGCTCTCCCTTTGATTAACCAGCACTGAACATACACTTGACACATCCGAGATTTGTATCTGCTCTGGGGAGGGTGGGGGTAATGTGAGCCTCACGTTCTCACTCTGCCTGTGGCCGGCTATTGGCAAGCGCTGATCCTTACATGATCTCCAGTTGACACGCTCCAATACTATTAATCTGATTCATCTGTGTTTGCCTTTCATATACACTCAAATGCATCCTGAGGAAGAAGGACATGTTTTTTAAAAAAGCAGAGTATACTAGCCTGAGGGATGATCTATTTTGATAGCGGTCCCTCTATTTGCCATACCAAAGAGGAAAATGACTTACTGTATCAGGCCAAAAATACTTTACATTTCCAGCCTTTCCCAGTAAAATATTATGTTTAATGCTCTCACTACTTTTGAAGGCATGGTCAACAAAGCTGCTGCTTGACATGTTCTTGACTCTTAAAGCTGTTTTTCTTTGGCCAGGATCTGCAAAATAAGATAATAAATGTGTTAACAATAAAGTCCTGGTGTATAATTCTTGAAATAAATGTAAATGTTTCAAATGGTTTGAAGTGAATCAATTAACACTGATTTTTAATAGTGATTTAGGCACTTAGTCACCAAATTCCATTGGTTTCTCATTGAAATTCAGATACAGGAACCAGTCTCTTCTGGTTCCTAAGTCACTCAATTCCCGCTGGGCATAAAGCAGTGCAGAATCTGAGGCACCTGACAGAGCTGAGCCCAAAAGGATGGGGTGAGGGAGACGAAGAGTTCCCTAAGGAAGCGATCTTCAAAAAACAGTTAGGTGGAAAGTTGTTGGGGTAATCAGGGGGACAGATGCTGCCTTGTCCTGTGACCATGAAAAATCATGACCGTATCCTGTTTTCCAGTTGCGTGATTTAATCATCAGATTACAGGCTGTTCTGGATTAGGATGCTGTCATTCTTTCCTCACAAAGTTGTTCTACTTGGTGTAATTAACTAAATGTTTACTGGGCCAGAGATACCGTGACTGGCTTGTGACTCTTCTCTGAAATGCAGAGTTCCTGAATAAATTTGGAATTCACTGTCACAGGGCCTGATCCTTTACAGATATTTTTAATTGTGGTGTATTATAATTATCTGAACAGTCCTGTTTAACTCAATAACAAAAGTTAAACAAGTGTGTCAACTTCTGTAGGGCTGGAGCCTGAAAAAATGAGAACAATGTTCATTGAAATAGATACTTCTCCTTTGTTACAAACCTCAGAGTTCAGAATCTAGCCAGAGCTAGTTAATTAAGTTTTTCCTGGGCTTCCTTGGAAATGTTACTTAGAGGTCTGCTTAGCAAAATTCGGTGTAATACAATAGGATGCTTCTACTCTAGGTTCCAGTTCTCGGTGTCTAAGCAAGCTTGACTATGTGCATGACCATCTCCCTGTGTAATAACAAAATCTACATCCAAAAAGCCACGTATCTCCTTCTTTGCCTTCAGGCATTGGTAAGATTAAAGCCCAGTTTTTCTCGTAAGCGGGATCCTGATTTGGCAGTATGGCCTCTTGGTCCTAACGGCAGCACGGCCTGTCCCTAGCAGTGCCACCCACCTCTCAGCCAGTGGATGAGCTGTGACTGTACAGCTGCTGGACCATCTTTCACAGCACTCTTTCCTTTCTTTTAAACTGAGATCAGTGAGGGAGAGTAACCAGGCAGACACCTCATCATAAATGAGAGATACTCTTGGATTAAATTTTTCCTTTTTAAAAAAAAAATAAATTCAAAAATAATAAAAACACCACTCTAGTTACTTTGCTCGTTGCTTCACTCAGACATATTGAATACAATTGAGTTGCCTTACCTTTCCTAAACATGATGACTGTATTCAGCTCAGCTTTAAAACCTACTTCTTTCCAGCAAAAAAGTTCCAAGCTTATGATTTGGGGCTACTTAGCTGTCCCCATCCTTGTCAGCTCCTCCTGGTCTCTGCCAGAGGTGGAGCTGATCCCTCAGGAGATGCCCTTTGCTCTTTCACAGATGTGCCTTTCCTCCACCCAGATCCCTCCCTTAGATCACAGGCCATCTGATAAGAGGAAGTTATGGAAAACATTCATTTACTGGACAAATGWTGCTAAAATGGATTTTTAACACTGAGTTTATAGAGATAAAATTCAGTCGAATGTCAGACTTCTGGTCGTTAATTTCTCGCAGAATATAAAAAAAAAAAAACAATGTAAAAGGATGCAATCTAACAGTCAAGCCAAGATCCTGTATCAGTCACCATAAGAATATCATCTGCTTTGAAAAGAAATATTGAAGACTATTCTTTTTTTTCTACTTGAATTCCACATCATCATTGCTTTGTCTTTCAGGACTACTGATTAATTATTTTATATCTCTCTCACTGCAGGAATAGCATTCTGTAGTACATCACAGATGTGTAGATGTGTAGATGTGAAGGAGAGGTATATTGTCTAGTGTTAGCAGTGAGAATACACAGTGTCACCATGAAGGCATCCATTGCCCAATGGGTCATAGAAGTTGTGACCATATCAAAAATCACTTATCAGTAAGTACACTGAGTTCTCTAGATTATTTGGCAAGAGTACCACAAAAATAGGTTTCCCATGACCAAAGGTGGTGGATTTTGATCGATTCTAAGGAATGAGTACTCATTGCAGTGGCAAATTGAATGAGTTTGTGTCTCAACAAAATTAATTATACGATATATTCTCTGCTCCCCGACTTCTCATACAGCAGTTGAAGTTGTCTTTCAGCTAGTTGGTATCTTTTTTTCTCATTATTTACTCCTATTGGCAGAATAACAACAAAACCAAAAATCAGTGCTGAAGCAGTCCAAGAACTAAAGCCATGTGATCTCAGCTCAGCCTACAGCATGGGAAATCAAGCATTGCTCGAAGCCAATGTCCTGGCGGGTTACAGGATATGGCTGTGGCATGAAAAGCAGATAATGAATTTATTGGACTGCATCATAATTTACTTTGTCCTTTCACCAGGAACGCTGCCAGTCACCTCAGAGCACAGTTTATGCTGCACGCATCGAAAGGAGACTTGTTCAGCCTCCCTTTCCAGAAATCACGGCCCACCTAAAGCAATCATGATTTATTTGTCTTCCCAACCACTTTTACTGACTTAGCTTCAGTACGAGGTTCAGAATCCCGGTTCTGTTTTACTGCCCTGGTCTGATGCAGTTTCAGATAACCCTGCTGACCGTACTGCAGCTTCTGTTAAGTTACAGTTTCACTCTTTGTATTTGAAGAGCTGCTGCCAGGATGCCTGCACCCAGACAAGAGCCAAGGAGCCCCTCACTGCGGTATCCGTAGGGAGCTGGTTGCCATTTCATGCCTCAGATGCTCCATCCTTTCTCTTGTAGAAGATTTCCAAGCTGCAAGAAGCAACACACCAGGGCCAAATTTTCTTCACCAGATGCTAGAATTATAGACAGAAGAAAATGCAGTTGTCCCTGTTTCCAACATAGACTGAGTCAGAAGAAACCCATGCCATGCACCAGTTACTTATATAGAAAGACAGCAAAATGATCAGCATGTTATTCCTGTGAAAAGTGGAAACGCTGTGGGAGAACATATTAAACAAGCAATTTTATTTCCTTAGCAATCTGTTAGTCAGGATATTAACAGAGATAAACCCATTTCTCTGTATGAAGCTATTAAACCTGATCTCAATCACTTGATGATTGAGTGATCTCAATCATTTAGCGAAACACTAAATATGTAAGAATGTATTCACAGAAGACTAAAGAAAAGTAAAACACAGAGATATTAAAGCTATATGTTAAAAATGAGGTGTAATTGTCTCAACTATGATAATAGCTTTGAAAATAAAGGTCACTTTTCTGAAATGATGTATTACTGTAGATTTTAGAAAGAAATGTAATAGAAAAATCAACTTTGTTTTTGTTTTGAGACAGTAATTCCATGTAACAAAGGGAATTATGCACTCCACCCACTATACTGTAAATAGCTTTAACATTTTTTTAGCTGAAATTTTGAATAATTTCACAAAATTACTGTTTTCTCAGGATGACTGTGATATCATGTTTTTTTACACACAGATTATTAGTCTTTGAGTTTTCACAGGCCATTTCTAAGGGACTTACTGAAGATAGTGAAAACATGCATAAGTCTTTTAGGCTTAAATAGGGATACACCAGGATCTAGATATTTTAAGCGTCTGCACGTTGGTATATCTGCTGTAGCATGCACATTGGTATATCTGCTGTAGCATATGTACCCTTGCTGTACATATAAGCAAAGGCAGGCATGGGACGCCAGAATTCAAATGGTACGACTGAACTGCAAATATGAGAGAATAATTCCAGTTTGATCTGCAGCAACTGTGGTAATGATGGGTTTGTGATCTTACAAGTATGTCCATTTCCTTGTGTTCAAATACAGCTCCCTTTTCCCAGACTCATCCAAGCAGGCTTTAGGCACTTAACTAAGGCAGTTAAGATAGAAAATAGTCACCAGCACCTGATCTATGTATCTAGAGATATCAGTTTTCTCCACTGATGGGGTAAAAAGGCCCTATCCTACCACTCTGTGACTGGGCATGAGACTTCTAGATGGCCAAAAGCAGTGTGACATCAATCCTACCGCTCGCTTATTAATTGCAGACAGTTGAAGGAAAAGGGAATATGTTTCTCTTTTCTGTGTCAGCCACTGTAACTCACGAGAGATGGGGTCTGTTTCCTGCTTGTTCCTGCAGTTATTGCACTGCGTCACGCTATCATTCTGACTTTCCAAGCTTTACRAGATTAACTTATTTTATGAGTACTACTTAATGTAGCAAACATGGTGAGTGTTTATCAGTGAACTGCTTTCTCAGAAGTCCTGTCTGCATGTTTCCAGGTATATTTTATCAGGATCTTTCCACTTGAGATCAACGACAATTAAGGTCTTGCTTGATTGATCCCTTTTCCTTTGCAGAAGAAAAGGCTTTTACATTTTGCAAAGAGAAAGCAATATCCGTTGTTTACAGTAAAATGTTTTCATGTGAGTGAAAGTATGTGAATTTAAATGCAATTTTCTACATTTCTTTGAAATTTTTGTCTTTTTATTGACATATGTTCCTCGAGTTTATTTCCATGTGTTTCAGCTTTGTTTTAATTATTTCTTTTTTACAGCATGCAGAGTTCTGGTGATCATATAGCCTCAAACAGCTATCTTTTATATGTTTCACTGGTAGCTTCAATAAACAATTTATTACTGTAATGTTTCTATTACTGCTGAAATTACTGTTGAAATTAATTTCTATATACTTGGTAGTGTAGTCTGAGATATGTTGTGTTTATATGGAAAACTGAAATTATAGTCCAGTCCTGTAATCATCATGATTTGTAAACCTGAACAGTGATATCGTAGAAGCATAGAATGACTCAAATGAGAGGAATCCCCTGGAAGCTGTCTCGGTGAACCTGCTTCTTCAAGTAAGGCTCACACTCGGGTCAGATCCAACTTCGAAGTTAGATCAGTTGTAGCTTATGTTGAAAGGCATGGCTCTTCTCATTCCTCCATTTTTCCCCACTTTTCTGCACTCCGCAATGACATGGGTTTTGCTGTTGACATTGGAAACTCCTGACTGACTAACTGGCAGATTATGATGAGAATGACCTTGGCAGCATTCTAACTTTGCCATCTAAATGCTTGATTTGTCATTCTTCTATCTTAGGTATCTTCAAAGGTTGATTCATTCCATCTGAAAAACGTGATTCTAAACTATGATGTGGTACTACTTTTCTCTACATTCTAAAAAATGATCTTGGCAAACTAACTTCAAGCAAATTTTAGTTCAGAGACAGCCAAATTTAGGTAAAATGTGTTCCATGTCTGTTGCCTTCAGGCTTTACACTCACAGGTAGATGAGAAGAGCAAGCTGGGCCCTGGAAACTGGGTTTGCAATAGGAAGGAGATGCGGTTCTTTCTGCTTGGGTATGGTTGTGCTTAGATTAGAAAGAGCTCACTGAGATAAAGCACGAACTCTCACCAGTGCAAATGGAAGCAAAATCAGCCTCTTGGTAACTGTTTTTCATGCTGGAATGTGTTATTTATTTTATATCCATCCTCTCTTCTGTGAAAAAGTGGCTTGGTGACAGCAAAAAGGCTTAGGACAGATTAGATCCAGACTTGTGACACAAAACATTTATTTTCAACTGGAGATTCAAAACGTTCTATTCAGCAGACATTAAAATAACTCAAAATGTTGTTCTGTGTCTTTGATGTATGAAGCCTGAAGAAATGTGGCTGCCAACTTTATCTGATTACTGAATCTTTATGGTCTGATACATTCTAGGATGCAGAGTTCAAAAGATGTTTGCATTAGAGCATATAGGTAACCTAGGAATTGTCAGACTTAAGCAGAGCAGTTACCCATTATCCTCTCTCCAAGTGAGTAAAGTATTAGCTGTTTAAGAGAAAGGTTCCAGAGGTCATCAGTAGGCAAGGAGTTGCATATTGTATGTAACTCATCCTGCAGCCTTGTTGCATATAATTCTCTAGCCATGTCAGTTAACCACTGAAGAGTTATATTGTATATGAAAAATTGATTTTTAAATTTTGCTAAGTTCTTTACCTGCACAGACCCCATGATAAAGATTTTTATATTTAAATGACTCACTACAGAGAAAAAAAGTTTCATTTTCTCAATGTAGATGACTTTGCCTATTCATTTATGATAAGTTTCATTCTTAGCCTTCTTAAACTAACCAGGAGCAGCTGCAGCTTAGGGATATTGAGCCTAATAGAGCACTTTGAAGACAGGAACTAAACAGGTTATTTTGTTGTTTCCTTACTTTCTTACTCAAGTCCAGTTAATCAATGTGATCAGACTAAAAGGAGGGAAGTCTGGACTTGGAGACTCAAAACAATCCCTATTTCTTCTTTCTTCCTACTATATTTCCTCTCTTTCTCTTTTATACATTCCATACAGTATTCTGCAGGATTCAGATGGTAAGATTTGATGTGGTAAAATGTGCTATAGAGGTGCCCATATTTAAAGTTAATTGGCTCTGTCTTTTCATTCATTCTTTTTTCCTCATTCATTTTTCCAAAACCTTAAAATAATCTAAAATATTTTCAAAAGTGTTTGACATGCTCAGAGGGTCAAACCAATGTCATTGAAGGTTTTCATTACTTTAGGCATTTTTCCCCCTTATCATGCTTTTTATTACTTGCGTGTTTCCCCATCCCCAACCCCTTTGTTATCAATTTTAATATTTCTCTTTTTTCATCATTTCCATGTCCCATTCTCCCCTTTTACCTGAGATCACTTCTCCTTGGTTTTCAATGTTGTAATAAGCAACAAAGTCCATGTATTTTATATTAAAAAAAAATAATATTCTGGAATGAATAAATTACAAATTGGCCTTTACTCTGTGTTTCTGGTTGAGCAGAAAATCGCTTGCTTTTTATTAAAACCTACTGTCATGTGGAACTCTGCCTTGTTTGAGCTCATAACCTCTTTCCCCATAGCTTCCATGCTCAGTTTTAGGAGTGAGAGCCTTGAAAAAAAAGTTTCATAGCTCTTGTGCACAATAAGTGTTTTTAGGCTTCTTGGCTACACTGGGAAACTGAAAGTCTGAGAAAACAGTCCACCTTTTCCCATCGTAGGAACATTCTCTGCCCCAAAAATGTTAATTCCCAATGTGGTTGACATATTCTATTTTGGTTCAGTGTTAGACAGTTGAGGCCAGGCAGAAGATGAGCCATCTCTAAAGAGAAGGGAAGACATAATTGCATTACCAGCTGGTAGAAGTCAGACTAGTTTAACAGCAAATATATTGTTTTTGTTCTCCCCCCCCCAAATCATTAGAGCGAAAGTTTTGTATAATTATAGAGAATAAGCTCACAAACATTGTGGACTTCAATTTTCTTAGAACTTTTGAATAAGACACTTCTTATTTTATATAGTTACAGAGTTTACTTCCTTGGTCTCCTTCAGAGATCTTCAGAGGAAGTGTCATTAAGTGCTTTTTAAAGGATTAGAAATGGAGTTTCTGCTGAATTATCAAGCTCCTAGACAATATTATAGCATAAACAAACAATGCCACACAATTTGTTTATGGCATGCTTTGCCATATAATAAGCCTTTCTGAAGAGAAGCCAATTTTCTTCTCTCACTATCCAAAGCTATTTCCAGCATAGTAGGCCAACTGTGAGATTTTTTGGAGTTTTTTTTTTATTGATTGCCTTCCATCCTTTTGAACACCATTAAAAAAAAGACACATATGTATGAAATTAAAAGAAATTGCTAATATAAATCAGGACCAAAATAACCAATGCATCTGTTTTCTGCCCTATCAAAAGAAAAACCGCCAACAACAAAACCCTCAGAATGTACTTTCACAGAAAATAGAGGTGGTTAATAAAGGTACAGCTAGATCATTGAAAATGACTTGAAAAATGTCTTCCCATCATCTCTCCAAGACTAGACGTGTTGTCCATCCCGCACACTTTGATGATCTCCAAAAACCATTCAGTATACTCAGATAGTTGAAAAAAAGCAGGGATCAGGTCCTATGATACTCCACAAGCAGTTTCAGTTGGGAATGCTGTTGCTAGAAAAGGTAATTGTTAAGTGTGGCCATTAGTTACATCTTGCAGTCATTAACTACATAAATTAGTTAGCTTCAGAAACAACACTACACAGAGCTGCTGGTGGTGATAAACAGTGCTTATCAGACACCTTTGTACACACAACTCATATTCTCCTTCTTACTCCGTCTTAATTGGGACTGTCACTGACATTTCAAAGATTCAAGGAGGCAAGAGAGCTGTCACCGAACAAAACAAAACAAAACAAAACAAATAATTCACCTGAAGTCTCACAGAAATAATCCTTTTTTTCCCCTCAGTGTCAATGCCTTTTCCCAATCATGAAAATTATGATATAGACTGTTGAATCAGTGACAGGTTTAACAGGACTAGAAATGAGACACTGATATCATTAGAAAATGAGAATTACCTTTGGATTATGGGAATACTTTTCTTTAATTCTGACCTTGGAAATTCACTAGATAATAGCTTTTGAAACTGTTGCATTTGTAAAGAAAAGAAACATACTTTGGATAAGTTATCTAATTTTTTTTTTCTTTTGGTGTTTTTTCAGCTCAGAATTTCTTTAATGAACATGGTTTGTTTTTAGAACAGAGAAGTAGAGGTTACACCAGTTACACATTATGTGACTCTGTGCCTATAAATATATGGCAGTCTCAGATTTGATGCCAAAGCTCTGTGGACTCCAATCAACAACTGGCAATTAATTCAATTGCCTAGCCTAAGTTATTGTAACCAAGCCATCTGAAGGTTCAAGTAACCATCCTACATTTATGCAAATGGCAGCTTTATTCCAGGAATAAAGGAAACTCAATCAAATGCCTACTAAAATCTCTGGAAATTCGATCATTCCCACTGCAATTCTGTGTTCATCAGGATCAGCGGACGTGTTGCATTGACATTGCTTGGGTGATGCCAAAAATGCATACAATAAGGAGGAGTTTAAAAATTCTTCCCAAGCAACAATAACTGAGTATCTTAAAGTTGGGCTAAAACTTCACAGCAATGGCAAAAGGATCTTCTCTGACTTGGGGGTCCCTTGTATTTTCTCTCTCCTCCACCTAAACTCAAGGTCCTATTTCACTGCATTTGGTTTGAGAGACTTTCTAACAACTGTTCTCTAGAATATTTTTCTCATGGGCAAGCTAATACCTCCCTCCTTCCCAGTCTTATTTCTCAGGAAAAGCTGAACTGCATTGGCCCAAATCTCCTTGAAAGGTTTCAGTTTGAGTCGGCTACCCTGGTGGCTCAAAATGTAGGTGACTAAGTGACTGAAAGAAGGAGCGTATGATAAGAAGTCTTGGGCAAATTTAACGACTGATAACATTGAAAATCCAGCCTAAAATGGCATATAAACTAATCTAACTCGTCTAACTCAATTGTACTTTAAATAAGATGGGGTTCATTTCCAATTTTTTCCTTTCTTTCTTTCTTTTTGGTTTTGTTTTGTTTTGTTTTGTTTTTTAATAAATGACTTAAATCTAACTCATATCTATTTAAAGAACTTCCGCTTTTAAGGTATGGGAAGCTGAATCTGATTTTGGCCGAAACCTATGAACATTTTATATGTAACTTTAGTTGTTGAGCATCTGGGATTGATCACACGAACCTGTGTCAAAAAGAACACATTCGATGAATTCCAGATGTTTTAATATGGCACTGCCTCCCAAACTAACTGGATCAGGATGAGAAACAAATGGAAGGTAAATGATTTAATACTAAAGACCTAAGTAGGCTTAAATGTAGGCAACCTGAAGGTGATGGAGATGGTGGCATTGCGTCTGAGTAGTTGTGGGGTCTCTATGTTTTCTACATTTGGTTGCTTTTGAGGGCTGAAATCTCACACGCACATTGAAATAGAGAAAAATGCTTAATCTTGCCAGTGAAGATGGTGTTTGGATCCAGTCTCTTTTACTGGTACCTGCGCTTCAACTCTTTTCATTCTACAGATGGGCATGTTAATGGTTTTCTAGCAACCTTTAATGGAAAACTAATACACATGGTAACTCCAAGGATAAGAAAAGCAAAGCAGAAGTGATATTCAGACAATGGGCTGGTAAATATTTACCAATTTCTATGTAGCATAATAAGAGATAGAACAGCTAATTGATAAAAAGGCACATGGTAAGTTTGTTAACTTTTTCCTACAGCTGACACATGCAAGCATAGTAATGTCTTTGACTGTATCACTTTTCTCTTTTGGGCTATTTTCTCATCCATAATTTTGGCTAAGCCAGGCATTTCAGTGCTTCATAAAATAATCTGGCATTTAATCTTCCCTGCTCTCCTACTTCCAACCCACTTAAAGTGTGAGGGAAATGTTTATACAATAAGGAGTTTGATGTTACTGCAGCTTGGAGAGTTGTCCATGGTTTTTGCTAGTAAAATGAACATGGCGAGGGGAAGCGTCTTTTGTTTCACTGTAGTGGCAGATCAGCAAAAGTATAATTGTTACCTTTCCCAAATTGCTTTGTAGGCATAGAAAACCAGTACTCATGCTCTGAGGCCTCTGACTAGGCCAAGCAGAATTTAAAAAAAAAAAAAAAAAAAARAAGAAAAGGTAATAGTATTGGCTAAATACTGCAATTTAGGCCAAATGGGAAAGAAGCCTGAGATCTATTGAAATAAAAGAAAATTTACCATTGCTTGTGCTTAAAAAGTAACAATTTTAGCTGGAATGTGAGGCAGAATTTATCCTCCAGTGTGGGCTGCTAAGTGGTGGTAAAACAGTTTTTCTGTTCCTTCTCACTAAGGGTAGCATGGTTTGAGATGCAGTATGGAAATCTCTCTGTCAAATTCAGCAATGTATCTTTCCTCAAAGTAAACTACAGCTAATTTTGTTTGCTCCATTCTTATGTGGGAATTGCCATCTATTGTTCCAGGGTATCCTGGGCATTAACATCTTGATTGTCGATATCACTTTTATTTTCTTTATTTTCTTTTGCGCTTGGTTGAACCTTTTTTGTTAGTTTTATTTATAGCCAGAAATAATGTGTATACTGTCCTCTAAGTGTGTGCATGTGTGCACACATTTGCTACCCTGCAGAGCAGTTCTGAAGAGAGATTTTTAACATCATGAGTCAGTTTCACTGGAAAAGTACGTGCCTCATTATGGAGAAATAAAGTGTTTCATTTTCTTGGATGGGAATATACTGAAAGCTCGTACCTACAGAAATAAAAGCAAGTGCTTTTTCAGGACACAGCGTTTTATTCTGAGACAAAGTAATTAATTTTGGAATTTGAAATTTAAAGAAAAATTTAAATTACCTTTAAGATTTCTAAAGTATTGAGTCGTATTTTTTCCACCTAAAATACAAAAGTATATGTAATCAAGACAAGTCCTAAGGTAATTGTTATGATTTAATGACAGGTAAAATGATTAAATCATTAAATGATTTAAATTGGATTAAAAAGCACTAAAAGGACACATTTCAAACTACATTAAAGACTTGATCAACATTCCAAGAAATTAATAGTGACAACACAAATACAACATGAAGACAGAATTTATGTAATATAATATTATAAATACATCTACTTTAGAAGAAACATTAAAGATTTAACCAGAATTGATAAAAGGGAAATAAGTCATAGATAAGGCTCTTACTTTGAATTACTTTTGCCCTGTTTTTAGGTGTCTTGCAATAGTGAATAAGGTTTTACTGTTTAACATGGGATGTTGCAGGTGCAATAAAGTACAGTCTGGGAACTTCTTTCTTAGAAAAAGCTGTTTCTTAGAAAAAGCTCTGTTTGGGCTTTTATAAGCATGGGTGTGGTGGATCTCACTAAAGAGTCTTCTAGCCCAAGATCCTATCTCTGACACTGCCAGTAGCAGATGTTTCAGGAAAAGGAATAAAAATTGAGTGTGTATAAAGGGATAGTCCCCATGGCATATCCTCCCAGCTGCTGGCAATCTGTGATTTAGGGAAATCCTGAGCCAGACGTTGCAACCTTTCATCCACATTTAATAACACTCCATGAACTTTCTTATGATTGTACCTAATAGCTTTTTGAACCATTTATACTTTTGGCATCCTGTACACCTCATGGTAATGAGCTCCATAAATGAAGTAGGTAGATGTGAACAATCATGTCTTCTGTTTATTCTTAAACCTGACTCCTGATTACACTTCTTCTTTATTCTTCTACTATGAGGGCTAGTAAGTGTTCATCACCTTCTTGTTATTCATGCTTTTATGTTATCTCTAGTCATAGATCTTATCAGTTGTGGGTTTTGCTGAGTTTTTGAGGTTTTGACTAAACTCTTCTTCCAAAAAGGCTATTCTAGATCTCTGTTTCTTAAAAATGGATTAATCCCACTTACCTTTCAGAACTGATCTGAATTGTCTAAGTTAGGATCCTGATTACTTATCATTCCTGAAGAGAACCTTCATACAATGATTAAAGTTAGATGAGATTAAGCCAGGTCTCAAGATCTAAGTTTCAAACTGTACAGAAAAAACAGCTGTTGTATTTCCACAGCTCCTGACAAAGTTGTAGTATAGTGGACAGGACACCAGCATTGTCTTTTCTTTAATATTCAGGAATGAAAACTCTGTAACATTTGTTATTCTGAGCTACTTGTTATTTTGGGCATGTGATTCTTTACCGTGTTGCACCTTGTTCATGGAAAAAAGGACCTCCAATTTATTTTGAGTGGTGAGTCTATTATGACTAGATGAGATCAGTCCCCAAAGAAAGTGCACTTGAGATGTAGATATTCTTTAGAGAATGAGTGTTTTTAAGTTTGTTGACTCAGATAACTGGGTGTCACTTTATTGAAATCAGTGGAGCAGCTACAAATCTAGCCAGCTTTTACTTTTTCTGTTTATGTAGCTATTATAATGTGATAATGAAGCATCCAGCTGGCCATGAACTTTTAGTATTCCAATATTCTCTGCTAGGTCTGATATTAGAAAGGATGTCTGTTTTGCCAAATTGTTGCAGACCTAGCACATTTAAGAAGTGCCAAGAAGCTGAGGTACAAACATAAGTGTAATATGTCAACAGCAAATACAGGGGCTGTTTCAGTAGAAAGTCCTCATCGTGTTTTCTTTGAACCACCTCAGGTAAAACTCTAGGCTTTCTATATGGTCGACAGAAAGATAGATAGACCTCTTGGACAGGCAAGTTAGGGCACAGAAATGAGGAGTTCCATTTACTGTCAAGGTAGCTTAGCTACTAGGATGAGTAACTAGACGTAGATGATATAAATATTCCCCCAGTAGATTTAAATATTTTTGCCAAATCTTATAATCAGTTTGAATCTGAACGGCTAGAATTCCAATTTTTATGTGGCACAGTATGAATGAGAAATTATCTTCTGCTGGTGCTAGCAGCGTATGCTATCTCCAGAAGAGAAAGGTAATTAACCACTTCGCTTTTGTGACATCAGGGAATAAAATCTGAAGCGTAGTGCAAAAATCAGTAGTGCTGATGAAAACTTGATGTTGTTGCAAAAAAACAGAAGAGTTTATCATTGGCAATTAAACACAGTCTGTTGTAATACCTGGAAAACTCGATAATTCTGGAGTAAATGATCTAAGTGGAAATAACCGTGTATGCAGTATTCAGTTGCATACTGAACAGAATGACTGCTGTTTAGATGCAGTAAAATGGCACCATATGCACTATTCATTTGCAAAATAAATGACAATTGAATGAGAGCCACATGGATGGAATATATTGAAATAATTAGGATGAAGGAGATGTTAGATCTGTCACCATTTATAAAAAAAGTAACAAAAATGCAAAAGCAAGTGCAATTTTTGGGACTGAGGAGTTAAAGTAATAGGGATAATATATTACCATTATTTTAAAAAGGTTGTTAAATCATTTTGTCTTCAACTTAGAATACCAGGTTTTGGCATGATAAAATCAGAAATAGGAATGTATTYGAGTAGATTTATGCAGAAACAGACATTCAAGTGTCATGGGCTAATCTGGATCCCAACACGTAGATATGGAGCATGAAGCAGAGGCTTTTCCCAGGATAGCACAGCTGCAGGGCTGTGCTCCACAGTGCAAGGGCCCTACAAGCATTGGGTTGAATCTGACAGAGATATAAATACTAAAACCAAAGTATTTACTTTCTAGATCCCTGTTCTCCAGAGTGAAAATTGCAATCTTGCATTTAAGTATGAAGTCTTGTCATATAGTAACTGGGGATAAACAGGAGTAGTAAAAAGATGTCAGAAACAGACCACGTGATCTTGTGGTTCTGTGAAGTCGGGACGCTCATAAGGGTATTTTTGTCAGACACTCAAACTGCCTTTGGTCTAGTTTGAAAACTAAGTATCTGTTCCCACAAATGCTATTTAGATTGTCCAGCTGGGAGAAGTGCCTGCATCTGAAGGTCTCCAAAGAAGCCTAAGCTGTGAGCTCACCCTCTCCATCGAGACTTGCTCACCTCTTAGTGCATTTTGCAGAGCATCTAAGCTGCAAGCTCCTTAGAGCCAGCCTGTATGGCAGTAAGAGGGCTGTGCTGAAGAAGATATTACTGCACCCAGGAGGGATTCAGGATGGCTTCCTTCTTAACTGTTGTTTCAATACTTCCCTAGGAAATGGGACAAAAGAGTTGTAGTTTTCCTCAGCCTGAGGAATTTGGATTCAAGCAACAGAAAAGTACCCTAATGACCAGGTTACAGGGCTTATCTCTACATTTACTGCATTTGCTATTTATGGTCAAATGTGAAATACTCCTTAGACCGGGAATTGAAATGTAGGACTGGTAAGGGAGGTGGGATTCAACAACTACCTTATCTTCATCCCAGCCAGTCGGAGTGAATCCAAGTCTCCTGCTTCTCATGTAAATGCTCCAATAGCTATATTTAATGTAATTATGTATATGTTTTTATATATAATATGTTTATATAAGTGTATATATATACGCGCACATACACACATATATCTAAATATAAACAAAAGGGCACAGTTTCATCAGTGTCATCATCAAACCTTGCATTTGTATTTCTTTAGTTCATAAACAATTTCAATATATTGTTATGTTTAGAGTGGGTCCTTAGAATCACATAGGTTTTGCAATGAAAAAATATGCACAGATTAGTTTCTGAAAGGAAAGTTGCACTAGATCCTGTCAAAATAAAGCCAAACCACTAGAAAACACAGTGTGCTAATCAGATTAGTCCAATGTCAAGGTTTCTATGTAAAACTACACACAAAATCAGAACAACGTGGTGCTAATGTTTTAGCACTGCTGTTAAAATCAAACCTATACTGCCAGTGCCATATGAATGCTTTATACAGTGAAGGGCTGCCAATACTGTCATGGCCTTAAAATCTGAAGGTTTCATTAATGTGTTCCTCGAATCTGTAACCTTATCCCTTAGGGATTATCTTTCACTCACTGGAAAACAGTTTTTTGTATATGTCTGATTCCTCTCATTATTTATTTTAATTAAATTTACCTTGAAAATAAAAAAAGTGAAAGTATTCCTGTTATGTCCTCATTAATTATAAGAAGTGTTTACTTGACACCATGTCATAGGGAAACATTTTACTGTAACATAGATTTTGTCACTTTTACTAAAACTTGAAGTTTACATTGGCCATGTATGTTTTCACCTTAAATCTCTAAGTGTCAGGTACCCTGGATAATACTGCTATTTCTGGTCAGCTAATCAGCGAAAGTATGAACAGTTGGAGAAGTGAACTTTGCTGAGACTTTCCATATTTCCAGATTAGTCACTATAAAAATGAAATCACACAGAATTACCAAAACAATTTTGAACTTGCATTTCTTGTACTCTAGCAATATTGACACTGAGAAGACTGCACCTGCAAATTACATTAAGTGCAGAATTTATATTTGCTTTGTAAAGTGCTGGAGATATGGATCACCTTGCACTCTCTATAGCATCCAGCATAATGATGCTCTTATTCTTGCTGGCTGTCATTCTACAAAACAAATAATCTCTATTCTGTTAACTTCCTTAGGGCAACATATATTAGCACATATTAGCAAAACATAGTGTTTTGATTGTTTGTCTTCTTTTCCTACTACAGAAGCCCCACAACCAGCCCAAATTTCCAAACAGAGAGTTAAATATTTATTCTTCTTGGTCAGTTTACTAATCCACAATTTGTTATTTGATTGCACAACGTTTAAAGAACAAAATTGAAGACTCCTGCTAAAATAGCTGTACAAAAATAAACCATTATTGCAACGTTGTATCCTTCATACTAGTTGCTCCCAACCTGTCCCTCACAAACAACACATACCTCTGATGTTGGAGGTGGCCCTTCATTTTGCTTTCCACTACATGGTTTTCAAGGTGGACTAGGAGAACAGAAGATTTTGTTTTCTTCAATAAATTACTCCTGGGCAATGGTAATGGTCCCTTGGTAAGTGGAAGTTTGTTGAACGGTTGTAACAATTGAGTGGAACAGAGAGGAGGATATATCTGGGATCTAGAGAGGAAGGTATATTCCCAAACTTAAATTTTCATTTTTCAGACTGATGATCTTCCTCTGTATGTACTGTCATGGAACCACTACAGGGTGGAAAGCCTTTAAAGAAATAGTTCAAAGGATTCTTTAGATTTAAATTTAACAGTCTGCTACATTAATAGCATGATTTACTCTGACTCAAATGGACTAAATGACATCATTATTATACTGTGGGAGAAAGGAGTAGGTTTAAGTTGGAAATAATGTTGTTCAGCATATCATCAGACATATTTATGAAAGTATTAGTATTACATTAGCGAAAAAAAATGAGCTGAAACCCTGAAGAATGTGTTTTATATTATAAACTTCCATAAACCATTGACACTGAGCAGCTTTAACATTTGGCACAACTGTTTTCTCTCTGAAATCCTGTTCATGGCAAAAGAACAAAAAAATCATGTACCATATTTTCTTCTTGTTCTCAGATTTCTTTAGTATTGACTGATGCATTTATGGCATATGACTGCATATACGTACAGATGAATGTGTAAATAACTACAGAGAAAATTAGTTAATTCAGTATTTCAATCTTCAGCTAGATCTGTTGATGTCTGAGAAAAACTGTCCAGACATTTTGAAAGTACAAAAGTTATTGTACTTGTTTTATTTAGTCTTTTTGGAAACAAAAAGAAAACTGAAAGAAAGGGAACTATTTTAGCAGTAACCTGTCTACCAAAATATGTGCATTATTTTTCTTTAAGAATGAGTAATATATGTCCAATTATTGAGATAGTAATGTCATAGTTATGTATATGTTGATGAAATATAGAAGCAAAAATAATTTACTTTTCAATACCAAATTTTCCAGCTATAGCTGGTATTAGAGATAGGTTTATGGTGCACACTAAGGTATTTCATTGTATTTTGGTCATATGTCTAATATGGAGGTGTATTTAAAATACTGAAAATAGTATTACAGTTCTCTTCTGAACAGAAATCAAGATTTTATAGTAAGTTTGGAAAAAAATAGACCTTCAATAACGAAAAAGTAGAAGAAAGTACTCTTTTCAGGGCAAATCTTCCAGAATAGATATAAAATAACTTTAAATTGGAACAGTGTAATACTGAAGATCAAAAATAACTCAGCAGAAAAAACAACTGTCATGATATCTCTTTAGTGTTGTATACTTTGAAATTACTTATATGATACATCTATTATTATAGAAAGCATTTTGAAGGTTAAGAGTGGAGGGGTAATAATATAATTTAAGTAAACATAATTTTATACTAAAATAATTTTGCTATTATTTTTGACTTAAAATTTTCCTAATTATTCTGCTGAAATCCATTGCCCTTATTTTACCAGGTTTTCTATATCAAGCCTTAACAAAAAAGGCAAAACTAAGAGAAAATATTGAAAGAAAACATAATTTATGGAACATACTCCTTTTTTTGTAGACATCTTCAAATCAGCCAGCTGTAACATCCTGATAATTAACAAAAGGATTAGCTAGAAATGCAAAATTAGGTGATTTGATCGCAATTGATGGACCCAGAAATGATCTCCTCCCCATTCCAGACACATACGTATACACACTAAGTATATACATGTGTTCTGTGACTTCCATAGAATCATAGAATGGTTTGGGTTGGAAGGGACCTTAAAGATCATCTAGTTTCAATGCCCCTGCCATGGGCAGGGACACCTTCCACCAGACCAGGTTGCTCAAAGCCCCATCCAACCTGGCCTTGAACAATTCCAGGGATGGAGCATCCACAACTTCTCTGAGCAATCTGTTCCAGTGCCTCACCACCCTCATAGTGAAGAATTTCTTCCTTATATCTAACCTAAACCTACCGTCTTTCAGTTTAAAGCCATTACCCCTTGTCCTATCACCACATGCCCTTGTAAAAAGTCCCTCTCCAGCTTTCTTGTGGGCCCCCTTTAAGTACTGGAAGGTCTCCCCAGAGCCTTCTCTTCTCCAGGTTGAACAGCCCCAGCTCTCTCAGCCTGTCTTCATAGGAGAGGTGCTCCAGCCCTCTGATCCTTCGTGACCCTCCTCTGGACTGGGTCCAACAAGTCCATGTCCTTCTTATGTTGGGAGCACCAGAGCTGAACTTGGTACTCCAGGTGGGGTACTTTGGTTTACCTCTTTTCTTAACTCCACTATTTTCTGGAAATAGCTATTGTCTTTTAAGTGAATGTGCCAGCTCCTTTGAGAAGATGCTTATCACTTCCTAACTCAGTGCCATAAAGGGTCGAGGTGCAGTGATACTGGGTTTTATGCTGCTTTATTTTCAGTGCCTTGTCGTTCCTGCTCAGAGCTCTTTRTTTGCCTTAGCTTTTCACATTTTTCCTACAGTGGAAGTGTTTATTCATCTCCAGTTGAAATGGTATCTGATACGAGTAGACAATACTTCTGGAGCCAGTTTCTGAATATATTTCTGTTGGAGAAAGTTATTMCTGTCTAATTAAGAGATGTGCTCACTGGTGACTGAAGATGTTAGCTGTAATTTGTTTCTAAGAATTTTACTTTCCTGTTAAGTGAAAACTATCTATAAAGTCAATAAACTCATTAGCCTTCACATTACTATTACAATGGACTGGAACACAGTAGTTCTGGGAATCAAGTTTAAAAGGAAATGTGAAAGACAAAGATGTTCACTGTTTTCTGTCTGGCAGTTCCAGTGGAATTATGAACTGCCATTTGTGGTAACCATGACACATTTTGTAGAAAAAAAAATCATTGTTATTTCTGTACAGGATAATATCTTGTTATACATGGTAGACGATTCAAAGTTCAGAAGAATTTCTGTAACATTTTATATACACGCTTGTCGTGGTTTAACCCCAGCTGGCAACTAAGCACCGCACAGCCGCTCGCTCACTCCCCCCGCGGTGGGATGGAGGTGTGGTGGTGCATTCCCCTCACCCTCCTGGGCCGCTCCACGATCTCGGAAACTCCTGTTAAACCTTGGCCTTGGTGTAATGAGTCAGGCGGTGAAGCGTCCCTTTACTGTATCGGGAACTCTTACATAGCTGAGTTTGAGGAATGTACCGATCGTACCAGAAACTTCTGCTGCCTAGCCCAAGTGGAGGACGAGAGCAGGGATAATTGTCATCCCCTGATACCCTTGCCTGAGTCATAGCTCAAGTGGAATGATACTATTGTTACTGAAACCTTGAGAGCTTCAACGGATGACTGAAGTCAATCATCTTGTGACCCTATAAACAGCATTCCCAGGTGAGGCCCTTTGAGCTCTCCTGGACTGCAGTGGGCTGCGCCCAGCATCTCCCTCTCAGTGGAACGCTCCTCAGAGTTTGCAAACTCTCAAGTTTGCGATATTCATAGGACCGTCACCGACTGGCATGGGACCTGCGCTAGAACACTCCTCGAGGCCCAACCCTTTGCCCATTGAGAAATGCCAAGACATTTGATGTGAGTATTTCACTGAATTCGAGGGGTATTTTTAACAGGTATATCTTTGTATATTTATCTATCTTTGTATCCATGTGCATGTGTGTGTGAATTGATGGAAGTACCTGCTAGCAAATATAGTCTGCTAAAATTTATGATCTATCTTAAGATTGTGAATGAACCTTAGACTGCTGCTAAACACTTATAATCCCTTAGACATATACCGTTGACCAAATCTGGGACTAGGGGTAGATCTATCCTGGTCTACTCTGAGCCTCATGACTCAACGGGAGGGTCTCCTTATCCTTTTTGTATTAGACATAAACTGTTGTCCAAGTCTGAGACTAAGATTGGATCCAGCTGGGTCTTCTCTGAACCTTGTGACTCAAGGGGAGGGTCTCCCTCAACCGTTTTATCCTTGTCCTCTGCATAAATCATTCCAACTCAATTCTAACACGATACCCTGGTCTCGTTTGGGATAGAGTTAATTTTCTTGCTAATAGCTGGTATAGTGCTGTGTTTTGGATTTAGTATGAGAATAAAGTTGATAACACACTGATTTTTTAGTTGTTGCTAAGTAGTGTTTACACCAGCCAAGGACTTCTCAGCTTCCCATGCTCTGCCAGGTGCACAAGAAGTTGGTAGGGACCATAGCCAGGACAGCTGACCCAACTGGCCAATGGGGTATTCCATACCATATGATGTCATGCTCAGTATATAAGCTGTGGGGAGTTGGCCAGGGGGCAGCGATTGCTGCTTGGGGACTGGCTGGGCATCAGTGGTGAGCAATTGCATCATGCATCACTTGCTTTGTATATTCTGTTGTTGTTGTTGTTGTTGTTGTTGTTGTTGTTGTTGTTGTTGTTATTACTACTACTACTACTACTACTACTACTTTACTTTATTTCAATTATTAAACTGTTCTTATCTCAACCCATGAGTTTTCTTACTTTTACTCTCCCAATTCTCTCCCCGATCCCCCCAGAGGTGGGGGGGGACTGAGGGAGCGACTATCTGGTGTTTAGTTGCTGGCTAGGGTTAAACCATGACATTGGTGTAAATTTAAAAAGCTTTTTGTTGATGTGAATGAGGGATTAACAGTAGCATACTTCCTTTCCTAAGAACAGTTTAAGAATACAAGATAATTAGACTGAGAAATCAATACCTGTAAGAGTTATTGGGAAAGATTCGCTTAGAGTTTATAAAACGGTTACAAGCTGTTATTTCATGAAAAAAGTATAGTTTTAAAAAAAAATGTCAAAGATGGGAAGATGAAAAGAATGGGGCTTGTAGTATAATGAATAGTTTCCTCCTAAAAAAAATCCAGCTTAAAAACTCATTTATCAAGTGTGAATCATATACATGTCTTATATACAAAAGGTCAGAATGGATTTTCATATTTTGAAGGCTTGTTTCCACTGCTAGATTAAAATTTAATGTATAAGAGAGGTTATATAGTTTTTGGCTATAGTTCCCTTACAATATATTCATTTTAGATGCATTAGAAGAGCGTTACAGAAGGCTATTTTAAGTTAATAGATTTAGCAGATAACAAAAATAAAACTGCTGTTAGTTCATACCAGCATATAGAAAGTGCAGAGCAAGCCAAATATATTCTAAAAGGAGATGATGACTTTATGCTTAGAATAGAAAAAAATTTTGATTATATGTCTTTCGATGAAAGTAGAGAATTTTCAGTTCAGACTGAAAGATTTGCTGAATCTTCTTTAACTTGCAAGACTGGGCCTCTCCTCTCCTCTCCTCTCCTCTCCTCTCCTCTCCTCTCCTCTCCTCTCCTCTCCTCTCCTCTCCTCTCTTCATAAAAATCCAGCACTCCATCACTATAGTTTTAACTCCTTTAAAAAAAATTGTGAGAAGTTCTAATAAGCATATCTTTGCCAGTCTTAAATTCTACACTGATTTTTGCGTAAAGGGGATTTCTTATGAAAGCAGTATCAGAAGAGGTTGCAATTACAAAGAAACATCTGTTTTCAGACTGCCTGGGAAATGTGATGGGCCCACAGTTACATTTCAAAGGAGCTAAAGCTCATGGGAAGCCAGAACTGCTGTTTGAAGTGCCAGTCTTACAACTTCTTCTAGTTAAGAAGAGGTTTCTACATCAGCTTGAGGTGCACCTCATTGTGACTATTTTTTTTACACCACCGAAACGAGCCATGCAGGTCCTTCTRACATCATACTGTCCAGACCCAGAAAAGTGCTATGTCTGCCTGACTTTTTTATTATCTCTGATCACTGACATTGGACAGTTGCAAAGCATATTCTGTGTGCAAGTTATTTCTTTCTCTATGTTATAGCTTTAATAAGGTAGAGCCTTCCAAAAGGGAAGTTGAGATTTAAATACTATAAATTATTTTGAACAGTTGTGGAAAAGCTCCTGTTAAAGCTATGCACGACTATGGAGTATTCCCTTCTTCCTATTTTTTAGGCCATGTTAAAATGTTCAGGAAATATAAAACTGCACTGAGGTCCTCAATTCTGGTGGTCATCTATAAAGAAATGTTAGTAAGGGAGAGATCCCCACACGTTGGTATGCAGTCACATATAGCTTTGATTGTTTCTCCATTTTCTTTGGTGTAAATTGTTGGTGGTTGGTGTCTGATGTTGGTCACTAAATGTAATAGCAGAAGCCACATACATCATGACTGATCTTATTGATGGGAGATGTGATTCCACATTTGAATTTACATTCTTACTGCTGATCCTGTTGTCAACCGAGAATCCATCACCTTGCTTTGACTAATGTTTTCTTTAATTTTAGCTAATGTATGTCACAGCTTGCATAYTGAGTTATATACTGGCTTGCTCTTGTAAGAGCCAGCACTGCTGTTATCCTGTCAACACCAGGTTTCAGAAGGAATTCCTTTGGTGGGTCTGCCTTCAGTGCTGTGCCCCTCAGATTTGCAGTGCATCCCTGCAGAGGGCTGTCTTGCTGGTTCAATGTCTGTGTTTAAATCAAGACTTTGATTTCAGTTGTTTTCCTAATGCCTTCCGCTTACTGAATTACTGTTTTCTTTAGGGAGTGCCTTGGGAGGCCATTTGAAAAGATATATTTTTAATAAACATATATACAGGGAGAGGGGGAGAGAGAGAGAGAGGCAGAGATCCTATACAGGTATCTACTTGTTTTTGTCCTAAAATACCTTTGAAGATACTTCAGAAAAAGACATTTAGTGAACTATTGTTCCATGCCATAGATTTAAAACTAAAACAATCAAGAAACAAACATTTTAGGAAAAGCACTACTATCTCCTTAAATAATATTAACACACATTTGGTATTGATTTATCCATATTGAGCAGAAATAGTTTCGTTGTTGTAAATGAGCATTTACAGTATATTTTGGACCTGTTACAAGAACTGCTAAAGTGAGGAGGTACTGGGATGACCTGAATAGTTTTCTTGAAGCTTTACTACTCTTGAGTAACCTGACTATCTCACGCGAGTGCCAATGCAGCCTTCATGCCAATCCACACCATGCTATCAAGTTCTTTTTCCCTCCCTCATCTAATCTAGTTTTCAGCACCTGTACCAAAGCCAAACTGCCATGATGAGAGAATCAAGGTTGGAGCAGGGGGAGAAATTACTTAAGCCTGAGAATATTTTGGCAGAAAGATGGTAAGATAGATCTTTGTGAGGAGCATACCAAAAACGCAGGTCATATAGAAAAGATTGGGACAAATTCTGCCCACATATACCAACCAAACCGTGCTACAACCGCTAGGTTTGTTTATGTAATTGAGAGGAGGCTTTGGCTGAGCATTCATCTAATAGGTTAAATGTAAATACAGTCCAGTATTTTCCAGACTAATCTGAATTACTGCTGGGAGTTAAACTGTGTTTGTCCCTTTCTTACATTAAAGAAAATGAGTACAAGAAATATAATCTAATCACTTGCTGGTATTTCATAGAGGTGGGAGTAGGAAGAGGCTTTAGGTTTCTTCAGCTGTTTATTCTACTTTATTTTTCTTCTGAACATGATTCTCTCTTCTCAGGAAAACTGCTGTTTTGGATGCAGTCTTACTGAACTTCTGCCCAGTGCTTAAACCAAACTGAATCTGAGCCTTTTCCAGAAAGACTGGGAGGAGATGTGAAAATTGTTTAGAACTAAGATTAAAAAAATAAATGTGGTGTCTCTGCACTGCTGCTTTCACTTGGGATCTGAACTCAGGTCAGGCGGGCCATCCTTACCACAACTCGTGGAGGACACAGCCAGGAAAAGTTCATTCTTAGGCTGTCGAAAGAGACACAGGCATTTCATAAGTGACCTTGACACCAAATTCATTGATCTTTCACTCTATTGGTCCTTTAGAGCCAGATTTGGAAGGAACACATGGTACATCAGGGAAGGAGRAAGGGGACTCTGGCCAGGCTCCATCTTGTCCCATAGCGGGGCCATGGAAATTGGACCCCTGCCTGCCAGTGGAGGGCTGGCATTTCTTAAAAGGATTGTGAGATTAGCTAAAACAGAACAAAACCAACACCCAATGCATCTCTCTTAAATGCACAAGAGGAGTTAGGAGGTACATGAAGATTCATCAAATTTTCATCCATCAGGGAATAGATTCAACTAGACCAGACTAATGAGATAGGTGTTAAAGCATAAACCCATTTCACTGTTCAAAGGCACAGCATGGTCTGTAAGTATGAACCAATTTTGTACAATACCAGCTTGTGAAATTGTGACATTAATGTATTTTTCTGTTTACTGTTTTAGTCTGTTGATATTTTAGCTTAGATTTATAAAATAGTTAAATTAGGCTAAATTGTGTCCTTTTCCTATTTAAAGATCAAAAGCAAAATATTTGCTAATAGCAGAAAATACTTACAACTATTTATGGCTGACAAATCTAACGTGGCCAAGAAAGAGCACTTCTAACCTACCTTGTAAACTGTATTTTCACTTTCATTTCACGCTGCCCAAATGGACATAGGAGGATTGAAGAGAGACACACTGTGGCAGGATTTGACCTATGCAATAATGTTTATTTATGGTGAAACATCCTTTTTTTGAAATTCCTTGGTGTATATACAGTGTTGAAATCTTTCCACACCTCCTCCATCTCTAATGCTGCTACCTATTATTATTTAGTTGTGGCAGCAATGACAAGAGGCGCCAAAGAAGTGCCATGTGGGCTCTCTCTCAAGGGACAAAGAAATAATGAAAGGTGGAGGAGAGGGATTAGGGAGATGAATTTTCTGTGAGTGTCGTTCCATTGTAATCAATGTAATAAACACACAGGTGTTAGCTGGATGTTTCATAGAGGGAAGAATGTAAATTCTCATTCTGCTCTGCTTGTAGAAATACTTTCCAAATCTCTGTAATGCAAATCACTGCTTTTTCCTCATTTCTGAGCTGGATAAATCAAATTTAATTCCAGCTGAAAGAATTTCTATAGACACAGAGCTCCTTGGAACTAAGGTTGTGCAATTAGAGGTTGAAGAAATTTATCTAGACTATGGATTGATGAGTCAGTTCCGGATAGCAGGAGTGATTTATAAAACATTCTGGCTAATATCTAAAACTAACTAATGAACCTATAGATACCATTAAAATGTTTAAGTGTAGCAGTTCTCTCTCCACTTCCCACTTGTTATCTTTTTAATGCCTTCCTATTCCTCAGCTAAATTAGTGAATTATAAGAAAGTGTCATTCATTTGTACATTTTTATCAGTGCAGAATGACACCATTTTACTTTTCTTGCTCATAAGCCTTAGTGTGAATGAGTCACACTTAAATCTGTTTAGTGTCTCAGTAAAGATCATACTTATCCACTATTTTAGCTGTTAACACAGACCATTAAATATGTTTTTGGTGTTTTCAGCATTGTTTTCAAAGTTTGGTTAAGAAGARTTTCCTTCTTCAGAAAGGAGGTTCATGCCTCTAAAGAAACAGAACACAGTCCCTCCTGATCCCACCCTGAACCCTTTCTATCTTCTCCTCTGCCCACTTCTACAAAGAGGAATCTGCAGGCGTCCGGAGGAATGTTTCTTTRCATTTCTGCACTGAATCCCTTTCTGTCTGCTTCTGCAGATTATAGTGAGCAAATAATTAGATCTCAGAATAGGTTAACCTCAACCATATTAGCTCCCATCTCTCATTGATCTCAGTATCTAATGATACTAATGAAACTAATAAGTTTGCTAGAGAGCTAGAGAGCTAATTACTAATGCATTCAAGAATAAAAACTAAGAACCCTAGGTTTTAGTTTTGATTTTGAAATTAGGGTAACTTTGTACTTCTATTTTAATTCAAAGTTCCTTTTTTGACGTAAATTATCAAAAGGAGGAACCATATTAGTAGATCGTATTTGTAACTACAAAAGGCTTATGATATCTGCAACTCAGTGGAAACAATTGGATTTGGAAGACTTCACACAAAAATGCATTAAACCAAATGAAAACCAGCTTTAGCGTCAAGTACTTATCTCTTGGCCTATGACTGTGAAAGCGACAATGCTGCCAAAACAAAGAGCAGTACCCTAGCAGTAGGTATCAGGGAATACTGTGGGTTTTAGAGTTAAACTAAGCTGGAGCTGGTTTATATAACATACAGTAACAATCCTTAATATAGAAATAATGATGATTTCTTTTTATCCCGTTAGGTGGCTTTTCACTGTGTGTAAATTAGTTTTCAATCTAAATGAGGGTTGTTCAAGCTTACCTAGGTGAATTTTCATGTTAAGCAGTTGCGAAGTCAGTGTAAATTCTTCGTAAATTCAGCACTTAAGAGCAGTCCTGTCTGTCCAATGAATAGCTGGCGACTAAGTTTGTTTTCCACACTTACCTTAGGAGTGTTCTGAGCTCTGTCTCTGATTTTAATATATTGTTGGCATATTGTTAAGATACAGCTTCTTAAAAAAGACACTTTACTATTGTGTTACCTTCTTTGCGTCTACATTTTTTAGTTTGTAGATATCTGTGGACCTTTTACTCCCTTAACTGAATCAACTATTGATCCCTGCTTTGGAGCTTATGCTGTCCAAGAGGGGCTTGTAATTTTATCCATAATGGGCAAAAGAGAATGAAGAAAGGGTTATGTTTCTCATTTTATACATAATAGGGGCTGGATGGAAGCACAAGTTGTAGAGCATGTAGAGAGTGTTGCTCATATCTGTAGATTCATACATATGGTACTATTCAAATCCTATTAATGATGAAGACTGTTCCAAATTTTATTGAATTTCTAAATGAGTTCTCCTTTATCTCTAGATGGTATTGAAATCTCTATCAGAACCAGACCAAGCTTCCCTTCTTTCCCAGATCTAACTCACTTCAGAAGACATAGCCAAGAATGCTTTCTTCCAGAATGAAAATGTGTTCGTCCTACTAGGATGGATTTCATTTTGTTTTCACTTCATGGTCTTATTCCACTTTGAGCTAAGTATGTTTTTTCCTGATTCACTCCTAGGAAGCAATAAGACTCTTAATTTCATATGCAGTTTAAACAACATTTATCTCTTTCATGCCTGTATGTGGAGACCTACTATTGTATACAGACCACCAAGCAGAATATATTATTTGGAAAGAGTTTGCAGAAGAAATTCCTTACCTGTGAAAGGGTCTGTTTCCAAGTTACAAAGGTGTAAAATGAGACAGTGAGAATGATCTGTCTTTGGGGAGTCTGGAGTGTGTTGAACAGACAATACAGAGAGCATTGGTATACCACCATACGTTCTAGGAGGTGCCTATGTCCTGCCTGCTCTGCACAGACCTTGTCTTCCCACCTCAGAAAAGATGTAAGAACTGAAGTAGGGTCAGAGAGGGATGTCTGAAAGTGTGGAAGAGCTTCCATACAAAGAACAGCTTTTGTAGACTAGGACTTGTCAAGCTGTAAAAGAGATGACTGAGGGGCTCTAGCTAAAGCCTGTAAAACTGTGAGAAGAAGAGAGTAAAGTGATTGGTTTTGTCTTTTCTAGTACAGGGTCAAATGAAACTAGCAGTTAACAGGCTAAAACGTAACAAAAGCAGGTATTTTATATACCAAATAGTCAAGCTATAGAACTACTCACCAAAAGATACCACAGAGAGTCCACTAGTGACTGTGAGTCGCATACAGCAGGTGAGATATACACTGGGTGGTATGGATGTTAATTCCAGCTTGTTTAATTCTAGRTGGAGTGACACTGTTCCTGTGGGAATATCTGCCTGCACCAGGAAATCAGCACATGTTCAGCATAATTGACTGACACTGGGAACTTGGCTTACCTAGTTTCTGCCCATGTGCTGTCTGGCTTTGGTAGTGCTATTCAGTCCCTCAGAACTCCAGATGCTAAAAAATAAAATCAGCTCATTAAGAAACCTGAAATAGAGAATTTTTTTTCATTCTGCCTCTACCAATTAACTCATTTGATGAAAATATTGCATGAAATGAAACCTTGTCATAAAATGATTGTTTAATCTTGTATATCAGCAAGTAAATACTAATGTTACAGGAAATATGTCCAATTTTTAATCACAGTATTTCTTTTAATACTTTCATTCATCTTCTGGCACTGCTTTATCCAACACATGTCTGTGAGTCACTTCTTCTGCAGGGATGTAAGAGAATCTGTCTCTCTGACTGACATGAGATCTTCATTCCTTGCTGGTGAGATAACCCCCTCCCTGGAAAGCAGTATGGGTGAAGGTGAAACTCACATTTTTCTTGGTTTTCCACAGGAATTCTCTCTGCTTTACAAATGGGATATTTCCCTCAAGATCTTCCAGTTTAATTAAAGATAAGGATTTGCATATGCAGTGGTAAATGAAAACCATTGGAACAGATTTTAAGTTTCGTTACATAGATGTAAATTGACAGTAGTAACTTTACTAAATAAAACAGTCCCAACTTTGTGAAAAATGTACCAATAATACCAGAACACCTTTTGCCTCTGGCTCTCAATTTTAAGTGTTGTAACAAACTACTGTCTAATTATAGCAAACCAGGCATTCTGTTAACCTTTCCACATCTCTTTAAGTAGCTTCATTGGTACACTGAAACCATACTTTGAAATTGCAGGTAAAAGATTTTTTGTCTGTTAAAGACTTTTCTAACCATTGCAGTGACAAGACAATTATCAGATTGTCTAGGGTACAAGATCTTTCAAAATGTTTCAAGTTGTTTGATGAACTGACTTGACTTTCCATGAGCATCTATTATTTCTTATGAAAATGAGAGAAGAGGCAGAATTTTCTCTGAYCAAATGAAATCTCCAACAAACAAAAAATAATTTAAAAATCCTTCCTGAATGATGCTTTCTAGTGAGCTTTACCAAAACCATGTTGGAATAATGGATGAAAAATTATGTGCTGGGATTTATAATTCTATGGCAACAATAAAAACATTGTGTCTAACGTCTACATAGAGGTGAAATACCATCATTAGCAGACAGTATTAAAGCAATGCTACACATCTCATCTTAGTCCTTGTCACTGATTTGCACTACTTAGAGAGGCATGTGGTGAACAAGCTGTCAATTTTGCCTTTCTCCTGCTTCAGGATCTTTGTTTCTCCCCATTGAAAGTTTGATTTCCTTGATGCCTGCCATACAGAAGCTAGAGCACTTTCCTAGGACTTTTCTCTTGCACCTGCAGTTGTAGTTGCCACACTGTATGTACAGAAAAGTGTTTTACTGGAATTTTAAAGTATACTTACAACACAAGGTAGAGCTTAGTTCAAAATGAAGATGTGTCTAATTTTTACATTTTCTGCACTATTTAACACAGTTAATTGATGCTCTCAATAGCTCTAGTGGAGAGTAATGCTAATGCTTTGGACTGCAGCACTCTGAGCTCGTTATTAAGTTTTAGGGTGTTTTCCAACTTGTAACGGTGTATTGCAAAGAAAAACAATGCAATAAAAATAGATAGTTGTTGTAGCCAGCATCAACAAGTAAGTTTCCAATTTTTCTGGATCTAAGTGTCTATTTAATTTTATCCTAGCCAAATGAAGTGGTCCTTCTTTCTCCAAATTCTGAGAAATGTAAAGAACTGCATGAGAATGAGGTCATTTTTATAATGTACATTACCAGTAGAGTTGGCCTCATGTGAGAAAAGTCTGAGCATATGAAGAAAACATAGGTCAAGTCCAGGAATGAAAGTCTGGGTGCAAAAACATTTTCATTAGCAATACAAATATAGTCTCACTGTCTATCAGCTATTTCTCCATTGAAAAATCAGGCCAGTATCTAATTTTAGTGATAACAGCACATCTTCAGCTGTTGTAAATCTGTTGGTAAGTCTAATTATTAAAACCAGATGAGGATTCAGTCACATACCCTGTTCTCTTCAAATGCTCAGAAATCAAATGTCTGTAATAATCATTACCTCTTGCACTTCAGAACTTGGGGCGAATTTAGTGCTCAGGAAAGCAAGGTAAAAGACAGCTCTGGCTCATATTTAGGGCTGGTGCAGGTGTCATGCAATCTTTATCTCAGTGTCTCTCCAGCTCTGACTTGTATTGATCTGCTAGTTAAAAATAAATACTAGCAAATTAAAAGGTGATTCTGAAATGTTGGCAATAACTGGAGACAATGATGATACTATTGCATATTACAACACATTATTTAATGCTTCTATGGATGTCTTTGGTGAAAATATAAGCTAAATGGTCTCTTTGTTTCCAGCTATATATAAAATGCTTATTGTCCAAAGTAGCTCATGAGCTGAACTATCCCTTAGTGGATGTCTCTCAGCCTTTGCTGACTGTTATACCCCCCTGACGCAAGTAGGTCAACCCACTTGCTCCTGAGTGGTTCCTGGGATATTCAGGGTTCCTTAGTAAAAAACAGTGGTTCTGAATTCTAAATAAGGTATTACCAAATAAATATCTGTTTCCAGAGCATACCAAAACATTAGTCAGTAAAACAACAGGTACTATTTACAGTAGTCAGACTACTGACTACTGACTACTACTACTGACTACTACAGTAGTCAGACTACTACTTGGGAAAGACCTTGTACTGTAAGTAACAGATTAAATCAGTTAAAGTGAATGTATCATTTATACTTCAATGTGTTCATCATGTTACAACCAACAGTAACAGCATGAGATCACGAACCATTGAAAATCTGACTCTAAAATCTGGAACGTGTTTACATAGCTGTAGTTGATAATTCAGAATGAAAGCAATGTGGCAACTTTAAGCTATGTAATATAATTTGTTAGCATCCTCTGCAATTCAGACAGGTAGCCCCACTGATGACCATAATAAGAATACAGGAGATTTACTTTTCTTGTCAAGGAGTTAGTTAGAGGTACCGGGGCAAGTGAGGGTTTCAGATGTTGTGGACATAAACCTTTTGCAAAAGAAAATATTTAGACATCACTCCCAGCTGCTCAGGAAAGCCAAGAGGGTTAATGTACTTTTTTGACTGCTACTAATGCAAATATAATATGTTTTCTGATTACATATGTCTGTAGGAATTTTGAATATCTCCATCTCATTACATTATCAAGAAGCTGAATAGAGAAATGGCTGCAAGAGCAGCTCCTTGTAGCCAGAATTAAAGACCAGACAGGAGAGGAGAGGTCTTACACAGCTGAAAGTTAATTCCAAAAAATGTGAGTCACCTGTCTGGAAATGAGGGTAATGATTTGAAGTGTACGTGTAATTTTAGTTCTCTATGGTTGCACCTCAGAAATACTGGGCACCTTATAAGCAAATTATAGGTTTTCTCAATTGTGAATTAGGAAAAGAATAGCTGTTTGGTCTCCCAGTGAATTTTAATCCTCTGAGATTTTTTCTTACTACCTTAAACCAGTTCTTCCTAAATATTTGTGTAGCATATGCATCCCTTAAAAAAACCAAACCAAACCAACCCAACAAACTTTTTAACAGATCTGTGTGTATTAGGAAACATCAAAAAATACAAATAATTCTCTAAAAAAAGACATACTAAAAGAGAAAGGAAGCTAAGTTTCCTTGTGCTAGCCGAACAGGACTAACACTGTTTCTGTGGTTTTGGGAATGTAATTTCCCATTCCCATACTGGAGAGCCCACTACCCCACTTCCTTATGAAAATTAACRAATTGGTCACCCTTAAAGCTAGTGCCACCCTGCTCCTTTGCCAGTCTTCACGGAGAGGCCAGGAAGGATGTTCTCATCCCCCTCACCCCAAAAGCCAGTTAGTTATTTCTTATCTTACAAGATCTGACTCTCTAGGATAGGCATGCATGTTTCCTGCTGTCATGGGTTGTACCAAGGGGATTTTCTTTAGATTCTAGTGTCTGTGGGTGTCCCAGTCACCCAGCCCTTACTCTGGTTGAGATCCAGAACATTTCTGCCTTGGTTCTGAGCCTTAAGGTCCCCGCAGCCCTGCTTAGTTCTGTGGTCCCAAAGAGTGATTTAGATTTGCTCTGAAGTTAAATCAGAATCCCATAATGGAAACTTAGGCAAACAGCTATCATTATAGCAAGGAACAACAATCTTTTTTCCTAAAACAAACCAGCTTCCTGGTAACACTACACAAAGATAACAAAAACCTTAAGAAAACAAGGCTCATCCAGATTTTATTGAAGTCATATAACAGCAGAAGACGACGACCTTTCTTTTTTGGCTTTCTTTTGTTCTCTCAGCTCTTCCCTGAAACTGTCGCTTGCTGGATCAAATACTTCAGCAGCAATAATAACTTGACCACTCAACAGAACTCTTTGACCACTTGTTTCTACCCCATGTCACAACTTCCATTTCAGCTGTGCCAACACAGTTGTCTAAGTCCATGCTGTGATCATGGAAATCAACTGGGTGTTGCCTTCTGGTTTTGTTTTAAATAGGGGGAAAGAGGACTTTTAGCTATGTATCTGATAGTAAAGTTTAAGCCAGGGAAAATACATGGGCTATTTTGTTGATACTTCTGAGAGAAATGTGTATTGGCTTGATCCCAAAATGAGATTCTCATTTTTATTGGGTGCTTCTTTTCCTTTGGCTACCTGGCTACATTTTACCAGTAATACAAAATCAAGTGCTGYTTTTATTTTCAGTAGGACCAGGGGTTTACCTCAAGTACAAATCACTGAGACAAAATATTAGGAAACCTTTGGAAGATACGGTTAGATCTGAAACTTCCTGATGGAGTATCAGAAGCCTGGAGAGGGAAAAATGAATTCGAGAAAAAGAGAGAATGCTATTAGAATTTCAAGTATTTGTTACCTCCTGAAAATCAAGCCAATAAGATAATTTTGTCCATATATGTCACAGTCCTTTCACATACTAGAACAAGACTAAATACAGACCAGCATTTTAACTCAGAGCTGAATCGCTGCAGTATTTTCAGTACAATGTTAAAACACTTCAGTGTAGCAGAAGCAAAAATACTCTGAGTCTCTGAAAGCCAGAGGCCATTCCCTCAGATGAGGTGACAGTAATAAACCCAAGTCTGGCTTTCAACCCTGCCTCAAAAAATGAGTAAAATCAAGCAATAGGTCACCTCAAATGCTTTCCAGAACTAAACTGGGGAGATATGTTGTAAATCTACAGCAAATGTAGAGAGTTTTACTGTTTTATTACCAATGACAGTTTATAAAATGGTATCGTATTGTTCTAATAATACAATATAATGGTTTATGGTTGAAGGATTAAAAGCAATATCTTTTCCCCTCATTTTTGACAGTAACACCTAATTCCATTAGGAGCAGCTCTAGGTGGCTATTTTTACCTTTGTTGATAACTGCAAAAMCAGCTTTTTTTCCTTGACAACTAAGCCTTTTTGGACTTCATGACTAGAATAAAATGCTGTCGAGTGAATTTTAAGTATGTGCATACAGTTAAATTCACATTCAGATATTTTTTTCTGGGAGAAATTTCATTTTCTGAATCAGATAGGGGTACAAAATGAACTGTTACTTACAGAAATTTAGATTTTTAAGAATGCTTAAAGGATGTGAATATATAAAGCCCTCATAACTTCAGCAGGAAATGTTGAAGCCAGCCGATCATCTTAAGTTTAGGAAAAAAAAAAAAAAAGCTGGGATACATGTCCTTCAAAAATAGGTGTCTTGTGTCCCTACAGAACTACTTTGATATGAAAGTGTTTTACTTTTTATCATATGTTCAAGTAAAGAAAGCTACACTTCTCATAGGAACCAATTCTATGCAGATCACTGAAAATCTTATGTCATTTTCAATCAGTGGATTAGGTCTGGGCGCTGAAGATTAACTAACAGTTGAATGCAATAGATTCTTAGGTATCCATAACTGCKTGTGTTGTAAGGAGCAATGTAAGCAATATCTGATGATTTTGCTTGAGAAAACTGAGCTTGGCTACCACATCATTCTTGACTCAGTACCATTCTCCATGATGTGTTGTAACATAACGTATTGTAATTTATATGGACATTTTATATAAAATATTCTAAAATATTTTAAGGTAAGAGAGAATATATAGTGCAGATAACTTAGAGAAAATAATTTAAGATCTTGAACTCAAACTTTACTTGTGTCTTAACAGGAATGTATGGCTCCATAGTTTGCCAACGCCAGTGATGTGCAGTTGGGTAAGAGGCTGTCAAGCTCAGTAAGCGAAATGTAAGTTTTGCTGCAGCTGTACCAGCGACATTTCACAGTCATTCACAAAGTATAATCGAAACACTGTGAGACAAAACAGTAGATAAGTGGGTAATTAAAAATGTGTCACATATACATAAAAAAATAACAGTTTGAGGGATTACAATTTTTTATATGGTTTCAATACTGTTCCCCACTGATCACTCTATGAAACATCAATAAAATCAAAAGAAAAAACTGACTTACCACTAATAAAAATAATACATAATGAGCTGTTAAACTTCAAAGTAAAACTGAAGCTATATAAGAAGRTAGCATGTTCTTTCTTATCTTCATTATTGTAACCTTAGATGTTTCATAGGACATTGGATAGTGTTCAAGTGAGTAAATAATTAAATATATTTTTATTTCTTATTTAATGTTTTTACCTTTCTGTTTTTACTGATAAAATGATAGGGAAAAATTTGTTTTGATCTTGTTTTCTATGGTCTATTTCTCAAGCATTTTGACATTTTTACAATTACAATTCTTGTAAATTTTAAGATTGATCAATATGCTCAATTGGAACCAAAGACAAAATAAAAATAAAACAACTCTCAGGATCTGAGTTAAAAAAGGTTGTGGTTGTGGTCATGAAGAAATGTCTAAGGTAGTGTAGTACACACAACTACTTTATGCAAACAGAAGTATTTGTCACAGTATTTAAAAACTAACTTAATGTGGACTAAGAATAGAGTTCCTTAGTCAAAGCTATTTTATTCGAAGATGCAATTTCTATCCAATGTTACAATCAAATGGATTTTTAAAATATGCAATATTAATTAAAAATATTAAAATATTAAACTGTGCTTAAAACCAAGGTTTTAGCACAAGTCTTTTATGAAGGCTTATTAAGGGTTTCTTCATTTAAGAGTAATTGCCAACCAAAATGATTTTGGCCTTATCCAGTACAAAACAAATACTTAACACAGAGTATGCACTTTAGTCAGACAAAGCACAACCGAGAGAACATGGGTATGAAATAATTCTTCTTTTTAAAAAAACAACCCTTCAGTTAGGATTTTGGCTCTAATCCTGTCCTCATTAAAACCAGTGGCAAATATCCCACTGCTTTTAATATAAAAAAGACTAACATCTTTATGACATTCTGGTAATACTGGAAAAGAAAGTAATCTCCCTAGAACCTCTCTGACTGATAAAAAGGATGACACATGCACAGAACTTGTCTTATGATGCTCAAAAACATTCCTGGTTCTTAGTGAAAAAAAAAAAAAAATTCAACATGCCTGGCAAGGGCTGAGAGCCCAGTATTTCTCCTGCAGTGAAACCAGGACCCAGAGAAGGTGAGAGGTCTTGGGGATCTTTTAATCCTAATGAGCTTGAACTAACTGTCCAGTAACAATTACAGGCTTCATAATCAAAAACTGGGTGACAGGGGTGGTGTCCATGATGTCCAATAGTAGAAAATTTCCTGATTTTTAGCTGTTCTTCCAAAGTATCTTAAAATGTGGTAAGAGGGCTAAAAACCTAAGGAATTTAAAGCCAGAAGGATGTAGGCCAAAGGAGCTGACAGACTACTCTCTTTATTGCCTGCTGAATAGGGATTAAAGCAAGTTCCCAGTGGAGGAAGCCCCTTTGGGCTGGACTTTGGAGGAGTGCTTGGGAGGGGTGAGCCCTCCCTGCTCTCTGCTAACCTGACACAGAAGCCACCCACCAGTGTCTGGCTGCTCTATTTCCAGTTTCTCAGGTGTAAAATTTGGGTTGGATTTAACGGCCCATTAATGCAACCTCTGGGTTTGCAGAGGAGAGCTGGGTCACATATGGCTAACGCTGACCATGGGCAAACTGAGCAGCACCCACCTGCGCAGGGCATGCCCTTTGCCTCCCACAACACCCAATGGTAGCTGAAACAAGTTGAATAATCTTTAACTTATATAAATAAATAAAACAAATGAGCGCAGGAGGAAGAAACGAAACAGACCAGTGGTTTTTGGTTTTGTCTTGGACCGTGGATGGTCTTAGCAAAATACATATTGACTCATGTAAGTAAAATGTAATATAAAGAAGTGGTTTTGAAATTGTTTCTTATGAAGAGTAAGCAAGTATATTAATATCAATTTTACAATGAGTTTACATTCAAACTATGCCTTTAGGAAAAGGAAACATGTTTCCCACTCTCTTTTAAAGTGTTGATGAGTTATTGCTTTGATACAGATGAGGGAAAATCCCTTATAGTTTTTGACTAAGTTGGAGTTACTCTTGAAATCTGCCTTTATTATACAGCAAAGCTTGTGAAAATATTTCAGCTTGACCACTTCTCCATGAAAATGGCAGTGTGTAAATCTACATTTGTAGCCAAGGGGGAAAATGTTATAAATGAGCTCTGACAATGTGACTTGAAAACTGAAATGTCCAGACATGAGTCTGTACATGTTGTTTAATCCCTGAGTTTATAGCATTAGTCTTAGCTGGTAATAAAAAAGTTGTCTAATATCCTTCTTGACTGATCAAGTCCTTGTGGTAAAGTACACAGATACAAGGTTATGCACAAGAACTTCTCAGAATCATCATAAATCAACTACACTGAATTTGGTTGGAAGTAGGTAACATGAGCTTTTTTACTACCACACTTAATTCTGCTTACGTTTAATTCAGAAGATCTACATGCCTAGAACAGGCTTAATAAAAGATGCTTAATAAATGATCTTTGTGATCATTTGAAATGAGCAATTTTATTTTTATTGTGGATAGGCAACCTAAAGGAGCAAATAGAAAAATAAATGGAAGGAGTGACTTTTACAAAGAAGCTGTATAATCACATGTAAAGAATTTATTTTAATCCTTTAGCTGAAATAAATGTAATTCTAAAAGCCAAATGAGCTGTTTGCCAGAGCTAGATGAGGTGACATAGTCAACTTAAAAAGTACAGTTTTTATAAAACTGTAGCTAACAATGCTCTAAAAAATTTAAACTGATGTTTGCTTTGAAATAAACCTTCTTTTAACTATACATTTTCCTTTTTTACCAGAATTTTTTTAAGTGTTAGTAGACATTGAAATATATTTTTTGCTGCTATCTTGGTAATTTCTGGTTTATATTCACAGACATGGGATGTGCCGTTACACATAGGAAGTTGCTAGCATAAGCCACCCATATCGGAGTTTGACAGTGACTCCCCGAAGCCCATTAATCCACTTCGATAACCACTGCCATTCCAGCCACTCCTATTACATCGAATTCAAACTTGCTCAGATGAGCAAATTAAGCAGGTTTTAATTGTCCCATGGAAATTACTTGATGTCTCTGACAGAATTACTTCTGTACAGTAAAGGTTTCAGGGTAATGATTTCAGTGTGCCAGAGACTTCCAGTAAAGTCTGAGGAAAAGAGGCCACTGAAGTCAATAAGCCCTGAATTAGGGCCTTTGGATTTGGTTCATCTCTTATCCCAAGGGTAAAATAACAGTACTTCAAAATAAATAAGTGGAAGTCATCTTTTAAATTAGAACAAAGGGTCAGGACAAATTATCTTTGGTTCTCCTATAATGAGTATATAAAGTTTGCTCAGGGCTCTACTGAAGGAATAAAGATTAACAAATAAAAATTTTGCCGTGTTTGTCCTAAGATACAAGCAAATGTGTGCAGCCATTGTGATGTCCTTCATGTCAGCTCTTTTTGTCTTAATCAGTCTAAAATTTCTTAGTCTTATGACGGAAATTTTGTGTCTATACAGGCAAAAGAGAGAAAGGGGCATCAAAAATACTGATGTCTAGAACTGCCTTACATTTTGTTATTTCCGCTGCTGTCCAGAGAATGTTGTTGTGTGCTCGAGAAAATACATAAGGCCCTAAGGCTGAAGGAGATCAATTTGCCACTGTAAATTACGAAAAAAAAAATCTAGCCATTTATCTGCACATTAGTCTATCTTTTCTCTTCTTCCATCATATATGACATATAACTCGAGTTTGCAAACTGTGGCAAGTGAAACGCCTTGCGTGTAGAGCCAGCCTGGACAGTAGATGGGAGCAGGTTCTCCTGTCCTCTCCTCTCAGCCCAGGCAGTGGCCTGTCTGTCTGTTTGTGGCAGGCACTGCCTTCTCCTCTGCCCAACTGCAACAGGCTTTCCTCATCGCCAATCTCATCCTGGGGTGCTGGAGAGGAAGGACATTTCTTCAGACTTCCCTCCCCCAGCATTTTCCCTCAGCCTTTGGTAGATGAGTGTCGTGGTTTAAGCCCAGCCGGCAACTAAGCCCCACACAGCCGCTCGCTCACTCTCCCCCGGGTGGGACAGGGGAGAGAATCGGAAGGGTAAAAGTGAGAAAACTCGTGGGTTGAGATAAAAACAGTTTAATAGGGAAAGCAAAAGCCGCACACCCTTATCTCCACATCAACTTGGCATAAGCATTGCCAGGGGACGTAGATGGATTGTGGATCCGAGGTGCATGTGGAAGGGCAAATACCTTGGTCTGGGGAGGCTGGTGTATGAGGCAGAGATGCACAAAATCAGACCAGGCAGGAGAGGCTGTGGGCAGCGGATATAGTATCTTGAGGGTTGGCACCTGGGCTTGGAAAGGAGTGTAGATCTGCGGGCTGCACAAACCCAGGGGACACCTCGTGGCTCAAAGAGCAAGCTATGAGCCTGCGTGTTAGTTGCATATATTGAGGATGCTGGTAGGGTCAGCCTGGGGGAAGCGGCAGCTTAAGTGGCAAACTTCATTTAACCGTGACCATTCTCACAGATGGATTTCCCACTTGGAAATTCTGCTTGTTCCTCCACAGCTCAAGGCCTGAGAGAAGTACCTGCCATACCGCTAGCAGCCTCAAATAGAAATATTTAATTTATATGGACATCTTAAAACAATAGAAGGCTTTTAAATTTAATAATTAAATGCAGCTGCATTGACCATGCAAGGAAAGAATGCAGATGACTTTCCATCAACATGGATTCTTAGTATATTAGCAGTCCTAATGATGGAAACAGTGGCTTCTGTAGCAAGAGACCAAAAAAGTCATGACTTCCTATTCATACAGAACATTCCTGTAATTAACGTGAGAAATTACTTGTGTTCAGAGAATGCTTAGAAATGTAATTTTGAAATATTTCTCCCAGAAAATCCCCATGAAAAGAGTTAATCTTAAATGCTTTCAGCCATCCATCTTGGAACAGTTGGTCTTCATTAACTTATAGAGGCCTTGGACTTCGTACTGGCCAGTAATTGTCTGGTGTTTGTGTGTTTAACCAGTCTTGAGAATCCTTGACTTGAATATTAAGATGGAAGAGAGAGAGGTCTGTGTGTTTGTTAAGACATTAATTCTGAATGGCATTTCTATGTCTCTGATATCCTTTCTCCATTGCGATGATGACTGAGCTCTGACCCAATAGAACTCTCTTGGTGGGTCTTAGATCAAGCAGTCTAAAAGGGAAAATAAAAACCTAAATACATGTATTTTGGTTAATTTRATTTATTCTGTCCATGTCATTTTTTTGTGTGAAATATTTGTGTCCAGATACAACTTTTCTCTGCTGGATGAATGTGCTATTCAGTATTTTTGTATTATATATACACATCTACTATATATTACATGTCTATATAATATTTATGTGTATATATATGTGTGTATCATTATTGATAATGTCTATTTGACAGTCACTTGAAAATCGTTCTCCAACTCTGTTCTGTTTTCTSTGCAGCTTTTTTAAGAAAACGGCACCAATCATTTCACTCTGCAAATTTACCATGTGATTTTGATACTTCTCTTGATTTCTTGTTCCCTAGATGGTCCATGTTAACTAATAACCTATTTAACTTTAGTAATATATAATGTATGAGAAGAATCTGAATCAGAGCAGATCCAAGTGAGTGAGTTCACTCCTCAGTCCTAGAGCTTCTGAGTCTCTCTATCAGCACAGGGAAATGTACTAGAAATGCTTGCTTTGGGTTTTCAAAGGTTTTATTTTCTTCTGCAGCCATACAAACTAGAGACTTCTCTCTTGAAAATGCACAATGAGATAATAATGTAAAAGATAATTATCAGGTGTCTCCAGCTTTTTCCTTGTGTCTACCCCAATTTTTGGGCAACATTGCTTTACTCCCAGAGAACCAGGAAAAACGGAAAGAGTATAGTCATATAGTGCATCTTGGATTTACTGAGGGAGATCATGGGAACAGATTGTGGATTTAGGAGACAGGCACTTGCTATAAACAATACTGCTAAAAAATATAGACAATTGCAATGACATATTTTGGGGATGGATTAAAAGTGGATTTTTTTTCTCCTGTCTGGCCATGGTACAGGCATATGAAACAGTAACATATGGATATCAACCACTACTTTCAGAGCAAAACTCTCTGAATTCAAGTACCCTCTTTAAATCCAGAACTTGTCCTTCTGGGTGAAGATTACAAAATATAGATAAGAAAGCATGACAAAACTGAATAATACCCACTGCTTTAGTAAATCATTCTGATGGGGAAAAAAATAGGACATCAGTTTCTGAAAAAGGTAAAAAATTATTCAGAAGCTTAGAATTAAATTTAAAATAAAATATTACATTATACAGTTGATCCTTCCTTTAAAATCCAGAGGCTTTTGTGAGGGAGTAACTTCTGGCTGTCAACAGATAGCAGTAAGAAAACTGTATTTTTGACTAGTGATGTCTTGTCTCCCAACATCAACGAAAATTTGGTTTTTGGAAGGACTAACAATTTGGATTTTAACTACTAATTTCTTCACTTCTGTGTTTTTCTCCCTCTCTCTCTCTTTTTTTTTTTTTTTTTTTTTTTTTTCCTGTTTGATGTCTTTCCTGAAAACATTCCATTTGGTTACAAGTTTTTCCCCAGATGATCATTCTCTTTGGAGGTCAGTTTTGTTCTCAATGGCAAGTAAGAATGACAAGATCCATGGCTGAACTTGTATTCTGACATATTTTTGCCTTTCTATAAAGCCAATACCTTTCTCTTGCCTTTTTGGATGATTCTGCGCCTTTCTTGGTAGTTCAACATAGGTATTTAAGAGCCTGGCCTTCCTCAGCTCCCTATATCAAGGAACTCTGGCAATAATTGAATACTGGGTTCCATACAGATGGAGGATTCATGCTCTCTTTTTTTTTAATTTGAGATGGACTCTATTCTTCCATTAACAACATAACTGATTACTTGCCTCCAGTCACCTGGACGTGATGGACGACTCCCAAATGCCACCATGTTCAAACTATGTGAATGGTCTACAGAATTGCCTTTGAAGGTCTGAGGTGGACCACTAGTACTCTAACCATAATTTAATAGCCAGTTAGTAGCGAACTAGATATAATTAACACAACATTAGCACTGAGCTTCACAATACTCTTTTGTCACAGAAGAATGTTGCTTCAATTCACATGTCCTTCAAAGTCCATTCAAAGTACTGAAGGTAATTGCTTTAATAAAGTTGTACATTAGGTGCTATACCTGGAAATGCAAAACCTCAAGCAGACTTGAGGTTGCAACAGTAAGTCTTAGTTTTTTCTTATGCTTTAGTGGACACTTTTAACAATGTGAGTATTTTAAAGATGTCAGAATTTCAGAAGCTGAGTTCAGGATTCACAACTTTAAAATGAATTGCATAAATAGTGGCACTGTATACTACAGTTATAACTCTAACTCTTGCAAGGCTTAGAGGTACGAAGGAGATACGTTATGAAATGTGGTGGTGATATAAAGATAATGTCCTTGATTTTGCAATTCTTTGCTTTTTCAGAAAGCCGTATTACCCAAACTGTTTTGTAAATATGAGGYTCTCAGCTTTCATTTGCAAAAAGAGCAGTTCCATAGTTTTGTCAAAAAGTATGTAAGTGTGACCAAAGTGCTATCCAGAGCTTCAACAAAATGAAAATAAAATTTGAAAGATCTGAGGTTGTTGGGGTTTTTTTGTCTACTGAAATTTGGGCACATGATTAATTATATTTGAATGCCAGCTTGGGCTTGCAGTACTAGAGATGGACTGAGGCAACGTGTGGTTTTGAGGCACACAGAGGGCTTGTTGGGCAGAATTCTTACCTAGTTTTGTTTCAATGTGTGTGGTTTTCAGAAGGCTGCAAATGCCTTAGAAAACATGATTATATAAAGTTTGCAAAGCAAAAAATAAATAAGATGTTCTGCAGATGTGAATGGTACTTTAAGGATTGCTTTCCAGCAATTTAAAATTGAGTTTGTTGTTCAGAGGGTGACAGGAGTTCCATTAGTGGTAGAGAAAACAATATTATTCTATTTAATATATCGGCATTTTTCCTTCATTTACAAAGTAATTATAGGGCACCAAGAGGTCAGAAAACATGCACGATAAGAAAAGTACTTATTTTGGCTGATAATGCATTWATTTGACAGGGCATACATTTTTTCCTGCTCCTTTATTGCAGTGATTCATCTTCCTTGGTGATTAAAAAAATGTAACTTTCTATTTTAGTGGTACTGAAGATGATTCTATTCTAACAGACAGAGTGTCAGGAGTAAATAGCTTTGGCCAATGTGGAAAATACATCACTTKCAAAGAATTCTAAGCAGAGTTGTTGATAAATATGTAACTATTTGGCCTTCTTTCCAAAACCTGTCCAGAGATTAAGTAGAATGTAGTTTGTACTTTGTCACTTACACTACAGATGAGTTTGCCCTTCGAGCGTAACTCAATAACCTTAAAATACATAGTAGATAAACACTAAATACCACACTATCAACAATTTTATTCTTAAATGGATTACAAGATGACAGGATGCCGATATGATAATCAAGSCATCACTAAGGCTGGTTATTTTATTTCCAAAGTAACAACTGGATGTATTTAAAAGCTATGATTCCCTTTTCTGTCATGTCTAGTCAATTTTTTAGGTCCCAGTTGAGTAATAGTGCTTCTCACACCTCATCTCCTAGGTAGCTATTAGAAGTATGCCACTTTCAATTGCCAGATGTTCCTGTCATCAGTCTGACCCTGCAAAAAAAATTTAAACCCAAAGCTGTCTCTTGTGATTTCTTCATTTTCCTGTACAGTAGAAATGAGAGAGAGTGATGAGTGGTTTATGGGTCAGAACATATGAATACTGTCAATTTATGACTACCACTTTCATTTGAAATTTGCAGCCTGTCCTGGAGTTGTTGGGTATGTCTTTAGCATTTCCCAAAACTATGCATGAATAGGTCTAAATTATGCTCCAGCTCAGACTTTGTAGAAAGGGCTCATGTTTTAGCACAGAAACCAGGATCCTTTGCTAGTTGCCAGAGCTCCTTATATCGTCATTCCAGGGCAGTAAGTGCAGTTATACAGAGCATCCGAGCCAGGAGCCCAACTTACTGCTCCTATTGAGTCGCCCTGGACCTCCTATCTTTGCATTTAAACTTACAGCAGTGAAGTTGTGTAGAAGTGACTAAGGTTAAAATCTAGTCCAATCTTCTGTTTAGCTGAATGTTAATAGGGTCAGGCAAAAAACGATCAGTGATAACCTGAACATTCATTTATGTTAGCCAGAAGCTCTCTGTCTCCCTCTCCCTCTTTTTCTCCCTACAATCTACTCTCTTTTCATGTATGGGTAACTGCCATATATCCATATATGCATATATATATGTATATATGTATAAAGGGCTGTTTCCATGATTCTACTTATGAGCGTGTCTAGGTCCTTTGAAAACAGCAGAAAGTCTGTATTTAACTATGATATGTGTTTGGCCAGATCTCACCTGCAATCTTCTCATTGTTCTAAATAAGGAAATTGTTCATTTTGAATATCCTGATTCCATTTTATAGGGATGTGTGCAGCAAATGGACACATTGTATTGCTTTCTGGAGGGATTTTTGCGTCAGTGTTATGAGATTTGCACCTATTTCTTGTCTAGCACTGAATAAGTTCAGTGCTGGCGAGGACTGGGGCCCGCCAGTTACTCAGAGTTATAGTATTATATTTTAACAGTACTAACTTGTCGAGTGATTCTTGCTCCCGTTTGTACATGATGTTATTGAAATGTATTGTTTGAGCTGAAAGCTGGTCGCTCTCCGGCCACGCTAATATATTTATTTGTAGGTATTTATATAATGAAATATAAAGCCTAGATTTATGGAGTCCCTAGATCACCTTATAAACTATATCAAACGAATATTTTCTGTTCTCCTTTTTAACCATTCAGCATTTGTTAGTCTCGTCCCCTTGCCCTCCTTATGACCCACAGGACCATCCCCGGTATATATTTTTTGATACTGTACACATGATTTTTAAAAAATTTTGGAATCAAATCCAGTTGGCGGCCGGTCACGAGCGGTGTTCCCCAGGGCTCAGTTTTGGGGCCCGTCTTGTTTAACGTCTTTATCAATGATCTGGATGAGGGGATCGAGTGCACCCTCAGTAAGTTCGCGGATGACACCAAGCTGGGCGGCAACGTTGATCTGCCTGAGGGTAGGAAGGCTCTGCAGAGGGATCTGGACAGGCTGGATCGATGGGCCRAGGMCAACTGCATGAGGTTCAACAAGGCCAAGTGCCGGGTCCTGCACTTGGGTCACAACAACCCCAGGCAACGCTACAGGCTTGGGGAAGAGTGGCTGGAAAGCTGCCCGGCAGAAAAGGACCTGGGGGTGCTGGTCGACAGCCGGCTGAACATGAGCCGGCAGTGTACCCAGGTGGCCAAGAAGGCCAATGGCATCCTGGCCTGTATCAGGAATAGTGTGGCCAGCAGGAGTAGGGAGGTGATCGTGCCCCTGTACTGGGCACTGGTGAGGCCGCACCTCGAATACTGTGTTCAGTTTTGGGCCCCTCACTACAAGAAGGACATTGAGGTGCTGGAGCATGTCCAGAGAAGGGCGACGAGGCTGGTGAAGGGTCTGGAGAACAGGTCTTATGAGGAGTGGCTGAGGGAACTGGGGTTGTTTAGCCTAGAGAAGAGGAGGCTGAGAGGAGACCTTATCGCTCTCTACAACTACCTGAAAGGAGGCTGTAGAGAGACGGGTGTTGGTCTCTTTTCCCAAGTAACAAGTGATAGGACGAGAGGAAATGGCCTCAAGTTGCGCCAGGGGAGGTTTAGATTGGATATTAGGAAAAATTTCTTCACTGAAAGGGTAGTCAGGCATTGGAACAGGCTGCCCAGGGAAGTGGTGGAGTCACCATCCCTGGAGGTGTTCAAAAAACATGTGGATGTGGCGCTTCGGGACATGGTTTAGTGGGCATGGGTACTGGGTTGATGGTTGGACACGATGATCTTAGAGGTCTTTTCCAACCTTAATGATTCTATGATCCTATGATAAGTTGGCAGCTTTGGTTCATTAGACTCTCTGGCGGTTCAGTTCTGCTTTCTCCTTACTCCAGACTGTAGCTCTCTCAGATATGTTAATATTCCACCCTAACTGGGGGTAGTTGCTTCAGTGTAAATTGCAGTCAATGGAGCTGTAGCAGCTGAACATCTGCTCTCAGGTATTTTAGGAAAGAGCTGTAAAAAATAACATTAATTGCTCAGAAGCATAAAATAGGTCTGAAAAATATTCAGAAAAAAAGGGTTTTAAAGGATGACTTAATTTTTGCCATAAATACTGGCTGTTGGAGTCTAGTTGTAAGAAGTCAGCTTATCTCATGGAGTAGCATAGACCAGGACTGGAYATTGTCCAGAAATTTGGCTAACCTCCATAACTGTCAGAAATCTTGTGATGTTTTTAGAGGAAGTTTCAAGAAAACAGATACTGCCTGCTTTTAGTTACATAGCTTCGCTCTTATCCATACAGCTTAATGCACACACATACAAACATTTTGATTTGGGAAGATTTCAGTGACAGAAAAGGCACTTCCATTGAAATATATTACAAATTTTTAGACATAATATTAAAGTTAAGCATTTTACAGGCTATAATAGAGACACTGGACTCAGAAGCAAAACTTTTGTGTAATATGGAACTTAATATAGAATTTATAATAAAAAGATATATCCGGTGCTGAAAACAGTAAAATATCCATGAATTTTTTATTCTTATTTTCTGGTACAACAACAAACAATAATGAAAATGTTTGTAATTCAGCATGTGATTTAGAAGAAGTCTCTTCAAAAGATAATAAAATTCTTTCAGGTAACGTGTTTTAGTAACCTCAGGACTCAATATGTGATTTTCTGTAATTGTTAATACTAAAATTAAGTACAAGGTAAAGAGATGCTTTGCATAGCAATTTCACTGCAACATGCAGATACATGCCTTGTTTAGCCCAATAAGTACAAAGTCACATAAAGCTATTCCCTTTCTGGAAGAACAAAGTAATCTTAGGAAGGGTGTTTTAGGTTAAAAATAGTGTTGCTTGTTCTTGAAATGAAAATGAGAAAAAAAGGTAGTAGAYCTACTGCTGAAATGCTCATAAGAGATGGAACCCAAGACAATTGACTAGATCCATCACCACTTCTCTACATCCAGACTTAAGATAGATTTGATACTGGTGAAATCTGCATAGCAGTTGCAGGTTGCTTTGCGTGACATTCCTGTAGCTAGGTATACAGAAAATATAGACATACAGATATACACACAAACTCTGAGTGCATTTTCTCTCCTTGCTGAATTAGACGTCAGGAAGAATCCACAACTATAGAAACCCCTTATAGCAGAGCGGTATGCATAGCTGATGTAAAGACAAAGGGATGTTTTATATCCTGGCACTGCATGTTGTGCTAGTGGTTATGATTATTTGCATGCTCAAAGTCTTGAACGTTTCTCAGACCGACAGCTCGAAAAGTGAAGAGTTCCTTTTAAAAGTCTAGAACTGGTACCAACATTAAACATAAACATTTCAAAAATATTTAGATATCAATGTCAGTCTTTAAGAAATAAACAAATAACTTATCATCTCATTGCAAGAGATTCTGTATTTGTGTGAGAGCACCCTACTTTCCTTTCATAAAACACAACAAACAGGGATCTCTTGGCTTTTGTAGCAATGGGCAAAGAGTGACTTGAGAGGGTGTTCAAATAGGGCAATGATGAGATGCAGAGAATTAACATCTCATGGAGCACAGTGGGCATGAGAGAGATTTTGGGCTATATAAAAGGCAGTGGATATTCTATTGCATGTAGGATTTTATTATTTTCCTTCCTCACTGTAGTATTTATTTACTATCTGATTATTGCATTCAGGGCACCTAGCATATTATGTGCAAACAAGAGTATATGACATTTTTGAAGAAACAGATATAAAAAGTGCTCAAGACTGCAAAATTGGACACTTAGCTTGTCTCAKAAAGGAGACCTCCATGAAATTTGAAAAGCAGACAGTCAGCTTTCCTGGCATCCACAGTCCTCTTCCCCCGATAAAGTCACTTCTTTCTAGTATGTTAATCTTCAGTACAAAACTGGCTTCAGATCTGCTACATTCCTACCGTCAACTAACATATTACTTTTCTTTTTGTAGTGGCTACTGCCAGATCCACAACCTATTTTTTTTCGCCTATAGATGTGCTGTTCTGGTAGTTTCTGCAATGATTTTTATTTTTTTGGCAGCTGCATATTCATGACTGTCAGTCTGGCCTTTTTTTAGGACATGTGTTCTATAGTTGAATAATGTATTGGTATAGATGTAGCTGACAATTACATTATTGTTTCCTTTGTATTTTAAGTGTAACATTATCTGCCTTGGGATTTTTATTCAAAAGATTCAAAACATATGATTGCAATTTTCAACAATGAAGTCTTTCGAACATCTCCAATTCAGGTTGCCATCATCTCTTAGGATGATTTTGTACAGATAAAACACAGATGAATGTAGCTGATCATGTGATTTAATGTACATTATTTATATGTTGCCATTACTGCTTTTGTAGTTATTTAATTTTAATCCTGCCTCCTAATCCCCACTTCATCTGACTTTTTATTATTACTATTTGATGTTTTCCATGCATAACCACTTAACAAAAGATTTTCTTAAAAGTAAAATCAAGTACTCCCAACAAGTGTAAGAATGTTAATACAAGTATTGCTACATCTATGTAAAAAACAGGAAAGTGCAAGAAATACACCTTTTCATACCCACATTTCTGTTTGCAAAGAAACATGGTCATGCCACCTACTACCAATGTCTATTACCAACTAGTTGCAACCTACACAATATAGTAGACACGAATTAGACAGCTGAGGAAAAGGAATTAAAATAGATGCTTTCCCGCCCTCAGTGTTCAGATGCTGATGAGACTGATGAAGTTGATAGCACTGCTAGTGACCGTTTTTGTTGATGAAGTAACATGATTTTTGGCATTTGTGTTTTCTCCGAGATGAACATTCATGCATTTGGGCGTGCACCTCCACACCACTGGGAGAGCTCACCCAGCCTGTGGCATGCCCTGTGCCTGAAGGGCAGGAGGGCAGCTCTCTCCCGCGTGTCCTGCGCCCCTCTGCCATTACACAAACCACTGTGTGAGCAGGGGTTGAGCGTCAACTGTACACGATGAGGAGGTGTTAAGCCATGTGGCGGGAGATGTTGGTTATATGACTGCAAAGCCCTTCCCCTCCTTCTCCTTCCCACTCCTGTGGTTAGTGGGTTTTTCCACACTCTTCTTAAGTACTAGTCTCAGAATGAAGTCCTTTTACAGGTGGTTTAAAACCACTAAAAATGACAGAAAGTATCATTTCTGTACATTGAAACATAATGATATGTTCCAGACTCACATTTTGAGATAGTACTTCATGGCAAAACTTGCATCTTGTAATGATATTGTGTCCCTGTTTCTAGCATTACAAGTCACTGGATAACAGGTGTTTAAATCTGCAGTGATATTTGTGGTTATGAAACCAGTCACTACAGCAGGACAGATTTCTCCCAACCTTATGTCTCACACTAAGACAATTTTGAAGAACAGGTTTCACACCTGAAAGGAAGGGGGGGATACAAATTGCCTCTGGCAAACAGGGGTTAGTCACCATATTTTAAAGGAGAGGGCTGCAGCATGACATATAAAAAAAGCCCTGCATGTGTCTGTCATAGGAACTGTCATTCTTTGTCAGTTACAGTTATTTTCTGGGTTATACAAGTGTTGATGAGAGGTAAAAGTGTCAACAGTTTCTTGTGTTTGGTCCTAGGTATCACACRGACTTGTGCTAGCTATTTCTTTACTCCTTCAAGTACTGATGCTTGCTTGTATCTATATGCTCAGCAAGACGTGAAGAGAAGTCAGATCCCAAAAGGGAAAGGATCATGACTCTCAACTTCAGAAGTATTCCTGCAGCAAATTCAGCTCTCCTTCCTTCTCACCAAAGCATGCTGCATTTCTTTGTCGTGCTTTAGCTGTTCATAGATGCTAAGCAGTGAGACTTTATAATCTGAAATACAATGAAGTGATTCAATGGTTCTTGAGACTGTTCATGCTGTAACTAGCGTAACTTGTCACATCCTTACCATGTATAGTTTTTTATCAGRATTTTTTTGACATTGCTCTCCTTATTGGTCCAATTATCTGGAATCATCCTAATGTCCAAAGGCTCGGTGAGGATTGAGACTGTAATGTGGTGAGTACTGCACAGGCACAGAATAATCTGTGTATCTGACTATTTACATGATCTTAATGCCTCTTCCTGAAGACTGAATTCCTGACTTAGAGCACTTCCTCTCTGAAAGTAAATATAAAATACTAAGTAAAATCCTAGGTCTTTTAATGTCAAACATATAAATTTCAAGATCTTGAAACTGTAAAATTGTATTGTGTGTCTTCTTTAAAATACTGGGGGTCCATTTTACATGTACAAGGTATTTGTATGTTTTCCCTTATCTACTTTGATTCCAAAACAAAGTTTTCTCATTTTTTAAATTTTGTTTTTTGAATATTTCAGATTATGTAAGATCTTATTTTCATGTTGTCAACACAGCAATTGTTGAATAAAGATAAAAGGCCTATTTGTAGGATGTATGGCATGTCCTCCTTTTCTACTAGGCCAAAGAGAGGTATTCAAAGAAATGTCTGTACTGAGGAAGGGGCTGTGATGGTGGCATGCTGGCTGCAGAGTGATCTATAGGTCTCAAATCCTCTTAGGTGTTTGGTCAGGGTGAAGGATAAAAACATCTTAAAGTGAGCTTTACAATGGGTGTCACTTCAAATTAAAATGGAGAGGTGGTACCTTGAAGCTGTAAAGTATTAGAAAAGGCCATGCTGCCACAGAAGTATTGTGGTGTAGGACAGGAGCTGATAGGGAACATTGCAATCCAACAGTTTGGTGTCCTGACTTGAAAAAGAAGCAGGACATTTCCCACATGCGCAAAATTAAATTTGAAATTCTATTCTGCCACCTGTCTTTAGGTGAAGTAATGCTACAGCTCCTGATTTTGTAACTTTCAAAGCAGATCCCCATGCATGCGGAGGTGCAGGTGGTTGTTGCTGGAACTCCAGAGGGGTGGAGGCAGCTCTTTATACAGATCAGCTGAGGTTCAAAATGCTACTTGACAAGCAGCATCGTCTGTTTCAGTGAGACTCTCAAGAGTGACTCAGCTGGAAATGTAGTATTAAATATTAATATTTCTTTAAAGCCACTTTATATTCTAAAATATTGGATCTTCAAGAGCTCCTATTGACATCATTCCACCATGTTATTGAAAAAAGGCAAGCTAAATTACTGTGAAGCTCATTCATTTTTATTTTTTCAAAAACAAATCAGCTTTGTTTATTTATCACTTCATTGAATTCTTTTTTTCCTTTGTTTGTCTTACATATGTGGCTTTGATTTATTGCCTTTCCTCTTAAAAATAGAGAAGTATTTCCTTGATCACATTTAAGTATCCATTTATCAATAAAAATAAATGTGTTCTTGACATTTTTATTTTATTTTTAGTGGGATATATTTTATAGCTTTTAATTTATTCTTCTTGATCTTTTTCATCCTTCTTAATCAACAGAGTTTCATAGTGAATTTCAGTGTCTTTGTTGTCATATGGCTTTTAATGTGTTTGATTTTTCACATTTGTTATCTGTTTAATTTATTTTTTTGTTCCTCAAATGTTTTATAGGCACTACACCAATGCTGATGCTGTATTTGGGTTGGCTTAGAAGTTCCATGTAATTTAAAATCCCACTGGTAAATCTCTGGGAGGAAACTGSCTTGGGCTTTCACATCCAAGAAATGTAATCCATACTGCCTTTCTGCAGGTTTACTATCTCAATGATGTATGGCATTTGACAGAATTTCTTTAAAGAGTGTCTGAGAAATTTCTTGGATTTGGATATATGATGTAATTCTAGTTTGGGTTGACATGTTTGTCAGCATTTCTTTTTGCATTTCACCTCCAGTAGCTAAGACACCTTACCTGAAGCCATCATCCATTGCTTAGTTTGGAATCAGTCCATAGATAAGCTCAGGGTCACTTGAATGTTGGCCCAGACTCAGCCTGGGTTTTCCAAAAGTGCAAGTGAGCAAAGTGCACTGTTTAGAGAAACAGACTGAAGCTGTGAATCTTTTATTTTCCCAGAATCCAGAAGCCTTGTAAAGTCTAGGATTCTCTAGCTGTTTCTTCTTTTGCTTGATGCATTATAGTTCAACAACAAAAAGGGAGCTGTGAATCACTGTTATGCTCTTGGCCCACCTTAAGCCATTTTCCATTGAGTGGCCTGATATGCAAACACAACCTGTTTTATCAAGCACTTGCAAATGTAGACTTCTTGTACAGTGTTACATCCAGTACACCATAGTGCCTCTGCAAGTGCATGCATACGGGTAAAATGCCTGAAACTTACTGTTAGTCCCAAACTTTTGATTTGAATATATTGTGGGTATTTAATCCACAGAAGTTTATGAGAAGAGCAGATGACCTCTACCTCTGAAAACCAGCCATTTTACTTCAGATTTGGATTATTGACCTTTAGAAGACATTAAATCCTTAATTTCAGTGGAAGAAAATGATATAAATGCCATGTTAAATAGTTCATTCTTATTTTTTACATTTTTTTACTTCTATTTTCTCTGTTCACTCTGCTAGGAGCTATTTTCTTACTTTTCTTTCAGAACAATAGAGTTGAACAATAGGGACTTGACCAACAAGTCCCAGGCATAGTTTAGGACTCAGCACAGGCCAGGAACTGTTCTCAGTGGGCCAACCATGTTTTGAAGGGAAACAGAGTTTAGTATGGACAGGGGTTATTCCATGCCAGCTGGTCCAGAGTACATTTACTCTGCAGAGACAGCTGTGCTAGGAMAGTACCAAGACATACTAGAAGTTGTTTCCAATGAAAAACAGGCTTTTTCTCGAGCTGCATTTTTTTATTCCTATTATAGAGATATTAATATTTTGCAAATGCTCCTTTCTGTTCTCTGATGTCTGACCTATGGTCTATGTTCTGTTATCATGGAGCAATTGTCTGCAAGTAAACAAATAAAGAGTACATATTCATACATGCATGCCAGTTAATTGCAGGTGAGGTATTACAGCACTCACAGGACCAGAAAACTGTCTCATATTTAGAGACATAGTTAAACAAATAATGGGGAGAAAGACTGGAGTTATCCACCTTTCTATAGATATAAATGAGCCCAATAAAGCTGTGGTAATTAATAGCTGCACTTCCACCTCTTGCAGCTGTATTTGTGACAGAATTGCTTTAGTCTTTGTGGAGTGTGGAGTATGTATCACCATGTAATGCTACATGAGAACTGGTGCTATTTCATTATATTTTTTTACTGTGACATTTTAAATGAGAACAGATTTGAGTCAGTATGAATTGCTCTTTAAAGAATGGTGTTAGTGATCTTCATTACTTTCTGAGAAACAAGCATTACATGGATGATACTTTGGGCGGTTGGCTGAATAGCAGCAAAATCCTACTGATGATATGTCAGTATGTCAATATGTCAAGGTTAAAACTGAAATTTAATGAATTTTTTTGACAGCAGATTCAATACATTATACTTAAGATTTAGTATATATTAAGCTTATATCAAATTATTGACTTTATATTACATATATGATATTTACTCTTATATTTAGCAATTTTATATTGAAGACTGAAATTCAACAGAATCCTAAAGCTATGTCATTGCAGTTACAAAAGCACTGGCACTATAAAGACTTATATTTGAAGTTCAACTCCCATGTAGTAATACACAACACTTAGTTTGAACTAGTTTTAACTGCAGAATTATTTACAGCACCTTCATGAACMTACAGCCTTCTCCTGAATCACTGCTGGCAAACTGTTTTATGATTGTGAAAGCTTTGATTGTAAAAAGTCAAGGATATTACATTACATTGTCTGGCATTACCCACAGTTGTCACTGCTTATGTCTCAGCTTACACGTTTGGAATAGCATCGATGTAAATAATCCATGAAGACAAAACAGGAGATGATCGTGTTTGCTTCGGAAACACCTATAAAAATTGGAAGCAGCATCTTTGCAGAGAAAGAAACATTTGTGCTGTATGAGCCATGCAATACAGATTTTTGTCTGTGGCCAAGGACTCAACCTGCACGCTCACCCCAAATCTGTGAAGGCTCTCAGGAAAGCAGAGAACCTGAGCCAGCCACAGCAAATGGAATAGTCCTTCATGCTCTGTGACATTACTCTTATTTATGTTACATGAACACTAAAAATGAGAAGTCTGATTGCTTGTCTTGATTTTTGTATCTTAATTTGATACCCAAATAGGACAAGAATAAGAAGTTAACAACTTACTATTTCATGGAAATTAAAGGCAAAAGACATTGCTCACGATATGGCATCAAGGAATTGCCAGAACAAGGCATTAAGTTTTCAGTACCGGCTAGGATTCATACCAAAGTTGAAACTTTTCTAAACGTTATTTTCTACTCATAATATTATAACAGTGATTTATGCACTGCCATTGTCACCCTGCTCTTTTCCCTTATTCTCATCAGCAGAGCTGCAGCTGACACTGTCAGTGACCTCAGGTCAAGGGCCAGGGTCAACATTGCCCACCTGTCACTCTGCAAGACTGCTGTAGTCAGTAATCAGAAACAACATTTATACCAAAGGCCACTTCTGCTGCAATAATCATGTTCCTGCCAACTGTTCTCATCAGAGAAAGAAACCCAGAAGAAATATAATTTGACAACAGGTCACATTTCACCTTGTTAGAAAAGGAAATATTTCTGATAAAGAGAAACAACTTACACGGCAGATTGCCAGGGAGTTATCCATAAGGTAACGGGGAAATTGAATTCTTCAACAGACATTTAGAAAATTAGTTACAAATGGGTAAGCTGGGAGATGAACAGTCATAATTCTTTACTGCGCACTTCCTCTAAGCCTGCAGAGCTAAGTACCATAGACCAGTTCCAAAGCTGATTGTTGAACTACTGAACAGGAAAGAGAGAAATAAATAACTAAATGATGCCAGCGTATAGATGGCTACACTGCCAAGATGACAGGACCAACATGACTGAATGGAAACCCAACAGCCAAACAGGAAAAGGAAAAAAAATATTAAGCAGAAAATAATAAACAAACCCCTTCAATGTTCTGAAATGTTACGTGTGGCTCATTAGGAGAATCTGAAAACCTGGAATTCTGTGGAAAGGGGAATCAATGTTGGAGTTAAGTTTCAAGATAGCTGGTGAAAAGCTGCTGTACAGACTGGTTAAGTGATGGTCTGGTCTTATGTTCACCAAAAGTAGAATGGAATAATTTTGGGACACTCACAACAATGAAAACATTCACCTCATCATCTTGACTACAAGTTACCCAATAGCAGATTGGGCTGAACAGGTCTGACAGAGTACAATCCGAATGGAATAGCAATTTTTATAGATAATACTGGATATTTACACAAAACTTTATAATACTAATTGTAGTTGCCTGTCCCCTTATTACAGACTAGATGCTTCCTGATTTCAAAACACAAGAGTTTTGCTAACTTGGGCAATGTGTCAGAGTATCTGTGCACAACCGTAGAGGACATCATTGATGATATTTCATCATGCTTAACACAAAGGAGTCCCGCTTCTGGATGTATGCGGCATCTTAATGAGTGTTGTTGTCTACAGCTGTTACTACCTTGTGCTATCCTGACGTTTTTCCTTGCAGGGTGGACTTGACCTTAATTTAGTCTTTCCTTCTTAACTGCACAGCACCATATTTTCTCAGCTATTCTGTCTTCATGTAGCTATTGGATGTGAAGGAGGGAAAGGGAATACCTTTCCCCTCCTATCCCCCAGCAAATATTTATCTTTGCTCCTACTGCTGTGGGCAGTACATGAAGGGAAGTAGTCTGTGGCATTTTCTGGCTGTACAATGCAAACACTAACTCAAAGTTAATGAAAGATCATTAATGCATTCTTCCTTCAGAGCTTTCTTTAGGCATAACTTCATAATAAGCTCCCATATATTCACCTGGAAGGAAAACTGGTTTTACATACTAGCTATTTCTATTTTATTTCTGTATTTCATTATTTGTAACACTCACATTTGAATGTCAAGAGATCAATTTTAGGCAAATGACTTAATTGCCTCCTTAAATATTTTTTTAATGAAATGAAACAACGGACTTTTTTTTTTGCCTAGAAATATTACAAAAGAATCCGAAAGTTTCAAATGGTAACTTTACTGAAAACACCCTTAGAAAGATAAATCCATTGGGTTTTGACTGTTGAAAGCGAAATGATTTAGTAATTTTACTTTAGCATAATATTGTATTCAGAATCCAGAGTTAATTTCACTCTCTCAGGGTTGGAAAGCAGCTAAGCATCTAATAAAAAGTTTCTGTAGGCCAGGTTGCAGGTAATTTCACCCTGTGATAGCACAAAATTCTGAAGTAATTATCTAACTCTAACAGCTAGAAACTAAAGCAGTTTTCAGATGTGGTTGTGTGTTATATAATATTTTCTAAGTTTTAACTTCTTATAATTAAATCATTTGACACTTGTCTGAATCCAACATAAAAAAGAATATTTAAATCAAATGAAGGCACCATAATATATATCAGTAATTTTATTGCCATACAAACATAAAAATGATAAAAATGAGTCTTTTTCTAGATTCCAGATTTCCTGTTGTGCTTTTTTATTTAATCCTCAGTGAGAATGGCAGGTTGTTTGCTAGTGTATCATACAGCCCCATTTTTTCTGATTCTTTCTCTAGTAATTTTTCCCAATATAGCCTAGTCTGCACCTTCTTTCTTTCTCTTATGCCATATTAACATTGTCATTTTATCCTTTATAATCAAGCAATACATAACCTAGTATTTCAAAAGACATTGAGATGTCCTAGCTCTGTTTGTACTTAACTTCAAGAGTCTGTACACCTAATGCAACAATAGCCCAGCACGGATCCCAGGTTGCTCCCCAGTTCTCCCGTGATCTGAATCTTTCCCATGTTAGAAATGCTATTTTCTAATTCTGATTGACAAGAGATTCTTTTATATCCTGATAAATAGTAACTTGTATTCAAGTATATATATACTTTGTTACTTCCACTCTGGAGCAACCAAAACATCTAGGACCTCAGCAATTCTGCTGCTTAAAAAAACTTAGTGCATAAAAATATGCACTGGGGAGTAAGAGTTGCTCTCTTATGTACTGTAGAAGGGATGTAGGTGTAAACAATAACTGCGAGAATTTTTAAATAGGAAAGTGGTGGTTTGCAAAAGAGCCAAATACAATAAATGTAGTACAAACGTCAAGGTACAAAATCTATGTAATGAAAAAAGGTATTTGGATGATATTATAGTTGAAGACCTTGTGGGAAAGACACAGTTAGATAGTTTTGTTCTCCAAACTTCTCAGAGGAAATCCTGACAAATATTTCAGATGACTGTTTTAAGATAGTCTGCAGCTATTGCCCAAAGTCTTATAAAAGCCTTACTAGGTTAGGTAAAGAATTAAGACTTATTCAACTGCTGCCACTTATCATCTTAGTATAATTGATTCAGTGTGCAAACCAAACTCATATCTCATTTTATCAATAGCTGAAGTAACTCCAAGCTGTTTGGGCTTGCAAGTATCTCAAACACACAATCATTTAACAGCTCTCACAACAGCTATCCCATTCTGCATAACCCTTTTCTCCTTAATAACAGAGATTACTGAAAAAGATGCCATTGAACAGAAAGTGAATTTTTAAGACATGTAAACTTTCAATTGTTTGAAAAAAATTATGAATTGATATAGCAGCTGCAATTTTTTTTGCAAAGGTAGTTCCAATGCTCTGTTGAAAAATGTAAGAAAAGCTATGTTGATACACAGTTTTTTGTTATTTACAAATAATTCAATATTTTGTTGTCCATTTAATACCATAATACACTTAAAAGGAAATTAATAACTTCTATTGCTGGAGCTGCTTATTATGGCCAGTAGTTCAGAATAACAAAATTTTAAAATAATAAATATGCAAAAAAGGTGTTTGGTTACAAATATATGCATTTTTATTAGACACGTAATAACTGTAAAATGTCACCTTTATGTGTGGGATGAAACTGACAGTAACAAATATTTTATATATTTTTTCCTACTCTCATGATGTGTGATCTAGCTAATGATTGCTATTTTAAAAGGAATTTGCATGTATCTTGTGAGATGACTTTGGAACAAGCTGCTAACTATTTTGTTTTTATGAAATCAGACATAGACTATACTTGATATTTTCTTCTACTGTAAGATCATCCACATCCATCTTTTTTTAGTATTTTATCCAGACTAATTTCTTACTTTATGTAAGATAGAAGCAGTGTAATACTGCTTCTATCACTAAATCTTGTGCAATGTGTTTTTCTTAACTTTAATTTACTTGTTTTGCTTAATTTATTTTTTTTTATAACTCCCTCTGGGCAAATCTCAGTGTCCTGTCCTGTTTTGGAGTTCACACCTGCAAATAGCTATGCACAGCAATAAGTATCTATTCTGGTTAGCATGTGTTTCAGATGACCACAATGTGATGGACTTCTGATATTCCATAAAACAGTGATAAAACTCCTCCTGACTTCAGAAGTAGTAAAAGTTAGGCAATATGTAGTATTTCTACATGAATCTGTATTCAGTAAGTTGAGGATCTGTGTCATGGATGCCTGTCCTTAAAAGCTGAAGGTGCTCAAGAAGAATGTATTTGGTGGTCAGGGACCTGGATTGCTCCTATTTATATCAAGCAGTTCCATGATAACATAATCCTTGTAAGCACCACTTAATTTTATGTAACACGGATCAGTGACAAGATGTTATGACTTTATATTTTAATCTACAGTAGCTTCTGGAAACCAGACTTGTTCATTTCCAGCTGGGATCCGAGTGATCAGGGCTCAGCCCCAGGATGTGTCACGAACTACCTACATGATATCAAGTGGTCCAATCTTTCCATGGCACAGTTCTCCACTTATAAATGTCATCAATAAAGACATTTCCCTCTATTTTCATGCTGCCTGTTAAGTCTGGAAGTTTTTTTGGGAAAAATTTATCCCTCATTTTACTTAGGTACCTTGTCAAGAATAATGTAACACAATTTTAGACTGAGACCTCTATATGCTACTCTACTACATAACGCTAACAATAATATGAATATTCTGTTAGGTTTCTTTTGGCATGCTATTCTTGCTAAGGTTTAAAAGTCAGTTTATCACTCAGACCAAGTGTGGTTCAAAGATCCTCATCCTAAAATCACACTGGTTAGCAGGGAGATAACTGTGGCCAAAAAGAAAAAAAGAAGAAATAGAAAACTTTTAGCCTGTATCTCTTAAAAAAACCAGGACAGTATACTATTTTTCTCTAAAAAGGGTCACAATTCATTTTTATTCTTCAGTTAAAAAAAACAGATGTAAAAATATGCATTGCCATCTCACAAAAACCCCACAAACAGTGATTTTCACATAAGAGCAAAGGAATTCTGCACAGTGGTCTACGTGTTAGTCTCCCAGGTTCTATGTACATAAAATTTCTGGAATGAAGCATACAGTAAAGCACACTAGTTGAAGTTTTCCATCTTATGTAGCTGAATTGACTTCCATACAAGCATTCAGGAAGTCTGCAAGTCAAGTCCTGCTAATCTAAACACTCGACATCTTTGAAAATTTTGGACACAATTCATAGAAGATAAGCAGTAAGGCATGAAAGATGAGAGAGAAAGAAATGAACAGCTTTATGATAGAAACTTTGGATCCTTAACAAAGTGTCTCCTAATCACCATCTTCAGACGTAGACAAATCAGCCCAGAGGATCAATGATTTTCATACAGAATTTTCTGTCTGCCAATGCCTATAATTCCCCATGTGGTTAAATTTGGAAATAGGGATCTAGTAATTGTTCATGCTTTGAATAAAGATGTTATTGAGTAATAAAATCTTTATAAACATCACTTAATCACCCATAAAATAAACCAATGACATAATGTTATAATTTACATTTTAAATTAAAAAAAATGACCAAAATGTAGGTTTTTTATTTAACATATGTTTAGCTTGGGTGGGCAGGTGGAGTCCAATCTTGTTAAACCAAAAATACTATACCTTTGGGTTTTCTCAATAGCAAGAAAAGTAGAGCAGAGTATTAAGGTGAAAGCAGTTGACGTGAGCTTATGCAGTATAATAACTACTCATATCTTGGGAATGTGCCTCTCTGCAAAGAGATGTATAAAGGTATTATATGAGTGATCTTATAAATTGAAAGTGGTGCATTGGCTTTGCATTGGCTACCTGCACGTGGGTAAATGCTTAACAGATACATGTGGGCTAGGACCATTGCCCCTTAGTTCTGTGTTACATTTAGTGAATGAACGTAGCCAAGTGATTTTGGAGAGCAATTTGCTTCTCAGTGGCTCAGTCACTCTCTAGAGGTGCTCCTCTCGCTTCCCTTCCTCTTCTCATTGTCCAAACACAAGAGGTTCTTGCCTCTAACTTTTGTGCCTCAGGTACCTAAAGTTACATGGAGTTAATACATGATGACAGCGACTAAAATTCCACTTCTGAATTTAAAAAAAGGAAATAACTTGCAATAATATTTTTCTTTTAGTTTAGACTGAACTATTTAACCGTATAATGTTAAAGTCAGTTTCTTATTACTGATAAGCCAAATTCCTGTTTCATTTAAATTGATGCAAAGCTGGAGAGGAAAAATAACATGAGTAGGACTTTTGTCAGCAAAATGGAAAAATCACCTTTTATTCAGAGACCTTCTGTCATTGTAATTAGGTGAAAGAAGAGGTAGCCATCTGGCAAACAAGTAAGACTTTACCAAAGCTTCCCTTCAGCTTTGGAGCCTGTCATATTCCCTATTTCCCAACAGATAGAAGCTAAAACTCCCTCCTGTCTCTTTTCTTTTTTTTATTTAGGGAAAAAAGTGAACAATAAGGGAAAGATTTGTTTTCCTAAATCTCAGAAGATCACTTGAAATACCGACTGAAGACAGATGCAAGTTAAAGTGCCCTTCATGTTTTCAGAGTTTTGACTCTGAAAGAAAGGACATGTAATCTTCAGTTAAACAAGGAATTTATCCAGCATCAAAAGATGTGTTAGGGAGTTTGTAAGACCTGTTTAAGAACTTAAATTTCCCATGTATAGGGAGTTTTTAGTGTCAAAACTAAATGCTTTAGCATGGAATAGATGGATCTATCCATCCTACACAATATGGATAGATATGTAACACTTCCTTTGGAAGAACATTTTAAAACATTCCAGAAAAATCGGAACTGTTTTTTGTTGTTTTGTTTGTTGTTTTGTTGTTTGGGTTTTTTTTTCAAAAATGTCTCGCTGGAGCTTCATAAACTCTCCAGCTGCCGAGCCGCAGGGCTCCAACAGAATAAGGCAGCTTGGGGAGTCTTCACAACTTCAGCCTACAAAGTTGTGGCAAAAGCAAAGATGTGACCTTGGAAAATTTGGGAGCCCATCTCTAATCCTTCAAAAGGTTTTTCAGGGTAGTCAGGTGAATATGTGTCACTAGACAGTTCGTGCTGCCCTAGTTTTCATAGTCCAGTGGAACTGATATATTCCTATTCCAATACATATTTTCTGACAGGAAAGTCTTCAACTGGAAATGTAAGTAGAATTTAAAGGAAATCAAGCACAATTCAGACATCTTCTTCATAGTCAGAAAGACGTCATCACAGATTTTAATATTCTTAAAATATATATAATTTTACAAATAAATTCTCTTACCTCCACATCTGTGTCGTCATTTCCTGTTTTCTATATATGAAAAAAGTGCACAACAGAAATTGATTCCCTGTTTATTTTAAATGAAAATTATCCATTGTCAATTTAGTGTCAGTCAGAAAAAAATAATCTTTTATGACCTATCACACTCAAGCCATTACAACGGCTGCATTTTTGTGTTAGAATTCACGGTCTTAAGCAGCAGAAGTTTATTGTGAAGTGCTGGCAAATCTTGACACTTTTTTTTAAATACTTAATGCTAAATTCACTTAAGCCTTTGCATGACAGTAGCATCTGGAGAGTTTTTCTGTTTGGTAAGTAGCTAGGATGACTAGCTTTCTACTTCTGGAAAATGTTACTTTCAGGGAGGTAAAGGATTTAAAATTAGGGGAAAAAAAGCCTACAGTAAGCTTACAGATTGCAAGTATTATGAGCATGACATCTCTGTCTGAGAGTCCTGATTGCCAGACACAGAAATGCTGGCTCATACACCACATCAAAACAAATGAGAAAATATCATTAAATGTAAGTTTGGAACCTTCATTTTCTTCTGTAATGTTGCATATTTCTACCAATCTCGTGTCATGGAGTGTAAGCAGTCCTTGCCAGAGTAGGAACAGGTGGCCTTAAATTCAACAGAAAAACAAAAATTCATCTAACTAAATCTGTAAGAATTTAACAAATGTTAAGAGAAAGAAGAAATAATTAAAAGGAAAATGCAATAAAAAATCTGTCTGCCAAATGTTTAGTGTCTGGCCCTGGACCCAGGCCCACTAGGACATGCCCTCTGCAGGCTAGGGCACTGAGCAGTAAGGTCCTTATCTGCTCTTTGGAATGTTTCTGGATTTTACCCAACAATTTTTTAATACCAAATTTGCAAAAAATCCAGGAAATCTTAAGCCAGCCATTTCTGAACAATATATTTTTTCATTAAAACATAAAGTGGCTAGCCCTAGGCAAATGGGAAGATAAATTTCTGAATGTAAACCAATGATGTTCTGTGCTGCAGCAACATGGGATAGAATCATAGAATCATAGAATCATAGAATCATTAAGGTTGGAAAAGACCTCTAAGATCATCGAGTCCAACCATCAACCCAGTACAAATGCCCACTAAACCATGTCCTGAAGCACCTCATCCACACGTTTTTTGAACACCTCCAGGGATGGTGACTCCACCACTTCCCTGGGCAGCCTGTTCCAATGCCTGACTACCCTTTCGGTGAAGAAATTTTTCCTAATATCCAATCTAAACCTCCCCTGGCGCAACTTGAAGCCATTTCCTCTCGTCCTCGATACTGCAAACCAAGCAATTTCAGTGCTGTTGCACAAAACCCCGTAGTAGCTATTTAGGAATATGAAAATAAAACAAAATAATAGAAGCAAATGCTGAAGTTGCTTTTGAGGCATAGGATTTAAAAAATAATAATAAAGTGTTAAGAGGAATGCAATAGTGTAAATTTCTCCACTGTCCTGCAAAAAACAGGTCCACCTGCTGCTGCAGTCATCCTTTGCCAGAGCAACGTAGAAGTCTTCATAGAAATAAAATCCTAAAATGTATCCTCTCTACTCCCCAGTCCAGAGTGGGGAGGGTTTTCTTGCTCTCTTAGGCCTTGGTTCAGTTGCTCAGGTTGTTATCCGTACAACCTGACACAGGATGAGACACAGGAGCTAAGAAAAACTCTCACCTTCCTGAAGGAGAGGATGGAGGCCACCTCAGATACCAAGGACATCTCAGACGGCATTCTGTACCTCTGCTTAGGCAACTAAACTGTATTTTTACAAAGGGAAGCAAATCCAGATGAAGGACCTTGGGTATCTGTGTGTAGGTAGTTGTGCATCTGCTGTGTAACTCAACTATGGTCTGTGGACATCTAGTCAATAGTCAGCAGTGCCTAGAGAGGTACTCAGCTGATCAGCCAGTGGCTTTCTGCTTCCCCAGGATCTAAGGAGTCTGCTTGCTTGATCCTCATTGATCTCCAGCAGTCATCTGTCTCTTGTGGAAATGCTTACCTGTAAACACCTGAAGATGACATCCCTTGATCTTGTACAGAATCTGTCCTTATTTTCAGGCCCTACTGGATTCCTTTATTCTTGCCTTTCATGCATACTTCAAAGACTTGTGTGTAGCTAGTGAGATCCTTGGCAACGGGCTGCTGTTCAACTCTGCACTTACCAAGAGAGAATGGGGACAGCCGTGCCAGTTTTGAAGGCAAAAGGATTTGACTGTGCAATGGTATAACTCTTCAATTGTACATATAGTTAAAGGTCCCTACTTCTGTTATGTTTTAGACAGTGGATTAGCTGATGAGACTGCCTGTGATAACAAAGGGCTGGCTTTCACCACCCAGCTAGTTTTATGGCCTAAATGCAATAAATGCTTACACTAATTCCACCATTCTTTCCCAGAATACAGCCAGGGACAATTTACAAATGTAGTCTTGAATTTTATTATTTACTTATAAAATCTGGTAAAACAGTTCACCTCCTTTTCCCGGACAATGAATTCCAGAAGCTGAAACTGCCCTGAAAAATTCAAATTAGAGGTTGGACATTAATTGTAAACATGAGATCAGGACTGAATTTGGTAATTTGAATCACTTGCTTACAGACCAGTTAATAATTTTCACACACTTTTCATTGTAAACAACCATCTTGTGGCTGCACAGGCGGGTTCAGTAATTCAGTTGTCATGAGTACAATTATAAAATAAACACAAGGGACTAAATGAGCGAGTGAGAGAATGAATTTGCCAGCTGGAAACCTTAGCAAAAAGATATTCCATGACCTCAGGAACCATTCAGTACAATTGAACCTTGTCTATCCTTGGCAATATATTCACAATAAATGTAATTGACTGTTCCTCTCTGAACTTTGGGACTATATGGAACTGATCTTGTCTATGAAGATTAGATGTTCAGTAATGACTTTGCTTATGTGAGGTCTTTATTACCCTGTGGCTAGTGTGTAGGCTGCAGTATGGTTTAGAAATATTTTACATATTTTGTTATCAAGATTTTAGCTGGTATGGCTATTGTGGTGACATTCTCCCTCTCTATGCCCTCTCTCTTTTTATTCCTTGTTCTTCCATCTGTTTTTTTTATACACATACCTTTCAATTTACACGGGGTTTTTTTGTGCTTTTGTGAATCATTGGATTTTTAAAATTCATATATTCTGGTGTTAATTGGATGCTTTCTGTTATCAGTGAATTTACAAAGTACAGTCCACTCCCCCTGGAAGAAGGTTATTTTTCAAGTTTTCTTTGGATTAAGGCATTTTCAAAGCAGAAACTAGGTGACAGACAAAAGCAATAAGAAAATAAAAACTTTCTGCATATAATCCCCTTTCAACTATTGCAAAATATATACGAAATATTCCCTAAAGCAATCCTGAAGATCAAGCCAACAGAGTGTCAGTTTTCCTTCACGTGTTGGATACCTCTCCATCAGCAAGCAGAGCAAACTGATAGCAACAGTTATGCATAAACAGGGAAATATTTCTGGAGACGCACACCATCTGCGTTTGGGGAGGAGGAGGGGTAGATCAGTGTGAACCAGCACATAGTCCAGGGCCAACCCATCTGTGGCTGGAGCAGTCCTGGCTCTGTTTTGTCTGAAAGGAGTCCAGTTCAGGTGCTCCAAGATCACTCTGTGATATGAACCAGAAAATATTGCTAAGTGGGTACAATCAGGAGATTATCCTCAAGAATGCAATCATAAGGCAGATGCACTTGGGGTGTCCATATACCTCTAGTCATTATTTGTTTTTCCCATGGTTCAGGGTGCCATATTCCATGCACTGCAGTGCATCTGGCTATAGTATGCAACACAGCATAGCACTGAAAACCAAGAGGGTATGCTTTTAAAATAGAGAATATACAAGCTATATGGAAGCATCCATCTGGGTAAGGGAGCAAGAAGACACAAATAGCTACTACAGCAGAACTATCCTAGAAAGCTTCCTTTCATAAGACCATTCAACAAAATGTAGTTGATATTAACACACTGGAAAGAAAATATTAATGTATAGTACAAAAATGCTGAAAAGTGGACATGTTTAAAAAGTCCAATTTTACAGCAATGCTAATCACCCCCAAATTTATTAACACTATTTGCAATTCCATATGTTTCACAAGTTTTGCTTTTTGCATACAAATCTAAAAACAACTGTTCCCTAATACACATTCATCATATTGAGAAAGAGATATACATGCAGGAATATAAACCCTGGATTTTTTAGAAAAAGAGATAGTCTACATCTAGCCTCTGGTCTTTGTATTGTAAATATATGTAAAACTCGATTTATATATTACTGAGGGGGTTCAATTAAAGTCCTATCAAACTTTAAATTTAGATGCAATTTTCATTTAAAGTGTAACTCAAAGTTACACTTTAAATGAACTCAAATACTTAACGGTATTTAAGAGACTCATGAGAATTAGCAATAAGATATGTTACGTTAATTTTTGCATGGTATGTTAAAGATGGATATTTGACTATTTAGATAAGCCAACAAATTCAATACCTGTAACTTGTCTCCATACCCAGGAACTTCTTCCATCCCACAAGAAGTGAAACAAATCTTACAATATTTCACTTTTTGATACAAAACCCACTTCTTTTATTTTGGCTTCCCAAATAGTAAAATGAATTTTAATACAGTAATTTGCTATCCAAAGAAGAAAGTACAGGAAGGGACTGAAGCATGCCTCCCATGAAGCAAAATGGCACAGAAACCACAGTCTCACTTAGGCCGGAGTTCATCCCACCAACTGTATGGCCTTAACTGAGTGTCCCAAGCAGGCATCACACAGCCCCATGGAATTTTATTTAATTGGTGAGAAGACAGAGTTCACCTCTAGAGACCAATTTAGATGGTGTGTGGGCTGCAAGTGCAAAGCAAACGGTTTTGTGACTGATGGGTTTAAGGAAGTGAACTGCTCCTGCATCTCACCAGCTGCAACTTTCCCAGGGCTGATGCTTTCCAGCTTAAGTAAATTGCATCACTGTAACCAAAATGGGACATGCTGAAGGAATGAGTTATCATTGCTGGCATTGAATCAGAGAAGACAGGATGCAATCCTGAAGCCAGTGGGAGATAGTAGCAAGCATTTCTTGCAAACCCTGAAATATAAGAACATTATTACTGTCATAAATCATCTACAATATTTCTCAGCACTTTGTCAGCTAAATATCTACAAAGTAGGTCACACAAATGCAAAGAAAACAGAATCACCAACTATCTAGTTAGTATCCTATTGATTTGTTTCTAAACTTGTTCCCAAGAGTTTACTGAATTTGAGATGTTTATATCCATCTTTTTTCTGATTTAATAAAAGAATTTCCCAAAACTTTCAACTTCCATTTTGTCATGTTAAAATTAGTCTATTTCTCCCAAGTTATTTTCAACTTCAACTGAATATAGTTAGGATTAATTTCAGAGCTAGAGATATCCACAGAATATATTAGTTTTGTAGAGCTTTTCTATTCTCTGATGCCCTACTATTAATAGAAATGTTAGTATTCGGCCTCCTTTCAGCTGCCTAAATGGAGGCAATAAGTCACATAGACCACCTGGCCTCCAACCAYTGCATCACAACAATACATGTCTCTTGTAGGGCCCGTCTCCGGTTCACCAGTGACACCTTGTTCAGCTACCTTAGGACACCTCAAATGGCACCAGGAGCCTTTGTTTAGGTGACTGAATTGAGTCTTTTCTGACACAGTCATAGTGTGTCAGGGAGAGAAAATAAGAAATGTTTGTCACTCTAGGAATCTTTTTCGATTGATCTTAAAATATCTCATGAAAATTAGTCTTTTTTACTGAGCGTTAGATTTTCCTAAGGTGATGTGTCCTCTTGTAAGGCCAAGCAGCCTTTGAGAACTGCAGTCTTGGTAAGGGTTCATTTTCTACGCTACGTAACAGCAGGAGGAAAATTGCTTCGTTTTTATCAGAGGAGTAATAATGATCTGATTTGCAAGGCACTGAGAATTAGGACAGCCTTTGAGTGACATTTTTTAGAAATTGACGTGAACTTACCAACATGTGTCTTCTTTAAAAATGGCAAACCATGAGGTGCACATTGCCCCAAGTAATCTGTATGCAGTTTTATATACCACAGCTATTGCAGCATATTGGTATTGGGACTGACTCCAGTTGTTTTCACATCCTTTAAAAGAATGTAAAGTCTTTAAGCAAATCTATTTTTCATGTTAGGCCAGACCCCAGATGTAAGCTGTCCTTTTACATTAGTGTAACTCCAGTGGTGTCAATGGAGCTGCCCCAACTCCCGCATTATGCTGATCCAGTTCCCCCAGATGAGGTTCTTGGTGATTGTGTCTGTGTTCCAGGTTCTTTCCAGCTACTGACTTGCATTGTTTCTAAATAATTAATTTTTATTTTAGGGCTTTTAAAATTAATAAATTTTTATAAATCTTACAAAGCCCTTCAAAATTGCAAAGATTTCCAGAATGCTTGAGCTTGTTGCTTAGTCTTTGTCAGTCCTTTGCTTGTGTTGAATTTAACACGGCAGGTGACATGCTGGTTTGCTATTTACTCCATGACAGCTTTATGTTGGAATGAAATCAGTACATGAAAAATCTGGAGATGATACTATGGTATAATATAATAATCATGATGATTATATCATTTAATTAAAAATATATGTGAATTTTTCTAGTGACACACTAAATTACTCTTGTTATATTCTCTCTGCATTTTTGGTAAAGGTACAAGTTGGTTCTTCTAAATTTATTCATATAGCTTTGTCAATCTGTACTTGAGTGTCCAAAAATTATTTGGCTCTTGTGTCAGTTGAACATCTTGGTCCTAATGATGAGGGTATTCTCAAGACACTTCAACTCTCCCAGCTGATGTCAGCCAACAGGCACGTAGGTCAGCCAGAAAGCTTTTTAAGGACGTACACAGAAAAAGCAACAATGGGGAAAAAATAAACACAAAGATCATCATGGGCCATATGCCTTCCAGTTAAAGGAATATTCCTGTATGGGAAAAAAAAAAGAAGGTTTTAAGTATAAAAATAACTATACTGTCCCTTTTGAGACCACTTTCATAGCAACAAATGTAACAAAGAGATGTTGTGACATGGGATTAAAAAGTTTTTGTCACCAAAGCAGTGGTTGCCTCAACCAGTTCAAGCAATTATCCCAGTTTATCCAGTGGCTCTGTGCAAGAAAGAGATAATTTTAAATGCTTTTACTTACACTAACCCGACTACAACTCTTGCAGCTTCAGTGCTGAGAGAGATTTAAAGGAAATGAAAACCAAAAGAGGCCTTCTTCAGTATGTTGGTTATTGTCTTGCCAAATCGGCCGTCTGTGTACAGAGCCAGTCTCTGTATCGCTTGTGGCCTTTCTTTGGCTTCTGCTCAGAGAGCTTAAGAACTGCTTGTTGTTTAATAGAGCCCTCAGAGAGTATTCTTGGAGAGAGTTTTTTCTGTAAACCAGAATACACTGACTGAAAATTCTTTTACAAAGCCTTGAAATAGGAGCAATTGGATGTACTTTTCCCCTACTAAACATTCGCTGGGAAACAGCAAACCAAATTTGAGATCTACACCCCCAAATTTTTGTTTGTCATTCAGCAATTTACCACACTCAGGGACATTGGCTGGTGTCTATGCAAAGACTTCTCAAGTGAATCAATGCTGTCATCACAATACGAAGGTTACTCACTGTCTTGCAGAATTAGGCCAATGATACAGGGCAAATTTCTGTGTCAAAAATAGTAGCACTGGCATTTTAACAAGAATTTATGTTTAAGACACTGCATGGACATACATATAAACATGCATGTTTACAGTTACTAGATATTTGTCTGGCAGTCATGCATTAGAAATTTTTCCTTTTTGTCTATGTAAGATAAAAATTTAAAGGAAATCACTTTTAAAAAACCACACAAACCCCTCTTTTTTGTTTGTTTCTTCAGTGAAAAAAACCCCAAACCTTGAAGTATATTGTATAGAATGTAAAATAAATTGTTTGAGCTGAAAATAAATGTGTTTGGTGATTTATCTTTGGAATGTAATTTTTAAATAACTGTCATTTTCAAAAAGCAAATTAAAAACTGAAATGTTTTCCCAAATATCAATGTGAATGTTTCTGAATTTTCCCCTTCTTTGCCTGAATTTATTCTCACAGAATCAACCCCAAATTAAGGAATCATTTTCATCTTTCCAATTGCATCTTTATGACAAGCAACTTCACACTGAAGAAAAATTAAATGTCAGCATTACTAATCTGCGTCCACTAAATCAATAGCAGAGTTTTATGGCTTTTGATCTTTCTCTCAAAGAATAAATGCAGGCAATCTACTAAGACTATCTATATCTATATAGATATCTATAATTTCATTATTGAATTCTTACTGATGCTTGGCACTTTAGTGAGCTGACAGCTAGAGAAAGAGCTGTATCTCCATATCTACAACAAGGCATAGCTGCAGAGCTGGCTCTGAGTGAATTAGCTGGGGTATTGAAACTAGCATCACTGCATTAATTACTCGGTTATGCTCACCTCCCAGTGTCTGTGGTACTACTTTGTGCATATAGGCACACTCCAGTGTCCAGAATAGAGATTTCTCAAAAGCCTGGTCAATTGTTTCCCACTGTAAAGATGCCAGCAGAATGCCTATGAGTCAAACATTGCAGTCCTGAGCCTTACTCTTTGTGGATTCATCACTTTAAGTTGTCATAAGTTGTCATAAAGTTACGTTAAGTTGTCATAACAAGTCCAGGGCAAGTGATGGGGGGGATACTCCAATGAGTAAAATGATCAGAGTTGATGTAAGGTATCAGACCACTGGACAAGGGAAAGTTTTTGTGTTCGTGTTCTTTTTCTCTTGCAAGACAATGGGATACACATGGAATAAAACATGACATAGCAGAAGCACAAGACTTTTAAAATTAGTTAAAATTGTGAATCAAAACAGACTTCAGTAGATCAGCTTTGTCTGAACTCACAGACTAGGAAACACAGTATTATTTAGATACAATTTGGGGTTTTTTTGTAATTTCAGCATAAATTAATTACAGGAAAAAATCAATATTAAGTATTTTTTTTTGTGGAGTTCAAAAACATATATTTAGAGAATGTGTGATCCATTGATCTTTAACTGAATAGTGTTCCAGCAAGTGAGTTTAAACAATCAAATTCCACAATTGCAAAAATAAACCCTCTAAGTATAGCTAAATGAGGTTGGTTTTTCACATCTTATTTTCATTTTCAGACACTCATCTGATCATTGTCAAATATCTCCAAAACACACTTTGGTCACAACCTTCTCTTGTGAATGTAAATCCAAGACATACTACAATGCCTGACAGGACTTTCCAAGGCTGTTTGATTCTCAGTTTCATTTATAATGCTTAAAAATGATATTAACCAGCTTTATAATTCTGCATTTTTTGCTGATCCATTCTATTTCATTTTCTAAAATATACTGCATGAAATATTAACTTCATTATTTTGACCCAGACTGAATTTGTCCTGAGCCCTGGAAAGTGTTCAGCTGAAGCTACCAGGACACCACAGAACACTCTGGAAAAAGAAAACTTATTTCCCCATAAATGTCAGTAAAGGCATTTCAGAATAACAAAACAAACATGATTTAAGTATTCTGAGGTCTTATTTGTTCATATCGCTCAAAAGATTCCTCAGTTGCTCTGTCTATTTGTGAACAACTATCATGAAAATATACTGAAACCACTGGGAAAATAGGCATAAATGCCTTCAGAGGCCATGCAACAGATGGAGTGGTGGTGGATCAAAGGAATATGAACACTTTCCCTCAATTTCTCACCAGCTGAGACTCTTTGAATTTCAAGGGGACTTGTGTCTTTTGGGCAGAGTATTGACTTCTTGCCCTTACTGTTAGGGGACCCACAGGATGGGTCCTACTCCATTTTATTTACTAGTGTAGACATAGCCATAAAATCTAGGATTTGATGTCAGAGTAGTGGGGGCTGGATCTGGCCAGAGCTGGGAAACCAAGCAGTGTGAAGGAGCGAGGAATCTGAGTGCCCAAGGACACTGCAGCTGAAAGCCCAACAGATCTGCTTTGGGAAGCAAAGAAACATGAAGCTAGTGAAATTAGAGCTTGTGAGAGGAAAAGAAAGCTGGAGTAGTTACAGAGTGAGGTATTCTCTTATTCATTCCTCTTTTTCTCCTTGAACCTTGTGGTCCCTTGGGGGAAGACAGAGGGTATGAAAATTGGAGAAGAACCTATAATTGATCTATGGATTCTTTGGTCAACAGCTCCTTTCCATGCCCAAGCCTGAATCACTGAGAAGCCTGATATGGCAACTACAACTTGAAATCTGCCATCAAAAGCCATCCCTGAGCGCCCCATGTCCTCATCATTGCTACCTATCATGCGGTCTACATGGAGAAACTTTAACAAGAACACAGTAGTCCTGTTGGTGGCAAACGCTGAATAAACACAATCGTCTGCCAATATAATCATTCCCAGTTTTCTTACTTCATGGGCCCCACCTCCTTTCAGCACCAGCAGTTCCTCTTGCCTCACTGGCACAAGCAAGCTCCTTGCACCATCTCAAGCTCATTTTTCCCTGGGCCTCTTAGGTGGGACTCCCAGGAGAGTTAAAACCAATGCCTTGTTCGCATAGATGGCAACATAAACCCTGAATTAGACCATACCTCTGTGGCTTCAGTGTAGTGTAAACATATTCTAATGATTTATCATGTATTTGCTTTTCCATCTCACATAAATAATGCAGAACATTTGCGAAGCACAGTCTGTCAATGTTAATATAAAATCCAGATGTCCGTTTTGTCAGCCTACTGCCTTATACTGGGTGTTTGAATATTATAATTTGCTGCTGATTGGTGAGCTATTTAAGGGAACAACATGTGTGTGCATGAGAGTGTATGCTGTATTGCAGCTGCTGCAGCTAGCGTCCCGGGTTCAAGATATGCACAGGTGAATGATTTCAAGTCTCAAGAATAAAGAATAACCAGTTGTTTGTGTTGGTATTTCACAGAACTGTGAAAATATCAGCTTAAAATATGCAAAGAGGTGGTCATACATGAATAGGACAGGCTGGATCAATGGGCCGAGGCCAATTGTGTGAGGTTCAACAAGGCCAAGTGCCGGGTCCTGCACTTGGGTCACAACAACCCCAGGCAACGCTACAGGCTTGGGGAAGAGCTGCCCGGCAGAAAAGGACCTGGGGGTGCTGGTTGACAGCCAGCTGAACATGAGCTGGCAGTGTGCCCAGGTGACCAAGAAGGACAACGGCATCCTGGTCTGTATCAGGAATAGTGTGGCCAGTAGGCGGAGGGAGGTGATCGTGCCCCTGTACTCGGCACTGGTGAGGCCACACCTCGAAGACTGTGTTCAGTTTTGGGCCCCTCACTACAAGAAGGACATTGAGGTGCTGGAGCATGTCCAGAGAAGGGCAACAAAACTGCTGAAGGGTCTGGAGAACAATTCTTATGAGGAGTGGCTGAGGGAACTGGGGTTGTTTAGGCTGGAGAAAAGGAGGCTCAGGGGAGACCTAAGTGCTCTCTACAACTACCTGAAAGGAGGTTGTAGCGAGGTGGGTGTTGGTCTCTTCTCCCAAGTAACAAGGGATAGGACAAGAGTAAATGGCCTCAAGTTGCACCAGGGGAGGTTTGGATTGGATATTAGGAAAAAAAAAAAAAAAAACCCCAAACCCAAAAGGGTAGTCAAGTATTGGAACAGGCTGCCCAGGGAAGTGGTGGAGTCATCATCTCTGGAGGTATTTAAAAGACATGTAAATGTGGCACTTCAGGACATGGTTTAATGGACATGGTGGTGTTGGGTTGACGGTTGGACTTGATGATCTTAGAGGTCTTTTCTAACCTTAATGATACTATGATTCTACGATGATACTATGATTCTATGATTCTATGAATATGCTACTGTAATTTATTCTTTAAACAGCCACATGGGGATTTACTTTCATGTTTCATGAAATACTGCTGCACTGAGATGAAGAAGCGTAATCCTCCCAATCTTGCCTCTTCTGCCAGCCATCTCCAGGCCTTGGAGCAACTGCTGTTGTTGTACATGTTTGCAACAGGATTCAAGTTTCTTCAGGGTGGCATATAGCCTAAATCAGACCATTCCAAGGAAGAGCAAATTTGCCCTGTCTCCTGTGCTCACATTAAGTTGCACATTTTGTAATCATGTTACTCATTTTTCATGTAATGGTCCAGTTCTGATGACTTTTCCTTGGAGAGGCTAATGTTGTTGATGCTTCAAATGACATTTTTCCTGTTGGGTAGAAATGAAAGCTATTTACCATACAGTTTCCAAATTATTCATTCTCTAGAATGAAGAATTGCTCTCAAGGGTGCTGGCTGCACAGTAGCCACCAAGGCCAGTGCCAGTAAGCACAACTTCTCTACTGAATTGGAGGTGCCAACTATGGCAACTTAAAATTAACTTTACATAGCAGTTCTGTAAGGTGGCTGCTCTGCCATGCTCTGTTCTCACCACAAACACATGACCTTCACACAGAGTGTGCTAAGCAAAAGCTGGGTACTGCAGTCAAATATTCCTCCATTCCTATTTGGAAGTGATGCTGGTGCAACTTGATCTTGGCCTCAGAGAAAATATTTATTCAGCAGTACACCATATGAGGAAAGTTATGCAATATCTTATATCTTAAGATACATTGTTAATGCTCTGCCAAATTCTGATCTTAGATATGTGTGGAAAAACTCATATTGCATCAACTGAATCAGTCAAAACTAATTGGTAGAAATGACAGTAGGCTTTAGCACATCGATGTCAAATAGATTTGCACATATATATCTGAAGAGAGGAATGAATTTGCAAATACAGGGCCAAATTGAAGATTTCCCACTGATTTTTCTGGGCTTTGTTTCATACTGTAAAGTAATTTCAGGGTCAAATGACATACACTTAGCAACGACTGCATAAGGGGGAATACATCCGCTGTTCTAACAAGCTTTTTCAAAAGTAGTTAATAATTTTTTGCTTTTGTCACATAAAAAGTTTTGCTAAAAGAACTTTGCCAAAGTGCTACATAGCTCCAAAGTTATATCCGCTCCAGTTAAGCCAATACTGTTACCCTGGATTTAAGTCAGTGCTAGTGAGTGTAGATTATACCTTAAAAAGGCTACTCACATGGGTAAAAGGAACAGGATTTTTCTCTTTTCTTYAGAAATGGAATTGAAACTTTGCTTTTAAAAAGTAAGCAACTTTCTGTAAAAGTATTCTAGTAGCTTTCTATAAAAGTATTCCAGAGTCCACCAGAAATAACTTACAAGAACTGAATATAAATTTTATTTCTAATAATATTAGAAATATTTTTAATATAATTTTTCCCCTGGTTTTGCAAATTTGTGTTTAGTTTTCTGATTAACAGCATTTCAAAAAATCTGGTCTATGACTGGATTTGCAAATTTTTTGGTGCATATACATGTGTGGGAGAGAGCTCATATTAGAGAAGCTTAGAGCTTGTTGTTCAACAGTAGTTGGAAAAGCAAATCAAATGTTGGAAAGGAACAGAAAAGAAAACAGGAAATAAAAACGTTCTGCCACTGTACAATGCTGTGGGGCTCTTACATCCTGAATTCTGAATGCATTTATGTTGCTTCTATTGCAAAGAGAATACAATAGCAGAGGAAGAGGAGGAGGAGGTCAAGAAGAGGAGGCAAGAAGAACGATTAAAGGTTTGGAACAGTTTCTATACAATGAATGAAGAAGGAACTTCTACTACAAAGCAAGGGATAAAGGAAGGAACATATAGTGCATTAAAATAATGACTGGTGTAGAGCAGGGAATGACTGTTCTGTGTCTTTCACTTTCCTGCACAAGATGATGTTCAAATAAGAATAACTTTAGCCTGGAACTCTGGAAATATTAAAAGTTCAAATGCTTTAAAATACACGATTGGACAAAATATTGGGAGAAAATCTATAGTCATTAGATAAAAGACATTGCCTCTGAATGAAGAAGTTCCTAAGCAATATTCATGGAAATCATCCCTACATTCTGGGCCTGCTTCTACCCTTTGTCTTAGACTTCAACTGCTATATAGGGGTTCTTCTGTAGAAAAAGAGAATATAGGGGGGAGTTTGGTTTGACCTGGTACAAGCTTTCGTATGTTCTCATTTGGAAACTGCCACCCATTTGAAGTCGTGGCCTGTAAGTATCAATTGTCTGGAGGAGGGAGAAGGGTTGTAGTCTTCATAGGAAATGACACAAACTGCTAGACCACCATTGCAGTGTCAGTTTGGTTTAAAATGAAACATTAAAAGCGCAACAGAAAGACAAGAATAAAATAGCACAGAAGGTTTGATAAGACAGACTTAGAAATCTTTATTTATAAGATGGTATGTTAAAGGGATAAAAATTTATCATGTTAGTCCTCATTTTTCAGTCTCTGCAACAGGATTAAACAGTACATGTGGGATTACTACATGTTTGATATTACTCATAATTCACCAAGCACTAATGCTATGCCCCAAGTTTGCAACGCTTGCTGATCTCAGGAAAGATTACTTGTCGTAAGGACTGTCTGTGCAACGTTTTGGTCAATGTGGCTGAATACCCCCTTTCTGTGCTGAGAGCACACAAACCACAAGCAAGGTACCACCCACAGCTGCTTACAAATGCCTTTTAATAAACCCCCTGGACTGGAGGTCTGTGATTCTGCGCTCAGTGCGCTGAATAGGACAGCTGCCATCACTATAGTGGAAATTCATGTGGGATTTAAATTGTTGTGGACTTCCAGCTCTTAGTTCCTTTTTTTCAGCAGAGGCTGTAGGTTTCTGTCCCTTGCTGGCATGATCTTCAGAGGCCTGGAAGCTGTTTCAGCTCCAGCAGAACTGTGTGAAATAATGCTGTGCATCATCTGGGGCAATGTGTGAGCAATGCATCCACTTGAAACAGAATGGCTGCCAACCTGTCAGGTTTGACCCTTTTTAATATCTGGATACCTACACACCTCAGCAAATACCTTTGAGAAACATTAGTTGAGATACATTTGCAAAAACAACAGTTACACTGTTTTTCCAGCTATAATGATTCAAAATACCACACAGGAGAGTACAGTATGACTTCGAGACACTGAAGAACTAATCCATTTACATTTTCTTTATATATTATTCCCTAAGTTTTCCAAGCATAGTTGAATCAGTCCTTTCAGATTCCAGCACAAGAGTACTAGTGTCAACATGATAGCCTATTAGCCAAAATTTCTCTCTCAATTTTGATTAAAAAACAGTGGTTAGGGAACTTCTCTCTCATCCCTTCACCAGTTATAAACTCAGTATAAATTCAACCTTTTGACTCCAATTTGAGGTTTGAGATTTCTTGGGAACAGATGACATTTATAACTCAATATGTTTGTCTCATTCATCTGTTCTCTGTTGGCAGGTTGTAAATTATTAGGACACATACTGCTTTGCCTACATCTTTGTATGCGCAGAAGAGAACAGGGTGGGAAAGTTTTCCTGCTCTAATTGGTATTTAGGTTTTTTCATTGTGTGAAAGCTATACAATAATAATCCATGGATGGCTTTTTGATCTTCTCTAAACACATTTATTTCTGTCCTCACTGAGGATCACCTCATCAGTGGAGAGTCACAGTAAAAAGAAACAAGCACTTCCGCAGACTGGAGCAATGTCAGACATAAAGTATCAGACTCTCTGAAAACTGGCAGGTTCCAAAACCAGCTGGTTGTAAAAGTGAGGGAAAGTACAGAACCTGATTGGTCCTGAAATGCATTTAATGACAGGGACATCCTCAGTAAGTGATTTAGTGGGAAAATAAATTGTTAAGCTTGTACAGATAATTCCAATCACAAACTCAATCCCTATAGGAATAGCCATCAAGCCAAAAATGTATCTTTTTCATCAAACCAAAGTTTGTTTCAGTGTAACGTATGTCACTTTTAACTGCTGCAGTTTATGTGAACCCACTGCTGGAATCAATTTTCTTCAAGAATTCTCCATTTATCAAATTTCTTTTACAAACTATAGTTACGTGGCTGGCTTTGGTGGTGTGGACAGTCTGAAGTTTAAAAGCAAACCTGAGGGAATAGCAAAGGTGTAGAATGATTGTGCTGTAAATCCTGCTTTAACTGCAAAGGCTGAGAAAGCCAAAATAGCGATACAGCTTTTATGGAAGTCAAACAAAAAATTAAAGAATGCACTAACCACCCTAGGAAAGATTATTAAGGAGTCAAGGGATGATATTGTTGACAAGGCATCAAGCCAAACAATATTTGTCCAAAGCTGATAAGGAAAGAGGGGTTAGAAATTGGAGAAGTTTAAGCAGATATTTTTACAATTATGCTTCGTACAAGCAAGATCTCCAAGGACCGGCCCATGGTTAGCATAACCCCATTATTAAAAAAGTGGTCTAAGGATTTACTTAGAAATTATATATCAATGCATTTAGCCTCATATGGGACAAAAGTGTTTCATGAGATCAAACAAGATACCCTTGGAAAAATCGACAGCCTGAGAACAGCCACATGTTCTCAGGAAGTGGAGATCATGCTTGAGCTGGTTGGAATTCCTGGCGGATATTATTACTGCAGAGGTGTGGGGTGATTTGCTAAAGTGGCAAACAAAAAACACAGAATTTGCACTGTGGTTATTCAGATATTTTGATCATATAAACATTCTAGAATTTTAAACTGACGTGGATGAATGTTCTTTGCTTCAAGGATGAGCGAAACTGGTTAATGAAATTAAAGGTGTTTCCTAAACTCTTTTGGCTTAAGATTTTTAAGCCATTATCAGACTTAAACTTTGCATTTAGGATTCATGGGATATTGTAGGATTGGACACAATGAAAAAAAAATAAAAACATTTGTGAATACTCCTGTTTCTGCACTATGAAGACCAAGAGAAGTGCAAGAGAATGTTTCTCTAAACTGTATTCTGCCACCCAGAAGAGCCAGAAGAGCAGCAGAAGGATGGTGTAGTTCACTACAGCAAATGGAACTTTAATTTGGTTTGCTTAGTTTGTGAACACAAGCAATGTTTAGTACAAGATTAGCAATGCTTTGCAATGCTCCTGTGTAAGTATGTTTAAGGCTAGAATCACGTTGAGATTAATAATTTTGTTTTTCTTTTAGTGCACAAAATCACAGCTGACCTACTGGGATCAGCTGATTTCTTTTTGGCTGCCAGTGGTGAAACATATTCAGGTAACTTTTCTTGGAAAAATGTGATATTAGATGAGCACACAGAGAGGAGCGAGCTTCAGAGAGTACTGAAGTTACGGCTCCAAGAACAACTTCTTCAGGAACCGTAAACTTTGCAACTTGGATGACTTGTGATTTCATTATCACCACAAAATTCCCAGATTGTATGAATTAGACAGAAGAGTTAGCAAAACGAACAACTGTCAAATGAAAACTTTCCAACAGACCTTAAGGAAAGAGCTTTAACCATCAAATCAGATTGAGAGTAAATTATTTTATGAGTGACATGGGATTACAATAAGTCAAAGTAATAGCTGTATTCTCAAAATAATATCCCAAGTTATTCTATAAAGTTCAAGAACTGTTTATGTATTGAAAATACTGGAGATACTGTTACTTGAGGGGTGACAAATACATGTAAAAGGCAGATTTTAACCTTAAAATGAAAAGAAATACAAAAAGGTGATCTATAGATAGTGGTTGCCTCTTCAATATTTATTTTAAACTCTCACAATGAAGCCTTAACTCATGACTGAAAATTAAGGTTGCTGTTCTCACTTAAAGAAAATGGGATGACAGATCATGAAATCTCCTTGCCTCTGCATAAAAAAATGAAATTTGTGTTATAACATGCAAGAGAAGTCAAGATTTAAGAAGATTTTTTTCTTCTTCTCTAACTGCTATCAAGATATCCTCAGCAAAGTTAATCCTATATCTGTCTCCCAGACTTTTTAGGCTTCTTTAAATGAACTGCCTCCCACACATCTCTTTGTCAAATGGCTACTAGTCTTACCAGGGAAAACAAGTGACTGTGAGAGGCGAGGAGCATTTCTGCTCTGTTCTTGATGGCACGGACTGGGTTCGGTGTGTGCCAGTAGTGGTGAATGGGAGCAGAACTATCCCTAAGGCTTTGGTGGACATTTCAGATGAATGCTGCAGCTGCTGTGGAAATTTTCCTACTYGGCATCAAGCTTAATCTTAGTCATTGTGAAATCTCACTGAGGCTTGCTCTCCCTGAAAAAGCCAAAAAATCTGGGGGTACAGTCCCATGTTCAATAGCTATTTTGTTGTTTTTAGAGTTGAAATTGTGACTGCTAATGATTCTTATTTTCGATTGAGTCACTGAAATGTTCCCCAGATTTTCAATTTAGCATTAGACTTGTTTTTTGGCCTTGGATATATTGAAACAGTTAAGCTTGCTAGAAGTAGATGTTAGTCCAGATGGAATTGAAACCAGATTTCTGAGGCAAGAAGTCTAAAGTAACAAATTATTGACACATTTCATTACTTCCACTACGGCCCAAAATATTGGACAAATAAGTAATATAAATTCACAGCTTAGATAGATTTTGGAACAAAGGGAGGCCATGAATTCTTTATGGGCAAACATGATATCTAATCACTCAAGTAACACCACTTTGCATAAAACTGCAGATGTCATTTTTGGATTAGATTTTATATTAGGGGTTTTTTGATGAGCAAAATTTGGATGATTTCTTTTGTTATATGAATTATCCTGTGTTACAATCTGACATCTATTGTTGTGGGGTGGGAAGCTACAGAAAACTTGGCTTCAGTCATACTGCTCTAATGGCTTAACTGTTATTTAGAACAGAAAATGACAATGTCAACAGATCAAAGTCTTCTCAAAACTCAAACGAATTCCTTGGATACTCCAGAGATTTGTACCCACATTGGATCATGTTATCTACAATTCTTGCAATAATCATTTTATGCCTGTCTATAAACAGAGAGCTGATGCAGGTTCCCACTTCTCTTAATGCCCTCATGTATCCAGCATCAGGAGAGGCTGGCTTAGCGTGCAGTCCATTTACATAACTTTCTGTGTCCAGCATATTTCATACTGTTTTATTAACACATTCAAGAGCTGGCCTTATGTTTGACCAAAAGTGGTGAGAAAATCAGTGCATTGTCTAGACAATACAGAACACCAGAACCTTGTTTTGTGGTATGGATCTCCATTTTCATTGAATGAAGGGGCAGACATTCAGGAGGCTATGGTGAGATTTGTGCTTTCCCTAATTATAACAAATTTCATTTCCATGTGGGCTATCTGATTGAAGGTGTGTTTGGAATCAGGCCAGAGGCAAAAGCAAAAGGGGGTAAACAGCCAGAAAGGTTTCTTGCACCACCTGGAAGCGGAAGATGATTCCTGCTATTTTTCATAGTTTTCCATGTCATCTTCTTGAGAGATTCAGGGTGCAGAGTAGGAAGTTGACTGCACCCTTATGGCTTGCATAAATCTTGATTGCTTTCAAGTTGTGCATTATTTTTGAAGGGGCTTGAGGGAAACAGTGTTTTTCTTTTGGGTGTTACTGAAAAAGATAAGCAACAAAAAATACTCCATTTTACCATGAAATTCTGTACAAGACACTTGACCACAGTAAGGATCACAGTAAGGAATACTTCCTCTGCTCAGCTTATCACTTCTACCTTTATGCAATTACAATTCATAGTGGAGTTGGATCAGTTGTTATATTTGTATTACAGAGGCATTAAAATAGGAATACACTTTCAGACACTTAATCATACCCTTATGTTACCTAAAATATACAGGGAAGGGGCAGGAAATGAAAATTTTCCCACAATTTTTTCAGAAACACAATAATTATTGTTTCTTATTTATATTTAATTATTGATTTCCTTAGTGGAGTTTGGAGGTGGAAAGGGAGGAGTCAATAAAAAAGCAGAATTCTTCCACCGTAATACCAAAATATGTGGACCTTTCATTGGAAACCCAAACACTTCATTTCGAGGTTTTCAGTGAAACCACAAATATTTTTAAAAAGAAATCATCCTGCCCTGAATATTTATGTTTAATAGCAAATCTTCTGTGAAAATCCTTGTTTTGTAGAAATAGACCAGCATGTTTTTGATATTTGGTTGTAGTGGAAAGGATTTTCAGTTCAAATTTTTTAAGGCATCTTGGTTAATCACATCATTCACCTTTTTTAGGTGAATGGAAGCTTTACAAACCAAATCTAGAATAAGTGTCAGATACATCAGTCCTTTACGTAGTAGTATACTTCATGGTATCACAGAAATTTTACATATATTTGGCCAAGGCCTGTGAAGTATAAAAATATAAATTGCCTCAAAAGAATTACTTTAGAGAAAGCTAATCAATGTAGGCTATTAACATTCCAGGTGGTAACCATACTAAACAACAATTTAGCTACCATAACAAGGAATAAAGGATAAGAAGGTATATTTTTCAAAACTTGGTACAAAGATACATTTGAACATAAAAAATACCCGTGGATTCTGCAGCCATACTCTCCTTTTCACAGAAATTATTTGCAATACAGGCAAATTACTAGAGATGAAAAAAAATAACATATGAGTTTCAACTGTGGGGTATGAACCCATTTCTATTTTATGTCCTACTTTATGTATATATGCTGAGTATTGCCAAAGCAATAAACAATCAGTTCACAAAAGTTTGATTCCCTTTTTTTCTTTAAGTAATAAGCTGCCTGGAAAAAAATAGGTGAATAAGAAAATGCAGCCTGACACAACGAAAGAGAATTCTGCTGATATGAGTTCTGACACTTAGGAATTAAAGCACACTAATTGCTATTGTTTCATTTTATCCTATTTGAAAGAAAATCATTTTTGAAAAGTCATGGCAAAAAATAAGGTTATTCAGTTAAGGGATGAAGCAGTTAAGAAATAATTGGTTAGCATTATTTTGTTCCATCTCCTGAGAGATAGTTTGTATATACTGTCACATATACTTTCTGTACACAGAGACATGCATGGGAAATATGTTTGCATGTAGGAGACCGCTGCCCGAATATGGTATTACTTATTGCAGGCCACCCACAACAACGCTGCATTGAAGTAACTCTTCACCACCAGCAATGATTCAGTTAACCTTTGATTAAACACAGGAATTTAAACTATGGAAAGGTCTGAAACCTGACACAGTCCTTTGACACCTCAGTGTCTGTCATTAGAGATAATCCTGTGTTAGGTACTGATTTCTGAAAATAGAATTAAACTACTTTGGTTTTCAATCTTAACCCTTCCATATTACAAATGTAACCCTGCTGTGTTAGGAGACTTCCTGAATTATTGCTTCTCCTTTCAAGTCTGTGTGTTTGTGAAGGAGCTTTGGGGGGAGCGCCGGGGCCAGCAAACACAAACTGGGCAACCCAGCCACCAGCAAATGAAGTGACTGTCTGGGTTGTAGTGGTCGGTGGATCACAAAAAAACCTCAGGACTTCAAAGTCTGATCATGTCCCATCCTTCCTTTGCTTTTTCACACTTCATATAGAGTGAGACATTGAATCAGAAAGACAGACAACATGTTTGTTTGTTGGTTTTTTTGGGTTTTTTTTATCTTTTTGTTGTCTGAGCTTCACCTATGCCATGCTGCTATTTTAACTTTGTCTCTGTGGAGATTGCTCCATCATTTGCCGTAGTTTCTAGTAGGTAGGGCCTCCCTGTGATGGATGCCCTGGGATGATCCAAGAAGCCTGTGCTCTCGGATATGCTTTTACTCCATATTTTAATTACTAATTTTTTTTCCCCTCTTCCTCAACTTATCCAAGTTACTAAGAAAATCTTAGTGGGAATCTTCTGATATTTCCTCAACCTTCTGTTCCTTTCCTCTGTGCTTTGCATTAAACACTGGCAAACAGTGACATGGGTTTATTTTGCAGTGGTTGTGTCTCACCTGAATATACAAAATGCCCCCGCCGGCCCTCTCCATGCTACCATGCCGGAATGCCTACCAGTCTTTCCAAGGCACTGGCAAACACTTATGTGACTTTTAGAGAGAAAATTTTTTTTCTTTTTCTAATGTGTTAATAAAGCAGAAGTTCATCGGTCTCCCTTGTCAGCCTGTACCCTCTTGGCAGTGCATATAGGATGTTCCTACTCTCCAGCTGCTCACAGCAAACTGAAGGGAAAGAAAAGGGAAAGAAGAGGCTTTATGTTGTTTTCTTTCAGCTCCATGATGTATGGGCATGGAGCCCATGAGGGACAGCTTGGTTCTTGACAAGTCTTCAAGTGGCACCTACTTCACTTTGTCCCAAGGGGCTGTAGTGCAGCTGCAGTTTCCTAAAATTAAAGGCCATCCTGCATGTCTCTCTCTAGCTAAATTTCTGGTTCCTCTTCACAGGTGTCATATGAAGGAACAGTCAAAAAGTTTCAAGATTATTAGTTGCAACAGGGCTGTTGAAAGTTTCAGTGTGCAGGGAGCTGTTTTAGGATCACACCCATATTAACATTTTTAAAGCATTTCCACGCACACTTTCTAGGAGGAAAAAAAAGAAAAAAAGAAAGACAATGCAAGAAAGCTTCAGTTTAAAGCTGATCAATGTAAACAAGGAAAGATGGCAAGGGTTGAAAAGCCTCCGCAGCAATGTGGCCTTTACGGAAGGAGGAAGGCGAAATCTTACCCTTGTCAGCGAAATTTGTTTCACAGTACCGAAGAGGGCATTGCATTTTGCAGGGTCCTGCTGGCTGAGTATTAGTGCTGTTTATTGGGCAATCGTTGTTTCTCATAAAAAAGTGCAGAGCACTAACTGGAGATAAATACTTTGGGATGCATATGGTAACCTGATATTTCCTGGTGGAATACCAAGTTTATCCCTTCCAGGACACTAATCTCATAATTCACTCGCTGAGCACTAAAGATTTCTCTTACAAATTAGATCTGTTTGATAATCCATTCGATGTTTTGACATACCTAGTATGTTGCTGTTCAAGTTCCTTCTGGGATAACAGTTTAACGTGGTGATTTGCAGATGCCAGCAGGAGAGTCAGAAAGGTGAATGAATACATGGAGTTTCTCCATGTTCCCATTGATGGTGCAGGAACCTGTTGGACTCCAAAATCCTTGTTTTCCCTGCCTCGTTATTTTGTGTAAAAGCCTTGTTGAGTGTTGTTTCTGACAAAGAGAATACAGAAAGCAATAATGCCAACTAGCCTTTCCTGACTTCATTTTTGTGGAGAAAGGAGAATGTTTTGTTTTGTTTTGTTTTGTTTTAATTTACATTATGTTCCAGATTACAGGCCACAAATTCAGGATCTATTTTGATAGACACTGAACCTGCCCAAAGTTATAGGAGCTAAAAACATCAAGAGACACAGTGTTAATTCAGTCTCTATTGAAGCAGCTTGACTCTCCATGCAGTCACAAATGTTAGTACTTCAAAAGGCTTTACACTGACTTTGTTATCTAGCTTCCCTTGCCTTTAGTAGGAGTAGGATTGCTGTGCATTAGGACATTAATTTTCTCTTATTCACTAGGTGTGACATGCTCTGAAAGTACTGGTTCCTGGATGTGCTCTTAAAAAGGTAGACAATTGGAAAATATCCCATTCAAGAAATCTATGGCATTAAGTACAAAGCTGGGCTCTCCACAACAGGGTGACACTGAGGTTTTCTATAAGTCAACAGACATGTAGAACCACATCCTCAAAACATTTCAGTGTCTAACTCATAAGTGGAAATGTCTAACTAGACACAAGCATGTGAAATAATGATGCTGATTTGGGTCCCTTCAGGTATATATTAGTGATCCTGAGAAGGGTTGTTTGAGTTAGTGTGAGATGTGGTGTCTGAGCTCCTTTATGGCAAGAACTTCATCTGACCTGACCACAGGCACTGTGTAAACCTGGATGTGGAGCTGGAGCACCTCCTGGGCAGCCATGAGCAAAATGGTGTTTGTCTGTCGTGCTTGTGGCCCACAGGTAACCAAATTGCTTCTGTTTTTGTTTCATCTGCATTCATTTTTATTTTTTCAGAGCTGCTAAGTTCACGGCTTGTGGACAAAAGGGCACGAACAACTGGATTTATCCAGCTTTCTAAATATTGATTCACTTCTGGTTTCTGTAAGAAAATGACATGGAGTCCTACTAATATCTAAGGTTATCTGTGGCCTTTTGACCTGTGAATCATAACCTCAGTGCGACTCTGGTTCGAACACTGGAAAGGGAAAGGTCAGAGAAACGAGATAGCTTATGTATGGCAACAGGATTAGCAGTTTGGGCTGCTCTGAAGATATTAATTTGAACCATCTTATGGCAGATATCACTGAGGTGCACTTAAAAGAAAGAAAGGAATTCTTGAACTCTTGAAAAGACACAGTATTTTTTGTATTGCTAAATACAATTCCAGAGTAAATAAAGGCACCAAAATGAGCTGATTATTTGGGACTTAAAAATATAAAATTATAAGGATATATTTTCATTTCCCTATGAATTATTCCTCATGAGTCAAAAACCCTATTGCAATGTGATTCTTGGACCATGTGATAAAACCAGTGTGTGAGAGAGTAATTAAAGACTTTCAGGATAATGTATTATGCATAAGTTGGCTAAATTTAGGTTGGAAAAACAAACTGAATTCTTGCATTTACAACTCCTGAGCATTTGTCTTGAAGACTATTTTAATGTGGTCTTTTTTAAATATAATTCAGTTCCCATCTAAAAGTATAGTTTTCTTTTCTTTTCTTCTTTCTTAGGTCTCCTGATATGTGCTCCATATACATGTGTCTTGTTTAGTCAAATTGTAGTAAACACAACATGACTTTTTAGAATGGTTTTGTGTGATTCCCCTTTCTCCATCACCTATGTTTTTTGGAGCAACTTTTTGCTCTGTAAATATCATTATTTTCCTTAGGGAAGGTCTACACTGCTATAAAACCAATGTATTTTTAATCCATTTGGGATAAACAGAAATCTGTGGGAGTTCAGTACTTTTAAATCTAAAGTACTTTTAAGTACTTAAATATAGACTTAACTTTGACCATCCATGCTGGACGTCCTAACCATTTTTATTCGTCCCTTCAGTCTCCTTTTTTTAGATCTTTCATTGCATGTTTAGTTGATTCTGGCAATGAATTGATCTTTGGAAAAGCTTCTTTTTGAACCATAGGTGGCAGCAGACAGCAGAAACTTCAGAAATAAGGGTTCCTCTGCATCTCCGAGTGAGCTGAGATGGCAGGATAGCTTGCTTTGTTGTGGGATGAGTTCTCTATCGTTTTCTCTACATATCCAGTGGATATTTAAACTATATGTTATATATATTTATATTATACCTAATTGTATTGAAAACATAAGCATTTTTGCTTTTTTTTCTCCGAGTACTTACATGTGTAAATGTTAACCTGAACAGGTTAGTCACCTTATAAATCTCCTTCGATTTCCTGCATTATCCATTGACTTGCAGCAGTATCATTTAATCTATTTTAGATTATATCAAACTGAGGCAGTTTTTCTGATGTCATCTTTGGGCTGTGAGGCAGCTCACAGTGGCCGGAAAGGAGATTCAGGAGATGCTGGTGTCATGTGAATTTGCAGAAGTCACACAATGGAAAAGAAGCAGTGGCAGAGCTGCTGGCTCCTGCCTAAACCTCGGTTAATAAACCCATAGTCACAGCCACAGAGGTAAATTTTCCATCTCTTCATTTTACACTGTTGGGTACTCAAAACTGCTCTTGCTTATAAATTTATTTTTACAACACAAAGTCCAATGTATTTGTTACTGTCTTTTCCCAAAGTCTTGAAAACTCTAAACAAATGCCAAAGCTTTTGTAACATGCTGAATGAAAGGAAGTGTATCAGTCCTCTGTGACTGACACATGTTTAGTGAACTGCCTGTYTCCTCCTGTGGTAAACCTTGCATTAGTTTCTTAATCTAATAAACAGAACAAATTAGTGGAAAAGCCTTTGGTTAATGAGGCCGTACTTCCTAAAAAATACTGACACACATTTGTATCATCTTTGGCTTGTGACCAGGCAGCCTAAAAGCCATCACCTTCACGCCACAGGGGCTGCTTTACTGTGTGCACAGCCTGGAGGTGGCAGGGACATCGCCTCATAGGAAACTGCCATCACGGTGGCTCCTGRGCCGTGCTTCTCTCCGCTCTTGGGAGAGGGAGCTGTTCCAGGAGAAATGGGTAGGAGGGAAACAGGGGGGCTGACCACTCCTCATTGCCAGGACTAGGGTACAGATAGCCCTGATGTGGCTTTCAGCCAGAAAGATTTGGGCAGCTGCTGGTCAGTGCACAGGGGTGGGCCAGGATTTGTGGGACCCAGGACCTGCACTGATGTTGCTCCAAAGAGTTTCAGATTTCTGGAAGGACTGAACGAAAACCCTCCTGGAAGGACTGAATGAAACCCCTCAAAAAGGACAGTATTGGTGCCTGGCAGTGTGATGCTCACTCCACGTGAAGGCGGAGCAGAAGATTGGAGACAAGAAACACCGCATGAGCCCAGGAGGAGAATTTTGCCTGGGGTTTTTACAGAACTAACAGCACTAAGTGAAGCTATGAAAGAGAGAATAAATAATCATCTCTGGTGGATGAAAGATGAACTCCAAAGCAGAAGATTTTAAATTAAAAAAAAAAAAAAGGAAAAAAAGGTTTGCTTCAAAAGAAGAGTAAAACACATATTCAGGAGTTCTGCTCCATTACTCAAAAGAAAACAAACTAGTGGTTCGACAATGCAGCTGAATGAAATCAAGTCTGAGATTTGTAGTTTCCTTTAGAGCAGACAATGATTCTAAATATAAGCATGAGAGGGCTGCGGAAGGATGGAGATCCACATCTTTTAGTGGAAGAGTAAATATTATCCAAAGCTGATTTATCTACTGGTGGATTCTTGTCTCACGCTAAAAGCATGAACTGTTTCTCAGGCAGCATGTTACCAAAAATTCCTCTAAGAAGAGACTGCTTTTTAAGTATTGCTTTAGATTTTACAAGTTGTCAATATATTGCCATTGCATTGTAAATATTAAATAAAAGCAGAAAGTGGAATTGTGACACTGTTCATTTTAGGCTTTGGAAAAWTAATTGGATATTAATTCTCCTCTAATAAATATATTAACAGATTCTTCTGCCTAATTCTTCATTTTCCTTCTTTTCCTGTGCTTTCATCTTTATCATTTCTCCATAGTCTTTTTGTCAGACTGACTTCCTTCTTTTGCTGGCCTTGCGTTTAGCTTYCTAATCTTACTCCTTTGCATTCTTAGCTGTATTATCCTATAACAGCCATTTTCTCACTCTTCCTCAAATCTTTCTTATCCATTTCAGTCTATCAAAATTCTCCAATTTTCCTTTTCCTTGTTTCAGATTTTTTTCCCCTCCTTTTCCTACTGGGCTGAAGGAGATGCCTATGAATTACTCTTCTGGGGTCCTATTAGGGCTCCTAGGGTTGACCTGGCAAAGCATCCATTTTCCGTTTAAGTAGAAAGAAGGTCCTCTGTGTGCACATGTGCCTATTTTTCCCTCCGCAGCCTTGCAGAGCAAATGACTGTCATGAAAGGTTCCTTCCCCATGGTTTGGCGGGGACTGACTTTGCCCTCCCCATAGGTGATGTTGTGGTTGTGAACACAAGCATCTGCAGGTCTTTGGTCTTCTGTTAAGTGGGGTGCTTGCCTTCCTGTGACTACTTCCAGGCAGCAGAAGGCAAGCACTGCCAGCAGTTTAAACGGAGGCACAGGGGCATTATTAATGTGAGAGAAAGGTGAGAAACATAATGAGAGAAAAAAAATGTATTGTAACACTTTGGGGCTCAAGATTCTTTTTAYCAAAACACAGGACTGGTGTCTAGGCCTTCATGTACTTTAATATATCAGTGKTTTTTGGGGGTCATATTTACAGTATATATACATTCTTTAATTTTTTTTAATTGAACTCACTGTTTCAGAAAACTGCACAGACCATTTATAAGGACAATAAGGTCTGCTCCCAACAGAAGTTTTAGCTAGTGGAACAATAAAGGCTCTAGTTTCACAAGATTTTGGATGGGCATAGGTTCTGTTTCATTATCAGTACTTAAAATTCACACAACAGAATACAGCATTTTCTAAAGGAACTTTTCCGTTTTTAAAGGACTTGCTACAGAGCTATCTTGATATAATCATAAGCAGTATGTCTTCTCAAAGATCCATACTAAATCGCTCCCTGTGCAAAAATTTAGAAAGCAGACAGACAAACAAACCCCCCAATGCATACAAAAGTAAATGAGACCCATAGATTCCTGCTCATATGAGCAGGAGCCAGGGAGAGGGGGGTTCAGACGCTCCTGGGGGAGAAGGGAGTTCCTACACTGTGTGACAGACGTGGCACAGGCAATGTGGAGCTGTTATGTCTCACGAGTAATCCYTTCCCTTCAACTCTTCCCTATCTGTCTGTCTTTTCTCTCTCGTCATTACAGTCCCATATCCCYGTCTTCTCTCTTTCCTGCTCTTGCTCCCCTACCTTCCACATGCTATCCCTTAATCCTCCCTTCCTGCTGGCATTTGCATTTTTCATTTATTTCATTTTTGGTGCTTTCTGGATTTCTTTTTTGGCCTGAGATTACAGTTCCTCTAGAAAAAAAAAATTAAAAAGATCATTTTGACTGGCTGTGWCAAGCTTTCTTCAGACATATGGATCTGTGTGTGTGTTTGTGTGTGTGCACAAGCGTGTGTGTGTGTATGCACGCCACAGGTCAGAGTCAGGCAACACTGGCAGCACCAGCTGTATTGGGGGTTACTGCCTCTCTCCTCAAGCTGTCCAGCTCATGTGAAAGCTGGCAGGTAGGAATGCTTTCTGGCACAACTGCAGCACAGTCTGGTTGGAAATTAAGCTTGATCCTACCTAGAGAGTTAAACTCTTGTTGTGATTGCTGTTTCAGTTTTGTTCTTCCCAAAGGAGAAGTGAGTGCTGTGCCAATCCCAAACAAGGTTATTTAAGGCATAGTCAGAGCTGTGCTTTGAGCTGCAGGTCTGCAGAGAAGAAAGTTGTTATTATAGCTGGAAGGGTTTTTTAAGGAACTGTGTCTTGGGAACCTGTTGTACAGATGATTATAAATGTAGATGACTTGCCTACTTAACAGGCCAGTACTGGATGCTAGGGCACTTAGGAAAGTGTGCATTTAAATTACATCTCAAGCCTTAGAAGATATTAAAAATTAAGGATCTATATGCTATGGAAAACACATCTATTGATTTGTGAATATTTTGTGTATTCCTGTTTTACAAAATAGGAATAAATTTATCTGTGAAGGGTAAATAGTAAAGTTACTACTACCATTGACCACTGACTATTTTTTTGGTATCTTTCAAGGCAAGCAACATTTTAATATAAATCAAATCCAGAAAGAGCATTTTACTAACTRTAAGTCTTCAATTCATGCAGTACATACATGTTCAACCTAAGGAGCAAAATGTGCTTTTATGTATGTAGTTCCTCACAGCTTTAGTGTTGATTTAAAAAGCTAGGTTGTCTGAATGAACACAATGAACAAGTCCAATTAAGCAAAAATTCCTGAGAAAATGAGGATAAATTGACTACAAAGAGATGTTAAAACTGATCCCTGTAGTGTTAAAAGGCATACAAATGGAGCAAGAGGCGTTTCTGTCTGAGAGATCAATGGAGATTTGTCACTGCCATGCAACATGATCAAATGGATGATAGAAGAACACGTCATAAGCCAAGAGCAACAAGCGTCACATTCCAATCTGTATTTTTGCCTGTGGAATTCAAGAAACATTTTATTTTAGAGATTGATAGACAGTTGTATGGTTTGAACTTAAAATGAGAAATATAGTCCCATGATTTTAATCAAGGAAATTAAATAAAAAATACTGAAATATRGATTTGAAAGGTTGGAAATATTAATTTCTAATTAGACAAACTCTAATTAGACTCTCTTCCTAGGCTTTGTCTAAATTTATTAATATTTCTTACAAGGAGAGATGGTGGCTTGTCAAATGTTGTCAGCCTGTCACAGAAARGTATACTCAAAGTAAAGCAAATCACAGACTCTGCAATTTTTTTAAATGTTTTATTATAAAGGATAGGAAATCAAATCTGTATTTTTTCAAACCCAGATAAATAAACAGTAAATATCATGCTTTTGATTTTAAATGTGTTTTGCCTTTTGCAATAGGATCTGCAAAAATGGCCTTCCTAACTTGGAGACCTGCAAAAATATATCTTTTGAGAATATGGAGGAAGACAGACCACATAAATTTGCACGTAAATGAAGACCATTTGAAAAAACTGCTGAAAACTGAGACAAAACAGCTCTGTGAAGAAATTGCTGAGTAAGGAGTAGTTTGGCAACTTATTCAGCAGAAAACAGCAAATTAACCCCTAGGCAAGATTATTTCAAATATATATATAAATATATACAAATACACAAAAACAAAGATCTTCCCACTTAAAACCAAACAAACGTCAAATTGTAACAAAAACAGAGAACCCTGTGGGGCCTTGTGATCTTTAAGAAGAGGTGTTAAAAAAATTCTAAGCAGTTTTTTTCTATTCCATAGAAATAAACTGTGAAAGAAAAAAAAAAAAAAAGAAAAAGAGGAAAAAAAAGCAGTTACTCTGTTATCATCACCCGTTAAAAAAGAATCAGATCTTTGTTGTGCCTGATCTCAGGAACAGTTTAATGTATGAAACAAAGCTACAAACAGACAAGCACAAAACTCACCACATTCAGATTTTGCGTGTCATGTTGGTCCCAATTTAATCAATGAGAATGTTACTTTTGATTTYGGTGGGATCAGGGTAAACTTTTTCCTTTTATGTATAGCAAAAGTAGAATGACTGCAAGCTGCTTTCCCAGATGGACTCTATTCATATGGCTAAATCACAAGGGGCTGTAAATGGGAAGAGTTGTCTCTAGGACCTCATGGGCCACCCAGCGACTTTGTTGCTTGTTATTATAGGAACTTTATTTTTCCAACAGTTGAAGTGTGCACCTTGTCCCACACTTCTGCAACATTTTAATATAACAAAATTACTTGTTAGCAACCTGTAAGCAGTCTTCTAAAGTTCTTTTAATATTTATATCCTTCTGAGGCTTTGYACCCTTTGAGTAGGGTCAGGGCTGCCTGTACAAATTAAATGACCATTGCAGGAAATATAAACATGCTATTTACAAGTTCACAATTCTTTATTTTCTATACAGTTCTGATGAGTATTTTTTATACTTGTAGCCTAAGCACTGTGTAGAACTGGCATGCTTCGGATATTCACAAAAATGTAATAAAAAAGTAAAATAATTAATGGTAAATTGTGCACATGCAAGGATACTGTAAAATGAATCCATTGCCTTAAGCTATGCATTTATGTAATTTTTATATACCCTAACAGTTTGCCTTCCTGTGTACTTTTGATGGAAATATTCCATGCAAAATCCCATATTTTCTTTAGGATAATATTTCACATTCTTTAAACCTTCCATTAATTTTTCTACATGACATTCAGACTGCCTTTAATGAAAGAAGGGAAAAACCTCAAAACATGGCTACTTTTGTTATCACACTATAAATCCTAGCTCAGGGATTATGCCAATTATCTGTTTTACCTCTACAGAGCAACTGAAGAATTTATGCTTATTACCCTTATCATTCTTCATACGTTTGACTCAGTTTATTTATGAGAAATATGTCTTTAAAGGGTTTAAACAAAAATAATATTGGCACAAGTTATTTGACTCTGGGATTAACATAAATCCATCCACCATTCAAATTCAGTTCATTTAAGAAAAACAATATTTGGAGTGGTCACCTTGAATGCTTTAAGATGAGTTTTAATAAAGGTGTCTTTCTCTATAATCCTTTCTCATGGGTATAATGTTGGCATTTCACTGCTGAATAACATTCTAAACAATAGACTGTGGTTGATACATTTCAGTTCTTCAAATTCTGATGTTGTTGCTGAATAATCTAGCATGTTTTTGAATCTTTTATTAAAAAAAAAAAAAAAGAAAAGAATGGACAGCCACTGAGAAGCACCAGATTCAGGCAGAATAACAAGATCCAGTTGTTCTTCTCTGGAAAATCATTGCAGCCACCTTCTAAACCAAGCCTCCCTCAGTCATCAAAATGTGGGGTGACTGTTGGAGAGTTCTTGCAGATTATGGAGTGATAATGAAGAGACTTTGCATCATCCCTACATGTTGCTTTCAAGAAGCCCTTCACCTTTTACCTTCAGACTGTGATAGTGGTGCTCCTGAGGGCAGTGTTGTCCTCGTTTGTTCTGGGATCCACCACTGAATGCCTTTAAAAATCCAAGGGGCGAATCATCATGGTGGTGGAGCGCAAGGAGTAGCTGGGGCCTTTGAAGTAATGCCACTTGATGCCGTTGAGCTTTCCATGGTTTTGCCCAGCTGTGTAGAACATCCCATTGAGATTGGAGGGGCCGCAGGCATCAAACCACCACCCTGAAAACATTAAGACAAATAGACAAAATGCAAGTGCACTAAGTATTTTGTTTTATAGGTTTAGATGATTAGCAAATTCTGGTATTTCCAGGCTTATAAACACTCCTGGTGTGGTGGTGGTGGTGGGTATTTTCATATTTTCCCTTTTTTGCTCTTTTGGCCATTCTGCAGCCAGTGGTGCTGGAGAATGCACAGTTGCATTTACAGARTTGGAGAAGTATTTAAGTCCCAACTCATTCTGTCTTTACATGCAGTATGTGAATCAAGAACAAGAACAACAAAGACAAATAAACTGCTTTGCATATTTAGGCAGTATTACAGTTCACCCATCTCTTGTAAACCTCAGAAAAAGACTATAATTGGTAAGTATTTTGTATAATTTCACTTGTCTGGTTATTTTGAGTATAAGCATGGTTTAATTTTATTTACTGGTCCTTTTCTGTTTCTTTAACTGTGATTGCTCAATTGCTCAGACAGTTTGCTTTTGCTCTCAGGTTAGATGTTCTTAGCAAACATGGGTTATGATTATGGTGGTGCTGCCCTGTTATAGTAATTACAATATTATAGTACTAGATAATCGGTATTCAKAATGGTGTACAAGGAGACAAGTAGACTCTTTCTTTAAGACTTATGATAAATTTAGAAACAAGATTCAGCAAATTAATAGAAGGACTAAGTGAAGAAGACAATTATAACAGTGCAAGATGCTGACAGTCAGAATACCTATATGCATGGATAGATGATTTAGATGATTATCTGAGTGCGCATGCATTTAGGTGACAGAATGGTCAACTTCAATCAAGGTATATTCATTGCATGTACGGTTTGGACCAGAACAGTGACATTCAATCCTTAATCTTATTGTTTTGAATGGGAAAACCTATATTAAATCTTGAGCCTCCTAATCTTGATCTTGAAATGTGCCAAATGCTTTTGGGTCAGCAGTGTCAGGAGGGTCCTCACTCAGATCCATCTGACATTTGCTGACTTCTCTGCAAAGCCTCTGAGCAAGTTCACACCTGGCACTTAGAAAACTGACACAAGTACATTCAATTTTTTATTTTTTTTTTAAAGGGGATTTGTGGGCACTTTATTTACATGTCTACAGGTAGCAGAAAATTACTAGTTACCTGACTATCACTGACTACAAAAAGATATTAATAATATTACTGATTGATATCAAAGTTAGGTTTAGAAAGTTGCTAACTGCCTTTTCTGCCCCTCTACCCTGCCTTCTCTCTCCCGGCAAGATGCAGCTTCCTACTCATTAACCCTTTGAACTCTGTGTGCAATTGTATATATTTTATTCTATTGGAAAGACAGGGCAAGAAATGTCTTGCCCAGATGCTTGTGCTCCTAGTGCACTGCTCCAGCAGCTGCATTGTAAGACTGTCCTGAAAAGTGAGGTGACACAGATTTAGAAAAAACACCAGACCTTTGCTTTCTGAGGGCAAACCAGCAATCTGGTTTACAGAATGGCCCTGTGAACAGTTGTGTTGGCATAACTGGAGGAGTAGTAAACTGAGAAGTTAGGATAAAAAAAGAAGTGTAACAGCTCAGAAACTTTTCAACCTGAGTTTTCTGCCAAAGAAAATGCATGTAGAGCCATACCTCCACCTTTGTGAGTGCTCTGTTAATATAGCGCTGACAATAAACCAGAAATATTTATCAAGTACTTGTGAATATTACTAACAATGACAGAGGTTTTGCTACCATTTGTATGAYTGAATGCAGAAAATTCAAACTTGCTAGAAGCGTAGGTTTGGTTGCAAACTATGCAAAACATCATCTCACCTTTAGACTTCTGCAGTGAAGATATGTATATATGTCTTTAACCAATGGAGAAAATGGAGTTAGTGGTGAAATACAGTGTGAATCTTCAGATCTATTTTAAATTGTTGCTTTAAGATGAAATTAATCAGTCAACTCTCTTGTCTACGTCCCCAAGACCTTTTCTTGTTAAGGTGAATTTTAGATTGCCACAGGAGTTAGAGTTTTAAGGAAAACTCCAAATAACATGAAACTTGGCAACACTGAGATTACAGAACACAAACTGACAAAGATAAACTAGGTGACATGCTGACTCCACTGAAAGTAATGGAGTTTTGCTGTACATCTTGATGGGAATAGAAATTCTCTCCAACACGTCACGGGGTATCTATGTAATGTAACAGAAAGATGCTTAGTTCAGACTGAGGAAAGCAGAATGAATCCCCAGACTGCAAAGAGCTAATAATCCCAATGTCAAAATTATATTAACCTCAATGGCTAGGAGCTCTATTTGTCAGAAAGATTTCTGCTAGGGTTTTTCCATAGTTAGACCTCTGTGAATCTTTGAGACAGGTCTTATTCAACTTTCCATGTAATATGGTTGTACTGAACATTTGCCTTCATGTATGAAGGCAAGTAAAATCATAAAAATCAGGTGTGGCTTTTGCTTTTGGTGGTTAAATGCCACTTTATTTTAAGAAGTTATTTCAGCCTGCACATTGCAGTGTTTTAATCTTCCCAGGACCCACTGCAAACCTTTTTCAAGCACCACCGGTAGTGGCAAACATCATCTAGCAAGTGGCTACTGAATTCTGCAGGTGTCACTGTGGACTGAAATGCAGAATTTTAAATTTTTAGTGTGTTTCCCACTCTGACTTCTGGAAATGGAATTAAACTGTGAGAAGCTCCTTTTAGACAATGTTCATTGCCCTAGTGAATCCTCCAATTTCATCATATTCGGTGGTTAGCCTTTGACCTACCTATAATGCATGCATTTTGTGAAGGTATTTTAAACTATGCCTTGCTACTGCTGATATGATATTGACCGTGATTAGCCTTCAGATCCAGTACTTACTCTGTCCTTTGTATTCAGATCCATGTAATTTATATTTCTAGTCTTGTAAAGTAATTTCTTAGATTTTGGATAATACTTAGTGGGCTTTTTTCAGAAGTAACACTTCATAATGAAATCTTGAGGGAAGAATTTATGCCAGATAAATTCTGGCAAACTTCTATYTTGATACAATTGACCTCCTTTTGATTACAATGTTATACCTAAGGGGGCAATAACCAAAGAAAGAGAAAGCTGTACAGCTGATGTTTCACTGTAACCAGAGTATAATCTTGTAGAAACTTAAGACAAAGTTAAACAGAGAAAATCTAATCCTCATTTTTCAAAGCTGGAACACAGATGCAGCTGGGTTCTGTTTACGGTGTTGGGATGAAGACATGGCAAGCTGTGCTAGTTACCATTTCATCTTAAAGGAACAGCAATAGATGCATAAATGGCCTTTTCGGGGAGAAGGTTTTCAGTGGTGCCCTACAAAATCTATGTTAAAAATGGAATGAGTCAAAGAAACACAGAATTTTAGAAACATTTTGTAAGGACCTCCTCAAATCTCTCCTCGTAGATTTCTTCTAAATAAATACTTCTTTCAAAATGTGTTTTAAAGGGGATCTTTTTTTTTTCTACTATACTCTTCTTGTTAGTGAGACTGTATGATTCTTTTTAAAGATGTTTCCTAATACTACATTAAAATGTTGGGTTCACTTTCTCTCTGTCTTTCTTTTTTTAAGTGTTTTTTTTCCCTCCATATGGTTATTCCTCTCCATCCTCCCCTGCACTCCTCTAAAAGCTCTTCATTCCCTATAGGGCCTCAGATTATCAGAAGACTTCCTACAGCATGTCTCAACACCAAAATCCACATCTTTGAATGGATGCAAATGTTTTTTCAGACACCTTGTGTATTGGGGAAAGAGGAATGGGAGCAGTGACTTTCTTGGTAGCTATGAGGAAGTGGGGGAACATAAAACAGAGGTTTCTGAAAGAGATACCTACAACACTGCCATTGCAGAAAACACGAAATAAAGCAGCTCCAGAGCTGTGAGACGGTCTGACCCAAGGAAAGACTCCCAGTAGCTAGATGTTGGCTTATTCCCTGGAGCTCACAGGATTTTCCTCCCATGAAGAATCTTGTTTATTTTTAATTACAAGGTAACGGCTTTCCCAAATAAGTATATCAAGTCTTCTCTGAATAGCAGTAAGATTTCAACCTCAGAGATAACTTTTGGCAATGATTTCCATGGGATATTTGAATCGTGCATGAGAATCATGAAAGGTGGGCATTATAGGAAAAAACAACAGAAGCAAAATTTTAAAGTGGCTAATGAAGTGGTAAAGGGAAGGCTTTCATGAGAAGGTTAAGAGAGTTTTTGTTCAGAAACACAGGTAGTTTCTTCAAGTTGTTGTGATCATGAAGTCACTAACTGTTCATTTGAACTGAGGGTAGTTCAGTCTTTTGAGGTTAGCCCACCTCTAACAATTTGTATAGTACAAGCAGCACTACCATCTCTGTTTGCAATAAAAATCCTTAGGTCAAAAAGTATATTGTCCAAACAAAAAATAATTTAGATAATACATTGATAAGTTGTTTGAAAGTTCAGCTATACAAATAAACATGAATCCTCACCAAGAACAGCTGCTCTTCTGGAGCAGTTAAAGCATGCTCACGCTTTGTGGACTCTTACGYTTTGGTCTTTAATCAGTGTTGCTATTACCTCTGGGAAGTTGTTAAAATTCATGTGAGGTCTTTTCATTAAATAAATGTATTTTGAATGCTTCAGTCTACTTCAGCCACCTATCACCAGATAGTTCAGCTCCACAGACCTGCTTGTACTATATCTTTAGCCGAATATGAAAGYATATCAAGATAATTTCTACAAATTCTTGCAAAAAAGTACCTAATAAAGGAACGTTGCTCAAATGAATAATGATATTACAAGAAAAAAATACGGCCATCTTTATAATGGTTTTCTGAAGTCAAAAGTATAATTTTTATATGATAGAATCTTCTTTGTCAAAAGCAACATAAAAAAGGCTTTTGAATGCCAAAGCTAACAGCTTTCCTTTTTTGGCTTGTTGTATAATTTGTAATTAAGCATCTATATATGTAAAAAACTTTGTTAGTAACCTAGTGCTCATCAATTCATGAATGCATTGTAAATCTAGCATGCATTGGAAACTTGCTAAGGATCGCTCAGGTTTGATGAGAGGTTCTTAGTTGCCTTTTACATACTACAATAGCTGTCTAAACCCTGCACATTTGATGGCAGACCCTTTCTTCACACATCTGTCTCTGCTCTCCCTCCTCTGTACACTGAATGCCTCCAAATGAAGTAAGATCAATACAATCCATTCAATAATATCCAAAGTATGTTCGAAAGGTACATTTGTATGGATTTATGGGATAAAGAGATCTTATGAAAAGCCAACATTTATTTCTAGCCCTCTGGGTTTGTCCATAAAATTTAGTGCATTTGGCAACAAAGCCAATAAGAACAATTTTTAATGCAAAAATATTGAAATAGTCTTCATTGTTCAAAAGACATAACAATTTATTTTATGAAAGATTTCAATGTTCCTGACATTCTGTACTTTAAAGAAGTTAGATGGCAATACTTAGGCTCTGCTTGACTTTGCATTGGTAACTTCTCAGCTAGAAGGTTGGGTGCAGTTTTGGATGACACCTCAAGCTATATGTGGATCCACTGGACAGAGTCCAAAAGAGTGAATGTAAGAGGAAAGATTTAGGGTTGTTTAGTCCAGAATTCAAAAGACAGATTGCCAACAATCTCAAATTCATAAAAAATCTGCTGAAAAAAGCAGATTTTCAAAGGAATGCAAAGGAATGGTCTATTCTTTCCAGTAATGGAGACTAGGACAAGATGGAACACACTTAAATTATCATAGAATTAATTTAGTCAACAAGTAAAGATTTCTTACATTAAGTGTAGCCAAACCCAGTAACAGATTATATKATGAGAATGAATCTCTATCACTACAAATTTTGAAGATGAACAGAAGGACAGAAATAAATAGGTAGAGAAGAGCTTGTCTTGGAAAGGGACTAAATGACCCCTGGAAGTCATTTCCAGGCCTATGTTCTTTTATTCATTAGAGTATTGGATAGATCAGACTATCACTTAGAAATTGGTATTTGACATTCTGAAGGTTAAATCAGAATTTAGCCGTCAAGATATAAGATGAAAAGGCATTAGCTTTTCATATCAACTGGATAACACAGTCCTTTTTATAAGGACCTTTTTATGAGGTAAAAATAACATTAAACTTACAGACTGGTGACCATGTTCTGACCTAAATATATCAACAGAATCATTTTTAAGTTAGTCCCTTCTTGGTGTTCTCCTAATACTTTATTACTATTGCCCATACTTAACCCTGATAAACACAGCGATATAGTAATGATTTTGTTAAAAGTATTGAGTAGTCATACGTCTAATGAAATATTTCTAATATTTCTAGCACAAAACAAATAATATTCCAATCACTTCTTACCTGCATGGTGGTTGTATTTTTCTATCAGAATGTTAGACAATATAAATGATACTTCATGAATGGTGTTTTATAAGTAATTCTTTATGAAATCAACAATATGCATAAAACCTAAAAACTGATGCTTTGCTATGTAAGTAGATGTATATCCAGGGGTTCCAGTTGGATACTTTTAAGTGTGCTGAGGTTGCTACTTTCAAAGTTTTTGTTTCAAACAAAATATAAGAGAAACATTGGCTTTTTCTATTTGGATAATGCACRGGCAGATTTCTATATTCAGTCATGACAAGAATCCTCCATACCATTCTTGCCAGAGATTCATAAAATTCACCACTTGGAGAAAAAAGCGGTGAAACAGCAGGCAATGAGTGCACCACTGTTTGGGATTGTCATTGAGCAGTCTCTCACTTAATAGATGACAAATCCATTGAGGATTACTAAATACATGGGAACTCTCTCTGACTCGGGAAGCCCCTGAGATGCAAAAGATACTGGGAAAATACTCAGGGGAAGTATCATTTATTTGCATTTTTCTTATGCCYGTACTGAGGCATCTGCTGCTGACTGCTGTCAGAGACAAGAGACTGGGGCTGGATGGACCTCTGCTTCCAGTAAAATAAAAAGAAGTTATTATTTCAATAATTCTATGCTTTTTCAATACTAGCAAGACATCTAGAAAGTCTCCCTGTCACTCTGTCAAACTATTTCAGGGATCTGAAGTTTAGCAATGTTCTCATTTATCACCTGAAGCCAGGTAAATGCCTGTGTGAACACCTCACAGAGCAGCCAATGCAGGACAAAGCAAATCACCTTAAGACTCTTTCACTATGAGCCAAGTTACCATAAGTCACTTTCCAGCGATAGAAAACAATTGCACAAACCATTCCTGGGGCTCAGGTGGTATCCTGGCGAGATGCTCTAACTTGGCCTTGTGCCCACGAATCTGATCCAGAGATGTTAAGTGCTCTTCTATTGGAAATCTATCTATATCTGAAGTGCCTTGGATATCTACTCAGTGCTTCATTCTRGTGACAGTTTGTTACATTTTAAGTGCTGTTTCTTGCAAAAAGCTGTGTATGTAGCTCACTGGGGTAGTCTTCAGAATAATGCTTGAAATGATATGGGGGTATAACCTTTTGTTCAGTTTACTGGCCTGAGATATTGTACCAGTTCTTAACAGATATTTTCATGATATAAAAATTTCTTATTATTTTGACAAATATAAAGTTTAAATGAAGAATTTATTTGAATAAATATGCTTTGTCTCCCTTTAAAGTAAACCAACCATGCTTAGTTTAAATTTTCCAAGGTACAAAAAAGCAGCTAAAACATTTAACTACCATGTAAAGTTCACAAGCGCTAGGAATCTAGTTCATGCATGTACTTTTGAAACCATTCCCTAAAATCAAAGTTAAGATAGAGTCAAGTAGCATAGCATGGCTCTTGAAGGGACAAGAAACACAAACACACAAAACTCTGTTGATGCTACTGTATTATTCTCCAGTATTTAATTTCTTACTCTGGGGAAGAGGGAGGAGAAAAAGGAGGAGAGAGAATAATAGTTTTGATATAGACCAAATAAAACTGACAACTAGTAAGATCACAGAGAGAAATGTGTGTTTTCCTTACATTTTTATTTTCAGCCTTGACTATAACCATATCACAGTTTTGAGCTTCAGCTTATCTCAGCCTTTACTCCTGACATAAATATATTCAGTTCACCTCATAGAGATAACAGGCTCACCCAAACTGTCAAGATAGCTAGAAACCTGCCTGTAGATTTCATATCATTCATCATTAAAGAGCTCTCTGTGCTATTGCCAAAACTAACAGAGAGTCTGATAATTTTTGGGAAAAAAAAAGAGGTTTTCCAAAAGCTGTTATCGTTGCTACTTTTCTTAATTAGTCTTTGTCTGTGGTACAAAACAGAAATCTACTCACTAAACAACTGTTTTGGTATTTAATTCAATTGCCGATATTTCTCAAGGAATGAGAAAGTCACTTCGAGGAGTAAAGCGTAGCAGAGTGTTTGAGGGGAACTCTAGCATGATTAAAGTCTTTCTCTTCTTGAAGAACTACAAGTTACTCAGTGCTGTACAGCCTACCTCCAAAAGACTAGTACTGAAAGCCTACTGCAAAAGACTAGACTCATCTATCTTCAAAGGCTAGCTACATCTCCTTCTACTCTGCAGTGCTTTGTTCTATTTGTGGTTTCCTCAGCCTTTGGTAATTCTCCCTCTTCCTCCTTATTCCTTTCATTTACTACCAGTATATTCCAATATGTGGTTTTGCTGTTGATTTACAGGACTGCTGCARCAAAATATATGTGAAGCTTGTGGAATAGTTGTTCAACAGCAGGCTGACCTTAGCGGGGCATTGACCTGCCATAGAAGTCAGGGCAGAAAAATAAACAAAACCCTCAGCTCCCAGAATTAGCTGTCTGGGAGCAGAGGTATTTCCAGGCAGCTCGGACACATGAATGAGTCTGCACTTCAGCACAAATACAACTCACATTTAAGAGCTTCTCACTATAATCTGGCCTGCCCTGGAAGTAAAACAATTTAGCATGGTCTCTAAAGGGAAAGGTCAACAGTTTTAATTAAAATAAACTATTGACTTCTTATCCATTATCTGTCTCCAGAATTACCTGGTTAGGCTCTTTTTTTATAGAAATAGAAAGGTAGTGTCTGATCACCTGTCTACTGGAAGAAGTTTCCCATGCTCACTTTTAATAAGATAGTGCTAGAGGAAGTTAGGAAAATTTGAAAAATCGTCTCCTTAAAGACTTTCCCAACTGGGTCATTTCCAATCAGCAAAAGAGAATGAGGAGCTAGGTTGTGCATTTGATATAAATTCCGAGTGATGGGAACCCATCTTCTGTTAGCAGATGATAGCTTTAGAGGCTCATATATGCCTGAATGTGGCCTGAGCTGGATTCAGTCAGAGTGACAGTAACCACAAATAATATCAGTTTAACAGTCTGATCCAAAATAGTGAATAATTTATATACTATAGGATTTTTTCCAGGAAAGTCAGAAATCATTGAGGGAGAGCCTCCGAAGAAGATCAGATGTGAAGATAAGGGCCATTCTTGGTCATACAGTCAATGAACCAAAGAATCCCAATTTAAGCTTTCTGCTTTAATGTAGTGTCCTAGAGATAAAAATGAGCTTGCCCATATAGGGACTAGGAATAAGCATCATTTGCCAGATAAAAGTTCTCACTCTTGTGCAGAGCTTTAGGTGTCTGTATGAGGAGATAATCTCAGATATTCCTSCTCTGCATTGGAGGGAACAAATATCAGCCATATACGTTACACTTGCTGGCAGTCAGATTGACTTGGTGCTTTAAACTGTCCCAGTGTAACTTCTCTGTGCTCTCCCCCACCTCGACTCTTCTTTCTTTCCTTCTGCAGCTTGACTCAGCTTACTAAGGATAGTTTTAAATCTTCCAGAAGAGCTAAGTGCCACAATTTGAACAGGGGGTTGCAGGTCTAGTCTTTCACAGGTGAGTGAATTAGCCATTACTATGTCTATATGTCTATATGTATTATGTCTATATGTATTATGCTCGTATAAGACAGAAAGCTGAATCACTGTAATTATTTCAATAACAGAATCGCACTCCTAAGTGAAATAGATAATATATTGCAAGTCCAGATTCTGATTATTTTTAAACTTTACCTTCTATTATCTATTTTCCTGCATTTTCTCTCTTCTTTTTCTGGCCGATTCTCCCACTTCCCACAAAGTTCTTTTCCCCTTCTTCATGTCTTATCTTCTTCTCTCTTACTTTGCCTTTCTTGCCTCAACAATAACACTGACATGCTTTCCCCCTTGACATTCTTGCCACAGCTTCAGTGCAGAAGTATACTGACTGCATCTCTGAATAATCCCTTCCCTGCTGATAGGAATCTTGAGGTATTGGCACTACCACAATATATACACAGAAAAGAGTAGGAGTAATCATAATAAAAGGAATTTTCACACAGTACTTACACATCCATGAATGCAACTTCATCCATGGCTGCTTTAGGAAACCAGAGTAGGTTCTTACCAATGTACCACATATTTTCAGAGTTGTTGTACTCACCTCCAGTCAACATGAGAGCACATTTACACATGCAGTTGTCATTGTCAGCATCTTTTGTACTGAATTCAGCACCATGTAAGATCAGGCTACTCTGTTTTCCAGCTGTTCCACTGTGACCTTTTAAATAAAGCCTGAAACAGCAAGAGAAAACAATCAGTGTCACCAAAAAGAAAAACAAAAGATCCAGATCTCTTTCCACGTCAGGTTTGCCTTGTATGAAGTACACTCACAAAATTCAGAAATGTCTTGTGTTTTGGCTCAATCTCTTTGTTGTTTCAGGTGTAAAATGGGGACATTGAGGGTTTTTCAATGTATCTGTAGTAGCACATTGTCCCTGCCCCAGAGCAGAACTGAGCACAAGGAATCTGCACTGGAAAATGCAACAAAGTGGAGGGCATCAGAGACAGAAAAGAGAATGAGGAGAGGTGCCCAGAGATCTGGAATATATTGACAGAATAATTGAGTATTTGAGTAGCTGCTCTCTTTACTGTGGCACAGAAACAGCACTTCCAGTTAACAGCAGCCACGTTATTAATCCCTGGGCTCGAAAGAGGATTTCAGCAGTTTCAGAATTTTTAATTCCACCAGTTACAGCACAAGCCAGCAACCCAGTTCTGCCAAAGCTGTCTCTGAGTGATGAATGGAGAATAACTTAGAGTTCAAGCCACAAAAGTCTTCATGATTTGCAATGCTAAATATCCCTTTTCTTAAGGAGCCTTGTCAACTAGTTGAAACCACAACCATGAGCTAGGAGCCTGAGCCCAGCTCCAGCAAGTAACAGAGCRTTTGTGGTGCTCCGTGCTATAATGCCCAAAGCCAAGCATTCCAGCTCCAGGGATGCTGGACGGAGTACCTCTGTCCCAGCAAGGAAACACTGGGGCCCTGGGCACGTCTGACCTGAGTTCACAATTGCGGGGACATGGACAAGAAAATGCTGAAGAGAGTGAAGAGAGAAGAGAAGAGAAGAGAAGAGAAGAGAAGAGAAGAGAAGAGAAGAGAAGAGAAGAGAAGAGAGGAGAGGAGAGGAGAGGAGAGGAGAGGAGAGGAGAGGAGAGGAGAGAAAAGAGAAGAGAAGAGAAGAGAAGAGATGATACGAGACGAGACGAGACGAGACGAGACGAGACGAGACGAGACGAGACGAGACGAGAAGAGAAGAGAAGAGAAGAGAAGAGAAGAGAAGAGAAGAGAAGAGAAGAGAAGAGAAGAGACGAGACGAGAAGAGAAAAGAGAAGAGGTTGCACACTATGGTTTCCCTTGCCTCTGCTTAAGCATCTCTGAGAGACAGACATCACTGGGAGATGGATGCTCACAGCAAAAACTACTTCCTGTACACAGCTACCTACATCAGACATCTGACCAGTATGTTCTTGTTTTTTTCATAAAACATTGCTGGAAGAGGAATGCGTCCTTTGTCATAATAGCTTCATATGCAGGAAGGAGGAGACAGGATCTCAGTGCSTATTAGAGAAATATGAAGCCATAATCCTTACATCCCAGGAGCAAGCCCTAGCCACTGGAGCAAGAGAAAGAGGAAAGAGCATCCCTCACCAGTCTCACTGAAGATGTACAGGCAGGAATACATAACCAAGATTTGGTATCTACTGCGATAGACTTCTCCACTGAAGAGAAGGCGAGAAACATCAGTTCTGTTTCTTCTAGGGTTATTGAAGAGAGACGAGTATATATTTTAGATATCGAATGTAAAATGCATAAGAAGCCACAGGAGCAGGAGCAGGACTTATGTGTGTAAAGCAGGAGAGATGTCTCTTTCTCTATGGGATTTACASCTGGGAGTCCTATCCTAGAAAATGCCTTCCCAACTTCTCCCACAAACACAGTGAACAAGGAGAGCAGTTATATCACTGATTGTTGTTGCTGCCTCTTAGATTATTCTTGTATTTTTATCCAATGACTTTGGATGAATAAAAAAGTAAATGCCTTTACCAGAGTGTCATTCCTCCATTTGTTTAGACGGAAGATAGATAATTTGCTGCAAAGTGGTCACAGTGTTAACAGCAGGAGTAGAGACCATCCCTAACCCATTCTAGTCTACACAGTAGTAGTTAATTGGCATTTTTCTGAGATGAGAAGAGACTGTCCCCCAGACTGAGATTTAAATAAAACCCAGTTCTCCCACAGAACTTTGGGTTTGGAGCTCTGCTTATGAAAGGGAGGAGAAGGGGCACATAACCACCATATGGCAGCTTTCTTTAACCAAGTGCATGGCTGCTGAATTTTTTTTTTTGTTTGTTTGKTTTTTTTTTGCATGCATCTGTGGGTGGATATTAGATCCAAACAAAGCCAATCTGATTAAATTCATCACAGAAACTCATTACAGAAAAGCCTCTTCTGGATATCGCAGTGAGGTTACTAAGCCCTCTCAAGATGTGAAGACACAGAACCAGCACTTGGGGCTCTAGAGAGTCTGAGATTCACACTTTCAGATTGACTTAAACTTTTCCTAATTTTCAGTGAAATTCTTTCTATATGTTCTTTCTCTGTCTTTAAAAATTGAGACAATAGATGCTAAGCATGAACATGTTAAAATAAAAATTTATTAAGAAAAGAGAACTGTCAGAGCTATCCTTCCAAAGTAGTTACACTGCCTACCTTCATTTGATTTTAATGTTGCATGTCACCTGATCTGAGCCTTTGGACCTAATCCTTAGAGTAAATTTCATATATAGATAAGTACACACACATACACATATAAAAATTCTTGGATTAAATTTAAATACCATGGATAGTCAAATACCCTCGGATAGCACAAAAATGGATAAGGCAAAGTGTGACCCTCAATAAAAGATCATGAAGATTCTTAGAAATTTAACAAGGAACAACCTAGCAACAGGAATCCAGGGAGGTCATTGCATTATGCTATTGTCCAATCACAGTCGCAATTAGCCCATAATTACCATGTTACTCTATCAAAGGATGCTTGTATTAGACAAGATTACTCTAAGATCTGTCTTTGCTCATGTTCATTTCTTTGTTCCATAGAAACGAAAGGCTGGAATTGATCCCATCTTCATTCATTGGACTTTTGTCTCRTTTTGCAACCTGTGCCTAGTTTTTTTCAGAACAAAATAATCTTCTCTGAGGTTGTGTTGATAGAAAAATTACTTTGTCACATGATCTCTACAATCTGATTTTAAATGGCCATACATCCTCACTATATCAGCAACACCAAAGCCTCATAAAGCCAGTATAAAAGAGAAATGCTGTTCACTTAAATCAGAAAGACAATGCTAGCCAGATCTTTTTATTAACAATCAACACTATAAAACCCACTTAGTCCAATAAAAAAAAAATCATATCATGTAACAAAACAATAAAAAAATGAATAATACTTGGTGTGTAATGTTTTCCCCACGGGGGGAGGGCATTAGGATTATTTACAAGCTCATACTCTTGCCCTGATATTTTATAAACATTCCACTCAGCACAGATTCAAATCTTGCTAGTTATGTTTGACTTTCCCTCAACACCATTTGTCTAGTAGGTCTCCAGTGACTTYAAAAGGATAAAGATTAGCTTAGTTCTAAATTCTAGTAGACCTACCATATTGCAGCAGTGTATAGATGAACCACAGGGTGAAACAGTAATCCTCTTGCTTTGGGCCTTTCTACCTGAATTGGCATTGCCCAACAGTTGGGAAAAAATGACACTGCAAAGCTGGCACTACTTTAGGCCAAAATCAGGTGTCAATCAAAAAATCGAATCGGTCCTGAAGCAGTCAGTTCTTTTTCTGAGCTTCAGTTCAAGCCATATGGGTCCAAACTAGCCTGGCTTGAGATAACAAGTGTGCATAGCTCTAGGACAACTGATGAGCCTGCTAGCTCCCAGGCAGCAGTAGATATCCTACCACTTAGACTTAGTTAATTTTTTAGTATTCTCAGATTCAGACTGGTAGGATTGAACCTTTAAAATATACTCCAAATAACTACCAGGACATAATTTCCCTCCCTTAGGAAAGATGGCGATTCAGGGTAGAGTTTCTCTTGGTTGTTCTTGAAGGAGACAAAGGAAAGGAAGTTAAAAATAAAAAGCAACTAATTTGAGCCAAAAGTCAAGGAGCAGTTTCAGGACTACATCTCCAGTCTTCCCACTTGTTCACAGCAGGAAAATCCTGAAGATCAAGGAAAGCAGTGGAAACACGGCTCAGATTTACAAATTAGCAGGGAAAATAAGCAAGAAGTCTACTTTATCTGCATATGGTGGAATTAAAATACCAACAAATAAGCACTAGCAAGTAAATAATAAGTAGGAGTAAGAGAAATACTGCATGTGTATATTAAGTTTTGAGGTCTTATAATGACATTTTTATGAAATTCTAAAATCACTATGAGGAACATAGCACCTGATAGCATTCATTTAGAGACTAGCAGCTCTCTGAGCTGATGTACTTAAGAAGAAACAGYACATTTAAAAAAAAAATTCCAACTGTTACCTCTTATCTAGCATGAGTGTTAGAAATTCCCTCTGCATTTTTTCCATGTGATATTATAGCAATGGCAGCTTGGGATCTAGACACACAGATGGTGAGGAAGAACTCTATTAAGAATGTTTTGCTTTTCACCATTCCTACTGCGTGACACAACTTGACTATTTGCAGTCCCTTGAAACCAAAGCAAGGTATATTGTGTGGAAMGAATTATTCTAAAAATACTACATAAACAACTGCAGGGAAGCCTGAAAAGCCATTTCAAATTTACACCAGAAAGTTTTCCTTTTGAAATGACTAGATCACCTGGAATTCTTCTTTCAAATATATATAGCTTAGCTGTGTTCACACCATGTTTGATGAGTTTAACCAATGAACCTGGGATAATTCCAAATAAATTCCAAAAACATTTGTATATTTCTGCAACATGCAGTTATGAAAATTGCAACATACAGAATGAGATATTAAAAAAATTTAAGAAAAAAATGCAACCATAAATCCATGTGAAAAAGTTGTGTGCTAAATATTATTAAAAGTGTAGGAAATGGTTTCTGCTTCAGTGCTTGCATATAGAGTACCTGACCTTAGAATTTCTATTTATCTATTTATTTTTACTAGAACTAGTGAGAGGTCTGTAGGATTGTGGTGCTGCATTCCTTACCCCCCTCTTTTCCTGGGCCACTCTATGATCTCAGAAACTCCTGAAGAACTTTGGCCTTTGTGTAATGAGTTGGGCAGTGAAGCATCCCTTGACTGTACCCAGAAATCTTGCATGGCTGAAGTGGAACAACTTGCATGGGAACAACTAACCATACTAGAACTCCTGTTACCTAACCCAGTTGGGGGACGAAACTGGGGATAATTCGTCATCCCCTGACACCCATATCTGAGTCGTAACCCGAGTGGAACGGCACCACTGTTGCTGAAACTACCACCTTGGAGTGTGGCTAGTATAGAAGTTTACGGATGACTAAAGCCAATCATCTTGCAAACCTATAAACAGTGGTCCTAAGTGAGACTCTTTGAGCTCTCCTGGACCACAGTGGGCTGCGTCCAGAGTCTCCCTCTGAGTAGGATGCCTCTCAGAGTTTGCAAACTCTTGAGTTTGGGATATTTGGAGGACCATCAGAACCTGGGCTGAAACACTCCTTGGCTGAGACACTTCTCAGGGCTCAACCCTTTGCCTGTTGAGAAATGCCAAGACATTTAACGTGAGTATTTCACGAAACTCAAGCGGGATTTTTAACAGGTACCTTTATCTAGCTTTAGGCCTTTATAAATTTATGTAGCTTTGGGCCCTGATGTGTGAATTGATCTAGATCTCTTGTGTGTGTGTGTGTGTTTGTGTGTATTGGTTTAGACAACCAGTAATAAGCATAATCTGTAATCAAGTCACTTTAGCAATTGTAGTAAACTTGATTAACTCACTTTTTGTAACTGCTAAATTAGTCAATGATTAAGTGCTGTTAAAAATCTTGTGATCTACCTCAAAACTGTGAATGAACTCTAAACTGCTGCTAAACACATATAATCCCTTAGGCATAAACCGTTGATCAAGTCTGAGACTAGGGGTAGATCCAGCTGCACCTAGGCTCCTTTCTGAGAAGGAGTTTAGAAATCAAGGGGGTCTACTCTGAGCCTCRTGACTCAACGGGAGGGTCTCCTTATCCCTTTTGTATTAGACACAAACCGTTATCCAAGTCTGAGACTAAGATTGGATCCAGCCGGGTCTTCTCTGAACCTCGTGACTCAACGGGAGGGTCTTCCTTACCCTTTTTGTCCTCGGTCTTTCTATAAATCATTCCAACACAACTCTGACACTATTTTCCCTGTGTATACTAAATCCGTGTAATGAGTAATAGAGTGAACCTTGCCATCGAATTCTGTTAAGTCACGCTTTTATAAATTTCTATTAAAATCACTTTTGCTGATACCTTTGCCAGTGATTCTTTAAGCGGCTTCAAAAACACTCATTCACGACAAGGACTCCCAGAATTTAATGTTAACTACTTCTTTCTCTAAATTTTTTCTGTTAGAGTCATTAGAGATCACTAAGTCCTTCATTTAAAGCAGTCCCTCAATGAAATAGCTAAGAAGTCATATCCAGCTTTGTTGGCGAGTAATGCATACTTTGTCTGTAAATAAACAAAAATATACTAGCTTATTGCAAACATTAACACCATCATTAAGAAATGTAGAGTACCATCTCAACTACCTCAGTGTGCATGATCTTAAGTATTTTAATGAGTTAGGATAAGATTGAATTTCACCATTGCTACAGTACTAGAAGTTTTATCACAGATCTCCATGGCTGGAATTCATAAACATGAGTAATGGCCTAAGATTCTTAACCATTAAACAGAGAGAAACAGGAGTCTTGAAGTAGGATTTAAAAGATTCAGCATGATGAATGGAGAAGGACACATCAAAGCTTGCTTTTGGGAAATACTGTAGAGGGATGCCTCCAAATTCCCACCTCCCTTTTGTCTCTCTCTGCAGGCTAAAATGTCTCTCTCTGCCACCTGCTCATTCCACATGGCTGGCAGGAAGSAATCCCGAATTCTGATCCCTCCTCAAGGGAGGGGTTGTTATTGATCGAAAGGGTCACTGAATAAAATGGATGGATGCATGGGGATCAGAATCTTATACCCAGAATTTCCTACTCTCAGCCCTCTCCTCACTGTGTTTCCATTTCTTCCTAACTTCAACAGGAGCAGAGGGCACCTGTAACTCAGCCCATCTTCTAACCCGCTGGTCACCACTTACATGTGGTGTGTGGGAATACGTCTACACAGATGAGTGTGGACAAATATAAGTCACACTGACTGTCCTCCATGTTAGGCATGTGAAAGGCATCTTTGTTCTTAAAACCCATGTGACTGCCATTATTTTACCCTCTAGTTTTGAAATGTCTGAGGTTGAGGAAGAATTTAACTTGCATCTTCCATCTGGTACACACTTGCATCTAAATTTTAGATAGCTTCAGTTTGTGAAATGAAACCCCTCCTAAAGATGATGAATTTAGTAGAGTTTTATGAATTGCTGTGTTAGTCAAATAAATTCCATTTATAATGTTATTTAGGTGATTAAGTCCCTTTGTGAACAAAAGCCCACTGGCCTGCAACAATTTAGGAGGACCCAGTAAGAGATTATCCTCAGGTTACCCTTTTAATTCTAGACATTAATTGTAATAATAGTAAGTAAAAAACAACCCCCCCACCAAAAAACCCAAACACCCTCAAAACCGGATAGCAGCTTTATTTTAAGTTCAGATTTTTTCTCAAAAATACTTTGATTAATTATTTGGGGATCACAAATCATTTATTTATCAATGAGTAAAACATAATGTCTACTGAAATAATATTAAATATTGTTGGCTCCTTGTAAAGTTTCCCAGTATGCCTTTTCCTGAACATATTACAACATTTCATGAAGTGTCCTAATAGCAACAGTTGTCCCTGAACAGCAAAAGCACCTCTGTAATAAAGACATCTTCCAAATATTTGATGATAGACTGTGTTGTGAACAGGAGACAAAATCTAAGTAATCATTCTAGAGAAAAACTGCTGTCACTGAGGTTGAAGCTAAAATGTCTGCCAAAATCCTGTTAAACATAGAACTAAATATAATGTGGTAACTATCTGGGAAGCTTAACCTTGGTATTCAACTTTTTCATCATTTAATATTCCCACTAAAGGAGAAAGAGAAACATCCCTTGTGTGTGCTAATTCATAAATTCAGTGGAAAGACCATCTCCTTGTTGGAAACAGAGTATAAGCCATCTGTGGTGATCGGGGAGATCCTTGTGAGTTTGAACTGTTCTGGGTTGCAAATTAGAAGGCATCATAATCAGTGCTTTTGTCCTTCAGATTACAGCTAGATTGCCTGGGCACCCATTTGCATCCTTTTTCTATGTTAGGAAATAAAGCTTCTTATTAAACATAACATACTTTTTCAGGGAAAAAAATGTTTAATTTAGGTTTTATTAGGGCAGTGCATACTGTCCTTATGAAAAGAAATGAAATTAAACCAAACCCCAATATTTCATCATCAATCAAGATTCATTAACTAACAAGAACTTAACACCAGATGAGGTAAGTGATCATTAGAAGTAAATTAAAAGCCACAGTCAAAGAAAGGAAAATACTTTGGAGAAATTGAAGAAACTAGATAGGGTGGAATATGTCAAAAACTTGTTTAGTCACCACTACTCTCACAAAATTTCGAGCTGTTGCTAACCCATTTATCCGAGTTGCAAAAACAATTCACCACCTTTATCACTGCCCGTCCTTGAAGGACTGACATAAAAGTACCAAAGAGAAGAAAGGGAATGTCATRGCTGGTGTCTGACTGGAGAAAACCAGCCATATTAACCATAAAAAGCTAACAATACTAAATTTTTCCCACTCCTAACTTTAGTCCAAACTTGAGAAACAGTGTACGTGGTAAATTCATGGACTCTTTATTTAMCTTTATTGTATCCCTAATAGAGTGTGTAACTCCGCAAACAGTAGGCATGAAGGTTCTGCAAACCATCGAAAACCTGAATAATGCAGTAAGTAGCTCTGACAACTTGAACAGATTTTTAATTTGGCTCTTAATATTCTTGATGCCAGCACATGAATATGATTTCCTCCCATAATTCCTTAAGAAAAGTGTAAGACAAGATGACCTCTGTATTTCTCCTCTGCTGCTCTGTAGCAATGACTTACTGCTGTAATTATTAAGTTTGACATTACTGCAACTCCTTGCCCATTTTCCTGTCGAGACAAGTGAAATGTGCCAGCCAGCAAAATATTAATTAAATATATTCAGAGTAAGAACACATATCTTCCAATTTTAAAGATAAAATGGTAATATAAAATACAGCAATAAATGGAAATGATCAGTTTTCCTTTAGAATTGTTTCAGTACAGCCTGTCTATGGGACAACAAACACTACCTGGTAGAGATATCCTTCCCTGGGACTGCACACTGTTAATGAAAAAGCTTGTTTTCTCTCTGAAGAGCTCGTGTTAATTTTAGCTTGTGTTTGAGTCATGCACACCTGACAGGTCAAAGGAGAAAAATATGTTTATTCCAGGCAGTGAACAAGAAAACATAACCTAGCCATGAATAAGGAACACAGCTACACATTACAGCGTACTATACAATAGTCTAGTGAGCCTTGCTGTTGTACTGTATGTGGATTTATACAAATAACACAACAAATTTGCTTTTTCTATATTACATTTCTTTAATAATTGACTAAAGAGCTGTACTCATTGGGATCAGATATACTGAGCAGGGATAATTAAAAGACATCCAGATTTACTGTCAGATAAATTTTTCCTACCATAARGCAAATGGCCTGCTATATCGCTGTATGCAGACAAATGGTGCTTTGTCACAGCTTACAAAAAATGTTTAAAAATATGTTTATYCTGGACAGTGAACAAGCAAACATATGCTTGAAATACACACTACAGAAGCCACAGAAACAGTCACTGTGGCAGTGTGAGCTGCTAGGTTTGCAACTGATGTCAGTAATATAGTSGTGATGGAGAGGAAACATACGGCCACACTGGTTTTTACTGCTAACAGGGACAGAAACATATTTAAAGGCTACTATCACAATGATGTGTTGAACAGAAATAATTCCCTCTACTCTAATCTCTCACCAAATACAGCACAGAAGAGATACATTAATCTGATACTACCATTTTCTGTTAAAACTGTTTTTCAACACAATACTTATTAAAACAAAATCACTCACCAATTTATTTTCTCGTGGAAAACTGAAATGAAACTTTTCAGTTATTAGATTTATTATTTTTTTATTAATGAAAAGTTAAAATATTGCTACAGAAAAAAAAAAACCCCACACTTCCTCACTCTCCCACCAGCTATATAAATGCTAAGATTTTCTGTTGCTACAGAAACAACCACTCTTGTCCTGATTCATGGCTGTATAATACATAATATGTTAATTTAGACAGTATAGGAACTGTATTAATTTCAAACTTTAAATAACTAGAGATGATCAATGTTTTAGACAGACATATAAACACTGAACATATACTAAGATGATAATGCAAATTGTTTTGATAGCATTGAAGATGGATGAACTTCTTAAAAAATAAAATACAAAATTAGAACTTATCTGAACATTTGCTCCGGACACAAGAGAAGGCAAGGTTAGAGAAATTTGGTTAACTAACTTAAAATGTAACTTAAAATGTAAAAATATTTTCCCCCCTATTCAACTGCACTTCCTGGGTTTGGCTGAAGYCAACAGAAGAAACACTAAAATTGATTCTCAAGGGATTTTTCAGCACAGAAATACAGGGACTCTCCAAAGAAACTCATATTTTAAAAGTTTCTAAGGTTTATATAAGTAATCAGACCTTCTGTTGCTTATCTTTACTGAATTGCTGACCTTGTGATGTTTGTGTATTTTKATTTAAGGATCTGTTTTACAGCCATTGAAGCTAGTAGAAAAGTTCAGTGAACATTGGTTTGAAATTTTATTTATCTGTAAATTGATTAATCCTGTTTGAAAATCCAGTAAAAGAGACCCACACAACTCCAGTAAAATTTAAACTTAATAGTTCTTCCAAAATATGCTTGAAGTTCCAGAAGTCTCATAAATATAGTTTGTTGAAATCCATGCAGATATATTGTAATAGTGGATTCTATAAATCTATGCTTTAGTTGTATTGAGGGTGACATTAATTACCCACTGTCAACCACATAAGTTATACATTATCCTAATTAACTGTTTTAGATAAAACAGAAATGGAAAACTTCATGTATCAGCATGCTGTTAGTGCTAACTTTTACTCTGACGACTGCTGTAGAGATACTAGCTTCTTGTTACCCCAAAGTATCATTGAAAAATGTCATTTACAGGCCACAGTAAAATATTTATCACACATTTTGCTTAATTGAAAATAATTAATCATAAGTAACTGTAAAAGTTACAAATATCATAGATAGACCTATGTTACAAATTTATATAAATCTTACTGAGATATGTTGGTGTTTGGAAATTAAGGTGTTTAAACAGTATATAATCAATGTGGTTTGGGGGGGAGTGTAAAGAGTTTAGATTTGATTACTTTGTGGKTTTTTTTGTTGTTTTTTTTTCTTTGTAAAGAGTGTGCTGGAATTATGGCTGAAATTAGCCATAGTTGTGCTATAAGAAGGTTAAGTACCACAAGTCCATCTCTACTGTTGAATTATGCTAATTAAAACTTTGTTATGTTGTATGTCATTTTTTGCAATTAGAAGAAGAAATCTATGAAGATGCCATTTAAATGTGTCATTTCTTTTCCATTTACAGAGATGCAAAAGACAGCTAATTGCATTTTCTTTTTTCCCCAGTATTTGCCTGAAGCTATGATACCAGTAAAACCTACTTAAGGATGCCTGTTATTAATTCATAAATACCCTTCTACAAAATAGAGTTTAAAAGTACTAAAACCCTAACATCTTCAGAAAAAAACACATTATCTGTGCACTCAGYAATTACATATTCTCACTATTTTCAGATTCACTGGAATAACAACCTACTATGCTTATTAGAAGAAAATTCAGAGATTTATTCGTATGTAAGCTTTTTCTCATTGGAAAGTCACTGTCACTGATCTGGATGAGTTTTGTACATAGAATCATAGAATCAYAGAATCATTAAGGTTGGAAAAGACCTCTAAGATCATCGTGTCCAACCATCAACCCAGTACCCACTAAACCATGTCCCGAAGCGCCACATCCACACCTCCAGTTTTTTKAACACCTCCAGGGATGGTGATTCCATCACTTCCCTGGGCAGCCTGTTCCAATGCCTGACTACCCTTTCGGTGAAGAAATTTTTCCTAATATCCAATCTAAACCTCCCCTGGCACAACTTGAGGCCATTTCCTCTCGTCCTATCACTTGTTACTTGGGAGAAGAGACCARCACCCGYCTCTCTACAGCCTCCTTTCAGGTAGTTGTAGAGAGCGATAAGGTCTCCCCTCAGCCTCCTCTTCTCCAGCCTAAACAACCCCAGCTCCCTCAGCCGCTCCTCATAAGACCTGTGCTCCAGTCCCTTCACCAGCCTCGTCGCCCTTCTCTGCCTAATTCTTGAGGTTCCATAGATTATATGTATTTTATTTTATTTTATTTTTTAAATTAACAAACAATATAGGTAACTTGCTAAGTGGAGATAGATAGATTTTTATTTTACCTGGATACCGGACCCTCACTGTTTTCTTAATTGTGGAGGTTCAGCCAAATGTTTGTACAGCTTAGCAGAAAACTGCAGTCTACCTGAAATAAGTCACTATCCCAAGGATTCGGATACCTTTCAGAGCAGAAATTGATGTGATATTTTAATTGATATTGGTCCCTTCCTTAATATTAGACTGTTTCACTAAAGTTCCATGGCTGTGATAACATCTCAGGTTAGAAATCAGGCAGTGAGATAACTAACCCTTAAGCAGGCCTGCCCTGCAGGAAAATCTGATCAAGAGTACTATATAGTACCACAAGTTATTCAGTTTGCTATGAGAGCAAGTGATGAGAATCAGATAAGAAAGGAGCAGGAAAATAAGAGCAAAACCAAGGACCAGCACTGAGGCGATGTCTTTAGATTCCAAAGATTTTGCATAAAACAAAATGAGACAATGTCCTTGAAATAATCTGTTCCAAAAACATCACTGAGGCTGAAGTACCTCCTATAAGGAGACAGACTTCTACACAGTGAAAGTAAAATGCTGTCATTCTGTTCAAGAATCATGCCTGCTTTGCACAGGCTTATATTGCTTGAAGTTGTGTGTAATGGCTAAGGCTGTTGGCTAAAAAAGCAGTGAGAGGTACACTAGCTCACAGAATTCCTGACTTGAAATATGATTGCTGAACTTCTTTTGTTTTTCTCAAATTGAATGTTGAATGAGGTGTAATCTGTAATCACCATTAATAAATTATTTAAATACTGAATTGGATATAACACCTAGATTGAATAACCTTTTTCCCCATGTTTCCACTGGCACAATAGCTAACTGAAACTGTGTAAGGTATCTTTAAAATATCTATGGAGTTTTTTTATCCTTGTGAAGAGCTTGAATGTAAGGAAATGAATCATTATTGATAGAAGTGAAAATAGTCTGCAATTAATTTTTCATCAATTTTTTTGATTGTTTATACTTTATTCTGTGCTGGCAGTGCAATCTTCTTTTACCATTGTGCTCCTTTGGGCATTTGCAGATTATGTTTTTGAATTTTTTGCAGTATTAATGACCTAATGACCCTCTCAAATCATACTACAGCATTGCTATAATGTGGCTGGAATGGAATGAGTTTGCAGCTGCCAACAGACTATGATTTAAAGAAATAACTTAATGAATAACACATTAAAATAAATATTTTGGGTTCTGCATGAGATTTTCAAGATTTACGATGGGATTCATGTCAAGAGATGTGTGCTTCCCGCTGGGTGAATCCCARAGGAAAATGCAGAGATGATTTGGGGGGTTATTATTTTCAAAGCAAAATGTTAATCAGGATTTCAATTCACTTACTTATGTTTGAACTTGTTGAGTCCTGATGAATAAGACAGTTCACAATTTATGAATTTCTAATTAGATTAATGGGCTTAATCTGGTGGCTGTGTACTCAGACTCACGACATCAGTAAACAGTAAAGGATGTTGAAGAATCGCTTTCTGGAGAYGACAGGAAATGAAATAATTTCCAAATATGGAAACAATATAAGGTAGTATTAATGACAACATAATTGTCATGATCTCTTTCTGACCATAACTTTTTTTTTTTTTTAAATTTTTGATGTCATCTTAAAGAGTGTACAATGGCAATGAAATAAGAGTAACTTGACCTTCAGTGAGAACTCTGGTGGCCCTGCCTCAGCAAAGTATTTAGTATGTGCTTAAAATAATAAAAAAATTGCCTAAGTGCATTGCAGAATGAGGGCTTAAGTACACTTCAAAAAAACTTTAAAAAACGAGAGGAGGGGAAAGAGAAGAAGAAAAAGGTGGGGAAGAGAAAGGAAAGACTTGTTTTATTCATATAGTATCATTCACACCAGCAATATGACAATTAGTTTTTTCATTAAAGGTTTATGATATTGAAAACAGGATGTAGAACAAAAATACTTATATACTCAAGCGTGTCCYACCTCCAGCCTGAATAAAATGCAACAGGTCTGGCTTGATCCCTTTACTCATTAGTGGCTGTATTGTACAATATGCTATGTTCATCCTCTGGCCTTTATCTCCATTATCATACAGAGGTTAGGTTTTCATTATAAGGGCAAGTATCTAGGAAAAGGTAACAAATTTTAAAAGTGACTGATGCACAGAGAGTTTCTGTGAAATGTTTATAGTTATTTGAAAAATAAATATTGGCTTCACTGTTTGCTTGGTTTTCTTAATGCAAAATTAAGTTTAAAAAATGCCAAAATGAGTTATGTGGCACTAAGACCTCTGTAGAAAAATATAAACAGACTGTTAAAACATATTTCAACTCCCTTGGCGTCATTTGTGGCCAATAAACAGTCATATATGAGTGAAAGGTTCACTGACTGTCACCCATTTATGATCCAAGTTCTTTGCTGGTGCCACACTGACCAGGCTAACAGGGATCAGCATGTCTTACATGCTTTTTTCCCCCTAAAAACCCAGGTCATGACCTTATAAGAGCTGTGATTCACAATAATGACTTTGGTTCAAATGGCATTGAGATTGGTACAAAGAGGCTTTACTTCAGTGCAACTGAATTATAATGTTAAATAAAAGAAAATAGAACACAAATGGTGCACGTGCACTTGGGTCAAGTGTGGTGAGCTGTTCCAACACTGACTTAAAATTGAAAACACATCAGCCTCTAGTATCTGATGAAGCAAAAGATTAGAGGCTAGACTCTGTATGGCACCAGGCACTCATTTGTCTTTTTCTAATTAGGCTTCCATTGTTATTTAGTACTTCCTTCTTCCATGTTAATAAAGAAGGTTTATTTAAACTTTGCAGACCAACCAAACAAAAAAAGTACACTGCATCACATACCACAATACTTCCATGCTCTGATGTTCAAATTTGTTATCTGTTTGTAGGTTTATGTAAATTAGTAGCTCTTCAGACATGGTGTATACCTCTGCTTTGTGCTCTAACTCATCCGCTGCATTGCTGCTCTGGACCAAATAATGAATAATATCACTTTTTATTACCATTACTTTAGAGAAAGACACAGCAAAATAAAGTATGYTTCCATTTGATAGGGAAAAAACCCAAAACACAACAACAAAACTACAACAAACTCCTAAAGATTGATGCAACAAATGACTCTGGAAAAATCTGGGATGATCCTTTTCCCAAATTCTCTCCAAGCCTCACAGGTACACTTGACTTTTTGACTCATGAAAGAAGTGAACTCACAGAAAATATCACACCACTTTGCTGGTATTATCCTGAAAATATAGCGAATCAATGCAAAAAGTGTTCTCAGAATGAGGCTCTAGAAACACTTGCCAGTAGAACTGTTAATGATAAAAGGGGGAAAAAAACCCCTGGAGCTGGTTGGCTGGGCAGTTGGTAACAGACTTCAGAGACTTTAACCACGAATTTATTAGATTAAATAAGGGTCACTCTAAGAATTTCTGCATGKTTTTTTGCAGGCAGATGAAAGCTTGCTCTTTCAGGTCTCTGAGCAGACATGAGCTCATTCTGCCCACACTCCATCCTGGTTGGAAGCTGTACCATTGCAATAAGCATGACACTGAGCCTACTCGAGGGCAGGATATATTAGCTTGGGCTCGATGCCACATTGACAGGTCTACCGAGCTTCTGTTTAGCTCAGAGAGTGGACAGAGAGTCAACAGCTATGTGGGCACAGACAATGCACATCTCTTTGTTAGAAACTGTACAGAGSGGGCCTCCAGGTCCCATTCTTCTTTGCTTCTGCATTTTGGAGAATTTAAGTTTGAATTTTTGTCTAATAGTGAAAATTGCGGACATTTTGGAAAACTTTCCAAGCAGCATTATTTTTTTTATCTGGAGATATTGTCACTAATGTTAAATAAATTCATCACAATCTTGTAAACTCCTAGTGGTCAAGTTCACTCTGATGGAGATCTCGGTCATCCACAGGAAGAATATAATTTTTTGAATTGAAATCAGAGACACACCTCATTCTTTGTACCCACATTTCAACCTTTTCTGGGCTGGCATTTGGAAGTGTTAGTTTCTTCAGTTTTGATCAAGGTTATGACAAGAATAATGTCCAGGTTAAATATTTTGAGCTGAACCTGAATTTGGATCCTGAAAATGTACTCCACTTCTCAACATTCACAGATAATAATGAGGAGAATGATCCAATCATGGAATCTGCATTAAAGAAACTATTCTAATACAGAGATATTTTGTAATCATGAATTCTACCAAGATATTTTTTTCTCATTCTGCATTTTACTTTTGCATTAGTCTCTCACAGTCCTTTACTGTTTGCACCTTTAAACTTATAGATTCATTATGTTGCAATCCTAAATTATCAACATATCAGTGATTAGCAAACATTAATGAAAGTCTAACTGTTCACACTGTGATGCTGTATCCATCTATACCATTTGACATGTCTTTACACGTATCCCTTACACTTCGTACACAAATTTTCACTATGCTAACCTACATTCTGATAATCATAATAAGTTGTAGAGAGTTTTAACACTTATGATGTTATACAAGAATTAAGAAAATTTAAACAGTGAAAAAGTGACAAAAGAGCATTTGACTGCTGATTAAGAAAATTGTTGTAATATTTAAAATTAGTTAATGTGTTATTTAKTTTTTTATAGAAATAGAGCCAAATATCACATCACCTATGTTCCTGTGATGGATAGCCTGAATTTAAATGCCAGCTGATCTTGGAGATGTCTGGATAKCCTACACACAATAGTTCTGATATAAAAAAATTCCTCATGAGTGGCAAATATGCAGAAGCGTCTCAAATTTAAAAGGCTAAACACTAATACAAACATCAGTAGATTTAAGCTCTTTGTAAATGCTTTGACAAAAGTAGACTAAAGAAACATAGCTCTTCCTGGTGTTGTGACTGGCAAAAGTGGGAGCTCTTACCTTGGGGACAGTGAGGTCCATTCACACCAGGATTTTATAAACTTTGTTAAAATACTGGTTTGACATTCTTTCTTAATACAAATATGTAGAGGTGGCATAAAGCAACAGAGGCTTAAAAGAGAGCAACACTGTGCAAGAAGAATAACAATATAGATTATTCATAAAGATAATACCAACAAGATGATAGTAGTCATTTTACATTGGAGAACCAAAAAAATGGCCATTACCTTATAAAAGCCTGTGCAGCTTTCTCTTAGGTGCCCAGTCATGCTCTGCCTGTCCCTGATAGCTGGGGAATAGCTGGTGAAATCTCCACTGAGCTACAATACGTAACAAGTAAGATCACTACCGAGTTTCCATAGATACTTTTTCTGCCAATACTTACATGCATTAAAGAGTTCTCTCGGATTTGTGTGCCTGTGCAGTAGTCCTTAGCAGGGATTTCACTATACTGTTCTTGCTTTGCATGATATTGTTCTCACACAAGTCTACTAAAATTTTTTCTGTACAGATCCTCACCAGGTAATAAGTAGTTGAGCTATCAGTGGTTGTTACCCTCCACTTTCCATGTAACAACTTACTGATCTGAGTGGTTACCCACCATGTAGGAGTTTTGGTTTCTATTCACTCAGCAAGAGAAAGGTTTAAAACCACAAAGCTTCCTTCACAAAGGTGCCATAACCAGCAACATGTGTCCCACTGCAAAAAATTGTTCAAGATTCACAGAGCCTTAGAGAGAGTACAAATGAAGTCTGTAGCAGAATTGTTTGTATAGTGTTCAGAGTTCAGAGACAGTCCTCACTGCTTCGTAACATATTTGCATCATTTAATCAAAACCTATTTAAATCAAAATGAGACATAATGCATGGAGCATGGAACATAATTTTAGAATTCCCTCTCCCACCTCATTGACAAATGACCTGGTACCAACTCATTCACTGAGCAGTGAATTCTTCCCTGCACAGCATCAGAGCATCATCGACAAGCCTGTTCCTCTGCAGCACGGATTGCTGTTTTCTCTTGGGAAGCAATAACTATAGTCTGGATCCCCTCTGGCAAATGAATGCATTAACCCAGGGTCTTTCGTTTCTTTCCTGAGTAAGACAGGACATTGTCTCCTACCTTCAGGCTGTGGGCTGTGAACCGTCAGTGGATATAAATGGATGCCTTGCTATTTTCAGAATTTCCTAATGGTTAACTCCAGGCAGCTCTCTGCTCTGCGTGTTGCCTGATTTGGCTTCCATCTAAGGAGCTTATCTCTCCCCAGGCGTGCACAGAGAACTGAGTGTCTCAGCTAGGGCCCTGAAGTCTGTTCCTAGGGCCCAAGAGCTTTAATATTAGCACTGAAAATCTTTCTCTCACCTACCTGTAGGAAACCATGTCTGATTTGTGAATAAGCACTTAAATTCATTAAATCCAGGATGATGTTTAAGTCTAGTAAATTGTTACAAACTATTTTTTTTCTTGCCTCAAGTAATCAGTAGTTTGAATTGATGTGTTTATTTTATTGTAGATAAGCTTTATGGGAAAATAAGATACTTTTGTTCTTACTCATATATTTTCATTTTCTTAAAAAATGAATCTAGGAGCCTGGAGGAGGAGATAATGACATGCCCACTATGTCCCACAGCGATAGCTGTGGTGGAAAGAATTGGAAAACAAGCTTCTCTCCAGCTATGTGGTTGAAAAGTCCTGAAACACCAAAGGAAAGAAAAGTTTCTAGAAACATAACAGCACAATCAAACTTAATTATTGAAAGTTTCTTATCAATAGCCTATCAAAAACCCCTGGAAGGTGAGGTCTGCAGGTACATGAAAATGAGTATATGGAGAAGAGTTATCCAGTTTTGGTGAAGGAAATATATCAATCTGGAGAGGGCAATTGAAAATTAACCAGCTGAGGGAAAAGAATAAAGAAAAGCAAGACTGAAGACAGCAACAATTTAGAGATGGCTTGAAAGACCTAATAATGAAAATAAACTAATAGATATCTACCTTTTATTGATGAATAAGTGGATACACAAAAATGGTTAGGTCATTGTTGTATCAGACATATTCTGAGTAACTCACACTGGAGGCTTTGCTTTCCTCTCGGAAAGCAAGGATTACGTACAACCAAGAGTGTATACCATTGTAAAGCTTGTATACCAGTACTTTTCTAAAATCTCAAATAAAGAATTTCCCAGAGTTTACGGAACACCTCTGTTGATTTCCCTCCATATCCTAGATAGCGGTGCATTAAAAAGCTCTAGCGTTATCTGTGACCAAAATAAAACACAAAAAGAAATGTTAGGGGKTTTTAATGGTGTTTTTTAACAGATACTATCTGATAAATTGTATAATTTCTGGGCTGACCTTGCATGTATGAATTGGCATTTGACTTTCAAAAAAAAGAGATTTTCATATCMCCTGAAATGGATGGTATATAAAGGGATTTGTGTGGATTAACTTAAATTTTATTATTCATAAACTCCACAAGTATATTTGCATCAACTTTCAGTTAGTCAGAGAAAATCTTATATTTCATTTCTGCTTACATTTGGAGATAGCGCATGGACTGCCAGTTAGCTTCAGTCACTGATATAATATAGCAATGCTGGCCTTGTTCCAGAAAGGCCTCTCGTTAATGGGCATCAGATTGAATCCCTGCAATTCCAGTATTTAGACTTCATGGAATATTATTGGACTGATAGTCTTCTTAAATAGAATAAAGTTATTTCAGCCAGATATTTATGTATACATAGAGACATTAAGTTTTTTTCCATATTATCTGTTTTATACCATTGTTTGGTGAAAATATACTAAATATATTTTCAAATCATGGAAAGCATGCATACCACAGATATCATTCTGTCTGTTAATAGGATTTTGCATGGATATTTCCCCTGAAGTAGACTTGCAAATTGAATTTCAAGCTTCCAAAGAAAAGTGAATTACTATGGGTTTAAATTTTTGCACCATGTGTTTTTTGAGTTATTCTGTAGTATTCACATTTGGCAAGAAAAGTACTGGGGTCTGGGCACAGGACTGGGTCTCAGAGGATCTGTGTTTATTTTCTTGTTTTGCTACAGATTTCCTACGTGTCCTCCACTGTACTTTTTCTTCCCCATCTGAGAATGGTCCTTTTGAAGGCTTACTGTGATACAAATAACGCAGAAGAAACTAAGCAGATGGCTCAGAAAAACTCACAAGTCAGGCTGATTCCCTGTTTTACCTAAACTACTAAAGTGACACAAGAAGAAAATACGTTACTTATGGCAAATGCATCACTGAAAAGGCTGTGTAATAACAAAGAACCACACCAATATTTAAAAATGAGGTTTTGTACACTGAGGAAAGTGACAATGGCTTGTTAATGTCCTGCTGCTGAAACAGCAATAGTCTGTGGAATATATTTTTAAACTAAAGATACACAAAACCAGCTGTCCCCATGAAAGTCACACTCTCAAATAATACTTCCTTTTACCTATTACAGCATTTTCATTGGTACAATTTAAAAGACTGTACAAAAAATATTTTTTCTCTACTTTACAGAAAGAAAAGTGAGAAATTTTTGTAACAAATTCCAGCATTAGTTCAACAATGGTGATTAAATAAATCAATAGTCTCCACCTTAAAAAAAAAATCAAAGATTAACATTACATCAAGGCCTCTGGCTCCAGGCTACCTACCTAGTTTGCCCAAGAAAACAGAGAGAAATAATACTATTGCTGAAACTAAATATACAAACTCTTAAACAAACAAGAGCTAAAAAATCCATTTTTTTTCGGGGACACCTTACTGCGGCCTTTCAATACTTAAAGGGGGCTTATAAGAAAGATGGGCACAGACTTTTTAGCAGGGCCTGTTGCGATATGACAAGGAGTAATGGTTTTAAACTAAAAGAGGGTAGATTTAGACTAGATATAAGGAAGGAATTTTTTACAGTGAGGGTGGTGAAACACTGGAACAGGGTGCCCAGAGAGGTGGTAGATGCCCCATCCCTGGAAACATTCAAGGTCAGGTTGGACGGGGCTCTGAGCAACCTAATCTAGTTGAAGATGTCTCTGCTCATTGCAGGGGGGGTTGGACTAGATGATCTTTAAAGGTCCTTTCCAGTCCAAGCTATTCTATGATTATATGATTCCACTCAGTGAACTAAAAACTCTCTGCTACCAGGTCCCATAAAGTCTAAAAATTGTTAGTTTGCATTCAACAACTAATCTGGTTTCCCAAAGTAAAGCCTGGAGAGAAACAGTATTTTGGAGAACTTGGAAACTGTGCTACCTAGATTTGTGTGAATCACGGGACCATGTCAGTGGTTTGAAGAGATTTGAAACATTTCAATGACTCTCCCTCCTGTTTGCAACAAATTCCATCAACTTGTCTCTGAGGACCCATACATCTGATTCTTCTCTACATAATTGATATTCTCCTGTCAACTTGTTTCTTGCTTGTTCCACTAATAAGGTATCTATGCTCTCTTTCATTTTCTCATAAGATTTCTTAATCTCTTTATCATGCTTGTTCCAATATAAAGACTGTTCTCCTTAATTTTAACTACCAAAGGTCAGCCATCACCTTAAGTATGATTAACTCACAGAAGTTAGGATGCTCTCTGTCCATCATCAGTTTTCACTTATACCTACAGCAATCCCAAAGTCTTGCTCAACTCAGCAGCACTGATCATTTAATCATATTGCTCCATGGATAGGAGCAAAGGTAGTGAGTCATTGCAGCAATGGAAAGCTTTTCTAAATAAAAGAATGACTAAATACGGGAATATATTGTCATAAGGAGGTGAAGGTATATTCAACCTGTCTAAGGGTTCTGAGGTACAAATAGCTCAGCCAATTAAAAATTGTATTTTCCCCCATTCTCCATCCCATGCCTTGCTTGGAAGTGCTGCTCCTGTATCATGAGTAGCAAAAACAGATGTGCGTGCAGGCTGAAATTACTGCTGTTCAAAATCCAGCATCAGTATATCTGCTTTCATTAACTAATATGTGGGATTATGAAATGTGGCGCCTGAAATCCCAACACATGGTTACTTTTCCTGTTTAATTCTGGAGGGTCTGAGGACACAGGTCAGAGCAGCAGTGTGTCATATCTGTACAGCTCCTAAAAACATCAAACAATGCCAACAGACAATCAAGAGTGGGCTAGGTAGGGTCTGCACAGGAAAAGAGGAGAGGCTGTGTGTCTTCTGGGAGTCTCTTTCAACTTAAGTTTTTATAGTTCTATGAATAATTCCTTAGACTTAAATTAAGAAACACTGTGCTAAAGGGGGCTTGCAATATCTGACTCTTCTTACTCTATGGAGATTTTACTTGCCACAGTGTAAGACTTGCAAAGAGACAGGCAGAGATAGTTTTCGTCATATTTACAGACATCCCTCTGTGTAATCATTTTGTGTCGATAAGAAGCCTAAGAATGTTCTAAAGAAAATTAATCACTTAGATACTTCCATACTATCAAAGGTTTCACATGTGGTGCAACATTGATTTTCCTGTTTCAGTTATCATTTATCATTATACATTTACTGCTTCAGTATCCACCTTCTCATCTCAACTTTCTTCTATACAGTCATCATCTGAAATAAATAGTTTTTATTCCGCATTCCCAGAAACCCTTTTAGAGCTGTCTCATTTTGAAAGAGAAACAAGTATATTTTTAACATACATGTGTTCAGCATTACTCTTTTTAATCATAGATTCTTTAGTCTAATAAAAAGTAGTAAAGAGAATACAAACAGCCCAGAGGAAAAACAGAACCCTTCTGAAATCACCAATTGGGAGTTATCCARACTGAATCAAACTTTGCATAATGTTGGGGCTGAATTTAGGAAAAACAGCCTGAAAATGATTTTCTATATTTTCTCAGACACATTTTATCACTTCATGGTATTTGTTCTCTCTCTTTTTTTTTTTTCTTTATTTACTATATTAAAACATGAGACCTGGAACCTTAATTTTTTTTTCGTGTCTTCCAAATGTATAAGGTACTGCCATAGCATAAATGAAAGATGTTCTACTTCTTGAGCTTTTCCTTTCATTTCAATACCCTTTCTGTATTTCAGATTTCCTTGATCTAATGCCCAGACTAGCTTGGAAACTTGTCTCTTTACTGGTTATTATTTCTTAGTGAACTTGTATTATTTGAAACTAATGTAGAGTGCAGCCAGCCTACAATTACTTATTTTTGCAAACAGTGTTCAAGAAGCAACATTTAATATGGATAACTAGCAGAAAATCCTAACAGCTTCCAAAATAAGAGAGTATCCAGTTTGTTTGGCAAAATTATTTCAAATCAACAGCAACTAAAGTTTTGAAAATGTATGTTGTTCTGTGTTTGACGTATTGAATGCAACCATGGCAAATGCCTGACAACTGCGAAGGAAAGGCACTACAAGCAGGAGGTTGGGAACTGTGGTTTTCAACATCAGAGGAATCATTTAAATTCTTAATGGCAGCTCCTCAGATAAAGAGAAAACAGCATTCTCTGAAGGGTGGCCAGCTGTTTAGGACTCAATAATCAGGCTTTTATTTGGCTTGCCTTCTGGAGTTGCTTCTATCACAGATAGTGATGCTGGCAAGCAAAATAAAGTTTTCATGTCATAGGATGCATTCTTGTAAGAATTTCTAAAAGAGCCCAATGTAATTTTTGTTTGCAAAATATCTGTTGGACATATATCTGTCTGGACTAGGCACTAGTGCATTTTTCAAGCATGAAAAACAGTTCAGATTTGCATGTAGCTTACATTTCATTATTTCCAGAACTGTCACCATGTTACTCAGTTATTTTCTTTAAATATTYAGATACGTTTGAGTAAAAATAATTGAGAAATTCATCTGAAACCCAAAGGGCCAACAGAGATGGACAGAGTCTTTTTACCTCTTCATGTTTCCCTCTCTGTTTATTCCAGAATACTGTGAATGGAACTGATTCCCCACTCCCTAGACAGGAACTTCAGTTCTACTGTAAGGAGGCCACACAGCATGAGTAGAGATCATTCTGGCCTTTAACTGGACTAGACTCTTTCAGGATGATTTTCCAGGGCTACTCTGCTGTCCATCAACAAATTAAACCTAATCTATGTAAGAAATCTCCAAGTGCCTGTGTTATCAGCCAAGGTAGAGAAACAAATCCTATGCCGAAGTCCTTTCAAGGCTCTTTCTTTGAGACAAAGTTTATTACAGATGACAAAGGACATATCAAAATTTGAATAAAATTTAAATCATAGAATCATAGAATTGTTTAAGTTGGACAAGACCTTTAAGATCATCAAGTCCAACCGTAAACCTAGCACTGCCAAGTCCACCACTAAACCATGTCCCTAAGCACCACATCCACATGTCTTTTAAATACCTCCAGGGATGGTCACTCAATCACTTCCCTGGGCAGCCTGTTCCAATGCTTGACAACACTTTTGGGGAAGAAATTTTTCCTAATGTCCAATCTAAACCTACCCTGGTGCAACTTAAGGCCATTTCCTCTTGTCCTATCACTTGTTACTTGGGAGAAGAGACCAACACCCACCTCGCTACAACCTCCTTTCAGGTAGTTGTAGAGAGTGATGAGGTCTCCCCTGAGCCTCCTTTTCTCCAGCCTAAACAACCCCAGTTCCCTCAGCTGCTCCTCATAGGATTYGTTCTCTAGACCCTTCAGCAGCTTTGTTGCCCTTCTCTGGACACGCTCCAGTACCTCAATGTCCTTCTTGTAGTGAGGGGCCCAAAACTGAACACAGTATTCGAGGTGTGGCCTCACCAGTGCCGAGTACAGGGGCATGATCACCTCCCTAGTCTTGCTGACCTCACTGTTTCTGATACAGGCCAGGATGCTGCTGTCGTTCTTGGCCACCTGGGCACACTGCTGGTTCATATTCAGCTGGCTGTTGACCAACACCCCCAGGTCCTTTTCTGCCGGGCAGCTTTCCAGCCACTCTTCCCCAAGCCTGTAGCGTTGCATGGGGTTGTTGTGACGCAAGTGCAGGACCTGGAACTGAGCCTTGTTGAACAATTGGCCTTGGCCCATCCAACCTGTCCAGATCCCTCTGCAGAGCCTTCCTACCCTCAAGCAGATCAACACTCCCATCCAACTGGGTGTCGTCTGTATACTTACTGAGTGTGTGCTCAATCCCCTCGTCCTGATCATTGATAAAGATAATAAACAGAACTGGCCCCAATACTGAGCCTTGGGGAACACCACTTGTGACCGGCCGCCAACTGGAATTCACTCCATTCACCACAACTCTTTGGGCCCGGGAACCCAGCCAGATTTTACCCAGCAAAGAGTACACCCATCCAGGCAATGAGTAGCCAGTTTCTCTAGGAGAATGCTGTAGGAAACAGTGTCAAAGGCTTTACTAAAGTCTAGGTAGACAACATCCACAGCCTTTCCCTCACCCACTATGTGGGTCACCTTGTCAAAGACAGAGATCAGCTTAGCCAAGCAGGACCTACCTTTCATAAACCCATGCTGATGGGGCCTGATCACCTGGTTGTCCTGTACATGCTGCATGATGGCACTCAAGATGATCTACTCCGTAACCTTCCCTGGCACCAAGGTCAGACTGACAGGCCTGTAGTTCCCCGGATCCTCCTTCTTGGAGGCTAGGGCTAGGACTAGGGCTAGGGCTTGCTCTTTGGCCTTCAAAGTTAGTGGCACACCATTATTCATGTCTATATGGCTAGACTTTCTTCCTCAACAAACCAACATGGACTTGATCACAGTGTGTATTGGAAAAAGTCCCTCCTCCTTGGAATCCCACGGTTATGTTCAAGAATTGCCTGGGAGAGTGCTACTTGGATCAGGCTAAAACTGTGCCAGGAAAAGGGCAATCAACTACATATACAGAGGCAACTGTACATAATTTCTTAAGCCCATATCCTGGTCCTGGTTGGTAGTTACCACCTGACACAGTCTCAGGTCACAGTACCCAGCAGAGTCCCCAGACTGTTAGAGGGAAAAAAATGCAGCCCTTCCCCAAAACTCCTTGCCTCTTCTTCTACTCTGGGCATGTTACATGGACTTACGATAGGCAGAAATCCCTTAAGCATTTCCAAGTTGCTCTACTATGTTACCACAAATACAGTCTAGCATTTTGAAACAAAACAAGAAATTCTYTTGCTATTTTGCCACGAATAAACCCACATGAGTCCTGAAAAGAAATCCTCCCTTAACATAAGCTTTAACATAAGTTAGATGTTCAGCATCTTTCTGATTCCTCAACAATACATGTTGTCCCTATTTAGTCCAGAATAAATGTGAGCAAAAAAGACATTGTTTTTGTTAGCCAATTCAGCCATCTTAATTCACCCTCTGAGTAGTAATTCACCCTCTGAGTAATAATCCCAGCATCTTCTCTGATTTTCATCATAATTTTTAGAGCTCTGTGTAAAACTCTGTCCTTTGRCATTTTTCCTCACTGGACAAGTATTTGTCCAATCTTTTCCTTACATTTTTGAACATCTTCTACTAATGTTTAAGGCCCCACATTATCCACTTTTACACTGCTGTTTTTATGTTTTGTTTAAATACTTCTAGCCTCTGTTCTGAGAAATCTCCTTTACTTGTATTTATTCTTTGCCTAAGAACGCCTCAGAATGGGTGCTCCACCTTCCTGAATCTGAGGAAACAGCATGCCATGGGCAGTGCCAGGCATGGCATTGCTGGAGGCAATGGAGGACAGAGCTGTCATTTGTGTGCCATGGGATAGTCCTTCCTTCATGCAGGAGCTAAACTCATACAGATTGCTTCTAAATGCAGCTTTTGTGCTTCTACACTATGCAGTAGTGCCCTCTGATAAACCCCAGAAGACAGGGGCACTACTTTGTGTCCCACCTGGGCAGAGTCCTGTCAGCAGAAAGAGCAAATTGCTCTCAGTTCCATTTCTTTGGAGGCCCAAAGGGGAGGGAGGCAATCAGCATTTCTGATAATCAAGATGAATTTAAAAATCTGAATACCAACCTAGTTTCACATGCTGTCRCTTGAATGTTTGGTTTTACAATATATTTGTTTCTCTCCTAAGTCTTACGCTAACTAGATGTGCTGTAATACATAATTTAGGGTATTTTTCCGGGTTTCATTTTCTTTCTCCAGCATTGTACTCTGTTCAGATGAAGCAATGATTAAAAAAAAATAAAATTAAACCACTTAGGTCATCTGTATCTCTTGTGTCTCCAAGGCTTTTTTCTTTTTTTAATAAGCAGATTTAAGCTTCCTGCTTTTTTATCTTAAAAAAAAATGGGAGAAAAATATTATTGGAAAAAGTTTTAATTTCATGTGTCTTTTTCGAATTATAATAAATGGAATGTTGCTGCTCATGATGAATCAAGGCTATCTAGTACCTGACACTTTGTTTTGTGTTTTATGTCCTCACAATAATATCCAGCATTCTGTTTTTCCTCTTCATTTACACTGAATTTTCAGTTTGGAAATATCAGATGTTTTAACAGCATTTTTGGTCTTTTCTTCCCATGTCCACTGTTTTAGTTTTATGCTTCTGAAGTAGAAATCYTTCAAGTTGTAATGAAGAATCCACATCCTTTTTCTATTCAATCAGCTTTGAGTTCTGATGGTCTCGGATATGCTAAAAGTTATACAATTTTTTAGCAGTTCTACCAGCCAGCACGATTAATAGATCAACCCTATTCTCAGATATGTTAGTTTAACTTTCCATCACTGAGAAATCAGATACTTATTTTATTTTTACCTTCTTTATTCACTTTCGATGAAAATCAGTATCATATTATTGTCCTTTCTCATATTTAAGAAGTGAACAATGAACAATATTCATCACTCAGCAGAGTCAAAAGAATTTCAGTAGATTCTTACCTGTAATTCTGCTTTTCATTTCCTATGTGAAATCTGTCATACTGTGAATATGCCCGGTTTCCTTCCCAGTCCATTAATTCAATTCTTAGAGAATATTGCCTCTGACTTGTTATTGCAAAGATAAATTCATTTCCCAGCCAATGTTCACCTGATGGGCTACCAAAACCCTAGAAAAAAGTTGGCAAAATAACTAGATGTAATTATTGTAATTGGTGGAATCTTTATACAATAATGAAATCATCATTATATTTCACCTATACATTCTAATTACTGGCCATAGCTTTCTATGCTCCAGTTCGACTATCTCTATAAATGAGTCTACTAATACGTACCATGTAGGAGTGTCGTGCAGTTCAACTGATATTTGAAAGGGCAGTTGAGGTTATCAGTTGAAAATCACTTTCCAAACACAAGACATTAACAGTATGATGCTGTATTTGCACATCCTTCAGTGGGAATACTGGACATAGTCATATAATACATTTCATATGGTGTTAATCCTAGTTATCATTAAGACAATTAAGTCAAAACAGAATTGTTATACACTATAAAAGGTTAAAAAAGAGTTTAAATTAACCTAGATTATACACTGAATTCAAGTTATCTGTGTATGATAGCTCATGTTTTAATCTCTAAAGAATAATGGACCATTCCTTTGCTGTCAAGTGTCGGCCATAACTGAAGGAGGGAGGTTTTTAGTTTAAAATCCTCTTCTGTATATAAGACCTGCTGGACAGGACAGTGTCTGTGAGTGATCCTCAGTTGTAACTTTTATTTACTTCATTCTTGGTCCATTGAAGTTCATATTGGCTAAGATTTTGGCTACTACAAAGTTATTTTTTTTTCACTCTGCTGAGGTGAAATAAGATATTTATATATGTTTTGATGCTTTGAAGTCTTTAATTTAAGGAGTTAGGAGTATTCCTATAGACTATCCAAAGCACAGAAAAGGGTACTGTAACTTTATTTTCTAAGAATGAAAAATAAACAGTAGTAGAATATTTAAGGTACCTAACTCTCCTCACATTTCATATATTCAGATGATTTTATTTCCAGTTAAGCAAACTATACAATTTTCAAACATGGAAAAATAATAATAAAAGTATATTAAGTTTTCAAAATGTATTCCTAGACCTATATTGTTGTGCATCTTCCAGGTTTTAGAGTTGTTTAAATTTTAGTGAATATTTTACTACATTAAATTTAAGGGTTTATGTAATTTAATTAATTTAATTTACTATATATTCAAATTATTTTTCTTTATAAACCATTAGTTCATATCTGAGAATTCTTAGTTCAATTTTTGTCCTCTTTAAAAAATAAAAATTATTTTAAACCATAATCTTTACTTGTGAAGGACTATTTCAACATGACTATGCTTATTCATGTTTCTTAAGCTAGGAAAAATGAGAACTGGAAATCTGATTTGCTTATAGTGATGTGCTGGCAGTGTTTTAGAAGACCCTTGTGAAAAATTCCAAATCAAATTAAACGAAAGATTGGATGATTTTCTTGCCTGTGATAAAAATTCACCATCTGTTACTAAGCTGTGAGTGCCAGGTATAGGAGAGAAATAAACAACAAAACAATCCTGGTTTTGGAATAGATTAGACTCTATCCAATCTCAAATATTTTCCTTTATCATTCATTATAGGAAGTTACTTTCCCTCTGCACTCCCCATCATGGTATTTAACAGACAACATTTGCTCTCAGTTTTTGGATCATGAATTAAACCATGTGATCTGCCATTGATTGAGTCAGTGTAATTTTGAAGAGTAAGTTTGAACATTTCCAGAAAGCAGCTATTTTTTAAAGGGCGGTAAAATTAAGAGACTTCCCTGGGACTAGAAGCAATGGGTAATGGGAAATATGTCCGTGAGACACACTGACAAGAAATCAATCTCTATATGACATTTCAGTCACTCCTAATGTGAGATGGAAACACTGAAAGCACAGCCCTCTCTCTCTTTTGTTCTTTATTGCATTGCCCTGGCTCCAGCCCTGACTAGTTGGGTCTATTGAGRATGAAATCCTGCCTCCCCAGAGGCCATGCGGCAGCTGAGTGAAGCTGCAGCGCAGCTAATACTTCACTCAGGCAATGCATAGGTATACCAGCTGCAAACTCCTAAAGAAACTTAATTTAAAAAATTTAGAAGCTTAAAAGTTTATGACTGGATCAAAAAAATATGAAATGGAGGGATTTTTTTGTTGTTCCTACAGGGAATTACCTTAGAAAGCACTCTACTTAGGAGTCATTTTTGTTTCAACTAGCTACCTGAGCAGATATTTTGTGCTCATTGATACTAGAGGCTAAGAAGAGATGCCACGTTTGGCTACGCTGAGCTGAGTACACTAGTTTATGTTTTGAATAAGCATGTCTGCCTTTTGGCTCAGAGACCATCAAATGATACCCATGGACACAGTGTTTAGTCTGCAAGAACTGAAATTCAGTAGTCTATGGTGAGTCTCAGAGAAGAYTCAAACTGAATCATGGGAGGATACTATTAGTTGGCTTTTCCTTTCCTGCACATTATTTCATTATATCCTCTTTCTCAAGTAGATGATTTCCTACATAAGTCCCTGTAAATACCGGTTATAGCTAATACTGGTGATAACTTGCTTTGACCACATCAGTCTTCCAGTGTGAGCTCCTGTTCCTCAACCTTTCCCATGATGATGCTTCTGTATCTCTCACCTACTGCTTTGATCACATTCGCATGCTTATTTGGCTTCATACATACTTCCTAAAATACAAAAGCTTGTTCCTCACCTGCATAAACCCTGTCTACAGCTGATATACCCTTCTGTAGTTTTCACTGTTTTCTGTCTGTTCCTTTGATCCTTTCCATCTCCTTGCCTTGTTTCTCTGCCCTAAGACTGTCACACACGGTCTCTCCTGTTCTAGCAGTTCTGGCAGTGTCATACCAGAGCAGTCAGTGGTTTGTCTCTGACATCGTCTTTAACCAGTGGTCATTGCCACTTGTCTCAGAGGAAGGGAAAATATGCTCTGCGGTGACTACCTAACAGGCAGTTTGTCTCCCTAAAATCCAGAAGGCAGAAATTGGAGCATAGGTGTTTCTTTGCAGTCTACATGGTTTCTTATTCACAGAAGATATATTATTTTTCTTATCAGCTGTCTCCCTTTAAAAGAAGATTTTCAGGAAATCCTTTCTCCCTTTTTCCCAGTGCTGGCAAGCTGAGGGGACTCCCCTTTGAACTGTGGCTCTATTGAATTATATTTGTCTTATCTTATTTAGATTACAGCCTATTCAGGATGTAATACATGCGGCTTTTTTAACATTATGTGTTCCCATATGTGTTCTATATAAACTCCAGACACCATATATAATTATTCTGAAATAATAATAATTTTTCTTCTTCACATTTACACTTCCTTCTCCCTTTTCACATGTGTTATTACACTAAGATGAAAATCTATCACTAAGTGGTTTGCTCTCCTGACCAGAGGAAATGAAGTTGCAGCAAAAGGGAACAGAAGGAATATAAAAAGGAATATAAAAAATTATGATGAAAGCCACCACATTAGTTACGAAAAACTGAATCCTATTATAAGGAGCTACAATACTGAAACTCAGATTAGAAATGCCTAGATTAAGAATGGCTTTTTTTTTTTTTTTTTTTTCTTGTCAGGAGCAATGTCTTTTTAAGTAAAGACTTTTATGAAAAGAAAACCAAGGAAGTAAATGGTATATAAAGCATATCTCTGAAGCAAGAAATGCTCCTAAGGAGAAGTATTTTATTAAACACCTAATATGGCTGGAAAAAGAAATAAACAAACAAACAGGCAGTGAAAGMTTTCATAGATCTAAAACAGAGAGATCTGTACATTTCTGTTAAGCACAGAGTTGGGAACAATTTCTCCAAGTATAATTTTATTATGCCAAACTCAACTGTTTCCAACCTGTATTTAGTCTGCAGTTTACTGCCTCTATTTCAGAGACTGAAGAAAGACTTGCATGCTTGTTGGTTTTTCCAGATACTTTGGCTGACTTAATAACTACACAGCTTTTCTTGTTTATATCTGACTTAGCCTGTCACTGCTACAAGAACACTACTACCTTGACAAGATATGTAAGCTTTTGTGTGCAGAAGAGAATGACATATTATTAGCCAAAAAAACGCGAGAAACATGATTTAACTTTTGTTTCCATTCCCAATGCTAAGGCTGGCAAAGGAAATGATTGTGCCAGGTTCTTTTGATTTGCCTTCAAGATCTTTAGCCTTCAAAGTACATTTTGAATTTTATTTTCAAATACAAGATCTTTTGTTTTTTTCTTCAGCCAGAAAACTTAAGGAAACAAGCTTGTGCAATTGTTATGCCCAACTGTCCTTTATTTTTGTGCAATACTTTTTGAACAATTTTGAGGCTGGGATAGAAATCGCACAAACTTGAAGTTCAGCAAGGAGAACTGGTGCCTGGATGAGTTGCCGCTGGGAGAAATGCTAAAGCAGAAGCTCAGCAGTTGCTATTCCAATTGCCTATCAGCAGGCGCAGACCAGCCAGCCAAGCTCAGACGCTGAGCATGTATTGCCTCGGAGGACCCTTAGGCATCTGGGAGAGATTTGAGGGACATAAAARGGGAACTCAAACTATTGCCATAGAGAATCTTAGAAAATAATAGGGATTCAGGTGATTATTATTAATCAGAATGGGACTTCTATGCGGGACACAGGACAAAAACCCATAGAAATGCAGACTTTATTAATTTTGCTGTTCATGAGACAATTCAGTAATTGCTCAGTAATGAAAATTCAGTAATCATAACCAAATATTTTAGTTAACAGAACATTTATGTTTACACTGCTGCTCAAATCTGTGGGGTCCCAAGTGATAAGATGCCTTCAGCCTTGCCTTAGACCGTGCTTGTCATCTTCTATGGACAAGGAGTTTGGTTTTGAGAATGCCTTAGGGCATAGTGTTAAATCTTAAAAGTTAACATTAGGAGTCATCTATTCCAGACCCTGTCATAAAATGTGTTTGTTTCCCAGTACATATACACTCTGTCAACATACTCTTTTTTTTTTTTGCATTCATATTGCTCTAGCAAATACTTCCAGAATTATTTGTGTTAAAGTTTTGTACTTAAACTCAAGGAAGTACATGAGGTGATCCAAGCCATCTTCAGCTATCAATCTACTAGGAAAAGGAACATCTGTATTTCATGAACGTGTTTGTCGTTAACTACATTTTAAGTCCCTCTGAAACACAGTGGGTCATAAGCACTGTTCCAAAATTGCATTTTAAATGACTAAGAGAAACTATTTTGTCATTAGCTTTCTACATTTTGTTCATAAAATGCTTCCAAGTAGAGGGATTAATTCTTTAAACTTTACACTTTATTCCAGAAATACTCATTTTGCTTTTCCCTTGAAATTTGCATAACATTTTGGGATGACTGACAAATCAGAGGCTTTAAGTTCCCAAAAGAGTGCTTAATGTAATAGGGAAAGGTAAGAAATTTCCAAAAGTTTTCAGAGTTTCCCTACATTTTCCTCATTAGCACTCTATGGAAGTTGGAAGAGTATAGCAGGGAAATATGCTTACATTATCATAATAGGCTTTCTTAACTGTCCATTACTAGCCACAGACATGATACACAAATCTTTGCACTGACCTAGCATAGGTGATTTTAATGTTTCATTTTATTTTTCACAAATGGAAAACATGTATATTTTTGCTTCTGAAAATTGCATTAAGATGATATTTTGGCAATGTTTGATCTGAAATAAGTCAGTTAAAAAGACATAAAAATCACAATCAATTAGTAAAATAGGTTTTTTATCAAGGAATAATCAGGTGACATTTTGTACTACATTTAGAATAGATTGTTCTTGTAGACATCATAAAATTTGTTTTCAGAGCAAAGAAATTACGCAATATAGAACCTTACTGACAGTTTTAATCCCATTTATGTACTAGGATGAAGCAAAGGAGTTTTCTGGGTTTTTATGCCTGTAACTATATAGTAAATTGTGTAAATTCTGACATAGTGCCCAACTGTTATGTAAAAAAAAAAAATAAATAGTAATTTGTTGTTCTTTTGTATGCATTAAAGTACTTAGAACCAGGAATCAGAGACAAAAGTACATGATTTTATAATATTTACTCTAGATGACATCCAGGTTCTACATCTCCTCATTTCCAATTGCATGGTGATTAAGAGAGTCAAAACTACCAAAACAGTCATAAGTACGAAGAAACAGAACTCAATACTGGTTTTAAAAATGACCTTAAGAATTTACAAAGTTGATACTTATTCAAAAATAATAAGTAGGGTGCAAAAGAGTTTTATTAGCTTTGGCAAAATCTGTGGGGGTATTCTGCTTGAATCATGTTACTCCAAGTTCATTAAACAATTATCTCTCTTACTTTATTTATTTTGTCTGATAATGCTCATAGGAAGCTTTGACTTTTTATAGACAAAACAAAATTGAAACCAGACACAGTCAATATATCCTATGGGTTCATCTCCTGTCAGACCATTCACTGAATAAAGCAGATAATAATTCAGTGTTTTACAGCAGCAGTGTCTTCCCAGAAGCCATAAAGAATATTCAGCTCCTTTTACCTTAGCTGAGAATGTGGAATGGATTTTGTTTAAGAAGATAAGTTATAAAAAGGTCAGTATACTTCTTAATTTCCATCACGTTAAATTATTTATTGCATTATTCGAAATAAAGGTGTGGTCTATAGAAATGACTTCAATTTCCTCAAAGAACAAATGTGTTAAATAATGTTAACTTAAAAGAATACGGGAAAATAATGCTAAATATTCAAAATTATTTCTATGAAATAATAACAAATATTTGGTGGCAAGTTTTAAAAATATGTTTAGATTGAAGCCAGAGGTACCTTCTCAAAAGCTAATGGGCCCCAAACAGCTCAGTTTCCTACAGTGACCCATACACGACAGCCAGTGCATCTTCCTCAGGCCTGGATTTCAATCTAACTTCCTTACTGTTTAACTAAAAACAGAAGAGTATTTCCTACTGAGACAAATTACATTGAGACCCTCTCTCCCAAACCACCTTCTTCACTCTAGGACAAGTGGATCCTGGGAATATACAGACACTTAGTGCGGCTCCTAGTAAGTGCATCCCAGGGATGCGGGTACGTTTCAAAGAAAAGAAAACTCATTTTTTTGTATTCTAAGAAAGGTGAATTGGGAACTTAAGAGAACTTTCTGTTTTGTTCTTTGCAAATAAATAAATTGCATGGTTTAGGGCTAAAAATTCAGAATCTGAAAAAAACTCTAAAAAAAGTACTTTTGTTTCACTTCAGGCAAAAAGAAAGAACTTTCAGAGGTAGGATTTAATTCTCTTTTCTTTTCAAAAGACATCAATTCATCCCAAATAGCAAAGAGGCGCATGACTAGGAGCACAGATGCTACTGGAAAGACCAACTGTCAAACCATCTGTATGTGAGTTTGAGCAGGGACTTGAATCTCAGCCCATAATCCATCTAAATACCCCAAGCATCAGACTTATGGGTTGCTCTTTTCTCTCTTGCTTGGGCTCAGCTGCTACACTAAATAGCTGAACAAGAATAGAAGATGACTAACACCAGAGTCAAAAAGTTAGTGCTAATTTGACATGAGTCCCAAAGTGAAGGGCTGCTCCAGTGAGTCCCAAATGGAACAGATCAGGCAGGACATGCTTCTCCCTGAAGAGGAAGCTGTTCCATGATGAGAGTACAAAACTGTCGTTTGCGAGGAGCTCTGCTACAATTCTAATGAACGTTCAAATCACTAATTTAAAAAATGACCTTTCAAAAGCTCACCTGGCTCTTGTAAAATAGCATTTCCATCTTTTGGTTAGAAAGTTTATTTAATAACGTTAATCTTTCTCATGGTGCTCTGCTACAGGCTGTTAGCATAATTAAGCTGAATCATGATATCATTGCATAAAATTTATTAAGTTTTACATGTAAGGAATACCTTACATGGTTATAATAAGAGCCTTTGGAAGACCACATGATTCTTATCAGTATAGATTAATCGTGTTAAATAGAAGCACCTGTGGCAGAGTAGGCATAAGTATATAGCCATGTGTCAACACAACACTTGAAACTAATGTTACCCAGTAACATTTGCATAGGGAAGACTGTGCAGAGGATAACACATTTAAAACACAACTGTGCTCCAACACAAAATTGTGTTTAATTTTACATCCAAAAATATTCCCCAAAATAAAGATGCTTCCTTGTGTGGTAACATCTCTGGTGTCCAATCTAGTGATCCAAAGCCCTCTGAAACAAATATTGTTTCATTCTTGCTCCCTTAGATCATACTGTTGAAATGCATGCTGTAAATTAAGCCTTAGAATCATAAAATCATAGAATCATAGAATGGTTTGGGTTGGAAGGGACCTTTAAAGATCATCTAGTCTGACACCCATGCCATAGGCAGGGGCATCTTTCACTAGATCGGGTTGCTCAAAGCCCCACACAGCTTCACCTTGAACACTTCCAATGATGGGGCATCCACAACTTCCCTGGACTGCCTGTTCCAGTATCTCACCACCATCATCATAAAAAATTTCTTCCTTATGTTCAATMTAAATCCACCCCCTTTCAGTTTAAAACCATTGTCCCTTGTCATGTCACTACAGGCCCTGGTTAAAAGTCTCTCTCCATCTTCCTTATAGGCCCACGGTACATATTGAAAGGCCACAGTGCATATATAAAGACACACTATATATGAATGCTTCCCAGGAAATGTTATGAAAAAGAAGCAAATTGATAGAGAAACAAGTGAGATTTCTTGTCAGTATTCCTCCTTGGTGAAGAACTTGCATCCAAAGTTATTTTTAACTTTAGACTTACTATAGTAGAGACTAAAACAATAAAAATATAAACAAGGGCATGGTAAATTGACAACTAATGCTAAACTGATTTTTTTTCCTTAGTTTGGCAATATTTTCAGTAAAATAGCGCATACGTGCTGTACAGGGTAGCAGATTTGTTCTGTAGATGTAATTATAGTAGGTAAAAATGTTTTGGAAATGGGTTGAAGCAAATGTCAATCTGATTGTTGGTTGTGCTATTGCATATGACTGGGGAATATTAATTATGAGGAGATGCTAGTTATTGCTCATTAACATCAATTGTTCCTATGTCAATACTCAATATAAGGAATCTTAATAGGCAGATTGCTAAAAAACTAAAAATGGAAATCACTAAGTAGACTAGCTGTCTTGCGAACTTCGCATAACTTGACAACATCCATGAGTCACCAGGTGATTTTTAAGGTATGGAACTCACAATTACAGAATTATTGACACAAGCCTTGGTCAGGACCAGAATGGTTTCATGAGCATGTTTTCATAAAATCGAATATGGTCTCTCGCCACTTTGCTATCATGTCTATCTCCACTGGACATACTGGATTTAGACCTCAGGAGAAGCAGAGAATGTGCTGGCTTTTTTTATAACACTGAGGAAAGTGACAATTATCTGAGTAACAGTTGCAGTCAGAAATGACTTTTTATTAAACTAGCGTGACATGTAATTCTTTATCACAGAAGAGTGGGTCTCCATGAAAGGTGTTACTCACACAATATCTTAATATACATTCCAGTCACTAAAAATAATTTCCTTATATCCAAATGACTTGGTAAATGTTTGAAAGACATAAATAACTTCCATGTCATCTATCCCAGTCTCTTGAASTAAATTATTTTTTTTCAGATGTAAGCAACTTATGACTTTGAAGTGTACTATCACAAGAAATCTATTTGTGACTATAGGTTACAAAATTATTCATGTCTGAAATGTGCTTTTTTTATCCCCTTGTACTCATAACTCATAAGCTTATTAATGCAACATAATAATTCAACAACACCACCACTCCCAACCTGTCTTGTTTGTTTACAGTACAGAAGCAACATGCCTTCTGTCTTCTCTGAGGACATGCATTCCCTAGTTCTTGCCTTTCTCACAGGTCCATCCTGTCCTCAGATCTTTCATTTTTGCAGGAAGGACCACACTGATATTGCAAGGCACTTTATAAAATTCTTCTTGCTACTGGCAGGGAAAGAACGTGAAGCTGTTTCTGCAGAAGGAATTATGGGATATACCTCCAGCTTGGTAGCTAGACGGATGGATGTAGTACAGATAGTGTTATGAAGGCTTTCCTCCTTCCACAAAACTTTCTGTATTCCTTTCCTATTCCCAGGTTATCTTCAAAATGCCTCCCCATGTTCTTTGAACCAACAATTCTTTCCCTCAGAACTAAGCCACAAGGAGAAGCTGTGAAGAGTGCTCTGAACAGCCCCTACTGCTCTAAGCAGAAGAAAGYAAACCTGACTAACCCATGTGCTAACAGTAAAAGCTTCTCAGCTCTGAAAAAAAGGCAGCCCTGTGCAAACTGCCATTCGAGAATGGTCATAAATTCACAGGCCTGTTGGTAGCTAGGAATCTCTAGCGAGTATGTGTATGTACATTTTCCACAGGACGATAAAGGTTTCCTAATTTTAAATTCTTGTCAAAATTACATATCGCTATCTGAAAAGCTGATGAGTGTTTTAATTCCTGTGAACAACAGCCGGCATCTTTCTAAATCTCCCTAACAGAAGTCAGGTGAAGTTAGTTTCAACAGCCATTTCAGTACTTGACTTCTTGTGAACCCACGGAGCTGCATTGTATGCTTGCAGTGGAATATACTTTTTAGCTCCCAGCAATCTCTTTTCTTTAGTCTAAAGGGAAAAATTTAGTATGAATGAAGATCTAAAAAATGAGCTTTTGACAAACTCATTTAATGTGGAATAGCCACAGAAAGAGCAGTTACCATCTTCAGAGCTGTTTGATAGTATTTGAGTTCTCTTTTAAAGAACACAGGAATACGCCAAATGTATCAATAATATCAGACTCCTGTGAATGCAAGAAGTGTGAAGATTTTGTGGCCATATCAATGCATAACATAGCTTAAATACTTATAATCCAGAAAATGATTTAAAATTAACTGTAGCAAGTATATCAAAAAGGATAGAAAACATCATGCCCAGAAGAAAATCAGAGTTACAGTCTGAAGAGGTGTTCAGCTGTCTTTTAGGTAAGCAGAAGACATGGATCACCAGACTTGTTATACTAGTTATAAATTACTAATTATAGGCTCAGAGGAAAGTCAGATCATTCGAGATAACATAATGTAAATGCCCACTAGAACTGCACCCAGAAATACTTCCTGAGAAAGTTCTGGTGGTCTCTGTGGTCCAGCTCTCAGTGTGTTGCAGAATTTAAGCCACGGAAGAGCATAAATTATCCTGCTCTGGCATTATACCACATTGGCACTATGGAGCTAGCCATCAATTTGACCCAACAGCTTTAAGGAGAAAAGAAAAAGAAGAAACCCCAACAGAAATGGAAGTGGTTTTGTAGATGTGGTTTTCAGGCACACACAAATGCTAGTGATGACTTCTGAGATAAGTTGGCAGCAGACTTGTTTTAAGCACTGAACTGGTGTTGCACTCTTAGATGTTAATCAGGAACATGACATTAAGGGGGTGTGGAATTTACTGCTGAACTTTATTCTTGCCTCAGAGAACCAAAAGAAAAACCAGCTGCTGGTCAGGAAGCTAGGAGGTGGTTGCCATAAAGCTTAGAAATTCAGCTGTGAGTCTAATATGTACAAGTGATCCTAATCTAGCTCATGACATTATGAATGATTAAAAAAGTAATAGCTTTCTTTCATCAGAGAAAGGAAAAAAACAATACTGTAGCAATAAAGGCATGCAGTACAATTAGATACTGATGTGCAGGAAAAAAACTGGCTAGGAGAAGGATTGTTGCGGGCTGGCCAAGGCACATAATTTCAAATACCTGTTGAGAGTCTTTCTCCAATGACAGAAAGCAAGAAAATAATTCTAAAGGTCTGAGGAAGCCCCCAATAGGCTTGACCTCCAAGAAACCCCTCTGGGAAACTGATAGTGAATGTTGGGCTATTGGGTGTGGAATAACTTCAGTGAAATTCATGGGAATTATTAAACTAGACATGCTAAAAGGCTAGAGAACAGGGAATCCAATGCTCCATCACCTAATTTGGCAAAAATGGAGACAGTGACTGGGAAAGGTGCATTCATCCAAGAACTGAAAAGCTGGAATTTGAGCAAGAAGTCTTGATAGCCAAGTTAGTACATGAGCTAATCATTTTCTTGGATTTTATTATTGCTAATGATTGCCTAATAAATGCCAGAAACTGTGTCTTAGAAAGTAAGCTTTTAGAAAACCCCCTTCTAAAAGCAGCTCAGGTTTGCAGATGGTAAGCAATAGCTTTTTAAAATTATATTCTCCTTCTAGAGGTCAAAACTCTAATAGTATTTTACATTCTCTCCTCAGGCAAGGAAATATGAAAAACGGTTGAAACCTGCTTCAGGGTGATCTTAGCTGCTGCTGTTAAAGAAATTATTTGTTGCTCCACTTCAGATTTTTCTGATAAGCAACAAATAGTATAATGGAAAATCCATCGCAAAATGTGAAAGATATAGTAGATATGGATAAGAAAAGAATTGGAAGATGAACTCACAGGGTTTCCTCTGAATTTCTTCCAATTAGTATTGAATGTACAAAACTGAAATGGCCCAGGAAATTTCATAGTTGGAAATGAGTTCTTAGAAACAAAGGCACAAATTACACTAGTAAGCACATATGCCACTAAGGAAGAAGATGGCATAACCGGTYTTGCATAACAATAAATGTGTAAAATGTTTTGTATTCACTACCTATTTTTTTAAATACCAAAGGAAGCGTAACTTTATTTTCCAGAGTGGAGATTGGACACCAATGGAAATGGAGCCAAAAGAACAAGGAGAAGTTACGACCACTATTACTGTAGTATCACTGACTTTGTGGTAATGTATGTTTGGATGGAGCTCTATATTTCCTACTTTCAAAAGATTTATGGCTACTTTATCTCTCTCTTAACCTGTTTCCTGTGCTGGTGTCTGGAAAAACACATAGAACAGGAATTGAAGTACTTACATGTAAGCTGAAGACACCAGCATGAAACTGAATCAAAGACAATGATTGCCTCAAAGGTTGTCTGCAGGGTGAGTTGGTGCCAGGTGACTCCTGTAACCCAGCAGTGCTGTCACTGACCTTTGCAGAGAATACTCCATGTGCACCCTTTCCAAGCTACCTGCTGTAACGATCTCTGACTGAGTCAGAGCAAATGTGCAATGGCCTCCTAAAACTGGAACAGCCAATAACTTGTGAGGGCACTAGCAGTACTGCAGGTTGGAGGCCTAAGTCCCTGTCCAGCTCAGAAGCTGGAAGTCAGTACTTGCTTGTAACTGAGTAACTTCAACAGCTTTCCAAATTCTTTTCCAATAAGAACAAAACACACTGAAACTAAAAGAAGCCATGAAGACATATTATTGTTATTATATTATTATGATATTGTTTATTTCTGATAGATTTGGGGCCCTAGTGAGATACGAGCACAAGAGTGTCTTGGCAAATATGGAAAGCTATATCTGAACTATGGGTTAACATAACGCATATTAAATTCAACCACTCCAAGACCAAGTACCATCGTGTTCCCCACCACACTACTCGGTTTGCATTGGAAAAAATACCAGGTAGATATGTCAGGAAGGAGAGAGGATGTGATCCAATAGACACTGCGCACCCTCTCTGAACAATAAGGGAATTAAGTTAGTGGTGTCCTTGCCTTGAAGCTCACACACTGTCACGTATTCCAGTAATCCACAGAGCATCCACCAGCCTCTATCATTCAACATTTGGTGATACAAGATAATCACAGAAGGGGGCCTAAGCTAGTTACTTTGGTGAAGTGGTTCACAGAAGCAGAGACAAGCCTAAATCCCATCTTTTCTCATGACTTACTTATAGGGTAGCTATCAGTAAAAGTCCAAAACAGATCCTTTTAATTTGGTAGAAGTAAATGATCTCTTAGAAGACTATGGCATTCCTAAAGAGAAGCAAAATCAATTCAGACTGCTTGAACTAGACAAAACCAACATAATCTAATCCTGAACAGGCTCACAGCATTGTAAAGACAAATTTGAGAAAAATGTTTGATTAAGTGAAGGGATATATATGAAAAAAGGCCACATGGGAAAACTTTAAAAAGGGCTGTTTTTATTAAATGGTCTAAGAAAAAGCACAGGAGAGAAAAACTGAGTAAATCTCAAGAATTCATATGGTATGTATAAACTAAAACAGCCCATATGTAGAGAATGAGTCAGGTTGCATATACAGTCTAATTTCCTCATAAGTAGAACTGGTAAAATCTTCAACTCTTGGTTCCCCCAAAATAAATTAATGTTTTATATTTTATTTTACACTGAACCAAAATAGAGCAAAACAGTTTTCAAGTTTCTTCTTAAATTAAAACTTTATGAATTCTAAAAAAGCATTTCAAATGCTTTGCAAATCCATTGAAAAATATCTATTTGTCATTTTAATATTATTTTTACTTCACATACATTATGAAACAGATTACATCCTCTGGTTATCCATAGTAGCAGAGGTCTGACCCAAATAGGTAGTTTTTACCCCTATAATTTATATTTTCAAGTAATATAAAAATATTGAAAAGAAAGCATCCATAAAATCCAAAATGACATTTTGGTTCAATAACCTGATACTACATTTATTTCTGAAATGTTAAGTTCTGTAACAAAATTTTTTCCCATAGAAATTTTTACTGAACTGAACTTGCTTTTATTTTTAAACATTTTAAATGCTCTTTTCATTTAGTTCTTTTTGAAAACTATTGGAAAAAACATTTTCCTCTTCCAGGCTGATAACACAGTTCTGAAACTTCACTGGCAATGTCACTGAAATCCAAGACAGTCCTCAGGGACTCAGAGAAAGGAGCTCCATCAGAAAGTTTGATCAGGCAGCGAATGAAAAAACTCAGAAGTTATTTAGATTGGAGTAAAGTTTTTTTGAGTTGGCAAAGGAAAAATAGCGTGCTGAAGTCATGTCATCTGTAATTTGGTAAGTTATTTATTTTCTTTTAATCCTATTTGAAGTATCAACATTTCCAGTATATTGGCTTGATTGGCAGAGGTGTTGTATGACTTGGGATAAACCCCAGTAAAACTTTTAATTTCTATCATCTGAGGTGTTCCAAGTTCTGAAGGAGTTTCCCTCGGATGAAAACATCCATGCATTAGGAACATCATCACATGCTTATTGCCCCTTAATGTCACAGCAAGTCAAAACTTCAGAGGGACAGACAGCAACATTCTTTAGTGCATATGCCTGGGCCTGACCTCATTTTAATCTCAGTAACTGATCTGAAAGAAACCCTGAGTCATGGGAAACAATGCTCAACTAATTGAGTAAAAAGAATATGATTTTTGAAAGTAACAGACATGACAAAAGGTAGCTCATAAAAGACTGCAGGACCACACCACATCACTATAGGCAGAACTATCTGCTTAAKATAATAGGAAGTACTATTTGAAACCTAACAATTCTATGAACTGTACAGCTATTGCACATTTTTACCTTACCATTTTGTATTCTTTCCAGCTTTTTTGAAAATCCAGACTCCCATCTTCTCGGTGCTGTATAACCGTCCATCCTCCACCAGCAATTTCCATATTGCAAAAGACCTATGCAGTAATAAAAAACAAAACAAAGCAAAACAATAAAACAAACTTGCATTGGAATCCTGTCATATTAGGGGGAAAAAAATACTTGTGAATAATGGAACTAAGGAAGCCTGTTTTCCTATGGGTTCATACCCTATGCCCTCAATGGTATCCTCAATCGCTTGATTGCAATTGGAGCTCTCAGTGTAATTCTCCCAGTAACGTCTCCTGTTCTTTCAGCACGTTACCCAAGAACATCTGCCCATCATCCTCCTCTGCATCCTTGGCTTTCTTCTTCACATTCCTTCCATGCTCCTTTTCTATTTTCTCTGCAGTGCCCCTGAAATCACTCCCTTCCTCTTAACAAACAAGTATTTTTTTCAGTGATAATAATGTTTTCTATAGCTTTTAGCAGAGTGTCATTCTGTCCAGAAAGAATCTTTAGGAATTCTTACAGAAAATGCCCATTCAAGTAGTCCAAAATGTAGCACAGATAAGATTATTCTGTTTTGCTTTTTATTGTAATGTTACCAACAGTGTGCCAGGCAGTGTCCCAAAACTGAAACAGTTAATGTCAGTCTAAACTGCCTTACAGCTGACAGAGGACATGCATAGGAACAGGCTCAAGAACAGAGGTCTGTGGGACAAGCTCAGACGACCTATACTGAACATGTAAGATCATATCCTGCCATCACTACACTAATAAAATTCTAACTTAGATACTGAGATTCTGTATATTAAGGATAATTTAACAATTTGACAATTCTGCCAAAACTTGATGTTAGAATATTGCATCAACTGAAATATGTTAATAATCTTAAATAATCCATATAATAATCAAAATGGATATTTAATTTTCATTCATTTTCATTCTTTTTACATTATCCTTTCAAAAATATAGAAGATAAATTATGAAAAATGCAAATACTGCTTATCCATTCACTTTTCTTGGTATGTGGCAAGTGACAGTATTCATTTTTGTTACTATTTTTGTATGATACTTGATTTTAAGATCTGACTAAGTTTCTCAGTGCTACTCACTCAAGCAAATTTTCCTGATTTTCATTCCCGTGTACTCATCCGTGCCATATTGGTACTGCAACTATCCTAAATTTCATTCGTCTGTGCTCTTGAATAGTTATATCCCTCTTTTTAAGTAAGATGTCAGTATGTAAGAGAGTTGAAGAGGTGTCACCCATCAGCTTAGCTTTTGGCATTCACATCAACAAAAGTCAATCCGTTCAGCACTGGTCGGTAATTTAAAGTTTTAATTTGCTTTGCCAAATTGAAGGTTACTATCCAACAGTTAAATAAAAATTTGTCCCTCAGTTGACTAGAGAACCATATTCCACCCTCAGGCAAATAAATTCCAAATCTTTCCAAACTCATAAGCATTGTCATAGTAATCCTCTGCAAGTGCTTTTGTTTTAATTTGCTTCAGGCATGCYGAGTGAAGTCCCTGTGTAGGTACAGGAAGGAAACAGAATACCGAACAGTGCAAACATGTGAACTTGCTTTAGGGTAACCACAAGAAAACCCACAATTTGCTAGACAAACATTTTGGCCCTATTCCTCCTTCAGTGAAGACACTGTGAGTCAAAACATTTATCTACAGGATTTAGTTTCTTTAGTCTGATTTACAGTGAGAATTTCTAAATGATGGATTTACTTTCCTTATAAGTTTTTTCAAGCTCCCATGAATCCACTGCCAATTTTTAAAGCATTAAATCCTCAACTGTATTAAGACTACTCATTTGAAAGACGCACACAAATGATGGGGTTTTCATACTAAAATATAATAAAATACTTACAAAAAGACTTTGATGTTTTCTGAATAATGTACCAAATTAAAAGAGAAAACTTCATGGTGAAAGATTTACAGCAGCACATTATTCACCAGCCATCATTGTGTGGTCTGACACTCTCCACGGTGGTAGGCACAAACACCTGCCGTATTAACAGGAGTGCCAAGCTGATTGTAGATGTTCATCGTGCATAGCTTTAGCCAACAAATGTCCTGGACTGGCTTCTGTCCCAGACAAGGTCAAGGCACTCAGCCATTAAACACCTTTTAAAATGTTCTGATATTTAACCCTCTACCAGAAAAGAAAAGGATGAAGAAAGGTGAGTTTGTATGCATCTTTAGATTCTGAGTTTATTGTCAATAAAATAAGCTGATTAGATTAAAAAAGAATCCAAAGCATTGCACTCCTACCCTTCCTTAAATGCATGGGTAAAAATACTTAAGCTACTAAAAGGCATATATGAGATTATTTATACATATTTTATCTTTATGGACTAAATTATTCTAAACTTCATAATAATCACTTAGAGATCAGCCCAACTTTAAAGTAACCAAAAGAAGGGGGATTACCACATACTGCATTTTAAGTGCATGCACACCAAGACATCACAAATCTACATTGTTGGCATGGAGCTCAAGACCAGCCTTTTGACATTTGGGGAATATGTGTCTGTTATGCAGAAATCAAGCCTGAAGGCAACCATGTCAGGACAACAGTCTCCACAGTATATGGGGCTAGGATACATTTAATGGGTTAAAAGTCTGGCAGATATGCTCAGAGAGACCATTGACACCAATTTGGTAGGAAGTCCACAGACAGGATGTAGAGGGGAAGGAGTGAAGGCTGCATTCACAGCAACAGCGGCAATTGCTTTTGCAGAGCCATAACGACCAAGATATATAGACCCCACTAGCAATTAATAGCATTACATTTTCAGTGCAGTGCACCCAGAAGTTGGTAGAAGTCATACTTGTTGAGGGCATTAGAGGAGACAGTAAGAGAATTCAATACATTGATCCAAGGGGAGATATGGAGGTTCTGTGTGCACTCAGACCAGTCCCCCTGGCCTACTTCAGCTCCTGAAGGTGACATAGTTCGTTCAGCTCCAAAATGGTGACAACCTCACTCCCACTGCTCCTCCGCTCATCAGCAGCCTCTGCTTCCTCTGTATCTGACCCCATCTCTGACCCCATCTTCTTGCCTTTGCTCTCACTGTGGCCTCGGGACAATCATTTGCCAATACCATCAGGCATTGCACACACACACACACACACACATCAAAGTAAGCCAATTAATTAGCTTAATACTTAAAGCCTATCTTTTTCTCTTCCCATCTCAAAAATATGGGATATTATTAAGATCTTTTTAAACAGAAATGAATCACTAATTTTTGGTGCAGGGTTGGAAGACTAATGAACTAAACTAATGAACTGCTGAAGCTAGGAACATGAAAGAAAATTTGCAATCTAAATTTGTAAGCATATAAAAATGAGGCATATAAATGGTATGGAGCTGTAAGCACAGAGAATAATTTTTTATGAATATATGAAGGTAAAACCAGCAAAAAATTAGAAATGACAGTAACATTTGTATATATGACAAAGGAATTTTTTCTATTGAATGTCAGGATTCTAGTAAGTATCCCTTAGGAAACATAAAATAAATTGAAGGTATATTTTTGCGACCTGAATTATAAAATTACTATAAATGAGACAGTTGCCAGTGGCTACGAGTATTACAGAAGTTAACAATATATTAGGCCTCTTAAGACATGTCAGAGTTGTGCATTGCATTGTGGTAATCCAGATAACTTTAAACAAGCACATATGTCTCCATGGAGTACCTATCAGAATATTACCTTGGGTCCCAGAGCAATCTAACTGTGTCAGCATGGTGCTACCTCTGGGCTAATTAGTCCTGGCACAGTGCTGCATTGATGTSATTTTGAAGCTATCTCAGCTGGAGTTAGTTCATCTATCTCTGCACAGCACTACCTTGCAGACTGTTAATATGACTTTAATGTCTGAAAAAACATCTGTTAAAGCAATCACACTTTTCATGGGCCTGGGATCAGCCCTTGCTGTGTTATCACTAGGGCAAGACAGAAACAGGTGGCAGCAGAAACACCCTCAACTCTCTCTCTCTTTCTCCCCCTCCCTTAGTTTTCTTGCTAAAAGAGGAAGCCTCCAGGAAAAAATAATGCAATGATATCAGCTGAGTTGTGCTGCCTTACTGGTTGATCACGGTGTCTGCAAACAGGGATATAGTGGAAACACAGGGTGGCTTCCATAGTGTCACTGTTCTTGTATTACCAGTGAAGTGGGTTTAAGCTAAATATACCAGAAGGATCAGTGCCACAGTGCTTTCAGGTAACCATTGTTTTTCATTGCAACCCAGCTTCTGGGGATGGTTTATGAACTTTAATAAGGCTAAGAAAAGCCACTGACAATTTGTACATGCAATTTGGACTTCGACATTACATCTCTGTTTTGAGTTGAACAGCTTCTACAGAACTGCTTTTATTGCTCTTGTCCTGTTCAGTAATGCTCAAAGGGGTCTATGTATTTTATGTCATGTCAATTATTTTTCCATTCACATTCACTAGAGTTATATTGATCTTTACCTATAGCACTCTCCCACCCCAATTCTACTCGTGGTTTAATGAACTCTAATTCCTTAATAAACTGTAACATCTCGACATCTACAGGCTTCCAAAGGCCTCTAATAAAACCAAATTCAGTTTAGAAAAAAGTTTTACATATCTCAATATCATAATAAAATTACTATAGACAATAACATCGGTAATATTTGTTATTGCCTTTTTCTGTTTGCAGGGTCACCACTTTACTGCAGTAAGAATAAATTCTCCAGATACATGTGGTTCCCTCTCTCCTGTTTGGCCCACTTTCTGGACAGCACTGCATTTTCCTCTCCCAGGTAACCAGCTCTTAGCCTTGTTGGGGGCCGCTCCCTATAGTGCCCCATCAGAGGGACAGCCAGCATTCCTCCACATTTAAGTCAAGCTTAGGTTATTCTCGCACGTTCTTAGCTTCAGCTGACTTGGGTACCTTAGCACCAAAAGCCTTCCAAAAATTCAGTCTCCTTTACAGACTAATGTTTCATTTTCATCAAAAAAACCTGCCAAAGATCTTTTTTGAGAACAAGATTATACATGCTTCATCATTTCAAACAGTGCTAATATTCAGCATGTTGTGTTCTTTACAGCCAAAAATACTCTTCCCTGCTCCCTACAAGAGAAGCAGAATTTTTGTAAATCTTTAACTTTAAAACCTACTCATTCTGCTATTTCTTTCCCTGTGCTACCAGATAATGCCCCCATCAGCTTCCTCATTATAGCACTTTACTAATTCTCTTCTAAACTTTATCACGGATTTATTTGCAGCCATTGTCTGATTCAACTGAACTTGCCACGTGGGAGGAGGTGAGTCAACTATTGAATGTATGTTGGAAATTAGGAAGGATTCTCTGACAGCAAGAAAGAATAATGTCTGGAATAACACCGTTTATCATTTTCTTCACCCTATTGTATTTTTTTCAAGACTGAATATAGCCCAGGTTATTTATACCAGTACAACATTTTGCAGAATGAGAACTTCAATAAAGGCTCCAAATGTTCCTTTAAGGCCAGAGCAACATCATATTAACAAATAAGATAAAACAAATATTTACTTTACCTTTTTAGGATCTGACACATTGTTAATATAAATAGTGTAGACCCCACTTTTGTTAAAACCAGATTGGTRTACATCTGCACAGTCCCTGAAAGGCTTTTCTTCCTCCTTTTTTGCATTCTTTAGTAAAACTGCAAAACAAAAAGCCGTGATAATATAAGTTACAATAGCAATTTTAAGCATTTCTGTATCAAGGAAGTCCACTTTTGCACACTGTATTCCTTTTAAACATACACAGTAATAACTGTGCTATGGTCCTTACGCAGTCAGTGCATTTGGTGAATTCTATTAAAGAACTAGTATGAAACTTTCAGACTGATAGCAGAGTAGGCACCAGCAGAAGTAAGTCATAATGCAAATAGCTAAACAGAGCATTCTGTCTACCAAGAGGTGAACACAGCGCATTCTTTCTGAGTGCAAAGGTCTGTGCAGCTGCAGGTGTTTCCCCTGACTCAAGCTGTATCTGGGAGGTTGCCAAAGAATGCCCCAGAGATGGCACATGGAGGTGGGCAAACTTGTTCAGCATTGTGATCTGAGACAGATGCTCACCAAAGACAGCATCGCAGAACCCTGGAAGGAAAGAGCTTGTGCCCTTCCTCCATGAGGAACTGCCTTTTGAGCAGCCTAGGGGCTTGGGGCAAGGGAGCTGTTTGCTTAAGTTTACTTTTTTGACAGAGAATTATTTCATGATTATCATATCTACATACATAAAAGTTGCTAGATACAATCATTGGAAAAAATAAGAAAAATCAGTGCTACTGAAGTCAGTTGTTTAGAGTCATGATTTATTGAATTTATTTTTGGCTCAGAACAGGAAAACAATTAATGTTAGAACACCAGTGCAGATATTCATCCTGTATATTGCAGACAGACCACATACATGAGTCTGGTCTGAGAAATAGGGAGGGCGAGATATTTGAGGATCCCAGTCTTGAACAACCAGGAGATTCCCTGTAGAAGGAGTAACATCTGAGAGTGTTCCTTCACTTTCACAAACAAAAGTAGCGTGACCCCACAYGATACTGAACGATATGACTTCATTCCAACAACACATACTTTAGGCACATCAGTATTCCCATAGAAATCCATCAGTCTACTCAGATTCTTAAAGTTAAACATGTCCTTAAGTGCTGTGGAGGGCCCAGGCCAGCACTTCATTAATCCCTACAATAAGGAAACAATATCTGAGTCCTCCAGACACACTCATCGTCTGGTGACAGACACATCTTTTTCATTTTTGGCTTGAAAATGTGAGTTATAGGTACAAAAGGGACTACGCCTTATTCACTTTCAATGAAGTGGCCTGTGCTGCAAAGCTGATGCTTAACGACAATGGTCTGTAAAAAAGCAACAGCCTTGCACAGCATGTGGGACTATCCAAGCCATAAGGTGGTATGCAATAATGCCAAGGCTTTGTAGCTTTATATACTATGTATCTCCCCTTTGAACACTTCAAAGCAGTATTTTAGGATGGCAAATTCCTGCCAGATCAATTGCCATTAATACCATTTCACAGATGGAGAAATCAAGGACAAGAAAAGTTAAATGTTTTACCTCAGCGATTTTGTGAAAAGGTAAAAATAGAAAAATAGAAATCCAATCCTGAACTGTAAAACTACCCTGCTATCTAGGTAGGCATTTCACACGTCATATTCTTTTTTCCCTTTTATGTGTTTTATTTTGTTATTTCAAATTTTTATTTTAACAAACAAAACCCCCTTACCTCTCCCTTTCCAGGTATTTGCTGCATATTTATTAATTTTATCCAACACCATCAGTAAAAATAAAACCTGGTTCATATACTTGCATATGAACTTCAATTGGAAAGTCAATGACTTTGAAACTTGGCCATATTTGGAAAAGGTAGTGCTGGCAACGCAGTAGATGACACACTTCGTGAGATGGCACGGAATGAGGTCTTCAGCAAGGTACGCATCAACAGTGCAGTCTTAAAGGTGACATTTTTTAGATAAGACATAGAACTGAGGTCTTCACGATTTGTGTTAATTAAAGATTTCACGGTACTTTCCTGTAAGCAGATGGTGTTAGCATCAGTGGCCAAAGTCCAACTTGAATAATTACTTGGGGCTGGAGCCAAAGCCTAGAGGAGTTAAAGCAAAGCCTTTCATTGATTTCAAGGAGCTTTAGATTAGATCCACTCTTCCTGGCCTGAATTTCTCTAATACTGTTGTTTCAATTGCAGACATCAGTCTCTCTTGTCTAAAAAATGTATTTAGTTGTGCAGAGGCAGAGTGTTCATTTCCTTGAGTCTTAAAGTACTTTTATTTTAATAACCATATGTAGAGAGATTATCTTACCTCTATTTAACTGTTATATACACATTGAAAACCACTTGGAAATAACTACTTAAGAGTCAATCAAGGAAATTTGAATTTTCCCTTTTAACTGAAAGTTAGACAAAAAAAATAATGAGTATATTCTAACGTTCATATTATTTAAATTTTAAACAAGGTAGGATTGTAGTTTCAGAGTAATTAGAATTAGATTTAAAAATAATTTTCTAAGGAGATGGATCTCTAGGAGGAAGACTTAGAAATAAATTTTTTCCTCATTCTTAAAGACTAGAAAAAACACAATAAAACTGCTGTTGATGTAAGAGATGAAGGACAGATAGGTGTCATAGATATGCCCAGTTCCTTCCATCCTTGCTCTCAGTATCAGACAGCTGAGATACCTGAGATCACAGACAGCAGATGTGTTAATTTCCTATAGACTAAGCAACCCAATACCCTTCTTTTGCAGCAGTGGGTTTTACTCACTGAACCACTGTAACCAGAAGAAAATGGCTTTCCTTGGGTGCCTCGCATCCCTCTCTCAGGAGTTGGTGCTCCCACTGGAAGGAAAGCTCAGCTCCTGTGAAGGAGCTGTACCAGTACAGATTGCAGCACAGTATATTAAGCATGACCAGCACAAAGTTCAGTTTTTCTTAATACATCAGACTGTAATTTGCAAGAACAGCCCAAATTTATCAGAAAATTAATACTCAGGAATGTTACTGGTAATGTTCTTTTAGGGTAAAATATGTTTTTTCTATGGTTTGCTCTTGTTTTTCTAACTTAATATTCCATACAATTTCCAAACCACTTCTACCTATTATAGCTCCAGACTGTTTTTCTATAACATTACATAGACCTTGAATCCTTTATACCTCAAGTGACATTCCTGAATGATGCATTGGCTCACATACTGTAGATGTGTAAATAAATTTAAAAAAAAGTAACAAGACTCAAACAAAGCAGTTCTAAAACAAAATACGTAGCCATTGCATTTCTTTGTTCAGCTTCAAGATCTTAATTGACTTTATGCAGATTTCTAATGTTAGTTTAGCTATTTTCAAATACAATGCTTATGCCAAAGTTTTATGTACCTGAAGAAAAAGATAAGTCTATGTCAAGCAAAATAATATTATCATTTTTTAAACCTAAATGCTTAGCCAAAATTTGGAGCCCTGGAGGGTTTTTTGATTGTCTTTTCTARATGAATAATCTGGTGATGAAGTCATGCTCCTTTGAAGCGATGATGCCTGTGTGGAAAACTCTGCTTTCCTGAACAGRAGGGGAATTAACAAGTGAAATAAGTTCTTCTTTCATTGCACTTCCGAAAGTCTTTTGGTTCATTTTTAGCCCAATAACTTTCTCTTTGGGCTATGCTACCTGTGTTTCCCTACTTGATGAATTATTTCTCTCAGTTATCAATCAGTCTTTTGGCTATTTCTTTTCCTTGATGCCCTGGATGATGATTTGACACCAGGCAATACAGCAGGTACCATCCATAACTGCCCAGAGCTCTATCAGATGGCTGGTCCCATGCAGAGGCAACAGCCCTGGCAGTGCTTTGTGGCCCTGTGGAGGAACAGGAACCCAAATCAATGAGGTTTCTGCTAACCCAGAGGCTGTGAACTGCCAGGGCTGAGCAGCTGTTCTGCTCCTCCTACTAACAGAGTATTAACCTTCAGTACAAAGCTGGGGTCGGCACCTGAGGTTGTAGCGCCTTCAGTTTTCTTAGAAAGGGTTACTGGAGCTTGCAAGTGAGAGAGCTCAGACATGTAGGGCCTTTTCCCAAAGCAATAGCCAGGCAAATCCCTTAACTGATTGTTAGCCGTGTGTGCCTCTGTGTAGGGTGAGACTATTTTTCTGCTGTCAGTCATGAAAATAAGTCAATAGTAAATGAGTTTACTAGTTCCTAACAGCTATCACAAATGAAGGATGCCTGTTTTTCTGCCTGGGTTTAAAGAAATACAAACTGACTACTAAGAATGAATAGCTTCTGAAATATTTATTAATCTAAAGTTCTCCTCTAGGAATACGAAATTTAAAATTTACAATATTTATCTTCTTTCCTAGCTGTATGAAAATTATCTAATCTCACCTCTACTAGAAAAAATATTTTAAAAAAATATGCTTGATTTTTTTAATTGAGATTTCTGATTGGTTTTGAGAAAATGAAGTGGTTATCTCATTGTTTTTCAAGCCTCTGTCAGACATTTGGTGAACGAATAGTGCAGTTCGTCTGTAAGCAATAGAGTGTTAAACTGCAGTTCATTATGTTGACTAAATCTGTAAAATCACATTCATATTTACTAAATCATTTAAGATGTCAACTGCCATATTTGTGAAATCATTTGAGACTGAGTTAATCACTAGCATCTTATGTCCTTTAGTAATGCTGCTAGCAAATGGAAGGCAGCTGTTGGTTTTTTTGCATGATAGTGATTTATTTGGACAGATATGCAGAGATTTCTGTAGTGTCTTAGTGATTTGTTCATTGTTTTATTTACATGAATCTAATTTTCTTATAGGACTTAATCATCACTATACATACCAAAATACACTTAAAAAAATTCCTCATGCTTTTGAAGCCAGGAAGGAAAAGTCTCTGTCCATATCTTATTGGCAAACAGAATTGACCTAAATTTTAGCTGCTCTATCAAAAGATTCTGAGGTGAAAATTTCTGTCTCCAGATGAGCAGCTTCTAAAAAATCAAAAAGGAGAAAGTTGTAAATTGATGGCTTTTACCTACAGCTGTAGCATTCCAGGACAAGGTCATTCAAGGACTACCAAATGGCAGTTTCTGTCTAGATCCAGACTACAAATAAATTTTGCCTTGACCTTGTCATGGTTCCAGACACATGGTGGGGAATCCTACATTTCTATAAGAGACCCTGTATCTCTGACCTCTTTCCCAGCCATTTGGTTGCAGCTGCTGTGCACCACCACAGTTCCAGTTATGATGGCAAATAGCGCCTGGCTCGCGAAGAATCAAATCAGGAACAGTTTACTAATGTTATCAAAAGGATGTCAGCCAAATATCCCCAGCGAGGAGGCCTGGAACATGGCTCATACATGTATATATGGTCCCAGACTTAGCAGCAGGAACCACAAACAGAACTGTCAGAGAAAGGGTGAAGATTATTTTTGTTTTGAGGAGGAAAAACATGCAAAGTGTTACAGCCACTCAGTTTTTGCTGACTTACAGCCAGAGGTATACTCTGTTGTTTCAGTGGCCTAGTCTTGCATATACCAAATTTCAACTTACTACTTGAGGACAAAAACTAAACTGCAACCTAATAGCTGGCTGTGATGTGCAACTATTCCATGCAACAAGACAACCCTGTGACAACACAGTTGGGCTGCAAATGTTACACAATCCACGGGGAATAGCACAAACCTGGAGGCCAACTTCAAGTCAGATATGCTCTCCAGATAACCACAGTCTTGCCTACAAACTAAAATGATAGCCGTGTAAGAACATATTTGTGTCCCTGTCAAAAAGGACTGGAAAAGTGCATTTTCTGGGTTCTACTCTGTTCAGGTATGTAATACATAATATGTGGTTTTCGTCTCCAAAAAGTATTTCCAGATTATTAAAGCTACCACCATCACCCAATATAGCCAATGTGAAAAAAAATTAGAAAATTACAATCCATTGAGAAGTATGAAATTAAAAAAATATTGCAGTTACTTATTAATGATAAAACATCAGGAACCTTTTATGCATCTAGCTAGTTAAGTAGAAGTTTTAAATGTGAATTTATATGCACTTAGTATCCAATTCTAAATTATTATAAAGACAAACTACCACTAACTGATTCAAAACTTTCTTCAGCATCATTTCCTCCTGTATTAATACTGTGTTTTATTTTCATCTCCGCAAAGTTTGAATGTCATCTTAAAAAAAAAGAGGGGGGGATATATTAATATGAAAGCTGCTTCTGGATGTCTTGGAGTCCAGCAGTCTTCTCAGATAAGTCATTGTACATGCTTATGTACTCACGTTTGTTTATTAGGGAGGTGAGAGAAAGTTTAGGACTGGAGTTTGGACATATATTTTCCTTCCAGCAAAGTACACATTCACCAAAATGCTTTTCAAAGTAATATTTCTTTGTGAGATTGCTCTGAATCTGACAAAAAGAGCTGGCCAAAGCAAAAAAAAAAGTTCATTTTGACATACTGGAATAAAATATTTCTGTTCTGGGAACCGTTGCTCCATAATCAAGTTTATAGATTATAAATTTGCAGATTCTAGTTTATAAAACTCTATTGTCAAGGCTCCCATTAATCCCAAATGAAGTTATGAGAGTGGCTATACCAGGTTACATTGCCTCTCCAGCCTCTCCAGTGTCTCATCTCCAGCATCAGAGGCCCTAGAAGTCACGGGGCTTCCTCACCAGACTTGATCTTTTAACCCACACTGCTCTTCTGTTTTCTTCTTTGCTTGCACCCTCATAATTACTTATTTTCTCCTTATTTTCTTTTTCCTTTAGGCCTTTCCCTCCCCAGGAGGACTGTAAGGTTTTGCAAGGGCTGGGCTAACACCTGGCCCAAAAAAGAGTCTTCAGTAGGAACAGATGTCCAAAGCAGATGACTGGACAACAGCAGAAGGGCAGGCGAGCATTCCAGGAATTTACAGCACAGGCGCTTCATTTGCCAGATATAATATCTGTATATTTAATAGGCTTTCAAAGAATTTTCTTCCATTAATTTCTCCAGTCGTTTTTTTGAAGCCACATGAATTTTAATGATTCAGAGTGTCCCATACCAAGGAAATCCATACACATACCATGTGAAGGACAATCTCCCATTGTTAGCTTTTAACCAGTGTATTTCAGCTGGTGTCCCTTCATTCTTATCTGAAAGTGTCAGTAATTCTGCATCCATGCTCTGCAAGTCACTTACGATTTCCACTGCATTATCCTTCTAATACCTTTTACACTGCCTGAAGTATCTCTGCTATGCTTAATGAATGCTATTTCACATCTTTGATCATCTTTGTAGCTTTTTTCCATCTTTTTTTCATTTTGATTCTTTTTTTTTTGAAACACGGGGTCCAATATTTTATACAGTATTTGAGCACATCATGAATTATACGATTTTTTCTCATTTCCTTTCTGTTCCTTTGTAATAATTATAAAATACTATTTTCATTTTGACCGTTAATAGGCAAGTAGCACCTCCTGTGTCTTTCATTCAAGATTTCCTTGGGAGCTTACCTTAAACTTACATGGGTATTTTAGAAGGTGGGAGAAAGCAGAACTCTAGGATTCCTTCCTCAGACATGCTCATCTGCTGTATGATTAGAATGGAAAATGCTGGCCTTCATTTAAGTGTTCAGAGTTTATGGCAATAGAAGTAAATACACACACACACATTTTTAATGTCTAAAGGAGCACTTAGTCATAACCCAAACCCCAATGCAATGGCAGGGTGTCACTTAAAGGAGCAGTGTTGCTCTTCCCATTTCTGTCAGTTGTAGACTGTCTCCATAGCCACAGAATGAATCAGCTMACAGGAGATCTGGCAGAAAGTGGTTTGGTTTGGTGGGGGGAAAGGGGGAAGGCAGGCTTGGGGTTTCTGTTTGTTTTCTTGGTTGTTTTGTTGTTGTTGTTTTGTTTGTTTGTCATACAGGTTTATTATTCCACTGGAGCAGCTCAATGATCTGATTCATCCTGTGACCCTACAATCACTAGACTGGATGGAGAAGTGGAAGGATTTTGTTTCCAAGGAGCAATGACAAAAGCAAAAATAGCCCCTTTGCCATCAACCTCTAGCCCTTCATGGCTGCATGCATGCCACTTACTGCATGTGGAAGGCCCGAATGGATGTGCAAACCTCTCTGAAGTACAGTCCAGCATAACTACCAGGCCATGCTGAAATGCAGTCAGTAGGGCTACAACGATTCTGCCAGCCTAGGAACCAGTCCAGTTTCAGATTCATTAGGAACACTAAGGTTCATTACACACAAGAATTTCAGATCCATATTTTTAAGGTGGGGAGGAAAGAGAAAAGGTATAGCCAATTAGATGTCTCACATTAACATTTACAGAAATGTTTTAGCAGCTAACAGAATATTACTTTTCCCTCCCACACACCCTCTAAGAGTCTGAAGTAAGAAAGGCAAACAATTGCATAGCAAGAGCACTCAAGCTACCCGACTACTTATTAAATAAATCATTTAAAGCTGAATTTGCCTCCTGTAGTGCTGTAGGAATTGACTCGGTCTTGGAAAACGATGTTAACATAGTGAGCTTTCACCCTCTCCAGGGCATAATTATTTACTACTTAATAAATTATCAACAGTTATCAAGTTTGTTTCCCAATAAATCCAGCCTTAGTGACTGGTAACAACAATAATACTTCCATTCACTGTGCATTTGAAAGACATCACTTAGGAATACCATAAAGTGGTCCTCATTAGTGAGCTGAAATAGAATGCCTTATGGCCCATTTACAAAGAGATAAAGACACTTAATTATCCAGCTGCAATATAGTTCCTTAATAGTTTCTGTTTGAGACAGCAATTTTGTGAGTAACCAGCCATTCACTGAGAGATGAGAACTAACGAAGTCTTTCACGAACTGCTACAAGAGAGATTAAGCCATTGGCTTTTTTTAATATTTCTAGTGTCCATATTTCTTTAATTGATTTATATTTTTCCACACAGGCACCCTGATGTGCATTTACTGTTTCCACCTGAGGAATGGTATGTATACAAAGAAATTTTTCACTAACAAGCCATCTGGGTGACACCAGCAGTGTTATCACTTGGCTTATATATGCTGATATCCCCTGTAATATTTTTGGTCTGAGTGAATAATACCATTTTCACAAAGCAGAGTGAAGTAGTATTTGGCACTGACATATACTCTTTGAACGAGGGTGGGTAATTGATTTCAATATTAACAATCAAGAATTTAAATGTAAAAATATGTACTTAAAGTATTCATTTTTCAGTACTAATAAATATTGACCTCCTGCTGTGACCATCAACAAGTTAATAGGGTTAAAATATGGGAATCCCCAATTCTGTTTCAAAGAGTTTAAATATTTTCCCACCGACATAAATTTCAAATGCTGCACATTCAAACTGACCTATTTCAGTACTGAATCTTTATTAAACCAAAGTCTGGCTTGATCCTTTCTAATACACTTTATTACATTTTATTATACAGCATAACTTGGAAATTAAGGTATCCTTTCCTGAGCAAGGTATGAAAATACTTTTATTTTTAAATCATGGTGATTTGGAATTAATATTGTTATTTATRTAGTTTTAGAAAACAAGAATATAAAATTAATCTGTCCCAATGTAGATACTGATCACATAAATAGCAGCACTAATATCATCTCCCTTTAACAGATAATATGGAGAAAAAAGGTACTTGCAGATGCAATTCACCTCATCCTAAGACAAGTCACTTGACAAAAGTGCCTTTGTTGACTCTAAAGGAAGTCCAGACCAGGACTCTACATCTGCACTGTAAATGTTAGGTGAGTCAGGTGACGCTGACTCCCAAAAACTCTTGAGCTTTCTGAGCATCTCTGAAAAATGCATATCAATACAGAAAGTCTCCAAGGGAAACAGGAAGTCTATAGCACCTGAACAGAACGAACAAGAAACACAAAATAAAGCTGGTGCTGATGTGTATGTTTAACTGAATATCTACACAACTATACAAAGACAACCCGGCCTCTGACTGCAGCCCTGTAGCACTTTCCACCTCAGTGAGTCCATGTGCTCAACTGGATCCAGCTACAGTAAGGGTAAGGGGACCCCTCTTCCATGACATTAAGTGCAAAATTAAGATTCAATTTTTCCCCAGCTTTCAAAATGTAAATAAAAGTGATCAAAAAGTGGAATGCATCTTTATAATCGTCAGCTTTGTGAATTGCGGGTGGACATTTTCTGATAGTTATCTTCTGATCTCTTTTTAAACTAAAGGTATTTCTGTTATTTCCTTAAGATATCTTAAAAAATGAAACTGTTTGCTCATAAAATCTCTGAAGCAGGAGGAAGTAGAGAGAAACTGAGCAAATGGATGTTTTCGGTATTCTTGAACACACATACTGTCAACCTTAGTTGAAGCTATTTGCTTTGACACCTTTGGGGATCAAAGTAGGACTTCACAACAGARTAAGTGTGGAACACCTGATGGCTTCAGCGCATCAAATGAGGTTTTGTTTAAAGCTCTGGTGTGGTCACTCCAACTTTTTCAAGTCTGTGTTTTTTAATTCATTCTTAATTAATATTAAGAAAAATAACCTTAATAAAAAAATTGGAATTCATAGACGAAAAGCATCATGTTTTGTTATTACATTGCAGCATGTTATAACACATTGGTAATAAAAATGCAATTTCAGATGCAAGAAAAAAATGACTGTCACTTTATTCATGTATTCTTATAACCATCTTTCAAGCACACTCCTGATCTACCTCAGACCTACAGCTTGCAGCCAAAGTTGGTCAGAAAATTCTGTGCATCTAGAAAAAGTCTTATTTTGTTTGCTTCTGTGCTTCAGAAGAAAAATAATGGAGTGACTGATATACCATACTCTAGGTTTCTGCCTCACTAGTTATGTCTCATCAAGTTGAGAAAAACCTTAGCAATGTCAAGGATGAGGTACAAACAGGAGGCAAGTGCTTAAGGAATGAAAAGACATTGTTAGGGAAATGGTAGCAGACAAAACACGCTGTCACTTCAAAATACATGTCAGATGAGTACCAATATTATTTTTTCCATGCACAGAAGAAAAATGACCGAGAACTGTATCATCACCTTACTCTTCTACACTTCTGTCTAAAATCTATTAGATTTTAATATCCTCATTACTGTATTCCAATATGTGGCTGAATCAATATAATATAGAAAATTTGTCTTGCTGAACACAGTCCGAACATTAAGATTTAAAATTACCTTTCAGAACACCTGAATCTGTTATTCTACCCTGGCATTCCCACTGGGATTTCTTTTTTTTATTTAAATACTAGTTTGTATTATATAAGGTGTCTTTGAAGTCTTTCTAATGAAGTAGGCCAGCATCACTGCTGAGGTAATTCTGCTTATGTCAATGGAGTTTCCCCTGTGCCTGTAACCTTCAGGTCATTTCTTTGAAGTTCTCACTCTATTCTCACTCTCTTCAGCATAAATTTTAACATCATAATAACTGTGGTCTAAGAAGTAGAATAGACTACTTACTGTTTAATGTTTTGAATAAATTAATTGCTATGCCTTTTAAAAGCATGAATTCCATTAAAATACATTTTTGGACATATTTACTTTTCCTGCATAATTTTCTAAAATATGAAAACTACCCATAACCCAGGAGATTTGTACCTTTTCAGAAATGCCAGACCCAGTAACCACATTATTTACTTCATGAACTTAATAGGCACTTCTGAGGAGGTAAATTCCTAGCATATATGTGTATTATTTTGAGAAGTAAGCTTAGCTTCTTGTCAGCATTCAAAAGGAATCTAATGCTTCATTTCTCTCCTACTAAGAGGTCACAAAACCAGACATTCATGACAAAACTTTCTCCACTGTTCCATTAGTCCTCTGAAGTATACAAGTTTAGACCAAACATTTTAACAAGGTATGTTATTATGCAGTTTAAAAGGCAACATAAAAAAGGAAAAGAAAAATAAGTGTATAGTTAAATATACTTTCCCATTCAATTTTTACATTCCATTATCCTGTGGGAAGGAGTATTTGGGCAGCTATCCTATGTTATGCAAATTAATGTTAACACAATAGACAGTCTAGATCTATTTTCTTCTACTGGAAAAAAAAAGGACAATGTATTTGAAAATATATGTGACTTTTGACTGGGCACATTTTGTGACATTTGGCTTGAAACAATTTCCCACTGGACCAATACAATTTCTGAATTACTTGGTTTGAACTTGTATACACTTCTTTGATGATCATATTATCTGGTTCTTAACATAATTTGTAGTGTATTCTTTGTATTTTTCTTTATGAGTAGTATTTGTGTGACTCTCTACTTAGCACTACATACCCTTTTCACAAGTAATTTTTCTGATGTGGAAGCTTAGAAAGTCTGTCACTAAAGTAGTTACTGTGTTACAGATTTATTGTTTGACAGTGACAGCAATGTGCCAAAATGCTTTATCCATCCTCAGACAAATAATATTCAAAGTATTATGAGGAATGAACAGTTTAAAGAAAACGATAATCACAAAATCTTTGATGATCTTTGCAAAGAATGATGTGATCTCAATCCAACTCTTATCTTCTGTAGGTGAAGGACTTCTACAGTCTTGGAGATAGTCATGTAATATCTCTATGGTGATTAATTAAGCCTTCACCTCAGTGTTTCTATTTCTCTGTCTTTTGTTGGGGAAAAGTAAAAGTTTCAGGCATTAATCTGTATTTGAATTTGGAGATTACTTAATCTTTAAAAAGTTACCTTAAATTTTCACCATAATGAACAATAATTTCAATTGGAAGGCTAGTGTCTGAAAGTGCTGCTTTTTTAGAAATTCTATTTTAGAAATTTGTTGGCAGCCACTGCCAAGATTGTTGCCCCTGCCTAAAATACACATAAACARTGTGACAAATCTATTTAGCCATAGACACAGGCCAAAAGGGAGACATGTGAGTCCCCCTGGTATCCTGCATATATTTGACTCTCTGTAGGCTTTGTGAACTATTAGAGTGTCTATTTTAAGGATTACATGCAACTGAAAGCCTAGAATCGCTCACACTGGGACAGAGGTGGGTGGTATTTTGGAAAYCAAATTCACAAACAATTCCAAGTTTTACAGGTGGCCCCGATCCCAAAACCAGTCTGTACCAAAACTGACACTGACAGTGGGATCTAGATTTTGTATTTAGGTCCACCTTTATTTTAAAAATTTATCCTTTGTGTGGCTTTTACTTTTTTCTCTCTTCCTCATTTGCCTTTATATTCTTCAGAAATTCTCTTAAAGTTTGTCTAGCCATGGTGGAAGTACCAAAGCAGATTTCTTAGGGTTGTCATCCAGTACTAGGGACTATGTTAGCCAAGTTTTTCAGAGTGTAAAACTAAACAAAAGCAGTTTCTGTTCAGCCCTATATCTCTACACTGTTCAGCTATATTATTCACAGGCTCCTCGCAGGCAAACTTCTGAAAGTTTCCCAACTTACTTAAATTAACCTAAAAATAARTCTTCTGATATGATTATGTCATTACTGGAGGAAATTTATCTCATATTTTGTAATCAAAAAACAATGGTTACCACCAGCTTGGTTTCAAATGAAGTTATTTAGCGCTATTATTATTACTTCATAAAAAATAGTTTTAAAATAACTAATTTCAGTTTCACAAATTGGAAAATCCTGAATACTATGATTTATCCGAGGAAGAACGTAATTTTCCTGTCTGTGACTTATCTTGGGGGAGACTTTTAGGTTTCTTGATACTGATAATAGTTTTTTAAAATATATACAGATACATGTAATATAAAATATATCTGCTTACATTTAAATTTATGGTTGAAAATCCAACAAAGTTACTTAAAACCATTCTCAAAATACTGCAGGGTTTAGACTTTGCAATTCTTCTCAACTCTTGTATTCGTCCTGAGGAAGTTACTCACCTTTGACAATCTGGCCTTCTAGACTTGATGTCTCGCTTAGGTTGTGCTTTCTTTCAAAGAGGAGTGTCCCTAGTTAAAAGCCTGAAGTTTTCAAGAGCACCCATCATTTGCTAGCTCTTCAGCTTTCTAATAATTCAAAAATCTTTATCAACCTCAGTGATATCTAGCAACCTTTATTTAACTCAATCAAGTACTATCTTCTATCAATGGAAAATATCTCTAAATGTTGCTGGCTGTTCCTTTTTTCCCTACCATTAGTTATTTTATATGCTTCCATAACAGCATCCCAAATACCTTCTTTCCCATCTAATAGTTCTGTATGTTACAGCTCTCTCTCCTCATATGGAAGTCATTCCAGGTCTCTAATTATTTCCATTGTCCTATTCTTTTCTGGACCATTTCCATTTCTACTATATCCCTTATGAAATTAGATGACTGAAATTTACCAAAGTATAAGACAGAAGTGGTGTCACTGATTTATGTATCACATTTTGTTATTCTCTATCTCCAAATAAACACCAGTTCTCACAGCATATTTCATGTTTTGAACAYTAGTGGACGCATAAAGACTTGTGTAAGACGATCTAAACTTCATATTTTTGTGTGAATTTAGAGTAGCTCCAGTTTACTTCCCAGCATGCATACTTTTCTATCTTCAATGTATATTTGCACAGACTAAAGCTGGTATTATTTTTTGGTACAACCAAATGCTTTAGTATTCAGCCTTCATTAGAGTGGTCTTGTGCTCCAGGACAATATTATTATTTTAACTTAAGCTGTCTAGCTCCTTTTTCAGCTGTGAATGTACTTAGCAAAAATGTTGGTCAGCTAGACTTAAACAGACAGTAAGTGGAAACATTTCTGCAATGATTTCTTTTCAAATTATCCTCTTTAAATAAAAAAGATATCCAAGGAAGATTCTGAATCTATCAATACACAAAAGGTAATGGAGTCCAAAATCAAGAGTTTGAGTTAGGCTATTAAAATTATATTTAGGCATTTAACTGTGCTGAGCATCTTTTGCATCCACAGTTCCTCATAAGTAAAAAAACTGCTGAAAATTCAGGTTTTCAGACACCTGAATTTGTACCCAGGAGCCCAATTTTAAACATTCACTGCTGTAACCCTCACTCAAAGTTTTTATAAGAAGCACCTGAGGAAACTAAGTTTAGGAGAAATGTTGGTTTGTTTGGGTTTTTTTTCTTTGAATCAAATTCAAAATTATTAGAAAATCTGTTTCTAACCTTAAAAAGAACTTGCAGTATGTCTCTGTATGAGAATAATATATCTTTCATTTTGATATTAATTTTAAAGTACTCCTGAGCTCTATTAGAACACTCTGAACACAGCTTTGCCAGGTTTCTTTGCCAAAAGACCATAAAACATAATAAAGGATTTGTATTGCATCACAATGTTTCTTTACTGATATGAGAACAGCCTACTATGAAGGATGTTATTTAATTCAAAATGCTGGGGAACAGTATAACAGAATAAGCAGAAGGGAACATTTAGAATGAACATGAGGGGGAAAAAAAAGTTTTTTAAAAAAAAGTAGTCTATCAACACGGGCCCAAGCATGCAACACTTCCAGAGGAAGAGATGTAATCCTCATCACTGGAGCAGTTCAGATTTAAGCCACACAAGTTGCATGGGAATATATAGTAGAGAGCAAACCCACACTGCTTTGAGCTGAATAGTTTGAATGACCCAATATGTCCTTCTGCCTCTTAAACAGAGTATTGAATAATGATGCAGGTGACAAGGTTTTGATTAGGAGGATGGGGTTGTTCTTTGGGGGGTTTGTTTTGTTATTTTGCTTTTTGGTTTTTTAGATAATTTATGGCACTTAGAGCTCTAGAATTACAATGAGCAAATATGCTCAGCTCTTCGGACTGCTGGTACTTAACTTCGCATAGACCTCTTTCATCCATGCTTCCACACTCACTGAATGACTAGCACAATTTGCACATCTACAGTTTCTCTCTAAGTTTATCCTGTACCCTTTCTCAGAAGGGTTTTGATGGCTTCTTCCCAGATGGATATTATTTTCTTTCCTCAACTTTATTCCCCCCAGTATTTTTAACTCTCTGCATGCCATATGAGGCACAGTTGTTAATCCCCTTTTAGCTGTTATTCTTAGCATATGCCTTTTCTCTTATATTCTCCCTGACTTTTCTTCTTCTGTCTCTTCTGTATGACTTTGCCTTGTTCTTTGTAGTTACTAATTTGTTCTTTCCGGTATCCCATTTCCATCCTTTACAGTGGTCTCCATTCACCCATCTCCCTTGACCAGTTCTAATGAGAGGAATTTTTTTCCAGAGACATTCTGCAGTGTCTTTAGCATTTGAAAATTGAAATCCTACCTGAATTTCTTTCTCAGTCTCTGTAAGAAACCTGTTTACTAAGAAAGACAGACTTGAAGAGAATTGTCCTAAGTCTTTGTCAACCTCTTTTTTCAAAAGATGCTATTTCTACCTTTTGTGTTTGTAGAGTGCCTAATGCACCCAGAAACAAACAAACAAAATCCAGCAAGGCAGAGGGAAGAAAAATGATCCCTTATTATAAATAAAATCTCATTCAAGAGAAGAGATTAATCTTTGGGATGTCTACAACATCATAAGTGCCATCCAAGTTCATCAACATTATAACCCAGATATATATGTATAAAGTTCTGGGTTACTTTCCTTTGTTCAGTACCCTGTTCTCTCCTTTGATTCTAAAGAAAGTCTAGAGTAAATTATAGATAGCTTTATAGATGACATAGGCATCTATAAAGCTAACATCCACGGTTGGTTGGATTACTCCCAGCAGAAGGAGAGAGATGCTCAGAGGAACAAATCACTATTGCTAATGTGAAGTCAATGGAATTATGGGCTACATCAGCTATGGTCAAGGTATAACAACTCAATGATATTAAATTCAGAAAATCAAAAATGGCCGATAGTACAAGGGTCAGCYTCAGCACTGTCTGAACCTTATTTGATTTGTGGGTTCTCATGAGCTCATTTGTCCTCAATTATAACGTCCTTTTCTTTCTTGGAATAAGCTCATTAAGTTCTGCCTTTCCAAAAATTCAGGACTTACTTCAGAAGAAATTTCCTAGTACTTCTAATGTTTTATAATGCTACTTTCTTACCTCCTTCCTTGGAACAGAGGGTGATCAGAGTGTGAACTGTATCCATCAATTCAAGCTGCTGTTTCTGCAGGACACTGTTATTGCTTGTTGCCTTGTTTAACTGCTTCTCTAGTTCTTGGATTATGTAGCTTTGTCGTGTGACCAAGCTTTGTAGGTTCTCTTTTTCCTCCTTCAAAGTGTCCAGCTCCTCTTTATGCCTTTCTTCCATTTCTAAAATTCTGTGCTCAAGTAAACTAAAATGAAATAAAACAATTAGTATATATTGTCTCATGCCAACATATTTATTAATACAGAAAACAGAACTATTTTATTTTTCATGATAGAATTCAGTATATATAAATCATTTATTCTAAAAATGTCACACCTACTAACTCAGTCCATTAATTTCCTCTATCAAGCAGCCAAATATAACTGCTCTCTAAGGTTCCATTTTGTGATGTTTGCATACTGTAATGCTTAGAGTAAAGTGCATGGAACTGCATATCTAGTTGTTACACCCATCCAAGTGCATGAGCATAGGGCCAGTAACACATCTGTATGTAGAAGTTCAGGYAGAAAAGCCTAGGTAGGCAATGGAGGGAGAAGAGCGGGGCATCAAAGAGGACATCATTGGTAGTATGGATATTAGTATTTATTGGTAGTATGGTAGCACGGAAAACTTTGTGAAGGGCCTTACCACTGGATGAAAGATAAGCATTAGGAGCTATGGAGTAGCTCCTAATGGAGTAACTCACAATAAAACTCCCTATGGAGTAACTCACAATAAAAGTACCATTTGATGTGGTCTGTGAAGCTGGGAAAGGAATTGTGCACCAGATGAGTGGTATCTGCTTTCACATTAAGAATAGTATTGTTTCCCCAAAAGATAAATCAGAAGTTTGCATTTTAAGGTAGGATTCCCTTGTTTTCCTTGAGTCCACATAGATATTCCTCCCCCCCACCACCTTTTCTGGTTCCACAAAAGGCTCCTCAGACAGAAAACTGTTGGACATCATACTATGCGACCTGCTTACATCAATTTTTATAAATAATTTTACACATGTATGGAAACACTTTCTCATGATTAATATTCTTTTTCTAGTACCCTTTCTGTCCTGAGTCAGAAGGTGTACAATTTACAAAGATCAAAGGCACGTCAGACTATATCTAGAATAGAGGAGTTATAGACATAAAGGACAGATAATACCTGTCAACAGTGAACAAGAACTTTTTTCAGGCCAGTGCTTTGATGCTGTGGTGGGAGTTTAGCAGAAAGATTTTATTAATATTAGATAAAGAAATTAATTCAATCCCTCTGCAACTTTCCATTCAGTAATTCTACTGTATATGCCAAAAGAGGTGTTTCTCATGCCCATAAACTAACTGGTAGTTACAAACTTGCCAACAAACTGCTTCCTGTTCAAGTCAGTYTTAGGTTTTATTTATTTGCACTCTCCCCCACCTTTGTTTTTACTTCTGGATAATAGATCAGTGGCAAAATGCCTGCATAATTTCAGGTCATTTAACCTAACTGAAGAATGTAATAAAATCCATATGGAGTTGTTTCTACTAGATATCACAGAGTCTTAATATGAGCTGTTACAAATGATAACAATGCGAAGATTAAATTCAGGCCCTGGAATTGTTGTACAAGCTAGAGTAATATAAAACTTTTTTTCCTTTTTTTTTTTTTTTTTTTTTTAAAWAAAAGMAACCAAGCAGCAAATCTCTTTTTCTGAAATGTTATAAATGTGGGACTTACAAAGATACTGAAGAAAATATACTTTGCAATATCAACATATCTAGTTCTGTGGAAACCAGAAGGATCTGAGGAAAGGGGGAAAAAAGAAAAGATGGGGAGGGAAAACACTTTTTCGTGGGGTCCCAAATGCAAAGGGGAACATGATATCTCATTCTAAAAGGCTCTTTAATTAGTAATGAAAGCATAACAAGATACAGTGGACAGGAATCAGATGATAGAAAGTTTCAATCCGAAACAAAGTATGGATTTTGAAGYCAAAGACAATAAATTATTTTAACACTTTCTCAGACCTGTAGCTGATTTTTTTCATCACTCGAACTCTAACATTAAACACGATGCCTTTATGCTCTAGACTCATATGGATTTTTTGGAGAATATTTATGTAGAAGTCTTTGAGCTTTGTTATGCAGAAGGTCAGACTAATTAGTTTAGTTAGGCAGAAGTGGTTGMAAATATTCTGATGGAATTGGTTTTAGTCATAAAATACTGTTCAACAAAATAAAAAAATGTTCTATGTGAATTTTATCAGTTCTGTCCACTTTTTCATGGAAATTATTGAAATGCTCATTTTGACTCTAGATTTTATCTTTTCTCACAGACTATCATAGACTATAAGTTATAACAATGCACTTTGGATAGGAACAAGGTGGGCCCTGGGCACAGTCTGTGATTGGGAGGGTGCTAGGTGTGGCCACACCCCAGTCTAACATCCTACAGTCCATCAAAAATGTTGTGTATTGTCAATGTAAAAGAAGATGTCATTCTTGAAGTCAGAATATTACTTTATAGTTAAATGGTAAGTAAAGACAAAAAAAAGTTCCCATTATCTTTGTCCATATCCTAGTACAGTACAAGGCATTTCCCTAATTCCAAACAYCCTATCTGCATGTCCACATCTAAATGATTTCCATATCTGAATGATTTCATGTAAAAGAAAGAGCCTTTGACAGCCACAATTTGTGCATTGCATTATTTGTTTCCCACCATAGTCTAAGACCATAGTAAATGAACCCGTGGTGATGACAAGTCTTATTTGTAGCAACACTGGCCACGTCAAACAAGAAGGAAGAATGTTTAGACCTTCCCAGTTTGGCATCTACAGAGACAGACAGCAAGCAGATGTTTTATGGCTTTAGTAATAATACATCCTAATATTCATGAGCAGTGTGTCAACATGTGGTAGAAAGATGGGAGTGTCACAGCACTTGGTTCCTTTATAGTTTTCTATGTAGATTAAAAGTCCTGTTATTGTAAAGTGCAAAACTAAACTCTTTTAACAAATGCATATGCATTTATGCAGTGATCTTTCTATATCCATAAATCTACAACAGATAAGAGTAAGTCCTGAGGATAGGACCACTCCCTGTATTCCTGGGAGAAATTCAAAACATTCATTATGTTTTAATAAGAATCAATGAGAAATCTTTGGCCAAAGCTCCAGATGAACAAAAGGAAAAACTTCACATAGATTGGGGATTTCTGCACTGGCCTGTTCCAAAAGGAAGAAACAGCATGAGAAAAGCTGCTTTTATGGCCTTTGACTCCAATGTGGCCAGAATTTTTCATTTGTATTGTTACATTCATATTTATTGTAGCTCATTTAAATTAAAAAAAAAGTGCTAGAAACCTCATCAAAAAATCTTGAAACAGGTTGAAACCAATTAAAAAGATATTTAGTTTATTTGTTTTGATAGTTGTGAGACCACTCTGTTCTCTCTTTTTAGCTTGTGACATCAGACAATTTCTAAGAGACAAATACCATGAAGAAATCTTTGCTGAGTGCTTGGTAAAAATATTTTCTCATTTTTTTAAAGAGGCATTGTGAAGACAGAGTTAAAATGAAAATATTTCTACTAGTTTTCATTAATGAGTATTGCTGACATAAAATATTAAAGAAAACAAAAAGAAGGCTGTCTCTATACCAATTAATCCAACAATCTCTAAAGATTGACTGAAATTGTTATATAACATTATTTTATATTTTTATATATATATATATAATATTTTTTTTTCTTTTTTCCCAGTAAAATGTTATGGGCATGATGTATTGACTGGCTCTTTTTTACAGTAAGTTCACTGTATACGTTTCCTATACATTTGCATTTCCTATACATTTCCTATATGTTTGAAATTCCTGTATGTTTGAAAACATTACTGACCTAGACAGATGAAGCAGTCATGGGAACTACAATACTCACAATAAAAATAAATCACCATTCACTAGAAGCATCATATATATACATATATATACACACACGCACATACACATATGTATGTGTTTTTTTTATAATTGAAGCCTTCAATCTGGGGAAACAAATCAGGCATTTGGGGAACAGAATGAAGTTGTGAAGAAACAAATGTTGTTAACATGGACAAATACCAATATTATCCATTGGACAATGACTCTTTGGAGTCATTATCTAGAAGACAAATAAATTAAAAAAAACCACACACACACACACACAAACCCAGACAAACTTGATTTTCCTAAAGGTTAACCCTGTTTAATGTCTAACCTACTGATTTTGGCAAGGCTAGGAATCTATTTTCACCCATACAAACGATGTGTTAACTTTGTCAGGATATAAGCCAGTGGGATGCCTCAGTGCAACTGTGCTGTATCCAGCTGATTCAGAAAAAGCCCTCTGATAACGCTGTAGAGGGTAGAAGGCCCATACAGAAGTCAAAGAACAACTTCCAGTGAAAGCTGCTGTCATTTTGAAAGGTGATAAAGTAGAACATATAGAAAGCACTCTGGTAGCTCTCTGGGGAGGAAGGAAAGTCTGGTTTAGACAATCTGCCTTATAAGGTAAGTAGTTTATTCACTAATCCATTCCAGACCACAGCAGTTTAAGAGATCTTTTTGTTTTTATCTTTGTTTTCAGAGGCCTCAGTTTAGACATGTGAGAACAGGATATAGACCAGATCTTAGAGATGGACATCTTTTGCATTAAAATAATATTTTTAAAAATCTGGATTTATTAAAAATACAGATAAAAACATTTACTTTGTTGAGCTATTCAATAAATAAAGACAAGTAACATCACACTAGAAAAAAATTCTTTGGCTGTATACATGTGGTTCTCTTGTATTATGTATGTATGGGAAGACAAACAGGTAGAGGATTTCAATCCTTACTTTTGAGTGCAAGAATGGTATTTTCTCATTGAGACAGATTCTTTGTACTTGCTTTTACATGAGTGAAATTTTGCCTGTATTGTTAGGTGCTGACCAGTCATACTTAGTTTGGTGGTCTGATATTGTCTGATCAGTTTAAGGAAATATAAAAAAATGTGTCCTCATATTTCTCAAGACCAGTAAAGTAATTGGTTACTTAGCATCAGTAAGCCTATTTTTTATACCAATGACAAGAGAATGCCATTGAAATCACAAAAGTGAAGCAAAAAATCTGGATTTATCTTTTCAATATATGCAAAACCTGCAAACGGACATACTGTGTTTCCTCATCTTTCACACAGTCAGATGGAATTCAAGAATCATTCCTGAGCCCTTGCCTTTCATAGGATACAACAGTTCTTGTACTGAACGTGTTAATCTAGTTTGATTGTTTGCAAATTCAAGCTGTTTGCAAATTTTATGTTTAAATTTAACTTCCACTATTTATTGTTGGCAGATCCAGAATTCCATTGTATTATTCCTCATTTGTTTCATTTGAGTAAATAAAAAGAAGTTGTTTTCACACTTGCATATTGAAACAAATAGCACACAATAAGTTAAGCGCAGCTGGTACACTCTAGAAAAAAAAGTGGGCTCATAAAGGCACTTAAGCAGGGAAATCTTTCAAGAATAAATTAAAATAGTTTTTAGAAAGCTCTTGTGAGAGAAAAAATGGCAATGGAAGAAACCATCATTTACATTATAGTGGGTGGGAACCCACAAAAGTAAATTATTTATGGCATGAGAGCACTCAATAGAAACATGATTCTGGGGCAAATGTGACTCTACTTATGCCATGGAATATCTTTCACTGCAGTGAGATAAAAAGGAAAAAATTGGCCACTCTTCCCAGCAGAGGCAGGAATTAAAGAGAAAGGCCAAGAATAGATATATTTCTAGTCTAAAGAACATGCATTGGTCCCCTGTTGATATGCAGTGTTCGTTTTATTTAAGAATAATATACAAGTTACTGTAGTACATCAACAATCAGTTATTATTACTGTAAGTTTTTGCTTTAGTTTCATCCAAAATCCAGTTCTTTGAAAGTGATTAAGATCATTATTTTTATTTCATATAGAGGAAATTTTAGCATAGAAAAAGAAATCATCTGCCCACAGTACACCATCTGTTTTGATTATTTTTGAGATAATAGTTCCTACATTCATTCCCACCGTGGTGTACACCTACTGCAAAATAACGTCCTTTTCCAAAAAAGCTTACCGTCCACATAGGCAATGTGGATAAAAGGAGTTTTCTCTCTTTTATTGATGTGAAAGTGATATGGAGAGGGATGAAATCATTTTAACTGCAAACAACTACTGAATATAGCCTGATGGGTAATCTGGAAATACTGTTTAAAGTTAAGCAAGCTAAAATCATTGGCATGTCCAGAAACCTAGTTATCTGCTGAGATCACCAAGATTTGTCCCATAGTGAACCTGACACACACATAATTGATTTCAGGATCAGGACCTACAAGGCCAAGATTACATAGTTCTTTGTTAGGAGTAGATGATGATGCAGGAGCTGATGATCCATATTTTAATGTAATCATAACAGTGCCCTCTCSCTAATTTTATCACTCCCAAGGAGAGAGTAACAGAACCTGGACAGTGTATGCCAGGTTCTTGCTTTATTACAAGATGAAACTCCATGTGCTTTTTCATTTATCCATGTACAACCATACTTCTGAGAGAAACAATTAGGTATAAAATGTGCTTTTTAATTTACCCCTCCTTTTCTTCCGAAAAAACAAGGCAGACCATTTTGTCATGTCACAGACCATTTCATCATAATGTCAGCCAAGTCAAAGGTGAACTTAAGTAAAACTTATTTGTTTACTGACATGAAGGCTTTACACCCTGACACATTGCTAAGATAAATAAATAAATTCAGATTATTAAGTACACAAGAGTCAGTCTCTTGAGCACCCAATAAAATTTTGTTGCTAACCAGACTGCAGCAGATAAAAATKCAAGTATTTATATACTTAACTAATGCTTGGGTTAATCCCAAATTGAAATAGGTGTATAAAATATGTAGAATGAACTGCCTCCTGCACATGCCTACTCTCTCCATGGACTGCAGGGAGGGCCCACATACACAGTTTAGGAGAATTACTTAATTTTGAGRTGGCTGAAGTCAAAGTTAATCCCACACTAATTTATTCATCTTTCCAATTGGTCAAGGGAAATCTGTGGAGTTCAAGATTTTTCAAGGTAGTCCAACTTCTCCAGAATAATATTTGCTGGAATTACTGGTTATGAACAGTTGTTAGATAAAAAACATTAAATTGGTTTTCATAACCAGTAGCAACAATGGTATATTATTTGATCAGCTTTGCAATTAGACAYATTTAGCAAATACATTTCCTTGTAACATCATTTTCTATTTTTCATTGTTATCTGGTTCTTTGCCTTTTTTTCCCAGTAGCTCCTTGTCTATTGTGGTGTTAGTCTTTTTTACGTATAACCCTGGGCCAGGTCTTTCTGCCTCAGTTGCCAACTCCTGTCCAGCAGCACCACAGTCACACTGCCTTTTTTGGCGAACTGTCTGATCTCAATTTAAACAGTCCACTAGAGCTTGTACAGGACGCTTCGGTAACTACCTCACTTCTAAAGCCGTTTGCCTTATTTCAATGTCAAATATAGATACAGGAAATAAAAATCTTAGTCCTAGTTAGACTTACCCCACAGTTGTTCTTTCTAGAAGGGTGCTGAGAGTGAAGCTGCGGAGTGAAAGCACTCTCTGTCCTCCCTGCCTAAACCAGGCCCTTACAGAGGCAGGAATATGATCCTTAGGTCTCTAGAAGGGCAGCCAAGAAGAAAAATGGCTTTACCCACTGTATTGAGTGCAGGTTTGCAGGTTTGGGCAGCTTGGGGGCTGCGGGGGGCAGCCTCTGTGAGGAGAGGCCGGGGCTGCCCTGTACCGGACATAGCYGCTTCCAGACGGTTCCAGCTGGTTCCAGCCCGCTCCAATGGACCCACCACAGGGCACAGCTGAGCCCGTCAGCCAAGGTGGTTGCACCTCAGGGAAAACATACTTAAGAAAGGGTAAAAACACTACATGACAGTGTGAGGAGTGAGGGAAAAAAGTGAGAGAAACAATGCCGCAGACACAAGGTCAGAGAAGGAGGGGAGGAGGCGCCAGAGCAGAGATTCCCCTGTAGTCCATGAGAGAGACGATGGTGGAGCAGGTATTTCCCGTGGAGGACCCCACGCTGGAGCAGGTGGAGATGTCCAGGAGGAAACTGCAGCTTGTGGAGAGCCCATACTGGAGCAAGCTTATCCTGAAAGACTGCAGCCCATGGGAAAGAGCTACACTGGAGAAGGGAAAGAGCATGAGGAAGGAGAGGCAAAGTGCTGTGAAGTGACCACAACGCCCATTCCTCATCCCCCTGCACTGCTYGGGGYGGGGAGGTAGAAGAGTCAGGAGTGAAGCTGAGCCTGGGAAGAAGAGGAGGTAGGCGAGAAAGGTCTTTTTAGCTTTGTTTTTATTTCTCGCTATCCTACACTGTTATTAATTGGCAATAAATAAGGCTGCTTTGCCCAYGACAGTAACCGGTAAGTGATTTCCCTGTCTTTATCTCAACCACAAGCTTTTTCCTCATATTTTCTCCCTCTGTCCTGTTGATGAGGGGGAGTGAAAGAGCGGTTGGGTGGGCATCTGGCAGCCAGACAAGGTCAACCTACCACACGCGCTTTCTGAGATACTGGTTTGCTAAATCCAGTGACTTCAGGTACTGAGTCCCTGTGTCACAGAAGCCCCTCTCTCACAGAGGCGTGCTTCTGTGTACCACAGAAAGGGACAACACTGGAACTTATTCTTCACTCTCACTTCACTGCTTAAAAAGTTATGGGCTGCTAAACAGTTTTTTCTTCAATTTCAACATAAAACCCAAATGTTTCTCATTCACTTATTCTTTAAATGGATCATGGCTCCAAGTATGCTATATACAATTGAGTCCAAAGGGAGAGAGAGACCCTTCTACATGTTAGATCTTTGTACTAAAGAAATTTAAAATTAGAAAGATGAACTACTGAAGATTTTCTGTTTCTTATGTACTTTAAGGTAGTTGATAATCTCATAATTTATTATTAATATTTTTCTACTTGAAAGTGCTCATACGAGTTATCCCTATGCTTTTCAGTAGCAGGAACTGTGGTCATATGACTAAGTTGTCATGAAGCAAACTGAGATGTAAACTTACAGTGCACATGAAAAGTGGTAAAAATAAACTTTCATTTATCATACAGGAGCTAACACAGTGTAAGTTCATACCCTAGCTCTTTTAGTAATTTTATATTACCTATAGTTTCCATTTACCACATTTGCTTCTTCCATTTCATCAGTTGCTTAGAACAAAGTACACACAGACCACTTTGTGATGAACAGAGTGTAAGAGACCAACTACTCATTCTTACCTGTTTTTCTCATGAATTTTCAGGATTTCGTGTGTCTGTTGTAGCAGCTGTTTTTCTAGTTTGTACGTTGACAGTGAATTTTCCAGTAGCTGAATTTCAAGTCTGGATGTTTGATTTAGCACCTTCAGGATAAATTAAAAACATTAATGTTTATATTGTCCTGGTTATGTTGTTATAGCAACATAATGCAATCATTTCATTCTGATTTGATGATTCATCAGAAATTGTTTCTAAATCCTTTTTTAACCTCAGCTGCTCAGCTGTTGCAAATGAACTCAATCAAGCTACACTGATATGTACCAGCTGATATTCTGGCACCCTGTTTACTCTAGAATAATACTAGGCCTGCAGAAAAAGGAAAGGTGACTGCCAAATAAGCTGTATTTTAATGGAAAGAACAAGAGGCATGCCTCAAACATGCGTTCCTATAAAGCATGCTTAAACCAGAAGAGTGCAAGAGTACTTGGACTGAAGCCAAAGTGTTACATCCGCTGTTTTGTAAACAGAACTCCTACTTTAGCTTTCCCCTGAGTTCTCTCTTTTGCAGTGTTGGCAGAAGTCTGGTGTCTGCTTATGTTATCACTACTTGCACTCTTACACAGATTTTTAAGATGAAGGCTGTGATCCTAAACATTGCTTTATGCAATTGTCTTTCACTTTAGTGGTGATCTGTGTCAATAGCACAAGTTTTACTAAGTACATCAGACCAAAAGAAGCCTTTTAACTAGATGAAAGAGGATAGATTCTAAAAAAAATAGTTCAAAAGTGGAAATAACAGAACGCTTTCAAGAATGAAAGCAGCAATATTAATTAATGTTAGCTGGTTTTGTTAGTATATCGTTCATTACATAGATTACATAGAGTCTGGAGGAGTGTGTGTAAATTGTTTTTTTTGCAATCACTTCTGGAACTGAACATGACGCCTCTTTAATGGAACCTATCAGACCTTTCTTGGAAGAGTATTTATCAGTATCATCATAGGATTATATGGTAACATTTTCTCATGCATGTCTGATGATAGGAATTTGTTACAGAACATAAAGCAAAAGGAATGGCTCTCAAACTCAGTCCAGTGCCTTATTTTTTTTAAATTGTTGACATTCACAGAACTACTTGAGTTGTCCTTTTTTAAGGGTACAGAGGTTGAAAAAATTGGAAATTATCAGTTTGCAGCTGTTATGTTGTTCAAGATGGATATATTTGGAAGTGCCAGGAGGCATCACTACAGTTTCAGAGGGACCTAGCAGAAACTGAAGGTGTATTACAAAGGTTGGCAAGGGGTAAGAAGACAGGAAAGCACCAACAGATTTCCAGAGAGGATACATCTATAGAGCAGCCTACAAAATGTCAATAGAGCTTCAGGTAGAGAAGAAAGCCTAAAGGGAATCAGTGGGATTTTGGATGGATCAGGGATTGGGAAGGGTCAGTGAGATTTTAAGGAGGTGGAGGCTCTATCTTCAGTCCTTCAGACTCCTCCTTACTCTGGTATGAGTACTTCTTATTACAGGCATGAGATCCTGGCCTGTCTTTCTTCTTCTGTCCTACAGACCTTCACCTCTCTGCCATGCAGCTGGCTAACTCCATCACTGCCAAGAGCAGTCTCTTTTCACTTTCTTGAGCCACCTGCACAACTCTTTTCTGATTGATGGTAGAGCCAGGGACTTTCTCATACTGCTGAAAGAGGGGAGGTGGGAAATGCTATCACTGAGCTCAAAATCAGAGCAAGTACTGCAACAAGGAAGAGCCACTCCCAGTGATGTCTTGAACATCCCTTAAATTCTTCAGCAATAAGTATAGAAGGAGGAAGTCATCCACTCCTTCATGCAGTTAGTTGCCAGTGATACCTCTACCTTGAAGTGGTTCCTCAAAGGAAAAGTGAGACAAAGACAATGCACATTTTGTCCYTTACCTACTTAAAGGAGGAAAACATGAATGAGTACTCAACACTTACACCTAGGTAAGTCTTTTGGAATATATAAGAAGAGTTCTTACACCTCCTTTTTCTTTACTGAACCTATGATACTACATACTGAACCTATGATACTAGTCCTTAGGTCTTCACCTCTTATGTTTCCATTTAGATATTCTGTTGATACTGAATTAAAGATTTTCCCCAACATTTTCATAAGTCAATATACTATGTTTTAGAAACTGTGGTTATCTGAGATCATAACATTTATAAATGAATGTTGATCTATTAACCAAGACGTAGAGAAAAAGGTGCAGGGAATTTGTGTAAGACAGTGTATCTATCTTTCATAATTACTGTTGTTTCTGAGTGTACAGTAATATGATTACATAAAAACTTGGGAATGATATTGTAAACGTGAGTAAGAACATTGCAACAGAAAATATGATCTCTCAAGAAGTACATATGCCACCAGAACAAAYGAAATAAATGCAATACTTTAATTCCCCTGTTCTAAATGAACAGCGAATGCAGTGCAGCTGGTAATATACCATGTGCTATGAAGATCGAGAGGAAGTCAGTAAAAATAAAGAAAACAAATATACATTTTAAACTGATAAAAGAATTCAAAAGGCAAAAAGTAGTATGTATCTTTGCAATAAGCCCAGTATGAAATTGTATTCTGTGTTACAAGAGTGATCCTCTTGTCACTTCAATCACAACAGTGATTTTAGTGCTAGGAATCATATGGAGAGGGCTCTTTAAATTCATGTGATGTTATGCAATTTTACAGTAATAGCAAATAAAGATGGTGATACTTGTCTCTCTCTCTTGACAGTTTAAAAACTGCAGACATATATACTACTTTTCAAAAAGCTGGAAACATCTTGCAGAAAACAAACAAACTTTCTTGTAATAGTAAAGAAGCAAACAACAATGGAGATCAGACTGGTTTAGCCTGAAACTCATTATTTAGCTTGACACAAGTATCATTCACAGTTGGTAGCTGGGCTGTTTATTTGAAGTCAAATGCTGATTTAGTTTCCTGGACAGTCCTGCCTGCCTTACACACACAGAGCTAAATATACTAACCAAATGAAATCAAAAGAAAGACCCATAACAAGGGTCAGTTATCACCGCTGTTGGTACCAAGAAACAGAGCATATATGTTTCTTGGAGCCCTGTGTTGAAATGTTTTCTGTGGTGATGCATTAGAAAAGAAAGAGGATGGGAAAAGTTCTCTGCAATTAACAGCTTTTAGAAAACCACTCTGGGAACATACCTGGGTTTCAACATCCGTGAGTTTTCTCGTCTGCTCTGCTGTCTGGCTGAGGAGGCTGGTCCCTATCTCGAGCATGGTGGCGGTGTGGTTCTGCACAGCATTCTGCTGCAGCTGCACCATCTCCGATTTCATGTTTTCCACAATGTAGTTCTCAAGCTGTAAAAGAGAAAAGGTTGTAGCTGTGGTATTTTTACCTGTTTAGGCATTCTGGTGACATAAGGGTGCATAGCTGGCATTCTTGCCATAAGGGGAAATTTCAGTGTTTTCAGGGGGAGCCCAAGTCTGAGCTGACCCTGTGACTGTTGGGGTAGGGACCTGACTGTCTGGGTATCCCCTTCCAGTCACAGACTCCCAATGTTTTTCCTAGTATCACAACCTGCTGGCATGAGCTGGAGCAGGCCCTGCCTGCCTCCRTCTGTGTCAAGGTTGCAGTGTGCATTTGTGGTAGAGCTCCATGGCAGCTCCAAAATGAACCCCTAAAAGAACAAAGCTCACCACAGGGAAATGCCAGGTCCTACTTGTACATCRTAATTTACATGTCAGTCCTGCATGGAAGAGGTCCTGCCATATCCTACCTCCCCCAGATTGTTCCTATCTCACGGTCATTCAGCAATATGATTTTTTACTGGGTTTGTTCGCCACAAAGAGTTTCACAAACTCAGCAATGAATGCAGCTTACTTTAGCTGTGACCAAAAAATTTTAAAGGAATGGAGATACTGTTATGCCAATAAAAGAAGGAAGTTGTTGACCAAAAAACATAGAAAGCTGTTTTGCTCCTTTGCGTTTGTTGTCTTGATATTGTTTGGCTTGCATTTGCAGTCTTTTGAACAGAATCTGAATTAGGACCCTCTAAATAAACTGGGCACCCCAGAGAGAGGGTGTCTTTTTGTTTCTTTTTGTTTTGGTTTGGTTTAGTTAACATAGGCAGGGTCATTCCCTTCTAGCTACCTAAATCCTCACCCTGCCACAACAGACCATAAACCCAGGCCTAGTCTGCAATATGATGAGATTGTTCCCTACTTATACGAGCATTGTTCTGGCATCTTGCTTGGTGCGCTCCATAAAGTATTAACATAAAGAAAGGTGGCCCAGAACATTGTTTTCAATACCTTTCACTGAAATCAGCTGGAGTCCAGCCAATTTACACCCAGTGAAGATTTGGTCCTCAGTTTCATTTTGTGGCTGATCATGTTTTTTATGGTTACCTGATTCCAGACTTAAGCAACCACTTTTTTACCTAATAATTTTAATCACATTAGACCTGCTTCTGCAGCAGTAAGCATGTTTCATTGTGAAAGGTAAGCTGCACAACTAAACAGTAAGAACCAGATGGAGTTGATTTAAAGACTGAAGAAAGGAGCAGGAATCAGATATACAGTGTGATTAATAAGAAGGGCTGCTTTCATCTTATCTATAAGCATTCCTGTGCTTAGGGGTAACTACTGTTAGATGTTCTGATGAGCCACATCAGCTGAGCTCACAGAAGATTTATTACAAATTTGATCATTTATGTGCACCCTCTACTAGTTTTAAAAACATTTTTACAGAGGAAGAACACTGCCACAATGTAAAATATTTTCTGCATAAGACAGTTGTTGGTGGTTTGTTTGTTTGTTTATTTGTTTACCCCAGTTTGGAGAAGCACTTAATACCCATGATGGTCAAAAACAAAGTAGATGTCCTACAGTTTCAGACAACAAAAACATTTGCTTGACTTGCCAGGTAACCACTCTGGGCTAGAAACCTGCAGAGTGTTTTAAGTGGTGTGGAAAATTTATTGTTAAATACTCTGATAAATATTAAAATGAGATTTAACAGCCAGGGAAAACTGTGTATTGCAAAACAATGTCTGCAGTGGATGTCACCATTTTCCACTCCCAGTGTAAGTTTACTCTGTTTTAGTTTATTACTGTGAGATAAATGTTACAGATATTAAGCTAGTTCAAGGGAGATTTTACAGATCCATCACATTTCTACACCATGCTTTTATGTTCAGAAGTATTTTGCCTGCATCTCTCTTTCACATCAGATAATGTATTTTTAACCACCCTTTGCTTCTTGTTGTTTTCTAACCAGTAATTTTATTTTTTTTCCAAAACTATCCCTTGGTTACAAATAATCCCTACGAAAGAGCCCCACAGACTGGATGGTTGTGCTTCTCCCTATTCTGGTCCAGATACTGGAACACCTGAACTAGAAGTTCAAATTTCTCCCACAGCTTTCACCTCCTAAAGAAACACAGGACTCTCAAGTACAATGGTATAGCCCATGATGGGGTACCAACACATACATTTCCTCACATCCAATGTTTTTTGGTTTTGGGTAGGACCATAGCATGTCTGTGGTGTGGCTGTAGAGTGCTTGATATGTTAGTCCGCAGCTTTATGAAACTGCCTTGCTGTACATGGGCCATGTGGTGCACGTGTGTAATGGATGTCTGGGAAAACCCATGCAAAAATGTGGTGGCTACACTTATTACACATCAGAAATCAGAAATTAGGTATTTTCACACATCAACAAAAAGAAACACAGATAGGAATATAGATATAAAAAGACAAAAAAACATTTATATTTCTAACTATACTTTTTGCCTGTTATTTTACGCATATTATAAAAGGATTGCGTTTGAAAGATCTAACTTCATCTGTGTGGAGCTACAGCAGGTTTTGACTAGCAAGAACACAGGCATAGATTGAGGCATATTGGATAACTTGTACTTTTAATTATTGTAGTCYGACACACTCCCCATGGTATCCAGTCTTGGGCAATTGCCCTTGGTTACTCACCCCTAAAACAACCTCTGGTTGAATCTGAGACCGACTCATTATAACAACAAAGCTGATTTTCCTGTTTCAGAATTAGTCATTAAATGCTTTTGTAAATATTTGATGTTAGGTACACTGCCACAATAGTTTCTGTGAGCACATCTCAGGAGTATCAGGAGCTATTCACTCAGGCAAAGGAGGGTAGAACAAGGACTGAAATAATGTATAAGTTCTGTTACATTAATTCCCCTTCCTTCCTTCACCCACTTCTTTTAGTTTGCTCAGTAGATTTATTGGCCCTGCTAAAATCAGTGGCAAAATTCCCATTGACTTCAATAGGCCAAGATTTCACCTATTATTTTTATTGCAGGAAACCAACATTTACCAGGTTCATTATCTGAAGCTTTCCCTTCTTTGGAGGCTTTGTGCTAAGTGTACTGAACCTTAGACTGAGCTTTCTTTGTGGTTAGTTAAGAGGAATAGCATCTATTTAACAGGTGATAAAAGGATCCTTGCAGGGTGACCTCACAGAAAATGTGACATGCAGAAACCTATTCAATTAAGTAAATTCAAGAACATTTAGGGGTTTAAGTCATTTTTAGAACCCCTTCATCCTATAATTAAGTTAAATTCAATTTGTCCAGAGACTCCACATTAAACAGTAAATATATAATGCATGATGAAATACTCTTTTCAGATGAATCTACTTTTTACATTTGGATTTTCAAATCCTTATATTACTATTTCTTCTTATTTCAGTTACTTTCTGTTGCAAAAGTGACACAGGATTCTTTTCTGCATTCTTTTTCCCCCATTCAACCCCTTACACTGTATGACTTTGTATAGTGCACTGATGTCCTGTTATTAATTCGGCTGCATCTGCTTTCGGTAAGACTCATTACATTGCACAGGAGTTTTTAGTAATGCAGAATTACCAGTGGGATGCATAATAATGTTATAACATTCTCAGAAATAAAACTGTCAGAAGTTTCAGTGTTATTGTTTAATAAACATTCCAGAGGATTATGCATTAAAAGTATCTAGCTTTTTCTGGACAATGTTTATTGAATAATCTTCATAGAAACCACCCAAACACTAATAGAACTATTAAAATGGAAACTGTAACTTAGGGCCTAAGTAAATGATAATGGTTTGTGGCAGATGGCTTATAAATAAAGAGTTTTTTCTTTTACTTTGATCAAGTAATATTGGTCCCATGTAATTATATGGTAAGGACTGYTATGATATCCAGATGATATTAGGTTTTCATACAGTGCCTTAGAACAAGAATGCAAGTTAAAGTAACAATAGACTGCTCTCCCTCTCCCACCATTAACTATATATTGCACGTCATTTGGAATAATAGAAAGAATGCACCCGTGATATTTTGTAAGAGTTGTTTTGTCCTGTCTTGCTTTGCATACCTGAAGATGTGCTAGTAATACTATACCACAACAAACAATGAAAGTTCTTTTCTTCTTTCTTTGTTTCTCTGTCTGAGGGAGGGTCATACCTCCCTACACTGACAAACTGCCTCAGGGAGTCAGAAATAAAACTGACATTCGATGTAATTTGTATTTTATAAATACACAAACAGCCTTAATGGCAATAAGCTGGAAGAAGTTGAAATATATAGAATACCATAGAATTTCTTTGACTTTTGCAGAAGCTGAAGGGTTTAGGAAGGAGTTTATCACCAAGAAAAATTATTTTATTTGTGTATTGAAAAGGCCAACATTACATGTATTTTAAAAAAAAGCATCTTCTACGAACTATTTGTCAATGAGAAAAGATTGATAAAACAACGAATATACAATGATGCAGCCTTCTCGTATTACAGATTTTAGGAGTAGAGACCAACCAGAATACATCCTTCCACTATTTCTGACCATACGTAATCGGTGGGCACTGAGGGATATGAACATGAATGGCACATAAAGGCAATGAATAATGCTCAAATGTTAACACACTAATCTGCACCTGATTTGGAACAACCTTACCTGGGCTTTAAGCATGTCAAGGAAAATGCACATCAGCCAGAAAAAAAAATGGTAGATATACCATCAAATAGACAATGAAAATAACTACTTTTCCAAATCGATCCTCAATTGGATAATTTTCCAAAGGAGACAAGAAGCGATCCGTCTGAGGAAGAAACTGTCTCAGATCTTGGGTAACTGATTATCTACACTAAGATAATACAGGATGCATACTGATAATTCCAGTGAATTTATGAAATCAACCATTGCTGAGCTGAAGTGAAAGCTTTAAATGACTGGTGCACAAACTGGACTCACAGAAAGGCCTGTTGGGATATGTAGTATATGAAGTTTTCACAAAGAAATCATTYGTTATAAAATATGCATAAATATTTGTGGGTTTCAATTCTCAAGGGAACCAGAAAAGCAATCCAGCAACTCTATATGTAGCCAAACATACATTTTTGAGGAAAGTTGGCTATAGAAACTCTGTTTTGCCCTTTTTTTTTTTTTAATGCAATGTACCCAGACTTCTAGCCTTAAGGAAGCAAGAAAATAAGCCTGTTAGTTTTTCAGTTGCCCCTTAATGATTGTAATTATTTGATTAATACTTGTCCAATTCATCATTCTGTACTTGTTTCTGCAGTTTCATAGATTTCTGTAACATTGCAACTCATCATTTTGATTTCTCACTTAGATATTTTTATATCTTAACCCTAAATCACAATAATTTGGTTTTCCAAATTCTATTCCTGACAGAGAAACAAACAATGACTTGCAGAGTGTGTATATCCTCTAAACTATCTCACATTGAAATGAATATATGCATTTCTGAACTGAAACATTAGGTTCTTTTTTCCAAACCAAATGTTCCAAACACATCAAGGACACTTTTCTTTAAATCCTTGAATCCTTGAATGCCTGAATCTTTGGTATTTCATATGTTTACTATCTGGCTACAAAGCATAATTAATACACACAATTAAACTGCCATCAGGAAAAATTGATGGTTGATTATAGAATCACAGAATCATAGAATTGTTTATGTTGGAAAAGACCTTTAAGATCATCAAGTCCAACTGTAAACCTAGCACTGCCAAGTCCATCACTAAACCATGTCCCTTAGCACCACATCTACACGTCTTTTAAATACCTCCAGGGATGGTCACTCAACACTTCCCTGGGCAGCCTGTTCTAATGCTTGACAACCCTTTCGGGGAAGAAATTTTTCCTAATATCCAATCTAAACCTACCCTGGTGCATATCCTCTTGTCCTATCGCTTGTTACTTGGGAGAAGAGACCAACACCCACCTCTCTACAGCCTCCTTTCAGGTAGTTGTAGAGAGCGATAAGGTCTCCCCTGAGCCTCCTTTTCTCCAGCCTAAGCAATACCAGTTCCCTCAGCCGCTCCTCATAAGACTTGTGCTCTAGACCCTTCACCAGCTTCGTTGCCAAGCTTCTAATATATGTGTTTAATTTATAGCCTGTATAAGATACATATATAAAAACTGTGAACATATCCTCATAGGTATGGAGGACCACAGATACAAATAACCACTACTTGTTTCTTTAGCATGTGACCAGTGAAATCACAGCTGTATTCTCAGCACACAGCAGCCAAACACTGTTCGAGTCAGCCCCAGCTGACTGATGCTGAGATTTCTAATCCAGGTGACTTCCAATGTACTAATGACACTTGACTTCATGGTGGTTGAGCTTGGTTTTATAGCAACCTCCGGTTAAATAAAATTTTGCTATGAATATAGAAGAATCTTTTAGCTAGTTAAAAAAATAAAATAAAAAAAATCAGATTTTCCTCTTCAGATAAACAAAAAGGTGACCAGACACCTTTTTCTCCGAAGAAATCAGGGATAACAGATGTAAGAGATTATTCCAACACACAGGAAGTAACCTTTCTGCTGCATTCAGCATCAGTAAAGTGTCTGCAGGAGTTTTGTCTCCGGTTCTGAATGATGCAATTCAAGAAAGATGTACATTATTTTGGGAGAGCGTATGGAAGACAAAGAATGGTCATAAATCTAGAAAATTGAAAGACTTAGGAAAGTTTAGCTTAATAAGAAGGCTAACGAGAAAATAACTGACTAGAAGGACATAAAACTGCAAAGAGAAAGATAATAATCTGCTTTCCACATCCATGAAGCTGCAGTAAGTGAAGTTTAACTTTTACATATTAGGGAAAAAGTTTTCTAACAGTACAGGTAATAAAATACTGATAGGGATTCTGTGGGAAAACTGTGAAAACTCCATCACTGGGGGTCTTAAAAGAATACTTTGGGTAAATATCAGGCAGATTATATGGTATTTTATGGTTCTTTCTATTTCTATTTCTTCATTCTTAYCAGTTTTTTTATTACTTTACTTTAGACCTAAGCTCACAGATTCAATATTTGGAATCAAACTCTATAGTAAAATCTCCATTACACTGAGAAGAGGTTTGGAAAACTCATCTCCTAATGAAACTTCTAGAAGGAAGTAAATAAAAAAGAGGATTCTCATGAATTAAAGACACAACAAATTAAAAAAAGAACCCCACACATAATGATACAAATAAGAGGAACTGTTCTGTATAGAACAAATCAGCAAAAAGAAGAAAGTCACTGAGGATGTTTCTGAATATATGAATACACCTCAGCAGGGTCGCAGTCTGCAGAACCATCTGAGAAACTATTGTGTGAACCAGCTCTTCAACTATAAAATGGCAGCACTGTATTGTACTCAAGTTACTTCTATTAGGCTGCTTTAGAAACGAAAGTCTCTGAAAATCAATCAGTTTGTGGATACTTGAGCTTGTGTTAGTGGTAGCTTGGCATCTCTGTACCATGTTATGTTACACAGTAAAGTGCATAAAATGTAGTAGGCAATAATAGATAATGATGGTGGAAGAATACACTGTATGGCATCCCACCGGAATCTTGGGAAACTGGAAGCAAAAGTATTTTTATTAAACATTGTACTTTAATATGCTTAGAAATAGCACTTGTTATACCAGTCAAGACAAGATATGGGGAACACAGAATTCTTTGTTTCAAGATATCAGAAGACTTCCCCAGTTAGGTTTATGCAATAACATAATATTCAATATATGGGTAACTTATGGGAGCAAGAAGGTTGAATTTCACTTCCTCACGAAGTATCTGGCATATCAAAGACAGTGTATTGACTTAGGCCAAGTATTGATTGTACTGGTCTGATAATTCAGTCTCAGCTTTCTACTAAGGCATCTTCAAGAAATTTTTCCAATTTGTTTTCAAAGTTTTATATCACTCTAAAAGCTTGCCCATTTCTAGACTAAACCCCAAAAAACTGTATAAATGAAATGTATTTGTCATTTCAAATGTAATTACAGTTATTACAAACACGTACAAAACACTTTGAGTCAATTTCAATTACTTTTGTATGAATATTAGATCTCTCTCAGTTTTTTAACCTTAAGGCTTAATAAAGTCAATAAGCAGCATAACTGAGAATCATATCAAATGTGATTAAATGGTCCCATAAGGAAGCTACTTATAACAAGTAAATCAGAACAATATGTTCCTATTTTCTACTGATTAGTAATATTCCTGGTTCAAAGAATTATCCAGTTTAATGTTAACCTTTACAAATTTTATTACAGTGTCAACCGTATTTTTCTTTCTTGATCTAACTTTCCAAATCACTTAATTCTATAAACTAAATTCATTTATGATTATACAGTTGACTGCAAATGTGAACCATCCTCAATGTACACTGAAGGGGAAGGCATAATTGTAGAAAAGACAACATCTGCAATCTTACCCTAAAGAAATTAACATCTGGGGGGATTTTAAAAAAAAATATTTTTCTATTAAAGTGTGGAACTAATTAATTTTCTTTAGCAAAGATACTTTTGGTGAGGAGTACTTTTCAGAATGACTAATTTTATAACAACTTCTGTGTGGAGAATATTTAGACACTTTATGGCTCATTCCTGAACATGGACATGCGACTTCTAATCAAAATTAGTTCCACTGAAATATCTCCTCACTACATTACATACGGTTCTGAAAAATGTAATCCTAAACTGCATAAATAGTTCTGGTTGCTATATTGCACTGCCAGCTTATAGCTAAACTTTCTGTGAACCTGGGAACCTGTAGTATTGTTTGGAATCTATATATAACTTTTTATTTGTGTTATAGGAGGTAGTATAATGTTTTAACATTGTATTACTTAATCTATTTTTAATTCTGCTTGGTTTCTTACATTCATCACCATGACATATGAGCGTATTGTTCGTATTCTGTGTATGAAAACACTTTTCCAAGAAAGGTTGTGAAATTAAGATACAAGTATGATTAGAGTCACAGTCACAGCATTAAATTCTAGTCTCTGCACAAGTTTATTCTTTCTGTAGTGCCTTATATAAATATCACAGAAGGGGAATTTCTTTATTCACTGCCATGAGCTCTGCCTTCAGCTCTTAGATTCTCTATCTTAGGTCCTCCCTGATGAAGTAATCACAAATCCTTTTTATTACCATTTGTCTGTCTTTCCTGTGTAGCTTGTAACTTCGTTGGAGATTAACCTTCTGCCTTTCATCAGCATCTGATACAAAGTCTCAAAGTCAGCTGAGGACCCAGGACATTATATTATGATGATGACTGCCAATAATCTACAGTCTGAATTTGGGATCTTTTTTGAAAGCATAAATGTGAAGTTGAGATGCACTGAAACCACTGAAAGTACTGAAATTTCAATACAGATGGGGGTACAGGAATGCAAGAGGATTCCCTGGACCATCAAACACCTTTCCCACTGTTCCAGGCAACTGCTTATTCTTACCTTTAACTCAGAGAGATCCACAAAACATTCACTCCCTGCATCCCACTAGTCTTAAAACACTCAGTGGAACTCATGATCTGTGCACTACGCATTCACATCCTCCGTGGGTGTGCTTCTATCATAAATAACCTAGTGGTGAGGAAAACTGAAAGTGATCTCATATCATTTGCTAGGTGACAGGGAATAATTCAAGCTTCCTAAAGTTTCAGTGTTACAAATCTTATTGTGTACTCCCTGTCTGTGATGCCTATGATGTTTCATAGGCACTTGGTAAGGACTGAACTATGGTGGGGTTTTGCCTTGTCCAAAAACAGATGAAGTGCAGGGCCAGTGATCCTTGTGGCCATGACTAGTGTTCATGCAGCTAACTTTACCTCAAAACACAGGGAAAAATGGAAGGAGAACATATCTGCAGTGACAGCGTGGTTCACGGTCTGCTCAATGGCATGCTGCTACCAACTTCTGACTGTCAGTGAAGCCTTTCACAAGGCAGACTACCTGAGCAGCCAAGGTGTTTGTAAGCAGATGAGATCCCTCACCTCAGCATATTTTATTTAGTGAAAAATGTTTAAAAGAATCCTAYACAGAATGAGAATATTTTAATTAAGAGCCTTGTTATTTTCTCCTCTTTTCTCTTGCCTAATAATGGCAAATATTATTTTATTTTGCTTTATGTCTCGTGTTCAGCATTTGACTTCAACACCATAATTCCAGTTTATATTGAAGACTGATGTTCTTGCCTATTGATGCCTAATACAGCAAAGAGCAAAGCCTCTATATGCTGTAAAATCCATTCCCCTGCAGAACCCAGGGACGTAGAGGCCTGAAATCTGCTGAACTACTTCAGACTATTAGCAACTAATACCCAGACAAGAGTTTATATATTCTCACACACAGTATTTATGTGCATAGATTTACATGAGTGTATACATAATAACTCCCTTAAATTATGGGTTATAAATTTAGGTAGACAGCAATATTCATTTGTGTCCTATAAAGTTTGGCTATATTTATGCTTCTTAACTTTTATTACAATAGTCTGGGCACAAGTGGCTTAATGATAAATATTCTGGATACATGAAAATGTTTACCTTACTTTTACTACAGACATTAAAAAATTATATTGATACATCTCTGCTGGAATCACTTTATAATTTTAAGGCACAAATAAATGAAATTTCCAGAAATATCTGTAGCAGTAAACTAAGAACTTCAGTTTCCCACAGCACTATAAAAAAGTTAACTACTAGTACAAACTCTAACACCTTTTCTTTCCATTCTTGAAATTATATATATATACCCATTAATCTTTAAGTGCCTCCAGACATACCTATAATTCTCAGCATTATAAAGAATGCGTAGCTCTGCATACTGGGGAGATGGTCCTGCCAAAATATGTGCAGCCCCAGAAGATTTGGTTTCTTCCGGCGCCGATGGAACTGATTGCTTGAATATATGTCGAACAGTGAATTGAAATACCTAAATAAAATTGTTGCGAAATGCTCCCTTCCAATAATTATTAAAATGAGAAACATGCATGGATTGAAACAGTCACATATTCAGTATGTATGTACATATATTTACATATGCACATACACGTATGTATATATAAAATAAGGATGAGTTCATTCCACTAAATAGATTCACTAAACCATATAATAAAATATCAGGTACTCAAATTTGCTTGCAGAAAAGACTATGAAACTTAATAAGACAAAAGTGTCTTGGTTTATCTGAAATGACATAGTTCAAGATATATATCCTTTTATGGCTTTAATAATTGTTTAGAAAGATAAGACATTTTTTATAGGAACTATGAAAGCAGCCAAAGCATATAAAGACAATTCTGGTCCCTCTTTTCATTAGATTCCTCTGGGGATTTTGAAAGGGAGCAATCACAGGTTTCCTTTAAGTAAATGTGTGCTAATACAATCTGCTTCATCCCTAGTTGTTGAAATGAGATTCAGGATACGATTATGGGGATCAATTCTTTGCCCCAGTTTACTTCTTGAATGCTACAGCCTCTGAGTAAGAAATGTAAAACTGCAGGTTTCTCTAGAGAGCTCATATACTGGGAATAAGTGTTATCATTTCCACTAGCTGCTAAAGGAATAACCGTACTGGAGTTGCAATGATGAGGAGTAGAATCAGGTTGTTCTGTACTTAACACTGAGCACAARCTCAGTAGTAGTGACAAGAAAATTGGGTTGAAAATCTCTTCTTTAATTCTGTAGATTAAAAACTGGTCCAAACGTAYAAATTTAGGGAAAATCTGAAAATTTAAATCTTTTGGAGATATTCCTGCACTTAAGTCACTGTAAAGAGGAGACAAATGAAGAAGAATGCTGGAAAAGTCTCCCTCCTAAAGCTTCGCTTTAGGAGAAGCATTTTTCCCCGTTTTTTTTTTTTCCAGGGCCTGGCAAGAATATTCCCTCTTACTTCAGTTTATCATAATCACAGCTCTTCCTGGAAGTCAATGTTACTGCAAGGCATTCCTTTATAAGTCATGAAATCATGAGCTAAAGTGGGGAAGTTTCAGCCTTCACTTTCATATCTGCTAACTCATTGTCAGTAGTTTCTCTTTCTCCGGCTGATGCACAGTTCCTATTGCTGTTGTTAACAAAGACAGGACAAATAAATTCATAGATGAACAACCGATTATGTATGTGCACAAGCACACAGACAGAACAACAGATGCAGCAAATGATAGACAGAGGAAGAGAGGCATATATTAGAAACGGATTGCTAGACAAAGAGATAGGCAGTTTGTATGCAGCAATTTGAAAATATATCTGGTTTTACAAGGGAAAACAGAAGCCACCAGACATGTATTCGCAAATGTTATACTTAATAACCAAGTTGAAAACAATTAGACACGAATAGTTTAAGATTCATCCATGCTCAATACAGATTCAAAGAATTATACTAAAAGTGAAGTGGAGTGGTTTTAATTATTTTTTAATARTAAGAAACTGTTTGGATGTATCCTTTGGACAACCTAAATATGAATATCTTCCCAGTGATCAGTGAACTAAGCTCCCAGGCGTACTGGCACCCGTGGCTGCTCCTGCATTCCCAGCGAGGCGGCTGGGTGGCTGTCAGACTCGTTCTCTCACTGATTAAGTTGCTACTTTTGTTTGCAAATTTCCACACAGTGTCCCTGTGCCCGAAGTGATAACGATCACAGTCATTTCCGATTTGTAATCCAGGAACATGTACTGGCCCTTGCCCTGACGGAGCTTCACAGTTCACAAATATAAAGTGACAGTCCTTTTGGCATGATTAATGTAGTGAAAACACAGAGCAATGAGTCAAAGTTGAGACACACTAGTTATTTCAAGTCCGTCCTTCACTCAGATCTTGTATGAATTCTTAGCATTTATCATTGGTCTTGCTTTCTCGATCATCCTTCTACAATACTTTTAATTTTACAATAAATCCCAAGTAGGTCATGTATAACAATAAGACTAATGTTTTCTTGCCAAGTAAAACCGCATTCAGAAGGGTGGTTTTGTAATAACTCAGAAGCATTTACAATGTAATCAAAAATACATTGAATAAACCAATATATCAGAATAACAGGACTATTAAATAAAAGGAAAATATCCCAGGCCTTTAAAACATGCTGTAACTCTTCAGAATCAGAGATGACCAGGGCTCGAAATCAAATACAGATATTACTAAACTTTCAAGTATTCAGATTCAGGATTTTAGTTCAATCTCATTTTCATAACGATAGCCATGTGGTACTGTTCTTCTCCCTCAGGGGTAACGAAAAATATCTGTTGTACTGACTTTGTAGTTGCTGTACATAAATGCAGACTTTCAGGTCATTAGATTAACCACATGTGCAGAACATATAGGAATTAGGATAACATTTCTCATGACTACAGCTATTTGATCGAAAGAAGAATTGACGTCAATAATGCTCATATCTATCACACTTTGTACCATAATAGAGAACAAAGTGTTCATGAATCCTTAGGAAAGCTTTGCTGAGATGTAGGTCACAATCACGTTAATAGTTATAGATTCTGCCCATTAGCAAGCAATAACATTCTGGCCCTGTAGTCAGAACATTATAGCATGGCAATTTCTTCAGTACTGGGAAAGATCAAAAATCTTGTCAGGCACTAAAAGAATGCTGTGACTGTGACTCTAATCATACTCGTATCTGTTGCTCCCAGAGGACCCAAGGAAACTTTATCAGTTACTGCAAAGCACATCTGAACCCCACCCCCACCTGCCCAGAGCACAGAAAACCTAAATATAAGCCATGCACAAGTCAGGAATAAATGTTCTGGGATAGGTGTTCTCTTTTTCAGGACACAGGTTTTCCATCTCTGGTACTGATGCTGATGGAAACAGTGTTAACTCTGTGCCATGCCTGGAGTCTGATGAGGCTGGGGGGAGACCAGAGTACTAGAGTCAACAGACCCATACAGGAGACCTGTGGGGTAACAGGCYGGGAAACCCCTGATTCCCCACTGCAACCCTGTCTCATCTGGATCCAATTCTATTCAGGTAATGCTGTGGTTTCATTTCCATGAGGTCAAATAATGTGGAGTTAGGACACATATGGATTTATCTGTGGAAAAAAAACCCATATGATCCTCTACTGGGATGACACAGGAAGGTTAAATAAAGTCTGGAATCCTGACATATTAAAGTCAATGGAGGTTTTGCAGTTAACCTCAATTTGGCCTGGATTTCACCCCTGAGACTTCACTTTTCTTTTTGACTTTCAGCTCCAGAACAGGTAAAAATATCTTCCCAAAGCCAACAGGAATGCTATTATTTTATTATTAATTAGCTGTCTGCAATTCTAACCTGCTTTGAAACCAAACATTGTCATCTTGCTGTAAACCTATTAACATGCTATCCAAGATTATTTTCTTGTGAAAAGTATGCTATTAACATCAGTGCAAGTGTGCACATAGGGATTATTAATCATTATTACATTTGGGCTAAACTGCTAGCTTCTAGACATGAAAAGCAAGCTAAAACACAAATGCTTCTGTTCCACTTGAAATAAATTACCATGCTACCAAAAATTCCCAGCAGGAAAAGGGAAGGGGAGATGTAAATTTCTGCACAATGTGTAGAATGTTTAACGGATTTCTGTGTGATAACAGTGGAAGTAGTGGCACTGTTCATTTTGTCAGTGTGATGGCAAAGAAGCAGGAAAACAGGACTTCATTCCTTTCTTTGCAAGTGGACTGCAAGGTCACCACAAAGGTGTTTTCTTTAAAAGGAAGAATACAGAAAGGATTATGTAAAATGAGCAAAAGCTGCAGAGTTTCAGTTGAGAACTGAACTTCCTGAAAGGTCGGGGTGTTGGGGATTTGTTTGAAGCTTATCTTTTTGTCTCTCTGGAGTTCCAGTAGCAGATCTTTCACAGCTGGGCAGCAGCAATAATTCTGCTTTCACGGCACCCCAAAGGAGGGGACATTCCAAGCAGACCTGCAGTCCACCGCTGCCACGTGAGAGAAGGTTATGGCATGAAAGTGTCGTCTTCATCATCATCCACAAACCTGTGGCATATGGGACTACAGGCTCAGCTGGAACACTGCAATAGCTTGGGTGATCTGAACCACTTTTCCAGGTAGGACTTCTACTTGCCAAAGAAAACTAGATAACAAATCTCAAACATACTACAAAACTCTGCTCTAGTTGAACGTTCCTTATCCAAACCGACAGATGAGTTTTTAGAAAATGTGATTCTCCCTCCTCTCCTTGATGCTCTTGTAAACATCTGTGCTAAGTCTCAGTTACGGCAAGGTTCCCTTTTACCTGGCATGGTTGCACAGCTTTTCACTGACATTGTGGGTGAACCAGCCTGCTTTCACAAGTGAAAGCAGATTTTTGCAAAAAGTAGAAAGAAATTCCTCTAGCTCTATCACCAAAATTCCCTACGAATTTCTTTCTGGATGTTACAAAAATGTAAGAGAAAAGTAGTCTAGCTTTTTCCCTTGTCCCAGCTCCCAGAAACTCAGTGCAGATCAGGGATTCACCCAGCCCTACTTGAATGCAATGCATTCATAATCCTGCTTCTATTTGTGTTAGGCGGAAGGGATATGGACTCTRTATTGCTGGTGGATAGAGCTGATTATTCTTGAGACACCTCAATACAAAGGTTTAGTCTATTCCCCACTTTCCTGGTGGTGACAGTGTACTTGTGTATGTGTCAGTCGATTCTGTAATATGTAAGAGGTAGCTTCTGTTCCCATCCTGCCAGAAAAAATTGTGTTCAACAGATGAGTCAGTGAATTTATCAGGTAAAAAAGCAGCTGACAGTGATAACTCATCTGCTGCTAAAATTAAGAGTGTGAGTCCCTGTTTAATAGACAGGACTATAAAGCACATTGAAATACAAGGAGCAGCTAAAAAACAAGTGACGTTTGAACTTACGGCTTCCTGGCTTCCGTGAACTTTCCACAAGGCTGCTAGCTTGTCTGACAAGAAGTTTCTGATGAACCTGTGAAAGAATAAACTAAAACATGGGCTGTCCCAGTAATTTTCCTTCATGTGGGAGCTCTAATTTCCTTTTGTAAATATAAGGTAAACACTGCCTTTCTGAAGGTAAGCTCTGTGTGAACTACCAAAATCACAAAGCTGCAATTATATGTCACACAAGCATTGACAGAAAAAAGGTTTCCTACCATTTGTTTYTTACTCCAGTGCTGTTTTGTATTCGTTACTAAACAAATATCCTCATAAACATGAATGGAAGTCTTCTATGTATGATTCAAACATGATGTCAGCCCCGTCTGCTCTCTTATTACCAAGATGCTGCAGACAAACAATTAGTGACATTTAAAAGAATGAAGTGACCAATCACAAATGTGAAGAACAGCTTAGTGGTGGACATGTTTCATCGCTGTTTAAGAAAAGCAGAGGGTCTTGGCACAGAGCGCGCTGTAGACCAGCTGAACCAGCACAAAGAAGAATGCTCGAATCCTTTACTGCAACGGATCTTCATAATCCCCATCTTTTAACATATGGTTCGCAAAGCCAGAGTGGTAAAAAGGTTTTTTAATATAAACTGGCTTTTGGAGTCCTGAAATGTTAATCAGATTGGTATTTCATTTTATTTCTTTTATACTTAAAGCCTATTCTACTCTTGCATGAACTGTAAAGCTTTTATTGAGAAGACTAAGATAAATGCTAAAAATGAAACATACAGTATATAATTAGCTCTGATGGACTTAATAGTTGGAGGGATATACTTTAGGAAAYAATCTTGAATTTTCAAGGAAGGAAATAGATGGTTGAATAGTTTTATTCAATCTGTAATTCCTAGGATACTGTAAATAGCTGCCCTTTGGTACATCAGCAAAAGGATTGCTTAATAATAGAGTGACTTTTAATTGCTGTAAATGTCCTTCCAGAAAAATTTTATGTAAAGTAAAATAAGATGTAAAATAGGTAAAAAAATGATGTAAAATAAAAAGACGCTGGTTTATTGTCTCTTACTTGGGTGATTTAAATGGATTTTAAACAGTTACAAGTTATTTAAAAATAAAACAGCATGGTTGCTGCACAGAAAATTGTGTGAGAGAAATACATTGGAATTCAAAGTGCAGGCCAGTCTTTCTGCTAGAAATAGTTACCTCACTTAAAAAGAAAAGAACATGTAACAGAACATCAAAATTGCTGAAAAAACATGACAGCTATATTTCACTATATTTATGTTAACTTCCAAAATCAGATTAAATTAGTTATTTCAAGTGTCCCCCTAATTTTGTTTAAAACTGCATTTGCTTCTCAAATTTAGTGAAACTTTGATACCATTAAAGGACAAGTTAGTTAGCTCATTAAATTAAATTTAAATTCATACAGTTTTTCCAACATAAATAAATAATCCAAATATTTTCAACCAGACAAATCGAATGTGATGTTCAGTTAAGGGAACAGAACATTCTGTAAGAATTTAAATCCACACAGTGACTTGAAATATTTTTATAAGACAATGCCAACTTAAAGTCAGCCTTATATTTAGCCCTTTTTTACCTTACTTACACTTTTTCCATGTAATACCCACAGTGATATGTAAATGACTGCTGAGAGAAAGAAGGTCTTTCTGGTCATTTTGTTTGTTTTTCATAGTTAATGACATTTTGTCTCTGTTCAATTTCTACTCACTTAACTGTGCCCAGAAAGGGCCATAAATAAAGCCAAGATGACAACGTCAGTCTACACGTAAGCAGTCTACACGTAAGCCCAACACTTGCCACAYCCAGTCAACTTGCAGACAAAGACACAAACTGATATAATTTATGATGGCTGTTCTTTGAATAAGAGGCAGGACTTCTCAGTCCCAACCTTTGCATGCATGTATAGACCAATATTATCGCGTGCGTATATGTGTGTACTGGTACATTTGTACATGGCTGAAATTGTGAGCATCTGTTATTACACAGTCTCCTCCCATGGAGATCTCAGTACAGGATCAGGGCATATGAACTGAACCAAAGCCAGCAAATTATTTCATTAAAGCCCTCTGAAAACTAGTAAATGAAAATGCCTTTCACTGTTATTGACCTGAGCTGTATTTTACAAGTGAGCTGTTTGAGATGGGATCTCCAGATCATTAATAATTTTCTGAGTCATGCAGTTAAATCATAAGGGTCTTCTTTTTCCTTCTTAGTTAAAAGGTCTCATATCTCATTAAAGACAATGGCTCAAGCATGGGTTTTGTTGCGTTTTTTTCCTGTTGATGATCTCCCCTTTTACAAGGTAGTTAATAGATCTTTTTTGACTGTAGGAATCCACATCAATTATCTCTTCAAAGAGACCCTCAACTTTTACTTAAAATCAGCTCCTCAAAGATTTATATTTACTTGAAAAACCTTAGCATCTGTTTAGAAAAAAGCCTTATTTTGGCTGAGTTTCCACTGCTGGGTTTTTACTGGACTTGTTTCTGCCACTGCAACTCAGTACTAACTTTGTTAGTTTCAGCCACAGAAATGTTGTAATACCATGGGTACACAGAATTAAGCACACTGGACATGGTACTGCAAAGGGCTGGACATTCAGCAAAGCCTGAGGCCAACACAGGCCTCATTTTAAACATGGAGTGTTTTCATGACCGCTGGGATGATTCATAGGCACACACACATATGTACATAATCCAGGGGATGAGGAGCAGAGTGTTCAGAAGTTCGATGGATCCAGCCTCTGGGCTTCATCCCACATGTCCCCTTCRTTTCAGAATTCTCCTCAGTGTGTTTAATACTCTGTAACTTTTCCCTCCTCACATCTTCAGCTTTTTTCCAGTTTCATTATTCACTTGGAAAACGGAAAGTTAAAGTTTAAAGCCTTGCTTTGATCTGAGATGTCATAACATAAACAACAGATGCAAATACTTCTTTGGTGACCACTAATCTGTCTGTAAATCTCCTGTTGAATCAGAGCTAAAAATAATTACATTCTGTGTTATTTGGCCTAATTAATCTCTTCACTTTTATACTCTGGGAAAACAGAAAAATATTGCTAACTTTAAGGAATTTGTGATTTTAAGATGTCTCATAGCTAGTTCGTTATATACCTTAGTGCCATGGGGGGTGTGGAGGAGGGGGTCTAATCTCTGTTTTACTGTATTTATAAAGGGTAGAATTTTGTTCTCTTTGTTTGCTTTTCTCAACAAGGAAAAAGTGTGAGTCACTGATAAATTTGCCAGGAATAACCCACTCAGTTCACTTCTTTTACAAGGATATTCATTTAGGTTTGTGAGATGAGGGTACAGCTTAACTATTGTGTTTTATTATTTCCTTTATCCTGGGCACTAGAACAATTCAGCATTAATACTGTCATTTCACTAATACATCCCGATAGGCCATGGCAGAAGCAGTTACATGATTAATGGTTTTAGAGATGATTGTTGAAATCTTAAACTACTGTTAAAGTAGCCAACCTAAAACCAAAAAAATATTACTGTTCAGCCAAATGTTGCCAAATGCACAGAGATTTAACAGTGCCAAACTAAACTGTATATATAGTGTTGACTATAGAACATGCACCTTGCCTTTCTATCACTTGTATTAATCAAGTTAGAGAAGGTTCACYGTCTTGTTCATAAAAGATACTCCTCTACAGTATAAAAGCTATTCAGTATGTCTCAAGATTGTCTCTCTTATATAAATTAAAAAGCATAAGAACATTTTTAAGAATAATCTTTTAGGATAAGAATCTTAAAAGTGCTAATGTTTAGATCTACAAGGAGAGCTTTGGAGCAAAGATAAATACCTGAATTCCTCATACATTGAAGTGGGTCATTAAGCTCTAAAGAATGTGATTCATGGTCGCAAACACAGTGAGCAGAAGTTCACTGAAGCCAACTGGCAGGTGTGTCTCACTGGGATTAGGCTGACAGTACTCTGTTAGATATTTCCTCCTGGATTAGACATCAGTTACTTAGGTACAGCACACTGAATTATCTGTTTTTAATTTTCTTTAAAACACCATCCCATGAGAGAGTAGAAAACAGGGCTTCTCTTCCCTCCTCAGTTTGAGGGCTTACAGGCCTACAAATTCTCTTCCAAGCAAGAGTCTACTCTGTAGAAATATAGACTAGGACGGGTCAAATGTGTTCTCTATCCCCCCTGCTGAAGCATGACCATTATGACATGAAGAGCAAAAGTTTCATAATGCTAAAGAGAAAGTATTCAAGTAGGATTGTGACGTGGCAGCCCAGTGATACACATCAGGTGTCCTAAGGACCTGTCTCTTTTCCCAAGACTGTTTGTGAATTTTGCAAGAATCATTGAATAAATATACAATTTAGCTTCTCCCAGCAATCAAGCATTTAAATTATAGCCACTGTACTTCATGGTGAGTTTAAGATTTCAGGCATGCATTAGGCAGTCTCTGAAGACAGTTTTTGAACATAATCGTGAAAACCTACTGGCCTGAGGGTTCTCAGGTTGGATAATCCCATGCCAAATCCATCACAGATTTGTAAAATGCTTAAATTTAAGTGCCTCCATACCACCAAAATTCCACTGTAGGCATCAGACTTTTCTGAATATGTGGCTTAGGGCCATACTGTGTTTCTGTACCTAATTCCCACAGATTTCTTATTTGGGCACAGTTCAAAGTGGGAAGATATTCAGAAAATTGCTTCACAAATTTTCTGCATAAATAAACTTTTGGCTTGAAATGTTGTGATTCCAGGAGTTCTCACATCCCACATATGCAACAGTTGCACAGTATTCAACTCTGGCAAGCCTGTCTTCCAAAGAAATCAGAATAGACAGTTAAACACACAAAGTGGACATCAAGCCTGTGATTTTTTAATTAGAGACAGAGCTAGCTATCCTTACAAAAAATAAGGATTTAACAGGGCTTGGACATGATAGGATTTCTTTCAAACTGTCTACCCATCATGCAGATGTCTACACACAACAACCTGAGACAGAAATGCTCACCAAAACCACTCAATATTGAGTCATGGACATGTTCGACACTAGAAGAGATCCAGCACCTATTTTTAAGAAAATACTTTTTCTATACAAAAGAGGTGTTGAAAGGGATAGCAAGACACAGCCAATACAAACAGTTTGCAAATGAACTGCTTTTTATCAGTCATCACTTAAATGAAATAGCGCTTCTTGCTTTCCTTTTTCCGAATAATGTGGTTTCTGATGTTGTGTCCACTTGAAAGTGGTATTATCAGTTTGTGACTACCTACATCGGTTATGACTGTGGAAACAAAACAACAGAGTCTAGATTTCACATGTAAAAGATTTCATTGTTTCTCAGAGAATCCATTTAGTTCTTTCAAATGTTTGCTAGTCATTGTGTAAGGGGCTTTTGATTCCTGTGATTCAGGTAAGGAACATGGGAAATAAAAATATCCAACCATCATATTTCAAGAATGCAATTAAAGCCTTCACCTTCAGCAGTGACAGCATGATTACTGCTGAATATGCTCATCTGGACAGGTCTTTAGATCATGGCTGTTATGACTTGGTGATAGAGGACCACGTCCTCTATCGAAATATTCAGGTCTGGCATGATCAAATCAGATCCCTCAATCTGACAACAACTGAACTGCTGCAAGAATAATTCAGAAATTGGAAATGTGTCATCCATTACCCTAGTCTTTACTGTCAGCGTATTTAATGTAAAATAGCATCACTGAGCTCTGTGAATTTGCTGTCAAAGATCAGGGACAGAATTAATAAGTTGGGGAGCTACAAGTTTCAAAAAAGTCCATAAATGTATCACCACCTCCTTCTAACAAATACATAGTTTTCATATATGAGTTAATTTATAGATGTCAGATAATCACCTGTCATTAAAGCAACCATGGAAATTTTCATTCCCCTTTCCCCTCCTTTTCATTTTCTCCCTTCCTCTTCCTCTTCCTCTTTTCATTCTCTTCTCCCTTTCCCCTTCCCTTCATAATATAAATAAAGCAGGACTAGACATTTCTTCTCCCGTCTTTCCTTCCAGATGAAGATATTCCCAGGATTATCAACTTCTTCCAGCTATCAGAGTAGTATGTAAACATATTGGTCAGTCTTTTTTAGTGCAAGCATAATTTGAAAAACCAGCAAACAAAGACATTGGCACAATATTTGTTAGGCTGCAGGAAAAAAATATTGAAAATTCAGGTCTGGCATGATCAAATCAGATCCCTCAATCTGACAACAACTGAACTACTGCAAGAATAACTTAGAATCAGAAATGTGTCATTCATTACCCTAGTCTTTACTGTCAGTGTATTTAATGTAAAAGTTTTATCTACTGTCTTCTTAATACGTTTTTCACTGTGGAATTTATAGTATTCATCTTATTAACTTATTCATTCATTGCATTTCTTTTATGAAGACGTGATCCCAAATACAACAAATTTCTGTCTTCCCTCACCAAAATTTCAGGTTCCCCAGAACTTTTAAAAGATAAAGGATGTTATACAGTGCTGGTACTTAGCCTTTTAGCTGGTACTTAGGTGGTATTTAGCCTTTGAGGAGATTTAGGAACATTTACAACCCTGCCCTCAGGCTATGTATGCAAATGTACTTACTCATCACTTGGTGGGTTTTACSTGCAGCAGATCCTAGAACAGCTCAAGCACTTCAATGAATGTGACATTGGCAGACTTTGGGTTGAGGCAGTGTGGTTCAACACATGACGTTCAAGATATTTTCAACAACTATTTATTTGAAAGAAGGGGAAGGCATTGATAAGCTGATGTGGAGGTTGTTTCTCCTCTGGTGTTGGCTGACAAGACATTTTGTTACAAGTTATGATGACAGAATTTACAGAATTAATACAGTTGTGGAGATTTGCACAAAAAATGTGTCCAACTTCATTGATTCCAGTACTATTTTACAATCTCTCCGATGAAACTAATCCTACATAGTTTGCATTCCGTTATTTACAGCATAGAATTTCCTTTCCTGCCACATTTCCTTTGTTTTCTTTCCTTCTCGTATTCTATTTAAAGCTTTCCTTTTCTCTGTGGCTCTMCGAGTAATTATGCATCCTATGTCTACACCTTTAAGCAAAAGCATTTAGTACTATCTCTCAGGACCTCATTATCTCTTTTTACGTAGGAATCTCCTGTCCCGGTCTTAGCAAAACCACAATTTATTTCCTTCAAAACCAGCTTGCTTTAATGTTGTGAAATTGAGACTGAGATTGCATTTAATGGAAGAATGAATTTAAGTTCAGAAGCTTTTCTTGAAATGCGTAGTCACAGAGTATAGAGTCTTTACTGTATCTGCCTCCTGAGAGTGATTTGGATTATGTGTTTTCTATCTGAATTAAATAATACTTAACAAAAGAACTATTCTTCCATCTGTGCATGCAGCTTTATAATGTAAATACCATTACTGCCACTTGAAATTACATAGTTAGCATCCATAAGTCATACACACAATTCCTACTGGTGTTAGTGGGAACATTATAGTTGTATGGGAAGAGGCTCATGTACCGTCCTTAAATTTGGGGGGAGGATGGGAAGAAGTCAAAGATTCAAATACAGCAGAAGAATAAAACTACAGGCCTGATTCTGCTTCCATTACAATCATTTGGATTTCTATGACTTCGTCCCAGCTTACTTCACAAGCAGTTAAGTTATTAAGAATTTCCAAGACCAAGAGGGGTAGTTTCTTTCAGAGGGAAAAATATGAMCTTTAAAAGTAAGCAACTGATGAAGAAGAAACTTTTAAAATATATTATTTCAGTGCTTAACCTAAATTTCTCCACATGATGTTTTTGTGCAAAACTTTTTATTTTATTTTTCTAAACAACACTTGTCGTATTATACAAATTTCAGATTTTATCCTCAACTGTCTGACTCAGCTGGAGATGGTGGAGCTGGTTTGCACCAGATAAGGATCTGCACCTTTAACAATAGTTGATATTCGTAAGTCTGTAGCCAATTGCACTCTGGACAACATTCCCTGGGCAGTCTGTGCAAACAGATCCCAGATCAGTTCCTGTAGATTCTTGCTGGAATGCAGTTGTGTAACTATAAACCAGTTCAATATTTAGCAATTTTTAAAAATTATTGATTTTTCCTAAAAAGCAAGGGAGCATTTCTTCTGGTTAAACTATTGTGTTGCAAGCTGTATTCTTGTTGCGTAGGATTAGAGACTGGTTCAGCAAGATGGCTTCCATCATCTGTTAGAGTAAAAAATCCACTKTGGAAATCTGAGGATAATTTTATGAAACAAGCTGACATTTTAGTAACATTTTCTATTGCTTCATTGCTTTGGGAAATAAGTTAGCGGGTTAAAGGAGAAGACAAATAAGAAAACATACTGGGAGACTTTAGCACTGGCAATAATTAAAGTATTTTCTCAAGAAATTAAAAAAGACGAGAACAGAAAGACATAAAATGGCTATACTGATTTATGCCAAAGTTTTATCTTGTTCCGAATCCTATTTCTGACAACGGTCAATAGTAGAAGTCCTGTAAGAACAGAGCATGTATAAGTTCTCGAGGACAGTATATTCACCAAGATATCCACACCTTAGGAACTTCCTGAGGTAAGTTTATATGTAGACATTTGTATTTTATAGTCACTGCTCTATCCAACCCTCATGCATTTATCTAATATCATTTAAAAACCATTTATATTTTTGGCCTGCACAACATCCTGTGGCAATGAGTTCCATAATTTTATTACACATCATGAGAAAAAGTACTTCCTTTTGTTTGTTTGTCCCTAAGGGAAACAAGGACAAATGAAAAGGCACTCTATTTACCCAGTAACGGGTAGCGCTGCTGTGGGAGACACTTGCGGARCTGCACAAGGAAGATACTAGTTCTGACCACAGCTTTGCAGCTAGGAGAGCGAGGGGGCAGTCACAGCACAGTCCAAAGATTGGGCTGAAATTCTGCAGTAGGGGAAAGCAGAGAAGCCCSTGCTTGTAATGTGTCGTAGAGTTTCTCCTTTTGTCAATGCTCTCTTTTCAGTCCTGGATATCTCTGTGCCGCAAACAAATGCCAGATGTTTATCCACATGTATCCAGTGAGAAATTTAAGTGACTGAAAAAGAGGCTTTATCTCAGGTACACTCCACTGAAGAGCCCCAGCCTGCTATGGAAACACATGAAGAGGAAATTGTATGGATCCTAAAGGCAGACCAGATTACAGCCTGCGGTGTGGTGAGCAGCGTGTTTTCATACGCTGTGGTTTGTCCTTTTTGAAGTGGTCATGTAATGAGCTGAAAATATCCACATGTTTAGATAGTAAACATGCATGTAAGGCTGCCGATAGTGAATTTCCACTTTCAAGAGTGTGACTTGCTAAATGGACAGCTACAGCCTGACACCCTCTCACCTTCCCTTTCTAGAAACAAAAAGCAAAAAACCCAACRCCTCTCCTCAACTTATTTCCACATTTCTTCTATTTACCAAATACAAAGCAAAGGTGTTGTACTTACTTTTTCAATGCCTAAATGATTAAAACTTCACACTATAAAACTGCTAACCACAAAATTTGAAAATTGTCATTGCTTAACTGGAAAGTATTCTAAGTGCTTTCAGACAGAAAACACGTCTTTGTAGCCAAACTCTAAGGAATGAAAGCAGTGGCAGCACTTTGAAATATAAGCTATATTCTACAAGCATTGATTTTCAGTAAAAATAATTGATATTCAACAGATTACCTAGTGCCTCTGTGGGTCAGATTCTCAAGGCTTTTCGCAGGCTTGAAAAGGAGGACTACAGTACATGGTACCAGATAGAAAATGCTGGTTTTACAGCTTTTGGCTGTATGTAAAGCTTCTGGTAAGTAATAGATAAAATATGAGCACTGCAAGTAATTGATGGAGAGAGGGAGAGAGCGTGATAGAAATATTGCTCTGAGTTTCCAATGAATGGCTACTGCTTAGACTCATTCTAGGAACCTGAGTGCCTGGAAAGCATAAAATAATGGTAAATAAATGCAGCTGAAGATCTCTGGTGCTTAGGAATGTGAGTTAGCCAGTTGCACATTGTCATTCTTTTATTTTTTGCAGTGCTTCGAGTAGTTCAGGTCAGGTCTGGATTCCAGTGTCTTAGCTGCTGTAGAAACAAGTATTACCAGACATGCCCTGTACTAAATAGCTAGCAGGGGGAAAAGGAAGAGGAAGGTAACATAGGTGGTTACATAGACTTGGTATCATATCTCTTTGTTTATTCTTAATATTTTATGAACAAGGGTATAATAATGACAGCAACAATTCACATAAACCACTTGTCAAATCAGAGTGAACTCTTCCATAGTCTTGATAGCAGAAAGGAATCCAGAGAAATACATGGAAGAAACCAAAGTACACCGAAGTTCAGTATACTTATACCCCAAGAAAGTAAGGGATGATAAAAGCTTCTTCACTGAAATTTTTTACTCCTTATTCTATTATTCTATATAGTTCTTAAACAAACTAATATTATGCCATGTATCTATATACAAATAAACTTATTTGGGGTCAATGCCCACTGAATTGGGCATGAAAGTGAACAGAAAATTTTCATCTCACCTAATTCAAAAAGGTGATTCACTACTGTGGCTGAGCAAATACAAGGTCCAATGAAAGATAAAAATATCTCATTGAAATATGCCAATGAATCACCAATGAGAAGAAAAAAAGGAAAGTTTAGTCCTTGCATATGCAAGGAGATATTTACTACTTAGCCAAGAAAAAGTGGTAACACCTAATCAAACAAAAAGACATCTTCAAGGAAGTGAAGGAATTCTTATTTCAGTTGGGAGGAATAGTGAGGGTAATTCTTGTAGTTAAAAGGGCAAGAAATTAGTTTGACCAATACAGCCTTAAAACACACAGGTTAGTATACTTTCTTTTTCAGTTCACTTATGTATTCAACAAACTTCTATACTGTATTATCTATTTTTAATACAATGCCTTTATTTAACTGTTACCTTAAGCTGACTTAAAGTAAGTATYATTTTAAGGTAACTGGATAACAGAAATCTCTTTCGGTGGTGTGGAAAATTTATAAACGGGGGAAGTGGGGGCACCTTTTAACTTCCCTATCTCCGCAGTATTTCCTCTGCTGTATTCATAGAATAATAGAGCTTCATGAGCCAGTGGCAAGTTATCAGCATGCAGCAGGATATTGGTATATATGCTTGAACCTAAAGCTCAAAAGGAACATGTGACAGATATGACAGACCGTCTGCAAAGAGTGCAGATCTAGATATTATTCAGACCACCTGTCCTAGGCATCCCACACTGCTGTCTGTAAAGGCAGGCTCACAGTATTGCTGATCTGTGTTACTGTTCACAGATCCCTCCTCTCTTCTCTGCTTGTATAAGGCTTCTGCACTCCTAATATACCTGCACAGCTCAAGTGCCTGGAGCCGGACAGTATACATAGTATGTTTCCCTTTCCCATTCTGGATGTCCCATCAAACAATAACTGAGMTGGGGTAATTGCAGCTTGTTTTGGCTTGCTTTGCTAACCCCTTTATAATTTTAAATAGATGTGATTTTAACTAGCTTCTAATTTAAGCTGTTGGAAAATGTAATCATGTGGTGTTAACTTTGACATGGGGCTGCCCATGTCAATAGCAATCGCTGCATGACAGTGTTTGGCATGCTGATCCTTGAAAGGAAACTGAAAAATAGCATGTGATTATCTGAGATAAACAGGCATGATGGAAATGCTCATTTTAGAGTGCCAAGCTGAATAGACACAGAACAAATTTGAAACTCCTGTGGTCTAGAGCTTACTGTGTCACTATCTCCATTTGGCATGTCCATGCCTTAGTTTCCTTTAGGAAAAATGGGGATTAACTCACGTTTACATTTGAATAAAACAAATCCTGAGCTCTAAGTGTTCCCGACAGTTTTTTTATTCAGCTCTCTCATTTGGAACTGGCAATACTTTTCTAACATCCAGGAACAATGGAGTAAGTATCTAGTAGAACATGTCTGTAAAAAAAAACCTTTTTACAGAACAAGCTCTCAAAAACTCAATAGATCAAGAAAACAAAAAAGATTTTTAATGATTAATCAGTTCTTGTAAAAAGCTTAAACTATATCTGTGGGTATTAGCCATTCATAAAAATGTTCTAAAACCAATAATAGGGTATGTTTTGAGTTAAAGCAATTACATTTTGTAACTACTAAAGGCTGGCAAGTAAGGTCAACTTTTAGGCATATTCTTTATTCAGCTCCGTCTATTTCTTGGTCCCTGTATTTTCTGAAACATTTAAATTYAGTCTGTAAAAAATGCAAATCAGTAATTGGAATTAATCAGAAGAGTCCTTTCTTTTTCCACTTTCTTATACAATTAAGGCAGGTAATACACAGGCTCTATTAGTAGACATTTGATAAGGATACTGTAAAATAGATTTTCTAGAGAATAGAATGAATTAACAGTAGATCAGAGAAATCTGTGCGATACATATATTCTTACTGAGATAAATGGGACAATTTTTTTCTACCATTTTGTCAAAAGGATTTAGATTAAAAGAGAGATGGTAGCTGTGTGTTACAGTTCTAGTAGATTGGGCTTTATGTATGGATTTGCAAAAGCATGCACTAAAACTTGGCTAAGTGATAGCATCAAATCTTTGAAGTGGCTACTAATTGAAACTACTGTCAGTTTAATGTCCCCCTCTGTGCTGCATTTTCAGACCCCTGTGTTTCATTCAAAAATTAGATTATCCAAAAACTCTGCTATAGGAAGTATGAGTTTAATCCTTTCAATGAGTAACAGACTCATTGAAGTCAGTAAATCATTGAATTGATTGGATTGACCAACCTAGGCTTTGAGTTCAGTAATTTTTCAGTATCTAAAAAAACCGAGATCAGTACATACCTATGACACAGAAAGGTTTTTCTCCTGAGTGTGTGTAAATCCATTGGGTTATCATCTACTGTCAAAGTGTCTAATAACAGGAATGGACCTAGCTGCCACTGATCGCAATCAATCAGCTGTGTACTGCCTCCAGTTCAAGGATCTGTTCTTTCAGTGATCCAGTGACTGCCTAAGTTCTCTGTCTGTCCTTTTGCCAATTTCTGAATGAATGCTCAAGGCTGCAGCTGGTATTCTTTAGCTTAAACTCAATGCCATTGGCATGCTCCAAGCACACTGCTGCACTGAGTCCGCATACGTATGGGGATACCCAGTTTGAATACCCAGATAAATTCACCTGCAAATAGAAACTGAAAGGTTTGCCTTATCCAAGGTCTTCTAAGCATAGGCAGCAGCACAGTCTTGAGCATCTATGTGTGTTTTAACCATCAAATACTACTCACTTCCAAGTACCTAAGTAGTCTGAGAAGGGAGGAGCAGTGAAGGATTGTGTACTATTTGCTTGAATCTAGGTGCTTAAATGTTGCTTAAGTTGCACTCAAAGTGTTTAAACCCAGTTAAGGATCTGACCAAAATATTTGAGAGTTCAGTTATTCAAAACTCTCTACAGAGAGAGCTTACAGGCCACTTATCTTATTGCTACAGACCACCACATATAAAAATCTAAAGCAAGGTAAATTGCTCATTACTTCCCTTGAATAAAAGTATTGTATTTCACTAACAAAATATGCAAACTCCTGTTGTTTTTGTTTGCCTATGTCTTTGCAATACAAATACAGATATATTTCCAGATRTAACTGACTTCTAAATATCAATATATTTCATTATCCAACACAGCTGTGTGAAGTAAGCTCTATATTCTCTAGAAAAGTATCTGTACTTGGGAAGTGCTTCCTGAATGGACTTCTACTTCAGATATCACAGGTAATTTCAAATAAGTTTTAAATCTTTTAACTACTATACTCCAATTTACTTTATAAATGTTTATTGGAAGATGATGGCAAAACCTTGTGCAAACTAACTAAAAAAAACAGGTTGCTGATGCCATTAAAAATCCACTTACAATATGTATCCAATGTCGCAATAATTCAATTCTGAAAATAACCACACTCAGTTTCACATTTTGGTAATAGCATCGTGATTGCTGTTTACTTCCCCTTGTGTTACATGTATTACAAAGCATCAGCATTTAGAGGAAAACAATTTAATATGCATGACTTTTTGACAAAAGTCAAAAGATATTTGCATATGTATAGGTGTATAGCACACATCATGCTAAGCCTATTTCAGGTTTTTCATTATATATCATTCACATATGCATATAATATATATACATACATGGTACTTTTTACAGTTACTATGTGCAGTGACTTGCCACCTAGTTTTGTTTTTTGAGCTTTTAAGGAAACCATGTATTTGTGTCCTTTCCTGGCAAAGTTGATAAAAATGCATTAGGATAAATATGATCCATTATAGCATATCAGTATCCTCTAGAACCTGTATAAAATAAATACCTGGTATTTTTAGCTTACTGACATAGATGTCTAATGAAGTATTTTCAACCAATAATCCATTCCTTATGATAGTTCCTATCTTTTCAGTAATGTCATTGATAACTATTAATATTAATGAAATCTAAAATGCAGTCTTCAGTGTAACATTATACAATCAGAAAAAATGTGAGCAAATCAGTCAAACTCGTAGGAGAAAAATATATAAATGTTAAACTTGTATTGATTAAAAATATTTATTGAAAACTGTTTCCTACTGCTTGGGTTAGAAGGGATTCACATGTGAAAGACAGCCCAAATCAGTCCAGGTAATGAGTTTACTCTCCTCTCCAAATTCTTGTGAATGTAATTTTGCCACCCTTAGCCAGAAAAAATCCACATYAGAAAAGTATCTCCTTGTTGGAGAGTATTGAGACCAAAGTCACAAAAATTTATCTAAGTGGGCAGGAGCAAAGCTGAGACCACAGAGAGCTGTATCCCATTCCCATTTTAGATGAAATTTTTTTTGCCATGGTAAAATCAATTAACCTATACTGTAGCTTAATTTTCTTTCTTTGAAATAGGGCTTGCCACTGCCTACCTGACAGAAATTGTGCCAATGGTCCAGAGACACTTAAGTATTACGGCGATGAGAGGTGTGGAGGTTCTCGAGGTACATACATCTCTGCTTTTTGTACCAGAAAATGATTTTTTTTTGCTCACTCAGAGGGGAGGAATTTTATATCTAAATTACAGCACTTGTGAGTTTGCAGTCCAATGTTGTAATACTGATGGTGCCTGAAACACAGTAAGACTCCATATATTCAGAAAGAGTGAAGAGAGACACGACTGTAGTGTACTGAGCACAGCACAGTTCAGAGGCCGGGTCACCTTGAAAGCCTGTTAAAAGCATAATCACTTAAACACCTGACCTTAGCAGGCCATCAGATCTACAGTGATGATCCTGAGAACTGTTTCTTTCTCTGACACATATACTGCAAAAGACTTTGGTCTGGGTGTGTTTTTCATTCTCATTCTCATTAGCAGAAAATTATTCCCAGAGCAATATGACAGTATCTCATTTAAACAGTCAATTCCACAGACAATGGTGCGGAAAACTGATTTTTTATTTTGGGGGGTTCATTCATTTCAARTTGACCCATTTAAAGTTTTGTTTCGTTTTGTTTTTTACAGTTAACAAACTGAAAAAAATCAGTTTCTATGGACGGAAGTTAGAGGATTTGGCCATTGAATATTCTGGGTGCTGACCCATACCTCTTAGATATATACTTGAAGGTGTGAAGGTAGCTTAAAACCCTTCATTGATGCAGACAAAGATGATTTTTTAATATAGGCCTTTTACAGATAAGTGGCATTATCTATACATTTTTGTAAGATGCAACAACTCTGTACTGGTATTAGGGAGAGTGCATGCATGTCTTTTTTAATCCAACCACCCTTGAATCTGTGTGGTTCTTTTTTGGAAAGTTGAAGCAAATTGAATTGTTTTAAAAACCTTTTCTTTCATATTTTATTTGTCAAGCAGTTTCAGTCAAACTATACTGTATTATTTAAATAAAATTTTATCCAAACTTCCTTATGTTTGTTTAGAGACAAATGGATCTATCAGATCTATTCCTGCGCCATCAGCTTAGTCTCTTCTAACTACAGCCCCACTGTTTTCTTATCTCACGTTCTTTAATGTATTTATCTATGCAACACCTTTTAGAAGTAAGAAAATGTCATTATTCTCATTTTGCAGAGGAGAAAACTGAATCATGGGGTCTCCGGTTCATACAGTAAGTCAGTTAAATGCAGGTTGGACCCTATCTGACTCATCACGTGCAGCTAAGACAGGTCCATCCTTTCAGACTACAAGACATGACAGCAGTAGGTTAATGTAGTAATGAGAGTGCACTGATAATGTGCCAATATAAATATGATCCCTGAATAGAAAGTATGGAGTACTAACACAACACCTGGCAGGGAAATCTGACTRATGCACTGAGTTGATGAAATGTATTCCTTCACCACTTGTCAGTTCTATAAAATCAATGCAATTGAATAACAAAAAAAAAAAAAAAAAATCTGGATGTATTGCACTGTTAAGATAATTATCAGAGGATCAAACAACTGGACTCCAAACTCCCAGATGGCACAGACTTATCTCACATTTTGCCATAAGATTCAAACTATCCTGACAGCTAAAACTGAATGTTGTTAAAATAATATTGGCGCTAAAATGTAAGAAGCAAACAGGGACACATAGAAAATGAGTACCTGAGGGAGTCTCATAGTCTCATACTATAAATATGTTGCAGAGAGCTGGATAGTCAGAAATAAAAAAGAGGTGACAAACCAAGACATTTCTAATCCCCACAGGAGGCCACGATGCTCGAGTGAGTTTTGTTCCTTGCCTGCACAGTGTACTAGAACTCCTGGAGTATTGAAACACCAATGAGGAAAACACAGAGAGTTCCTAAACTCAGCAAAGTGAATCCATTGAAGAAATGTTAACTGTGCTTCTGCAACACATTAGATGTGGTAACAAGCTAAACATTAAGAAAATGATCCATGAAATATCTTTCATTTAAATTCAGTATCAGTTTCATGACAATTTACACACTAGTGTTTGACAAATATGTATGAAAAATTAAAGAAATTAATTTACAGGCCTATTTTATCTATTCCATTGAGCTGAAATGGTAACTCCAGTAAGATCTATAACTTTAAAAAGTGGTTAATTTGAGCATTTAAAAATGCACATATTGACCTTTGACACTGAGAAAAAACATGAATAACTATGGCAAATCAAGACGTATTCTAAAAGCCTTTAAATAAAAGATGGGATAACAAGGTTTTGTTAATAAAGTATAATCTTTCTGAAGCTCAGCAAATGCAAAGATGTATATAAGAATATATATAAGAATGTTAAATACTTATATGTGTAAGAATCACCAGCTATGTCTACGTGTTCAGTCCCTTGGAAACTTTAAATGTGCACCAGCTTTACTCTTTCAGTGTCTGAGGAAGACATAGCACTATCTCGTAATTAGTCTGACGGGATCAGCACTGGCAGGCAGTGATGCAGGTCAGCAGTTCTGGCAGAGGAGCTCACGCGTGGCTGGCTGAGCCTTGCAGAATCTGCTCAGACAAATTTCCCAGCTTGTGCTGATGGAGCCGTGTCTGAAGGAGGATTGGTACATAGAAATCTTGGAGAAACGTAGAAATGTTCCCTGAGAAAAACCTCTCTGAAGAGGAAGATAACTGATGAAAAGTGCTGCTTTCAGTTGAACTGCCCTTTGAGGGGTGGGGAGGGACTGCTGCAGAGCCCGGCGGGAGGAACAGGAGCCACCCGAACCTGCCGAGGAAGTGTGTCTGCAGCGGCATGCGTTAGCATGTGCCATGCAATCCTCTCCAGCGACATTCAGTCCAAGTGAGAAGAAAAAAGTTGGGYCACATTATGGGAGCTTGGGGGGGACCATAAGTGCTTCATTTGTGCTACTGTGCTAAGGAAATGATGAGAAGGGAAAGCCGCCTAACCCTCTCATTTGCATGTGTATGAAGCAATTGCTAGGGTCAAAACCTTACAATAATTCTACTCCCACTGGAATGTAAGGAAAGAACACCACACTCTCCCTGCCCTGCATCCTCTCCTGAATAATACATCTGGTCCCCTATGGACGCATATGGCAAATGTATCATTCCTTTCAAAAAAAAGCAAAATGTATATCCCAGCTAGTCCAGCTGAGGGGTAAGACACCTGAAGAGCACCCAGCAGAGCAGGATCATTGCACGTGCACTGGCCAAAGTGGGAGGCAGTCTGCAGATGGGTGTGAGATGCACACAGGAAAGCAAGAACTTCTGCTCTCTGCACCTCCCCTGAGACAGGAGATTTGAAGGCAAAAACCCAAAGTGTAAATAAGGATCCCAGTATTATGAAAATCCTCCTCTCCCGTTCTGATGAAGGGACAAAATATCACCCTGGCAGAGCTATCTTGGGATCAGGGAGCTGAGATTTCCCACTCAAACACATCTAACATCCAAGCCAGTTCCTAAGGCCAGGCACTGAGCAGACGACTGGCTCCCAGCACCGCCATCCTTCATTCTTTACTCAGCCAAAACGCTCTTTTYGTTCCAGAGGCCATTCTGCCTACATACATACATAAGGTCAGTCCTGAAAGCAGTAAATAACCGGGTGCTCTAGGCACTGAATCACTCTGGCATTCACTTTTGTGCACCCAGATGACATAGCAATCTTCCAAGGAGTGGCCAAAAGGTGACCGTTTTTGGCTGAAATGCTAATAGCCATCTCAAAGTGATCTTTACTTGTTTCCATAGCAATATGCCACCRAAGAAAAAGTGGACTGACAAGAAGAAATATGCAAATTGTTTACTTTTTCAGTCCATTGATGYCATTTTGTGTATTCTTTCATTCTAGCCATTAAAAATCTCCTGTTGCCTCTGTGCAGTCATTGGGCTGTGTGGAAAGGTAAACACTGAAGTCTTTATTCTTCTGGTAGCTGACAGCTTCTCTCCTTGGGGAATGAAAAAAATTGTCTTTTTTTTCCTCTTGTCAGAAAACAATAGAGGTTGCATTAGTCACAGTGAATATGGAAATCTGCCAGGAAAAGAAAGTAAGTAGTACCCCTGTAGAAACCTAATAAAAATGTCCATTAGGCTTTTGGAAATGACCCTTAACTACCAGCCAAAGCATAATGAAATTGGCAAAACACGAAAAGCAAAGTCTCACTTTGCTTTGCAGCTTTCAAATGACCCACAAACCTCATTAAAAGGGATCAGCAGTGGCAAATATAGACTGCCAAAGTTCTTTGGCAACATGTCCCAAAAATCTGAAAGAGACCAGGTTTACATAGAAGCAACAAACTTGCTGGTAAGGTTAGCTGCTGTCAACATCTCTCATACTACAAACAGAAAAATCCCTTTTGACTTGTTTTCTTAATGAGTTATCCTGTTGAATTTATTTCATCCACAGTCCATGGGAGCAGGTCCTGCAATTCTTTATTCAGATAAAATCCAGATGAAACAAATGAAGGGGGTGCTGCTGTATAACATTTACCATTTTATTGTACACATTAGTGTTCATAAACTATAATTAAGGGTAGATTTTACCCTGAATTAAACCAAACAAAAAAATTCCAGAACTCAGTTCTCCACTTCCCGCTAGCTGTTTATGTCTGTGAGAAGGCAGGATCAAGATTTCACCTTAGATTTCYTTCTAGAAAACACAGTCCAACTCAAGTGCAGATAATGGATTTGTACAGTAGATATTTATGTTATGAAAGAGTTCTGGCTAAATGTTCCTCTCAGGTCTTAAAATCTGTTAGGTTTTGGAAAATTCAGTGTTTCACTGTCAAGTTGTGAGAAAAAAAATCCCTATTTCTTTACACAAAAATTGCAAATAATATCATGCAAAATCGTCCTCACATGCCATTTCATATTTTCAATAAAAAAGGAAAAACCAGCAGAAGAGAACAATACACATGCTTAAYCATACTGAGGCAACAGGGCGAAGGAGGAGTGAATAGATGTTGTGTATTCGGACTGGTGGGGTTTTCTGATGAGTCTGCAGAGCTGATTTTTCTTTAGATAGTCCTGAGGACTCCATCGTGCCATCGAAGCCAATAGGAATACTACTGAGAGTATGGTTTTCAAGACTCAACCATCAGATTATAACAGAGCAATCTGATTTTCCCTGAAACTCCATGTTTGTACAGACCTTTATTCATTGTGTGTCCTGCTCTGTTTGTGGACCATGACTGTAGAATTTTAATGAGCCCCATGCAGAGCTCTTTTCAGAGCCAGCTTTGTAAAGAGGCATGTCACACTGAGAAATTCCTTGTGTGCCACTGCTTTATTGTTTTGTGCAGAAGTTTAAGTCTATCTTGATTTCACTCCATACATTTCCTTGTTCCTACCGTATAGAGCTGACAAATTGTCCACCCCAAAGAAGTTCAGCTTCGCAGTTATTCATTCTCACCTACCCTCCCTGTTTTCCTTTCATGCTGAGGGAGGTAAAACTGCCTTAGAAATCTGCCAATCTACACAATTCAAAGACAACACTGGAGTTTGAGCACTTTTGACTTTGTTTAAGACTGAAGTCCCAAACCAGGAAATATTTAGCTATAAAACTCAAYTGAGATCAGCCAGAAGCCAATGGAAATGTCTTTCTGAGTAAAAACTAAGAAACAGGGCTGTTTGTTTSTTAGTCATTGACTACTAAAAAACAGGGCTGTTAGTCATTGACTACTCTAGAGACAAAAGAGGGCTGCTAAGTACCTTAGTAGTTACACTGTTTGTGTTTTCCTCTAGATATCATATGGTCATACATGGCTAAATATGTGGCAGTATGGTGCTTAAAAATAATTGTTGTGTACAAAGTGGCTTTCTTGCCTCTGCATTTCATAGCTAGCAAAAGCTGTATTCTCCACCACGACTCTAAAAGCAGCAGGGACCAGGGACATGAAACCAGGATGGAGATGACATGGGTCAATGTATGTGCTGTGGCTTGGGTGTCTAATCTAGCACACTGGGGAGTTCAGAGATTGGCTGTGTCTCCCAAGCCCAACTTCTCAGGTGGTCTTCTCAGGGTACAATAAATCCACATGATGTTTCCATGGTGTGCAGACCATAAAGGCAGAAAATATTAGGAGTCATGTTCTCATCACAGAGGAGGGCTTTGTGGCAACCCTGAGATGTGACCAAAGCACCAGGATAAAATCATCTGCTGATAAGCATTACATGCCTAATTAGAAAAGAAAAAGAAGAAAGCATACACTTGATTTCACTCCAGATCCAGCTTTAACTTTGTACAAATATTCTGGTATTATTCTAGCTTTCTCGTTGCCCTGAACTTCCTGCTCAGACTGGAAATGGAAGGGCCAGACAGTTCTCCTCTTCTCAAGGGATTGTCAGAGCAATTCTGAAGAAAACAACATYCATGTTTTCAAAGTTGGTGCTGACATTCAACTATAAATCATAGATCATCAGTGATTCTTAACAGTGAGATGTATTGGTCCAAATCTGTAAAAACTATCACCAAAGGCAAAAAAAAMCCTTATAACCAACAGAGGGAAAGTTGGGATCAGGGTGCCTGCTTAAGATTTGTATGAGAAATTCCACAAACTTCCATTATTTTCTTTGAACAGGAACATTAGTTAATAGGAATGGCTTATTTTATCATTGATAAATTGAGTCAAACTCTACACAGTATGGACGAGCACAAGGGAAACTTAAAACGCAAGTTTACCAAAGTATAACTTGATTCTATTTTACTCTGATTCACTTTTGTCTTTTAAAAGGTTTAACTGCCATTTTATCTGTACTGAATATACTTTTGGTTCAGAATATACTTTTGGCAGTATTTTTAAGGTATATTCAGTTGATGTTTCTGTGCATAACTTTTGCCTAAGGAATTGGTGAAAAGTATCAAAGAAAAGTAAGTTAGCTTCATATCAGTATAAAAAAGGACCTCATCCACTGGAAAGCACTGAAAAGCACTGTGGTTTGCAAATCCCAAAACTTTAAAATCCCGTTAGGTAAGCGAAAGAAGAGAATGGATTTACAAATGCTTACTCAATTATAAAGTTGCTCAGCTCAGCTCATTACCAGTTAATTATTAAATATACATTGCAGTCATTCCTTAGCTGAGATATTTGGGAAGCAGATGGCTCCTATCAACAGAGTTATAAATAAATAAAGACAGTCTTCAGAAACATCTGGTACTGGCAACTGTCAGAAACAGTGCCAAGCTTCAAAATTCAAATACAGCCATGGAGTTTGAGTGCTTCTGTCCCTACATTTATGACTGAAAAGGACCAAAGKAAAGATCTAGCTATGGAATTTGATCTGGAATCAGATGCCAAACTCTTTCTTCAAGGTTGAGACCAAAGCATTTTTTTTCCTCGGCCTTTACCTACCACAGCTAAATACCAAAGTACAGGTAAATCTGTGACTTCATATTTTCTCTTGTGACTGAAATCAAAATGTGTAACTTGGGGATTTTATTCTGTTACCTTTTAGCAATTGCACTTCACAAAAGCTGTTTAACGTTTGTCGGGTGACAATGTTACATGAGTGAGCCTAATCTCACTAAACCTTTCAACCATCTCTCTCACTGCAACTTCATCAAACTTTTCTGATGAGAAGGAAAGAGTATTATTTAGCTTGTTGATATTTGGATTAGTCTGTAATTCATTTTCTGGTAAGAGAGTAAAAACACCCATCAAAATGCGATTTAAGTGTTTCAGTGGTCTCTTATTCTTTTACTTATATTTCCAAAAAGACAGTCTAGTTTCACCCTAAATTATGTCAGCCTGACCACCTATGGGTACAGTCCTCTCTTTCCAAAGAGTATCTCCAATTTAACCACTGAATTTCCTGCTRAATCAGAGTCTCCACTTCAGAAGTTTATTTTCAAAGAAAACAGAATGGAGGTGGGGGGATGCTGATCAGGGTCCATCTGGAAATGTTTTTGCACCAAAATGTCAGTTAGACAAATGATTTCCAGCATGATGCTGCATATATAGGGGACAAGTCTTCCAGGAAACGGGAGCACTAATGAGGGATTCTAGGGCAGATTTTCCCATTCTTAATATGACTTTTCCCAAAATCAACATTAAGAGTTTGCAACAGTGTTGTCCTGGAGATGTTATGGAAGAAAACTTTCTAGGGACACAGACCCTGAAATTTGAATTACAACATTTATGACACTGTTACTTGTGCAATATTAGAGTATTTGCAAAATTTGGCAAATATATTTGTGATAATTCTATGCAGGAAAACAAGATATTTCAGTGGTTCCTTTTGTATTATCTGGTAAATTCAGCTGYTTATAGATTTACAAATATTATTGAAACTATGAATTCTTATCTGAAAAATAAATATGAGAATTTAAAAGGATTCTTTAGTGTTTGGTTTTATTTTTAGATTTTTTTTTGTTCTCTAGTAAACGCAGGTAGCATTGCCATACATGTTTTTCCCTGAAAATATGAATGACTGCTCCATTAATTTTGTTTCTACATGAAAGGAAATATTTTTCCATAATATGGTAATTCCAAGAAATTAGGCTTTCTGGGGAAAAAATAAAGACAAAGAAGAGATATTTTTAGACTAAGACTAGAACAAGTAGCAGTAGAAAGTGCAATTCTCTACATGCAAATTCTTGTCCATTAATTATGAAGCAATACTGTGAAATAAAAGAACTCTCCTTTAAATCAGTGCTAGAATTTCCTAGCGTATTATGAAGAGTGAGCTTACTATTCACTCACCTCAAGCTTTTTGACAATTGGCTTTAAACCACTTAAGTTATTTGCAGCATTTCTTAAATAAAAAAAAAAAAATACCAACCACAAAACCACAACCTAAATAACCCCACACAACCTCCATGTTTATTTTAACCATATCCGACATTCACCCTAACAGTAACAAATTAGCTGCTGTGATAATTATGACTTCACATTAAATTTCACAGATTTTAAAGCTAAGCATTAATTCCAAAGCTGGTCAACAGAAGAGTGTAAGATGGACTAACCTTGCCCTGTAACAGAAGCTGGACACCCTCTTGCTGTTTCTCACTTGTCCTCTGTTAACTTAGTGTGTCTGAACAGTCTCTACCTTCTTGTCTCCCCCCTGTCCAAAGTTAAATGCACTAATCAAGGTAACTAGCAATTTGTCTGTCCTACCCAACCATCCAGCTGTGGTGACAGGGTGCAAGGTGTGCTATGCAGCCACTGTCCCTGGTCACTGCTGTACTCGGTGACTCCGTGACTACCGTGCCTGTCACTGCTAGAAACCGCACAAGAGAGCCGCCGGTCTCTCCTGTGCCACCCACTCTGCAACCGCAGGCTATGCAGGCTATTAAAAAAAAGCCTTTTTAGACTTACAGGTTCATTTTTTGTCTTTGTTTCCCCTGGTGTGGTCTGTGAATGTCAAGTGCAACTCTGATTAGAGGGGTTTGCAACTGGTTTTGTTAAATGTTCTCTTACTGACACAGAAACCATGGTGACAGCACACCTGAAAGCTGGCACAATGTGCAGTGCTGTCCAGAAAGTCCTCTCCTTGCTGTCCCAGCTCACACGAGGCGGTCCCCTGCGACACCCCTTACCGTGTGTCCTTCAGAGCTTTTGTTTTTACAGTCAGACGATGCGTGAGGTCCCGTGCAGCTCTGCTGTGGAGTAACTGTGGAAGGGGTTGGAAGTCCCACCAGTTTCAATTTGAAACATTTAGTTTGACTTTTTTCCTTCAGCAGAGTGTGCCTCAGGCCTGAGCTTTGGTGGTCTGGTGGTTAACACTGCTGTCTAGAATTTCATGATACTGGGATTCCTTTTTCTGCTTTACCACAGATTTCCTGTGTCCTTGAGAAAGTCACTTAACCTATTATTCCCTCAGTACCGCAGAGAAAACGATGCTGTTCTTCCTGAGCAAGGGTGTTGTGAGGACAGTTCCGCTCCCTCTCAGAGGAGAATGTGGCACCATGGCATTTAGATAGGCAAAAAAATGGAACTTTTTAAAGTAATTGTAAAAGTTGGGACATTCATTGTAACACAAAGTCATCTGTAAAAGACAGAAAGGACTATTTTGTTTGCTCATAGAGAAGATGAAATGATTATAGAATTCATTTGTATGTGGATATTTCATTTCATATTGGCTTTTTTATGTAAGATTTTTTAAAAGTTCTGAATATTTCCTTCACCATAGAATAATCACAGTTGCAATTGTACATGTGCAATTATCTGTGGAAAGTTAAAACAAATCCGTAAGTACCCTTCAGCCAATGAACTCAATGACTATAGTTGTGAAAGGATTTTTTAAGGCAGCTTTGCCTCACCCTGCTTCATCATAATCTGTCACATTTTGTACCTAAAAAGCATCCTGGAACAGACGAAGGTCACAGATGGTGGGACACTCAAGTTCTGGCCTGATACCCTCTGAAAGTTGCATTCTTCAGTCTGCCCAGATCCCCTAACTACTGGCAGTTTGACTTAGATGAAAAAAAAAAGTCCTAATTTGTATTCAGTCTCTTGGTTTTAAAGCATTAGATCTTTGGACACACAAATAATGCAGCACTGAGTTTGGACTTTGTTTCAAGAAGAGATGCTGGATTTTCAGAATTAGGGGCTGAAGTGACCTAAGTGCTGGGGGGTTTTGACCAAGAACTTTATCAAACTCCAAGGGAGTGTTTGAATGAAGCAAAATTGTATTAGTGGTCTGTTGTGGATGATGGTGTGTATTCAACTGTTTCCTAACGCTGAATGTCTGAAAAGTGTGTAAAACACTGACATTTGATCATTTAAATAACTTATTTTAATATTTTAAAATTGTTAGTAGCATGCTACAGATGTTTACATACTAAAGAAGAAACAGAAAATAAAATAGATAATACACAGTTTACAGATTGCTGTAAGAGGCCTCAGTCAGTTTGCGTGACTCCTACTTATCTCTTCTGCTTGCCTCTCATGATGGCACAGCTGACTGYGGGGACGAGGGACAGCAGCGGGTACCGTGTACCTTGACTTAGCAAGATTTTCATCCTGTCCCCCCAGTAGCCATATTGGGGAGGAGGGAACTGGACAGGTGGACTAAAAGGTGGGTGAAAAATTGGCTGGTCTGCTTCAGCTAAAATCTAGCTGATGGGTGACTGCAAGTGCTGTTCCTCAGGGTCCRTACTGGAGGCCAATACTGATTGATGTCTTAATTATCAACTAGTAAAAAGAAATCAAATGCGTCCTTAGAAAATTTTCAGATGACACCAAACTGCAGGGAGCAGTTGATATGCGAGAGGGCAGGGCTGCTGTTCCGAGGGACCCCAGCAGGTGAGAGGAATGGACTGATGGAAACCTAATAAAGTTCAACATCGGTGGGTACAAAATCATTCACGCCGGAGGGAAGACCCCAGTGCATTAGTGCAGAGTGGGGGTCAACAGGCTGTGGAGCAGCTCTGCAGAGGAGGCCCTGGGGGTCCTGGTGGAGTTGAGCGAGGGTGCCTTTGCAGCAATGAAGGCCAGCCACAAGCACATTAAAAGATGATAGTCTGCAGGCTGAGAGGCTTCCTCCCTGTTTGGCACTTCACTGCAAAAGGACCTGAAGTATTTGGAACTCACGAGACCACATGTGGAGCCCTGCATCCCAGTTTAGGTTCCCCAGTATAAGAAAGCCATTGACAAACTAGAGCAGTAGTCTTCAAGCAGATCCATGGTAGCAGATAAAAGACTATGTAACCTGTGCATTTACAGTGGAGTAATTGAAACTCTTATATTAAACTACCTTTGAATTCAACATTTCCTTTTTTCCTGAGATGCCTTCAATTTTATAATCTAAATTTTTCCTGTTTCCACAGTTTAGCCACATACTCCATTTTAGATCAGTACATTATTACATACCATAATGTAATCTTTAGGTGCCTATTTAATGTTATCATTATATACCTACAACATATGCTCACATATGCTCAGGAGAGAGAGGAGATGAGAAATAAAAGGAAAATAAAACAAACTAACAAAAAAAAATACAGAGAGAAAGAAGGAAAGAGTATCCTGAAAATCAATACTTGGATCCATACCAGGTAAATATCCAGACTAAGAAATCACTTGCTATCTTAACTTGGATAAGTCTATCTTTCTTCCCCAGAGTAATTCGCTCTCTTAAAAATAAAACAAAATTCTTTCAATACATACCCTTCACAGAGGATAATATTTCCTTCAGAAATCTTCCCTTCTAGATCAGATATTCATTCTTATGTTCTTGAACCATAAATGGTATGTAATTAAATATACTTTTCAATCTATCATCAAAGTAAGTTGATTAACTGAACTGTTGTGAACCTGTTTGTTAAAGTTTCCTTTCTCTGTAATGCTTTGGTTTCTTCTGTTGGGTGAATAGCATGGTTGTGCTACTCATTTTTGGTGTAGTTGTAGTGCTGTGTTGTCTTCAAGCAAATGCACTGTATCATTGCACATCTATGAAATTGCAACATTTAAWGTGTTTTTTAATTGAAGTAGTCAATTAAAAACTCATTTTTTTTCTTAACAATGCAGTACTTCCTTTTGCTGACACAATATAAATTGTAACAACTGCCTGGAAGTATTGTGACGTGATTTCAACYGAATGCATACATGTTTATGAAATATGAAAGCTTTTCCTGACCTAGTTTTAAGTTTTGTGAATGGTTATTGCATGCTTAAGCAAACCTCAAACTTAGTATTTCATGTATATTAAAAAACATTGCCTAATATAGCAATCTTACTGTATGGAATTCAAAACAAGAACACTCTGCTTGCCAATGGCTTGGTCAAACATGTCACAAATATAATCAGTAGGAATTCTTACAATAATCTGTATTTTAAATAGTTGATTTCTCATTCATGCACATACGGCTATCTTGTATTTTCAATTCTAGTGTAAAGCATGGGAACTTTTCAAATCTGAAAAAGGTTACACAGGACACAAAACCTCTAGTGACCATCTAATAATATAACTATTAATTTTTACTTTTTATCACTTATTAAGCATATGAACATGCTCAAAATTTCACAGGCCCAAAGGAGTGGTGGAGGGAAAATGAAAAAGACATGGAAGGTGGAACAGGCTGTAGACAGAAAAACTGGAACTCAGATTTAAGCTAAAGCTAAATTTAGAAGGGAAACACTTCAGCTATCTCTTCTTCAGAACTTCCTTTTACTTTCCTTTTTTTGACCACATTTCTCAGCAATTGCTAGAAAAAATATATCCTCACTGTAGACAATGAGATTGAAAATGAGATTTTCAGCAGTGATAGAGAAGACAGAATGTGAGAAATCTTTAGGAAAAAAAAAGTGAGGCACAGATGACAGATAAATGCTGGAGCATCCTGGCAAATATTCCAGAAGCATGCAGCCACAGCCATTCCATTTATATATGTCTACTTCCAATCCCAAATTTCCTCAAGGTTTAGGGATAGACAAACCTGGAGTTTCGGATCTAGTGCAACTTAAATAGACACCTTGGATGCATAAGATATAATCCAGTTTGTCAAAACACACCCTGGAAAAGTTAAGTTATTGAGGATATGATCTGCAGGCCACATTTCAAGACTACAAATGTAAGATTCACTACATGATCAGCAGCAAATTTACCTTCAATTCCTGTAGAGGCTCCTGCAAAGTCTGTCTGTGCATATCCTGCCTGGTTAAGGCTTGATTATCTGGAAAAGTTGAGAGTATCTGTTCCAAAAACCTGTTCTCTCTAACATGCCTGAATCTATTGTATCGGCAGTGGACACAAACAAAACACTAATGGCTTTTCAAAATCTTGGCCAGCATTCCTTCTTGCAGTCAACAGTCACTAACAAAAAGAATCTGTAATTCTTTATATTCTACACACTACTCATTTTTTTGTTGTTGTTAACATTGTATTATCACTTATCATCTTTATATCCTGTTTCTTCATTATGTTTCAAAGCTTATTATTAATTTCTTTTACAGACATTACATTGTCTATATATTGGGCTTGATACAAATTTACCCTAAGGATATGCCATTTTAGCCTAATATGCCATTTTAGCAGTTTTAAGTGTCTTAAATTTGGAAGAAATTACATTTATGTAACTTTTACAATTTATATATTTTTCTTGTATAAATCTTTTCCTGATTTTAATGTATAAATTAGTCTGCATAAAAGATTTTTCTTACATATTCGTATCCCCCAAATATAATTGAGTGTAGTTTTTCGGTGGTATGTTTTCGAAACACACAATTAAGGTCAGTTTTCTTGGGTCTAACAGATATCTGTCACCTAACTATAATAGATTTTATCTATCTTGAAATAAAATCCCAGATGAAAGTCTGCCTTTCCAATAAAGCTGGTAACACTAGGAGTGACAGACGCATTGGATCCTTTCATGTTGTATTCTTGAAAATTTATTCCATTGGCAGAAAGAAATTAGTATCAAAGCACTTACATGGCTAGTTTGTTAAGAAAGCCTGACCACTGCTCATCGTCAGTCTCAGCTTTTGGTTTTTTGAAAGAAATTCTACATATGATATAAACTGGAAAATCAAATATTTCAAAAATGTAAATATCCCACAATAATTAAATGGCTATAGTTTCATGACAACTACAGTAAGTACGCAAAGCTTTTTTTTATGGCTATGCTTAGGACACATGGTAAAGTGCTAAATGTGCAAGCAATTATGAACTTGGCACAGTAGCAGTATTTATTTTAAGCTCTACTTGTGCTGCTTTGGTGGAGGATGTTTACTTAACCAGACTCTATTAAACATGCTGAAGACTTTGTACTCTAAAACATTTTTAATTGATGAAACACAGAAGCAATCAATCATCACAAATGGTAAAGAAAGGCAGACAGGCCCAGGCAAACAGAATAAGATCTGTAGGTGTCTTTTTATCTTTCAAGGAAAAAAAAAAAAAAAAAGCCTATTTGTGCTGCTGAATTAAGTGTTTGTGAAAAGAGAAGACTTGATAGTGGTGGAGACTGAAGTCTTCTATTTATTTACAAGTAGGGCATAGTGGTGGGAACTCTTGCATGGTCTCTTGCCTTTCCTATTCAACCTCTGACCTAATGGACCTGATGAGCTTATCCTCTCTCGTGACAGGAAAAATCCACACTGAGTATGCAACCTGTGGGTCTAACATACCCAAACAATGAGAATGGTGACRCTTTTCATGCACCATTTGTAAACATATGAAAGCCATTGCACTGCCTCACATTCCTGCTCCAGGAAACAAATTCAATATAACCCTGGGCACCAGTAGATGGGAAGCGTTTCTCCAGCCACCTTACTCTCAAACTGCATCTGTTCTGAGCTTCAGGATGTTAATTTCTAAATTATATGTGCTCATAATGTGTTTTTTAAATGTAAGTTTTAAAACAATAAATTAGCAGAACACAATGTGGAAGCTGTGTGAAAGCATAGCCTTTCTTTGAAAAGGGGGTTATTGACAGGTATTTCTCAATAAAAAGCTTAAACCTAAAACAGTTGCTCAGACTAAACTTCTGATTTCAGTGGGAACTTTGCCTGAAAGAGAATGGCAGGACTATATCCATAGTACAAAAAAATTAAATACTTTTAACTTAAATCATACAGGGAGGTATTCCAAAGTGGTAGAGTCACTTGTACGTCTCATAACTGTGAAGTTGAAAGGAAATATATTTATATTAACTGTATGTATGTATTTCCTTTCAACTTCACATGAATATATTTATATTGACTGTAACAAGTGCTTCAACTTTTTTTTCTGTACAGACCGCAGACTGAAACATAGAAGGCATACATATATATAAACACATGCATGAATGCATACATACATTCATACATATATCCAAACCAGCTTCCACATGAACAAATATTTGGACCCTAAAAGCAGGAAATATTAGTAATTTTTCTTCAATTTCAAAACACATAATACAGTAAAGATAGTCTGCTTAAAATGTATGCAGATCTTAGTATTGTACTGTGAGATTTTGCCTTGTATTTATATTTTTTTTACTGTTTCTTTGATATATACTCATATATACTATATATATAGTTTCACAGGATTTATGTAAATTAAAACGTCCTTCTACTACCTTCCCAGAAAATTAGAATGCCCTCTGCTGTTAAACACTTCTAAATTCTTGTAGAACTTATTGAAATTTGTATAGGAAAAATGAATTAAATTACTGTCTTCTAACAAGTGTGATTGCAAATCTTGACAAAGATATATTTGTTATTAAACCTTACATTTTTCTCTTTCTTATGACAGAGATTGCTGAAAGTGTATTTTTGATAGCTTGATCTGTGAATGTGAAAATAATAATGCATTTTGTCTCTACCTCTGTTCGGATTTCAAAAACATTAGAATTTGATTGCAGTTTTCTCAGACGCAAACAGCATTTCATGTATATACTGGATTTTTTTTTTCTCCCTAGAAAAATGTACCTTCACTGTGCGTCACTAATTGAGATTGTAATATGAACACTATTGCTTGCTTGTGTTTGGGTCAGCAACAGTACATGAGAAATGTTTTAGAGTTTCGTACTCTTTTATTATGGAAAATTCCTATTATGGAATAATTTGAGATAATGAATACAATATGTAATTTCAACTAAAATGATTTTAAGTACTGATTCATACTTCTACTTTTTAAAAATGAAATCCACAATTTAATATGACATYCTATTTAAGTTTGCAAATGGGTGTTACCTGCAGGTATATTTTCAAGGGCAATAGATTTTGGTGTACTGGCCCAAATTAAGGATGTAATATAATATTTAGTATAAGCGGAGATAACTGATTCAGACATCTGTTACATATTAACATGCGAGGAGTTTGTTCTCTTTAGCTGATAAAGTGTTCAACCACTATTCTAAGTAGGTAGCATATATAAGTACAGTATGAATGATTACATCCATGTTTCATTAAAATCATATGAATATGAATCTTAGGTAGCAGTGAGATAGTTAACTCAATGTTTGATATTGTTAACAAAATAATTTTTGAGAAGAATTAGTATTATGTCTGTGTTATCCAAGGGCTAGCCTATATAAAAGCTTGTGGCATCCCTTAGCTGAGAAGAAAAATCATCCCAGTACCTAATTTGATTATTTCATAACTGAAATATAAGTATTACTCTCACGAGCTTTGGTGTTTATGTTATTTTATAAATTTCCACTTTTTGGCCTAAACCAACAACTTCTTTTTTTCTAACCACACAAAGGGGAAGTGTGATCTGACCCAACTCAATTGACGCATACAAGAATATAACATTAAATGAATTATTACTTCATATTTCCTTGATATTTTTCAGACTTAGAGAGGTGTAAAATTTTATAGGGATTAATTCATTTAATTTCACAATTTTTTTCTGGGAATGAGTCACATAAGAGCCTGTGACACTGTTAGTCATAAATCAAGGGATATTGACCTTTAAATCTCTGTCCTCAGGGCAAAACTACCCTCTTCCATTTTTTTCTCCAAGCAGAAGTTGAACAAACATCTCCAAAACTCACCATGTTTCATAAATCTTGACATTGCCAAATGGAAGGAGAATGACAGGTAAATGAATCTAGTTTCTGCATTTACAAGTGACAGTGTAATAGTGTGCAAGTGCATTATAATATTATTTACATTCATTTCCTATTTTGGCAGAAACAAGGAAACAAAGCCAATCCCTTCAGAGCCACTATAATGGTTTCTTGACTTTCGATTCATTTAGCCGGCCAAAACAAGTCAATTATTTGAACCATTCTATTTCTTGCACTAACCCATCATCTGTGGTTTGTGCCTATCAACTTTTCTCTTACCACAGCAGCAGCAATATGAGGAGCATGAAGACACACATCGCCTACATCTCTCTTGTGGAGCCCTTGAGCACAGATCCCCCCTGCCAGGGAGTAATACCCTTTGCTCTGCCACCCTGCCTCTGAATGCACCTGGGCGTCCTTGTGCCCAACACGCTCCCCCAGTGGGACCATCGGCAGGGGGTGGGCACTGTGGAGCACGTGTGGAGCACACCTACCTCACCGCCTCCGCGCGGCCCAGGACCGAGTGGCCTGGTGCTTTAGGGGGTGTGTCAGGAGGAGGCAACCCCAAGAATGAATCTTCTCCTTGGGCAAATGTACCAGGGGCACCTCAACAACATACTTTTCGCTGCAGACCAAGTATAGTATTTTTTGAATGTTACCTAAAATAAAACTTACATTTTTCAAACATGTTCATGAATCTGCATAAATATCTGCGAAACAAGTGGATTCGCTTATGAATGACAAAAAGGGGAAAAGCAACTTCAAGGGAGGTTTATAATGGAAAATATTGTGACTCCTTAACTGACAGGTCATGACTAGTGCCCTGTAAATTAATATGAGCCAATCTGTGTGACCTACAGTGTTATGTTATTCCATTATATAATTTTAAATGTGTTTCCTGTGTTCAAATCCTGTAAGAGTGATAAAAAAAAAATTTTAAAAGACAGCATTTTTGTATAAGGATATGCTGATTTATGTTCAAAAATCAGCCATTTAAGAAAAAGGATAGACATTTATTAGCTTTTAAGAAAGATTCAGCTAGGGTCTAGTTCTTTGTGACAGAATATTTCCCCGCACTGTAATATAAGAGAAAAGGAAATACATTTTATCTATGTAATTCTGAAAAACAGATAGGTTTATTATTGCTGTTTATTTATATACCACCCCACAACCAGCTTCCCCCAAACCCCTGAGTTTATTTTCCTTAGCAATCATATCTGTTCATGGTTACTCATGTCCTTATCTGACTTAGTTGTTTATGTGCCATCTATATTAAATAATCTCAATTCCCATTCATATCAGCATGATATAAAAATGAAAGCTTATAGAGAATTCTTTTTCTAATATGGTCAGAACAAAAATCAGATTTAACTGTCAGACTTTGGTGACTTACTGAACAAAATTTATAAAGGAATCTCCTCAAATTAATGTTCTCCCTTCAATGTTGCTTAACATAATACAGAAAATGGCTGCAGAGAAACACATTTTCTAGCTGTTTACTTCAACTGACAGAAAGCAGAACACAAACTTTGTCAATAATGCAAAGAATTCCTAGCCAGGTCCTCTGAAATGGTAAACTTTTCTAAAACCCAATTAATGATAATCAAATAGTTTGACATCTATTAATGTAGACATTCAGCACAATGTAAACTCTCAGGAATATTTGTGACTGCTATTTTGCTTGTATAACTTTTGCTGATTATGTGTTTTGCAACGTTCTATGAAACAGGMGGAAGTGAGACCTGAATTGAATAAAATAATATTTTTATAAGGAAGAACAAACGAACAAAGGGTTTTACAAAAATTTTTATGAAAGTGGTATCATTAGTAATTATTTTAAGTTTTTACTTGATGCTGCCTATCATTTCCTTTTTTGTTTTCCACTCAAGATTTGTTTTTTTCTTCTCTAACTGCCCAATTAGCTACATAAACATGAAGCACATTATTAATTTAGATTCATATTTAATAAGACATTTAGGCTTCTGCATCCTAAGCACTGAAGGTACAAGGACATAGCCTTGAGAATAATGTTTGAACTCAGAGTCTGAGCAAGTATTCTAGCACTTGAGACATGGTACTTATTATTTATCAGGAAATAGCACAGTACAGAAATATGTTCCACTCCTTTGTGGTGTTTAGATAGTTCGAATTATGAGTTGAAAAGATGTGCCTTTATATACTTGACATCAGGAGACAAGTCTTTTCACAAAAGACATCCAGAAATACTCTTAAAAAACTGTGATTAGGCTTTATATATTCTATTTTATGCCAAAGCCGTGTTGACACTTTTCTGATGTTTATAAATTGGGCCCAATGAATACAACACTCTAACAGGAAGTATGAGACTTCAARTACCTTCTCAGCAGGAGAGTGTTTGGTCCACCACCTTCTATCTCACACCTTACCAGCATAGAGGTCAGACTGAGTAAGGTTCTTAAATAGGTCTTTTTAAATCATTAGAAAGATTACAAAGTTAGTAGATGTTTTTGATTACTATATTGTGAGAGATAAGATGTCATCTCTGTTTAGGAATATTTTTTGTTAATTAGAAGAACATAGTTCCCTGTTAAAGAGAAACCCAGTCAGAACAATAAGGACCTGTTTAAAAGGAGGAGGACCTTAATACTATCACTGGTCCTTCCATTTACTCCTGTACGCAATCCTGGCTCCACTACAGTCATAAAATCATAGAATCATTAAGGTTGGAAAAGACCTCTAAGATCCAATTGTCGACCCAACACCACCATGCCCACTAAACCATGTCCTGAAGTGCCACATCTACATGTTTTTTGAACGCCTCCAGTGATGGTGACTCTACTGCTTCCCTGGGCAGCCTGTTCCAATGCTTGACAACCCTTTCGGGGAAGAAATTTTTCCTAATATCCAATCTAAACCTCCCCTGGTAAAACTTGAGGCCATTTCCTCTCGTCCTATCGCTAGTTACTTGAGAGAAGAGACCAACACCCACCTCGCTACAACCTCCTCTCAGGTAGTTGTAGAGAGCATAAGGTCTCCTCTCAGCCTCCTTTTCTCTAGGCTAAACAACCCCAGCTCCCTCAGCCGCTCCTCATAAGACTTGTTCTCCAGACCCTTCACCAGTCTCGTTGCCCTTCTCTGGACACGCTCCAGCACCTCAATGTCTTTCTTGTGGTGAGGGGCCCAAAACTGAACACAGTATTCAAGGTGCGGCCTCAYCAGTGCCGAGTACAGGGGCACGATCACCTCCCTCTGCCTACTGGCCACACTATTTCTGACACTACCAGGATGCCGTTGGCCTTCTTGGCCACCTGGGCACACTGCCAGCTCATGTTCAGCCAGCTGTCAACCAGCACCCCCAGGTCCTTTTCCACTGGGCAGCTTTCCAGCCACCCTTCCCCAAGCCTGTAGCGTTGCCTGGGGTTATTGTGACCCAAGTGCAGGACCCGGCACTTGGCCTTGTTGAAACTCATGCAGTTGTCCTCGGCCCATCGATCCAGCCTGTCCAGATCCCTCTGCAGAGCCTTCCTACCCTCAGGTAGATCAACACTCCCACCCAACTTGGTGTCATCCGCGAACTTACTGAGGGTGCACTCGATCCCCTCGTCCAGATCATTGATAAAGATGTTAAACAAGACTGGCCCCAAAACTGAGCCCTGGGGAACACCACTCGTGACCGGCCGCCAACTGGATTTGACTCCATTCACCGCAACTCTCTGGGCTTGGCCATCCAGACAGTTTTTTACCCAGCKAAGAGTACACCYGTCYAAGCCATGAGCCGCCAGCTTCTCCAGGAGAATGTTGTGGGAGACAGTGTCAAAGGCCTTACTAAAGTCCAGGTAGACCACATCCACAGCCTTCCCCTCATCCACTAGGCGGGTTASTACAGGTTTAGCTGTTGCTTTCACTTAATATGCCCTATGTGTTAATCTCTAGTTTAAGACGTCCTATAATCACGAGTGATTTTAAAGCTAACAACTAACGTCCATTGGTACTTTTGTTTAAGAGGCAACCATAATGAGTCTTAAGCATATTCTTAACACTAACTTTAATGTTGCTGAACAGGATCTTGGCCAAAAAAAAAAAAAGTAATAAACATAACATTTTCTGCTTTATCTGAGACACTTCATTTAGCTATTTAGAATATGCTCTCTTTTGCAAAAAATATTATTTTGATGTTTCCTTTTCATGTCCCTCTTAGTAATTGCATACTGTGACATGCAATTCTGGTGGTCTCTATTCTTGGTAGTCCAAACATGGATTGTATTGCTTGCTTTGACAGCTAAAAAAGTTTACGATAGAAACTCAACCACTTCACACCTTTTTTTTTTCTCTACCTTTTTTTTTAAGGGACAGGTGGGGTCTCTGAATTGATTTCTGTGCCTCACAACATTTATAACTGCTTTCCGGCTCACCGAATTTTATAATATGCCTGAAAAAAAAAATTGGGGTTCTAAACCTTTGTTTCAAAGACTGTTTTTCTACTGCACTTCCTATCCCAAGAAGCATTATTTCAGTTAACAAGGGTTAACTGACATAGTTAACGAAAGGGTTTAGCAGAGCCCTGTCCCACTGCAGTGCATGCTTTTAAAGCACAGACCTTCTGGTCACACAGAGCTCCTCTCCAGGAGCTCTCCCTACTTCGTAGAAGATGGCTTGAGAGACTGAGGCTGTGGCTTTTCAGTCAATTCAGGATTCAGAGAGAGAGCAGCAGAGTGGGATGATGAGCAAGTTTTTCCTAAATAATGGGTGGATGTGCCAATACTTGTTGGGAGACCCCTGTGTGCTAGGACAGAGATAAGAAGTCAGGACATGCAGTTTTATACAGCCACTGCCTGGCTGATCGGACGACCTGAGTCCAAATAGACTGGACTAAGCACGACAATATCTAGCCTTTTCTTCCCTTCATATTAGATCATGCACTGGATAGTTCAGAAAATTCAGAGCCTGGTAAAGCAGCAACAAAGTCAGAGAAAGACTGTTTCACAAGCTGTCTGGCTCCTCAGACAGGAAGTATTAGAAATCTAGAGGACAAAATGCTTCTCGCATAGGATCTTTAGCCCAGATTTTGCACAGTGAAGAAGCTGGTACACTTCTTACCCAATAACCATTCAAATATTAAGATACAGTAAGCGTCTGAATGTTTGGAGGCCAATCCAAAGTGAACTTGAACTCTGACCTTGTCACTAAAAGTGACTTTCACCCACATAGAGTTCTGGTAATCCAAACTGCTAAGGAAGGGTAACATTCTCTGTTTGTAGCCAGAGACTAAAGATGTATTTTATTCCTTTAGAAAAAAAAAATTAACCAAAACCAGTAAGTATCTACATTACTGGAACCCTAACAACCTTGTCACTTTTGTTCTGGAATTCTTTTTCATTTTAGTTTATGTCCATAAATTACACAAACCACATTCCAGTTTTAAAAAGCAACAAGCCTCATACCCATTATGAAAAGACACAAGCTCAACATGCCAAAAGAGTCTGTTTATTTCTGAATGAACATCTAATTTGTTTTAACTGAAATCAGTTGCCAAACTCTAGTTGATTTTAGGGGAAGTAGAATTATGGAATTCCAACATAAACACATACTATACACACAACTGCATATACCCTTATGTGAAAATAACCTTGAGGTCTTCAAAAATCAAAGATAAGTCTTCCTCTCTAGGGCAAATCCAGAGCCCAAGTTGAAATCAAACTTCTGGAGCCATTGCACGACACCTCAAATGCTCTTCTTCAACGTATCAGTGTTTCCAAGAGCAAAACATCCAGAAACTTGCAGAGGCCCTTCAAGCTAACRTACTTAACAGTACTCCAAATCTGTTTCCCCTTAAAACAATTCCAAGTTATTGTTGTAAGAAAGTTTCATGAAAGGMGTTCAAATACAAAGTTGCAATGGAAACCTATTTTCCAGGCAGGATTTGTCACCTCCACTTCCAGGCTCCTGTATGGCCCAACACAAAGACATTTCCAGACTCCCAGTTCTGCAAAGAGCCACTGAATGGATTCGCAAGGACATGTGACCCACAAAGTCCTGGGATTGCCAGCTGCAAAGGTCCAGACTCCCAGGTCCTCCAAGGTTAACAAGCTCTTGGCTCAATTTCAGCCTGGACAGACATGAAGCCAGGAGTTTCAAAGCTCGTGGGAGCCATAGCATCCAAGTGCCAAGGTTTCTGGGTCAGCTTTGACTCGTAGGCACTCCAGTTCCTCTGCGCCCTGGGATCTCAGGGAATCCAAGACCTGCGGCACAAAGCCAGCTCATCAGACTGGCTGTTTCTGAGCCAGGATTACATTTCCTTTCACAGATAATTATGGATAATAATTCCTGATCAAACTGAAACCTAATTTTAAAATGTTGGAATATTCTTGAAACTACATGAATCATAGAGTGAGAACAGGAAAGTTACCTATAACAAATGACCAAAGGAAAAAATATATTAATGAGGAAATAAAATTATACCACAAAGAACAGAGGCACTTGAATAGATCATCTGATGTCAGTTTATAATAAATTRAAAGAGAACAAGGAAGAAAGAAACAAGGCAACTATGTGGTGAAGAAAAGTTTGAAAAGTAAAGGTAATCTCTGTATGGCCCTACATCTGAATAAACATTTTGCTTCAGTTTTCCATAAAAATATTTATATGGAGATTATTGGGGAGGAAGATGGTTATTTAACATCTGGAAATGGAAGTTTCTGTCACCAAATGAAAATAATCCCCAAGTACTTTAACAAAGGCAAGTGGTCACAAATATTCCCCGTCTAAATTCTGAAGCAATTTTTACATTAAATGTAATTTAAGAAAAATAAATTTGTATACATTTATCAGTTTGGAAGACTAATCTCATTTTCGGGCTCAAATGGAGGCTAGACAAGTACATGACAAGACTAGACAAGGAGGAGACTAGACAAGTACTAGACAAGAAGCAAAATCCAGTTTGTTGCTAAGTATGTTGAACCCAAAATCTGGCTTAGAGCATCCATGAAATATTTCTGATATTCCCATTGTTGGGAGTTCAGAGATTTCTGGTAAAATAATTATTATTTTTGTTCTATTCCTTAGGCACTTGCTCTTGGAGACAGCATGCTGAGCTAGATGTAGCTTTGATTTGACTCTGTATAGCTGCTGTCATGCTTCTTAAAGTTAAATGGGGAAACTATTTACGAAAGAAGAAAAATGGACAAAATAGCTGTTGGTTTTACATCAATATTACCTTTGGTTGTTAAATTATTAAAATTCAGAGAAATATGGAGAAGAAGTATAATATCAGTGATCAACAAAGAGATTGKTTTTTTTAAGTTATCCTTCATAGCTGTCATTTCTCCACATGGGAAATGCAATAAAAATAATTCACACTGAATATCATAACCCTGTAATATTTCAGCAGATAATGATGATAAAAATGTTGATACCAGTACAACTTTAATGATTTTTTAAGGAAATGACCAAAGACATGAGTCATTGAGTTGAATTAAAAAGAAAATATAAAGTGTTAAGAGAGTTCTTAATTGGTTAATGTTGAGACCAACCTTATTTAGTAGTGCTATTAATGAGTTTGACACACACAAAATATCGTTTTAATTAATTTTACTGGTGCCTAAACACCTAAGCATTAGGACATAATGTAGACGGACAAAACACTACATTAAAGCATCTGACGGGAAGAAGTGGATGACGCTGAAATTAGAACATCATGGGAGAGACACCTAGATGTTGATGATGTCATGTGTCTGCTAGAAAAGGAATATGTCATCTTTATTAGTCGAAGTTTTCTAAGGAAAGAAAAATGTAGAGACAGGACTAATTTGTACAATTCTGGACGTCTACACTCAGATTATGTAAACAAGTGCAGAAAAGTGCTACTGTGATGACTGGAAGCATGGAGAACTAAACTGGCAAAAAGTTAAAAGGGATCAGCTTATTTTACTTAGAAAAAAAAGTATGATTTTTCTCAATAAAATGACTCRTCCTTCCTATCTTAAAATCTTGTTTGCTATTCATCTTCCAATTGTTCAGGATATTCAACAAAGTTGTTTAAGTTCAGTGTGTGAACGCCTCTTCATGCTGTATAACCTCTTGACAGATGTGAAGAACAGGAAATTCAAGATTTAAACCACCCTATTAATTCCCCCAAATGGGATAGATTGAGAATAGCGTTTAATGACAAGAGACAACTATGCTAAACTTTAACTAAAATTGTGTTACTAAAAGCGATACCTTGCCCTCAGAGCAATAGAGGTTAGTATTAGTAAAATAAGGCTGGGTGGAGAATGGATTGAGAGCAGTCCTGAGGAGAAGGACTGGGGGGTGTTGATTGATGAGAAGCTCAACATGACAATGTGCGCTCGCAGCCCAGAAGGCCAACCGTATCCTGGGCTGCATCAAAAGCAGCGTGGCCAGCAGGTCGAGGGAGGTGATTCTGTCCTTCTACTCTGCTCTCGTGAGACCCCACCTGCCGTACTGCGTCCAGCTCTGGGGCCCCCAACATAAGAAGGACATGGACCTGTTGGATCGGGTCCAGAGGAGGTCCACGAAGATGATCAGAGGGCTGGAGTACCTCTCCTATGAAGACAGGCTGAGAGAGTTGGGGTTGTTCAGCCTGGAGGAGAGAAGGCTCTGGGGAGACCTAATAGCAGCCTTCCAGTACCTGAAGGGGGCCAACAAGAAAGCTGGAGAGGGACTTTTTACAAGGGCATGTAGTGATAGGACAAGGGGTAATGGTTTTAAACTGAGAGGGTAGGTTTAGATTAAAGGAAAAAATTCTTCACTATGAGGATGGTGAGGCACTGGAACAGGTTTCCCAGGGAAGTTGTGGATGCCCCCTTCCTGGAAGCGTTCAAGGKYAGGTTGGATGGGGCTTTGAGCACCCTGGTCTAGTGGAAGGATGGGGTTGGGACTAGATGATCTTTAAGGTCCCTTCCAACCCAAACCCTTCTATGATTCTACGATTCTATGAAAATTACCAGTGCTTACATCAGAATTATTATATGTCTCAATTTTCACTATCACCAGGTAAAAAATATATATTTTCTAACAGGTTAGTTAAACAGGACACTCTGCCATGTTATTTTTAATGACTTGAACATTATGCCAACTTTCAACCAAAGCAGGCTGTGCTGAAGAGAGATTCCTYTTCACATTTGTGATTCAGTTAACTAATGTTATTACTGAAGTCAGTTTAAGTGGATTCCATGACAGTAAATAATAAATGTGATAAAAGGATTCTTCCAATATAACCTGTCATTCAAAACTGCAGATGTTTTGAGTCTCATTCAACATCTTCCTGCTACAGCACTTGTGAATTCCTAGATGGGACACAATCCTTTTTGCATCTTAGTCTTCAAGATAGTATGCTCAACTAACACAATTTAGGTATTTCTGGATCATAACTGGAAGGCAAAAAAGATTATATATRTCTGAAAGGTTCTCTGGTGCCAAAGCGATACTGAAGTCTGCCAAACTGTCTTTGGATCATGTGTTGAAATTAGAGGGAAATACCACTTTTTCAGTCTCTCCTTGGTATGGTAAGTATCTGAAAGAAAAGTTGGCCTCACCAGATGTTAAACTGCCTTCAGATGAAAGCTGATCTCTCAAAATCCCCTATGCTAGTAGAGATTGTACTCACCACCCCCAGTCTCACTTCTCATGATAGTCCCTTGTACCAGGCAACTTAATTATCTTTGGATGCCTTCATACAATGGAGTTTTCTAGCTGCCTTCATTTAAGTCTTTCTGGGTGTTGCCAAAAGAAGAAGCCTTGCAGATGGCTATGAATCTCTTCGGCAACAAATGGAAAACATAAAAGTAGAACAAGAATGAAAAACAAGCATGCATTGAAGTTAGTGACAATTTAAATCAAGAATATGCTTGGAACCATATGTTCAAAATTATGTGTACATATGCAAAAGAAAACAATGCCTGTTCTGCTTGTAGTTACATTTTGTTGAACACAGAGATGCTATACTGATCTACAGCCAACATAAGCGGAAACAGAAGCAAGGCCAGTGGATATTCCAGTRAGTATAACAAGAAAGAGAGAATATCTTATGTCACTGAGAGAAGTTAATCAAAATCAAATTAGCATTAACATTCCCTAGCCTTGATAACATAAAAAAGGATATTAAAATATAGATAATCCTAGAAGTTCACATAAAAGCTTCTATTTTGTCGCAAGGAGTGTTTGAGGTATTGATAAAAGACCTGACCATTTATCTTTTCCACCAAAGTCTTCTACAACTTTTCAGACACGATTACATTATTCCTTGGAATTTTCTTATCTTTCCATCTTCCTACAGAAAATTTGATGTGTTTTCTACTCAACAGTGGAGTCGTGTCTTTACTGCTGATGTTCCTTACATTTTTAACAAATTTGTTTGTGCTTACGTATTTTAATAGTTCATTCCCTTACATGCGATGTAACAGAGAGAACAGTGGCTTGACCTAACAAGCTAGTTCTTCCAAACTAGAAGACACTTGAAAAAATTGTAAATCAAACAGAAGTATGCTATTCTAAATATTTATATGAACACAGCTTTTCTGAGACCTACAGTAGRAAACATGTGGAAACATATGAAGAGTCAGCTAAAATTGTATACAGTATAGTAAACGTGTTAAATTTGGAAATATGTACATAATAGCAGTATATAAAACGACTCTGCTTTCCTTTAATGGTCTGAAAATTCACACAATGTGGATTTAGGCAAATATGTGGCAACATCAGATTCACTCATAAAAAATCAATTAAATATCCATATTGTCATAGTTATTTGTTCTGCAATGAATGACTTTTTTCCTGGGAACCAAGTAAAAAATATGTGTCAAACAACAGAAGAAAATATGTGCCAAACAGAAGAAGAATGTTGAGGAATTTGGTCCAAAACTCTGTGTAGAGACAAATCCCTTTGAAAATGTTTATATTTTGTAACCATTTTACAACAAACACATCTCTGCTATTATTCCACTATCTCTGTTAGAGCTATGCTACCACAAGCTTGATGCAAAGTGGATCCATTTGGTGGTTCTTGCACTAAAAATAAGTCCTATTCATGCGTTCAGTTTTTGCTTTCAGTTGTAACTGGAAAAGCAGAAGCAGGTCTATTGATGGGGTATGTACTGGAAGGAAGCAACTTCCCACCCGGCTCCGCAGCAGCCCAGTGCCCAGACCTGTCCTTTGACTCTGCTGCAGGTCTGCAGGCCAGCCTGGGACATGCGGGTGCGTGGTTTACTGCAAGCAAAGCAAATTTATCTCAAAAGCAAAGAGACCAAGCAAATACCATAGCATACACATGTGTGTGAACTGACTTTGTGTTAGGTTCATGTAAGGCAGATTCATTCACAATGTCCAGACTGGTAAAGAGTTTAGAGGTCCTGCTGAATGTTTGTTTTAGTCCTTAAAAGGACTATGGGTAGGAAAAAAGTAAAATAATAATTAAAAAAAACTATAGAGAAACTCCCTCATTTGCAACCTGGAACCTGGATAACAATGTGGAAGTTTGTTGTCTTTGTTAACTTAATAGTCACAAGACTGCCCTACATACTGTCTGCTCTGGGACTGCTCTCGTTTCGAACTTTAAAATTTCTTAACAGGTCTAATTTTTAACAGCTGTTGATTCTGTAGCTCCTAAGAGACAAGCATTGCCGCTTGTGTACCCTGATTACTAGTCATCCTTGAAAATGTAATCTATGTATGAATTTTCAATGATGCTAAACACCCACCTATCCTGCTGAAGTCAGGGGTAGCTGTCACAGCCCCTGTGAAAGTCAGATTTTACATTTTTCTCCTAACACACTTCTATGTTCTGAATTTACAGGAGCCTCTAGACTTCAAACAACGTATATTAAATGGAAAACAAATTAAAAATTGCTTCAAAACTACTGTTAAATGGTGTGATTTTCCCACTGGTGATTAAACAAAGGGTTTCAATGTACATTCTTTATGTGAAATAATACATTTCATCAATCATTTGGATAAGTTTCTAGTATGATTTATACAAGGCAGCACATGCTCTATATTTTACCTGTCATCACACTGAACCCCAGTGGAGAGTGATTTTGTTGCTAATAAATATACAGGACATTGTAAGGCATTTTCAACAAATTTCAGATTTTCCTTTTAATTTTAAAAATTAGTGCTGTTAGATGTTTCCATACTTTCTCTACAGCGATGGGAAGCAATGGGCTGTAACATAAAAAGATCTTTTCAGTTCAGGAAAGGTGTTTACTTGCTAAGAAGAGGAAATGGCTCTCTTGGTTTAACAACCAATAGGTGCCAAATGGTTTGGCTTTTCCATGGGTGGTGCTGCGGATACACTGCTGCATAACACCACTGCCCCTTTGCACATCAGGTTGTGTGACCAGGGCTCATCTCTTAAGAAAGCAAAAAAAAAACAAAGGTCACTTTGGAAATTGAGTGAGAAAATTAAATAGTGTGCAGGAGCTCTGGCCAGTTTAGTTTTCATTACAATAAAGCGGGCAAATCCATTGAGGCATGGGATTTGATGCATTGAGAAGGAGGTTTTGATGTAAGCATGAGCATTCAGATGCCTAGCTGATTTAAATCAACACCGTTCCACTACACTATGTTGAGCAGTGTCAATTTACAGCAGCTATGAAATTAGCCCATAATTTACTGCCACAAAAAGTAAAATTTCTGGACAGCAATGAGATGAGTAACCTGAGAGACAGCTGAATATTTACCTATCTGTATTAGTGTGAAGGATTTTGATAACTATCATACAAACACTGAAGCTGCCTCAGGTCTTGGTTTTATCGTCGGCTGTACTTAGCTTTCCCAAGTGTCTAAAGGTACATCCCCTACCCCTTGTGTACCCTGACTTATCCACTGGATAATGAGAACAAAGTTAATGCCATCACCAAGTCTTCTGATTGCTATGAAGCTTTATTCACTGATGTCTGTAAAATGTGTTGAGGTCCTGAATACAAAAGGTTATAGAAGTATGAACAATTGTTGACATTATTTAAAAAATGAATGTAAGACTATAAATCAAACATGGACCCTCTGTCAGTATTAAAGAGAGCTATAATAGGTATGTGCACTGAACTTATGGCATGAACACTACTTCTTTCCTAATGCCAGAAATTAAACYAGCAGAGTTTGATATGCATTCTTGACTGCACTGAAATTACTTAAGTTCTGCCTTCGAAATCAGTATAGCTAGGATTTCATCCTAGATGCTTTATTTATATCCAAAAATGTAATTAAACTGCTGTTCGTAATTTGAAACATAATCATTATAACATTTTCTCAAGTTTGTCAGTAATTCTGTAAACTTTGTTCCAAGCTAAAAATCCTGCAAATGTTTACTGCAATTGCATTTCACCTGTATTAACAATAGGTGTGTTCCTGCTCCACTGCATGTTGTGTTTAATGTACATTATTAACTTGTGATGAATTGTGAAGGACAAGTGGTTTAATTTTGATCTTTTCATCTGTACTCTGAAATTAAAATAAATATTGAAAGCCTTCATTACTTGCTTCCAGGTAGTAATACTACAGACTAACTTCTGGATTTAAGAATTAGGCAAACTATTTTCTTCCATATACAAAAGAAATCCGAAAGGAAGACAATAACAGTCAAATTTTTTTTGGAAAGTATATCTTTAATAAACAATTGTTTTGCAAAAAGCACTATACAGAATAATCACAGACACCTGAATTTCCTCATTTGTTAGCAAAGATAGCACAAGCTGAAAAATATGAACAGGTTAAAAATTCAAGCAAACAGAGATCGTTTATGGGGAGCAACACTCAAATCGCTCTTACCATTTTTTAAATTTTATCTGGTCACTTTCACAGTAAGATTTTTTGTCAGCATGTTGCAGTGTAGAAACACAAAAGTAAAATGTACATGGGCTTGGTGACTGGCATGCAGTATTAAAAGGCGTCATCATCAGAAGATGACAGAGGGATGACATATAGCGCTGCCAGTCAAGTCATGAAGACTTCACCAAGTTCAGAAAAAAAGAGCCTCTGGTTTTCAGATCATCTCTGCAAAATCCAGACATGCATTTCTAGCATATCACTAAACAAAACAGTGGAATATTATCATGTGTTCAGCATGGATCTACTTTTTTTTTCGCAACGTAATTGCTGTAAGAGCTTTTTCTTAAGCAGTTTGATGKTTTTTTTTTCCTTTAGCATCAACTAAATTAGCCAGTTAAAAAATATTTTTCATAATTAAACCAAAAACAAGGGCAGTGGAAGAAAAGTTACAAATAGTTCTCTTTGAACTCAGATGCCTCTAGTTTAGTGGGGACAGTTTGCATGATCTTTTCTGTATCAACAACATTCCACATGCATATTCTCTCTATCTTTTTCAACCAAAAAAAAAAAAAAGGAACTGCAGAAGGAACTGTTCCCAGAGAAAGAGGACATCAATACAGTGCATCCCTTTTCTAACATCTCCACTGGGCCTGTACATGGATATTACACTTAGGCTTCTCCTTCATATTTCAAGATAATACTGGGACTTGATTCTACTTTCACTCAAGTCAGCCCTAAGGCAGTCACTTTGTAGCAGTCTGCTGATTTTCTCTTTATCAGGAGAAAAATGTTTTCCAGTGAAATTTCTTTCGGTTTATAAAAAGCTCAATTTTTTAAAATAAAAGGAAGATTAATTTATAAATAGACAGATAAGAAAGAGACTGATGACATTGTTTAATCAAGAATTCTAACCTTTTGTCTGAAAAGCACAATGTTTTGGTTTGCAGATGTTGCCTTTTGTCACGTGGCTACTTTTACCTGAGGTCTCAAGCCCTCAGGTTGGGAGGTCTCTAACTAGGTTACATCTGCCACGTAGCAATTCTGTCACACAAATATCTCATGGAAATGTCCAAATAATCTGCAGAAAATGTCAACAAAAAGGATTTTTCTATTTTAAAACATTTCAGAAAAAGAAACCAAAACATTTCCTGACTGGGTTCGGCAAAAGAAACTCAAAAAACACAAATGTCCCCTGAAAATACAGAGCAGATAGAATCTAATACTAGGTCTAAATTAAGATAATCTGCCTGATGAGTTTGAGTGCTCCTGTTTCAACAGGCATCTCAATTCCTCTTTGGTGTTTTGAGGGACTGGAAAGAGGAATACTGAAAAGACCCGTTAGGCAAAGTTGCTTTTATTTTTGATGTGAACAAAAAAGGAAATACTGAAAATATCTTTATAAAATTGTTCTCATGAGACATACATCCCACTTTCAGGCCTGGGGAGTGCCGGGAGAAGGCTGTGCACATAACAAAAGCTGTGCACAGAATCCTATCCTCAAATGAACAAAAAAATCTGAGTTTGTCTGCTTTTCACAGACTGGGCTTCAGTCTTCTTTCAGCTGCAGCAGATTGACATTGGCATCGCTCCACTGATGCCATTGACATGATTTCTGACTTATACTGTTGCTCCAGGTCTTTCTAAAAGCGGTCTTTTTTGTATTATAAAACTACCACTGCATGCGGCGTTAGCTGGTATCTTTCTAGGCATGCGGAGGGAAAAACTGGCTGGGGATAGAGACCATGCTATCATCTCAGTTCTTGATGTGGTACCCCACAAATTTATGCTGACACAATGCAGCGATTGTCGAGCATATTGTGAGGAAGCACACCATCTGTTTTCTGCCTCTGCTTTTCTATAAATAACAGACTTCAGCCTCCGTGGGTGCCAGGCTAGCATTTTGCAACGTACCCCTCCAGCCCTTTAAAATTCCTCCTGACCATCTGGGAATTTCCTGTTCTGCCAAATAGGTCTGTCTCTTTACAATTAAGAAATCCCCTTCATTAGCGCAGAGACGTTTTGAAGTAGGTGAATCCAGAGATCCAGTGCCAGAAAGGAGACCTGGAACTTCTGCCACCCCTGAAAGTGCCGGAGGAAGGAGAGGGCGAGGGGTYAGCTTCAGCTGGGTGGGCCTGAGGTTGGGAAATGCCCTGTCCTGGACAGGAACTGAGCTCACATTTTTACTGCTGATTCACTGTGAGCAGCATCAGGCCAAGCTCCGCAGGAATTCATTAGCATCGTGCTCCGGGTGAGAGCTGAGAGACTTTTTTTTTTTCAGTTTCTAATCCTCTCAAGGCTATTTAATGATAATGGTTTGAGTTTGTGGAATGTGTTGAAAACCTCCTTTGGGTTCATGTTCCCATAGGAAATTACTGTTTTTTCTAGTCATACTTTTGGTAAGGGCTCATTCTAGCAACACCTGGAAAACATGTGATAGCAATACCAGACTAAGCCTGATAGAAGCAAACCCAAAATTAATATCCACTCTGATAGAAAAAATACCAAGCAATTCCAACTTAGGATGTGAAGCTGTCTCACAATATAAAGCTTGTATTGCATTATGAGTAGTGTTCTAAAACTAATCTTGCTGCAGCTTTCTTACAGCTTTTCAGAAGGATTCTACTATGGAAGCGAAAACATGACAGCATTCAAAACCACACTGACATAACTAACACTGAGGTGTCATCTTGAAACTTAAGAACAATGAAAATGGGAAAATAACCCTGAAACACATTTCCAGTGTTCCATCATGGTGAGTTATAGCCCAGAGAAAAAAAAACAAGGCTAATTCTAGTGGCAAAGGACCAAAGAGTTTTGATCGTAATTTCAGGAGCTCTGCATGATTTCGGCAGCAAAATAATGAATGAAAATGTTGAAATAGTCTTTAAAAATGCACAAAAAGGAAAAGGATGTCACACTTGGTTCATATTTTACAAATCAAGAATTCATGTCGTATCTTCATGCCCATAACAGTACAACAAAAAAATTTCAGTCTTGCTCAATTCTGCTTCTAGGAAATACCCCAGGGGGTCAGTGGCCAAATTACTAGATGTTTCCAAGATGTGTAGGAGTGTTAAATCCTGGATCAAGGAAATTTTTTTTTTTCCTGGGTTCATAAAGCAGTTTTTTTGCGAGGAGCACTGGGAAGCATTAAGGTAGAAGGTAACAACTGCTGCTTTTTTTGGTTTACTGGTTTAGCATTAAAGAAATATAATCAGTAATTCTAGCTTTAAGAACCCGAATTCCAGGCAAATTATTTTATTTCTGTCTGTGTTCAATTTTATAACTCTTTTTAATGTTGGTACATCCATTACACTTTAAAAGTCAATATACAAATAGTTGTATAATCACTTACATACATAATTTATTCACTCACTCTATACATAACAATAATGAAATATTTTTATGTTTTTAAGACTTATTGGTGGCCAGTACAGCATGTGTCATCATGGTTATCATGCACTGGCAAAAAAAAGATATCTAAGGTGAACTGTGTAAGGAATTATAATTCACCTTTTTTTGATGCTTTGAATTGTTGTGACATTGTTCTCTATAGGAAGGTTTCTATAGGAAGTCTCTGGACTTCCCATTCTCATCCACTTATCCAAAAGTATAAAATAGATGTGTGCTTGTTTAGAGTAACAGAGTAATTCCCACTTGGTTCTACCTCCTGTTGAAGTCTACTGAAAAGTAGCTACATGCTTGTGATAACACTCTCTAATGGTGAAATGGAAACAATTTATTTTGTAGGGGTAAAGCTTGTAATGTGCCAGATGTTTCCTGGAAAGTTCTGAGTACCATCAACTCAAAACAAGACCCTTGGCACTTTTCAGTCCTTAGATCTTGCAAAATCTAAAGTTGACAAATCTGGGCAAATGCCTTTGTAGTATTTCTGACCTCTAGCTCATCACAGACTCTCCATGGTGCTTGCTTGATGCTAGTAAGTTATTTCTTCACTTAATGGTCAAGTATATGCAGCAAACACAAGCATTACTTTTTGAGGTTGTCATTGACAGTTGCAAGACCGTTCTTGGTAAGAGAGTGATGCATCAGTGACCACCCGCACTGCCACACATGGCATTCTGGTTCTATCCAACATTTCAGCTGGGGGTCATCTGTATTTCAGATACTTTAATAACCAGCAAGATTTGGAGACTTCACRGTTTCTGCATTAAAACTTGCTGCTGAACATCATCTTTGCCTCATACTCCTATATTTCTTAAATTTAGAAAGAAAAATTTTCTGTTCTTTTTAAAAAAAAAATGACAACAGTCTTATTTTAAACAAAATCTTCCTCAGCTATGATGAAGTTTTCTTCAGCAGACTGTAATACTACTGAAATATGTAGTATTATGATCTTTATAGGTCCACACAGACAGTAAATAGTTTACAGCTACATTGTTTCAGGGCATTTTACTGAACATAGTGCTGTACACCAGAGTAATGTTTCAGACTTTTCTGTCACTGCAGGACAAGTTATCTTATTGTGCATGCTTTAGTGACATGTTGATACCTTAGGCAGCACACAAATTTATGGATTACAACAGCAACCTTCACCATTCCTGTCAGACTTTTAATGAAAATCCTTTATCAACCTCAGATAGACAGACTTCTTGCTCTGAAGCACCACCCCCACCTCCCACCTTATATTTAGTCTTTCCAACCTTTCTCCAGGTCCCTTACACTTTCTCTGAGATGATCCTTTCCAAGAGGCAATAGTCTGCAGTTACAAACTCATCTTCACTTTCCTTAGGAGTTAACCGTCCCATAACTATTTTATGGAATTCAAAATCATAAAAAAGCACTTGAAAAAGCGACATATATTCTTATTGCGTTTTCAGCTTACCCAACACACAAACTCATCACAGGTATTTCACATAGTTTACCAAGCATTACATTGTGTCTCTAGAGCAGTGTACGTAAGAAAGCACGTAATGAGGTACAAGCATTTTGCCAGTGAGGTGAGATGCAGACACTCAACTAATACCCTGGTTTCAGGGAAGTCAGTGGAGTGTGAAACAAAGACAGCTTTCTCAGCAAAACTCAGCTAATGAGGATTTGAAATCACTTATTCAACAGCATACTTCCCAGTTGTAGACAGAGCCATGTATTATATCCTTGTACAGCGACTGGCACAATGGCTCAGCAAGCAGATCAAATTATAAAAATTTACCTTTTACCAATGATTATTGAATTCATTCTGCTGTAATCATCCTTCACCTTTAATGACAACCCTTTGGTACTTGGCAAACTCCTCTTGCCTTGTGTGCCTCTGCAAATACAGTTGTCTTGTTTATGCTTCCCTGCATAAAACCCTGGTATTGTAACAGGTAAAAATAATTCTTTAAAGACTGACATGAAGGCAGAGGCCATAACGGTTGAGCTGTACGATGTCATGGAGGTAAACAATGTCAGAGTCATGTACAACAGGATATTTATTGCATCAGCCAGAATTCTTGGAAAAGCCGAGAGATCAAACTGGATCATTCAAGAAAAATGTGAAGAGAAACAACCTTAATCATCGCCTCTGTAGTTAACAGGCTAAAGTGATAAAGAATTTTGCAGTCCATATCTCCTCAGTGCAAAAATAGTAACACACAAAAACTTTCTAGCAGAGCATTGATGGCCTTTCCCATTAACAGGATAGAAGTGACGCAGGAAAGATAGGTGGCCCTTGACCATTTATCTCTACTATGGTAAGTCACAACAGAGTGAAGTATGAAGTTTTAGCCAAGGAACAAAGGGGAATAGTTCATTCAGGAAGAGGTTAGGTCATCTCTTTGAGCAATTTTCCCTATTAGCAGATCCTCAAAATTCTAGGCACAGCACCAAAGGCATCATGGTTTGGGGGCTGCCCGTTACTGTGTTGACTTGCTGATGTGGCCTAGAAGGCCACAGGAATTTTCTGATGAATTAAGACTGTAGAGGGTAAATATTTAACTATGACACAAATAAATATAACTTAAACGATAATGGCAGTGATCCTAAATGCTCATTTCAGCTACTTTTATCTACATATGAATGCCTAATTTCAAAGGCTGTAGTAGTCTTCACTGAGTCTTTTGGTGTTGGAGGAGACTTCAGAGAACCTGGTTGTATATAAAGTGTTTCTGTGAGATTTCAGAAATATCAAGTTATTTCTACACACGTTTTTCATAGAAAATATTAGGTTTTTAGGAGAACTAGTGTTCTGATAGTGATAGTGAGATAATTATCTGAAGATCCTTGCCTTCTTGAGACACAAACGCATGACTCAGAAGAGAGAAGAGAAAGGCATGTAAATGACCCTATTATTCACCCTCACTGTTACCCACACACTGAGCTTATGGGAGAGTTTTAAAAAAGAGATTTATTTAAAACAGTTCTCTTTCCTGCAAGACTTCTGCATGAGAACTAAAACTCCTAGAAGATAATTATTGCTAAGGCTATTCAAAGCTGAACATTCAAAAGTGAAAATCAGTACATTTGAATAGAGCCATGGGTGCTTTAATCCAAATTGAAAATTCATACAATAAAATGCTTAGAAAAGAAAATTACAAAATCATCATTTAAAAAGAACTACATTATTTTTTCCTAAATCTTCACTGTGCAAGACTATATTTGCAGACAAGAGATTCAGAAAGAAAAATAAACTTTTACAAGCATAGGCTGACAACTTTAAAACATTCGTAAATAATATGATCCAAAGGGCAAGCAAGTCTACAACAACCCTGAAGATAAATGTAAAAGCATCTCTAGAGATTGTACTAGGACTGCTCCTTTGATTTTTGTGGGTATTTAAAATGTGTTCTGTGGATTTGGATTGTATTAAAGGTCAAATATTAAAATACATCTCAAAATAGTAAATTTACACATCAAGAATCAGATTTTTTTCACCTACAATCAGGAAGTAAAAACCCCACTTAGAAGGCTGGAGAGCCTTTGGTAATGCCTGAAAGTTTGTTGTAACATTTAAAATAGTGGGCAGGAGCACTCAAATGACACCAGTGCTTTTCTCTTCGAAATCTTGCAAGTTCCCTCTGCAGGTTTAGGCTGGTGTGGATCACAGATGAGGAAACTGAAAGCCTGGCCTGCTAAACAATGTTATCCTTAAGACAGAAGTTTCATAACATAGATAGTATCTTTCAAGAAAATCCTCTTGCACACAGAAAACCTTTAAAGGAAGTTTATATGTGAAAGAAGGCAGGATCAGTCTATAAATGGCACATCAGCCTGCAGCAGAAATAGTTTTTAGATTCAAAATTGATTAGGACCAATCTAATCATCTATGTTCTAGTGTGAAAGAAGCCATGCTGTCAAAAAGAGACAAATTACCTTCTAAGGTCGTCTGCTTGCACTCCCAGTTTTCTCCCACAGTTCTCTAGTCTTGCCTTAATTTCCTGGCAGGGATGCTCAGAGCTTATCCTATCTCTAGGGTAATCTCTCAAGCCTATTTGCCTGCTTGGTACAGAGGGAGGAGAAAGAATGCCAGGACCCAAATCCTCAGGCAGAACAGAGTCAGAAGGGAATTCTGCTAACTGGAACAAGTGGATTTTAGTTGTTCCCATACATTCCTATTGCAGAAGGAACGCCTGGTACATCATATGCAAGAAGACAACTAGACAAAACATGACAAATGGCAAGAATTTACTCCAACAAAAATTCCCAGAAGACCTAATGACAAATTGCAACTATATAGTTTTGCCAATTCCTATTAAAGAAGAAAATGTCATGCATGCAAAAAGCACAGTCAGGTTTGTCTTGCAACATATGCACACCTAAGGACAGAAACATGTCTGRGATGGTCCAATATTTTTTTCAGAATATATGAAAATTCTTGCTTCATATACATTCTTGAAAAGACAAAAGCAAAGGCACACTTATAATTTATCGGCAACACAGTATGGGGACTCGTTCACACAGAATTAATACATGTACCATACACAAGGTTTCATCTTGCTACCAACTCTTCTAGTTTTTTTGAGCCAACAGGTCAATTCCAGGAGAATAACAAACTGACAGCAGGTAAGTAGGTATAAAATATAAGAATGGATTTAAGACACAACATTTAGAAACAGATTTCCATGTACCTTAACACAAAACACACCAAAAAATCTAAATGAATATATGTGTGTATGTCCATGCGTATATGTGTGCACACACTCACGCACCAGGGCAAGGTGCCCAAGGGAAAGGAGTTCTGCAGATTTCTTATAGAATTTTTGATCAGACACTTTTTACTCATAGATCTCCAACCCAGATTTTCCAACTGCAAGATCATATCTGCACTTTCAGCCTATTTCGCTCTTTTAATAAAGGAATAGTAACACAGATCATATGACTGACCATGTACTGCCATATAACAGACCTTTAAAGTACCTTTGCTAAAGACACACCTATTCCACCATAAAATTAGCATAGTTCTCTATTACTGTTTTCTTATTGGATTTTTTTCTTTTTTTCATTTCTGCTCCTAGAAGCTAGTCAAGGGAACATAAGAAATTTCTTTCAATCATGTAGCTCCATGGCCTAGAATATTGATTTTCTATATGACTTCCTCTGAGGGATTATAAAATTATCTTAATTCATTTTTTTTTGTTTGTTTGGTTTGTTTTAATTCTGAAAACAAACCATTTTTAGAAATGTAGAATAGTGCAAGTTGAGCACCTTTCCAGCTGACCCTATACCTGTCTTGCTTTGACTGTCTGTACCCATATGTTTGTTCAGTGATGTTGAGTGTAGCCCCAGTTAGGTCTTGTTTAGACAAGGAAGTTGCACTAGTTTGACTTGCATCTGTTTGAAACAGGGACAATTAAACTGGTGCAAGTCCCTGGGTAGACCTCTTATCCCAGTTTAGGAGTGACTTACACTGTTTTAGATTAACTTGATTCCCAACTAAGGTAATGAAAAGCAAAGCTTGATCTTTGTGCAGGAACATTAATGAGAACGTAGTGCAAATGTGCAACAATTTATGACATTTCTAAGTTACCCTTCCAAGTGAATATTCACCATCCTGGTGTTTCATAACACTGTCCAAAATATGCACATGTGGTTACACAAGAATAACCTTGTGTTAAAGTACAGCTTGTTTCATAAGAAAAAGAACACTTCCTATGAAATATGAAACTATTTCAATACCCTTTTCCTGATCAAACTTCAACCCTTTAACAAGAGAGGAAATCCTTATGTTATTGGGAAGACTTTTACACCAGGGATGTTTATTCAAGACACTTGAGCTGCTGGTGCTGAAGATGAGGTTCGCAGCACAGCTAAAACCATGATACTGGTTCTAGAAGGTCCTCATTTACTAGCTCTTCCTTGTTTGCATCTTATTGCAAATACAGAGAAGAGGACTGAACTAAGCTGAACTGTAAATTGAGATGAATAGAAGCAGGTTGTTAAGCATCCTCACCTTTCAGGATATGCTTGCAATAAATCACACAAGTGAGACCAGTTTTGATAATGACAGGTTTATTCAAAATTGCTGGTAACAATAGCTCTGAAAAACTAGCCATTCCTCACTGGTCTTCCTGAGATTCTGTACAAGCCTAAGCTACAGTCCTGTTCATCTTAGATGAATACAGGTTAGAGCAGCATCTGCTCAGGTTTTAAGAACATGGCAAGAATGAGGACCATTCTCACTGTCAGCAAGACATATATAATCCATTTATTCAGCTGCAACCAGCAAATTATAATTAACATTATAGATTCATATTCATTGTATTTATCTGCTTATTTTTTATAAATTATTTTAGTTACTCATTTTTAAACTAATTTCCTTCCAAAAGATTTTTTAATCTCACCTAGTTTTCTGTAAACAGTGGAAGTATTATTATCGTACATAAACTGTTAATAGCACAAAATACCTTCCACCAGAAAGACTCCAAAAGCAACACAAAAAATAACGTATTAAGCCTCCCAACAGTCTTGTGAAATTGAGTAGTAGTACTATATCTGTGTTAGAAAAGGGAAACAGGAATACTTAAAGTTTATGATTTCCTTGCAGTCACAAGGGAAGTGACTACAGCCATGGACAGAAGTAAAGCTTAAATCCATCCCACTTAACTAAGGCATTTAAATCAGGAAGCAAGCTGCTCAGGATTCCTCTGGAGTCAATGAAGAGAAGCAGGGACTTCCACAGGACAGTTCAGATGCCTGGCTCTTTCTCTAGGCTTGCTACTGTCTCCTGACACAGCACTGAGAGATTCCCCACAGCAAAGAAAAACCYATCATCTTGCGTGTCTCTGGGTTTTGGCCAGAAGTTTGGGTGGGATGATGCAGGCCTAAAATACCCAGCTCTATACTTTTCCCACATGGGCTGTCTTTTTTTTTTTTCCAAGGCACCCAGCACTGTGAAGTAGAGATTGCTTCCAAACCACAGAAGGGGAACGATGAGTTCTCAGCACCCTCAAAATGACACGCCATTTACTTTATATCAGTTTCATTTAGAAAAGCTCGCAGTGCTCCAAATGAGATTTCCCACTGGGCATGTTGGTTGGACAGTTCTGATGACTAATAAATGTAATATTTTATTGTTACCAGAAAGTTTCTAATTACAGCTGTCATCACTGAAAATAAACACATTCAGGTTCTACTGCACATTATGATAAAGACTTCTGTTCAAGCATGGGAAATACTTTTTTTAAGTAATTTTCTACCAAATGTGGCAACGTGTGAGACTGCCCTTCAGTCTACTTCCCTGATTCTTCTGCTTCTTAAAAAAAACATTGCCAAATAGGTTATCCCCCAATGATGTAAAGCTTTCAGGCATTTCCACATTTGAAGTGTTGCCTCTTTCTTGTAGGTACCTCAGAATATCCCAAGGACTTCAGCAATTTGATTAATAAAGCTTTGAAATGCAGGCATATTATTGGCCAAGAGATTTTTTTGGAGGTAAACAAGCAATTTTGGTTTTACACTCCAATGTGAATTTTCTTAGAACCAGTTTGTTTCCATGAACTTATTTTTGCTCCTTAAATTTGGCTTTTATATACACTTACCCATTGAGTAGTACATACTTGAGCTTGTCCATCCAGAGGGATCTGGACAAGCTCCAGAATTGGGTCCATGTGAACCTCATGAGGTTCAGCAAGGCCAAGTGCAAGGTCCTGCACATTGATCGGCAACCCCCGATATCAATACAGGCTGGGGGATGAAGGGATTGAGAGCAGCCCTGCCCAGAAGGACTTGGGGGTACTGATGGATGAAAAGCTGGACATGAGCTGACAATGTGCACTCGCAGCCCAGAAGGCCAACCGTATCCTGGGTTGCATCAAAAGAAGCATGGCCAGCAGGTCAAGGGAGGTGATTCTGCCCCTCTACTCTGCTCTGGTGAGACCCCACCTGCAGTACTGCGTCCAGCTCTGGGGTCCTCAGCACAAGAAAGACGTGGACCTGTTGGAGTGGGTCCAGAGGAGGGCCACAAAAATGATCAGGGGGATGGAACGCCTCTCCTATGAAGAAAGGCTGAGAGAGTTGGGGTTATTCAGCCTGGAGAAGAGAAGGCTTTGGGGAGACCTTATTGCAGCCTTTCAGTACTTAAAGGGGGCTTATAAGAAAGATGGGGACAGACTTTTTAGCAGGGTCTGTTGCAACAGGACAAGGGGTAATGGTTTTAAACGAAAAGAGGTAGATTTAGACTAGATGTAAGGAAGAAATTTTTTACAATGAGGGTGGTGAAATGCTGGCAGAGGTTGCCCAGAGAGGTGGTAGATGCCCCATCCCTGGAAACATTCAAGGTCAGGTTGGACGGTGCTCTGAGCAACCTGATCTAGTTGCAGATGTCCCTGCTTACTGCAGGGGGGTTGGACTAGATGACCTTTAAAGGTCCCTTCCAACCCAACCTATTCTATGATTCTACTATATAAGTAATCCCACTAATTTGAATTCCACCATTTGTTTCGCAGCTTGTTTGTGGGAACTGCACTTCAAATGTCACTAGGATGAAGATCTGCTTTGGATATGAGAATATATTGACTCCAAAGCAAAAAGGAGCACCTAGAATAGTAAACAGCCTCTGGGTCTAGACAAGAAATCCAGGTTCAAGCTGGATGCCAAAGAGGAGGCTAGTGGCCAGTTTTGGTTGAAGCTTTTTCACTGTTTCCTTGTAGCCCTGGTCCACCTGGTCCAGAAAAATGAAAGATTTACTGGAAAGCCATTCCTCACACAGCCCTGTTAGTAATGCTTATACAAGCAGAATGGCAGATTCCAAATCTAACGACCTGCTTTTATTTGTGAAAATTAACAGGAGTTCATCATGTATCTCCTGGTTGCACTTAACATCCAGATATGTGGACTTTAAGGTCACATGTTACATTATTACAAAATGCCCAGTGAGACATAACCATAAATAAAATGGAATTTTTACTACTTCTTGTAATAGTTCAACTAGGGGCAATTGGTTTCTTAATGTGACAAATTTTTACACACACTATGGCCACCTCCATCTTTAAATTTGCCTCATAAGATATTATTACAGCTCTTTAGATCTGTCTTCTTCAGGGCAGGCTCTGTCACACTTTCACTCAGATTCACAGCAAGAGTGAAATGTGAGGAATTTTCCCATCTTCAGCAAACCATATAAAATCCAGCCACTCCACACACATAAGCATATTATTACTATTTCATTGCAGTGCTAGGCCCTGCTGGTGAAGACAGCAGAGGGGGGCAGACTTTCAATGGAGCCACAGCACACAGTGCAGACATCAGTCTTTCCAAAAGCCAGTTTCTTCTATACAATGACTGGTCCCCCTCAAAACCTAGATTCCTTACATGTTTAAAACCCAAGTGAGCACTTGCAGTGTTACTTCTGCAAAGTAAGGAGGTCAAGAGAGAGCACAGAGAATGCCATAGACAAATAACTTATCAATACCATGGTAAGAATACACTTTAAAGTAGACTATCAAATGGCTACACATACCGCAGAAAAATTGCTCATAATTTCTTTTTTTAATGACTGAACCCAGCTCATCATTTTATACTTCTTTTGTTATAGCTGGTGACAGCACAGGCACTTTGCAGGGAAAGAGAAGTGAGTTGAAGCTTCGTTATTTGGTTTAAGTGTAGTGGTGCCATCAATATTTGCAAAGAAAAGGGAAAAAAAAATCTAGGTTTGGATACTGGCTGAACAGAATGATTGTGGTTCACTTTCAACTCAAACTTGTACATCTGTGTTAGCTTCTTATAGTATACTGTTATTAAGCATTCATTTTAAACTTTGATGGTATTCTGCTTAGGTAATGATCAGAAAAAAAGAAAGAGTGGGTCATGTAAAACCCACTTATTACTGTAATAACAATTATTACTACTACTTGGACTGAGGGATAAGTATATGAAACACTCATCTATATAGCTATCCTGAATATATACTGAGTCTATCGAAATTGTAAGTTCAGCAAGCTGACTAACAGAAAATTTCCAAGCAAGACATGATGATAACATTTCATGTAACTCCTCTTTGGCAATACTTAGACACTGCAATTAAATACCAAACAGTATCACGTGTGCCAGTCAGTTACTGCAAGAAAGAAAATGTGATGAACTGTTTGTTTTGAACTATTAGTATAAACATATTGCAGAAATTAAACCCAAGCTTAAACAATGGGGAAAGTTATCCCGTATTAAAATAAACAGTTCTAGGAAAATCTCTAAAAATGTTTACCAAGTCATCTTCTTCCGAGTAGTTTCTGCGCAGAGCGTTTTGCCCTGTCCCTGGTTTGCCAACCAATCCCAGTTACGCTGGCTATAGATATGCAAATGCTAATGGACAAGGCTGGGACTTAATTGCCTGTAATCGGCTCCCCAAACAAGCACATTTTTACCTACAATCAAGCTTGTAGGTCATCAAAGAAGCACTTTTGGKTTTAGGCATTAAAAAAAATAGCCTTTCTAAAAAAAAAAGAATATTTGTTTTGCTTCTGGGAATCTGCTAGTTTAGATATCAAGAAAAAACATTTTAAAATTAAAATACTACAGAGTTAAGCAAACCATGATTCTTACAAACTTTCTTAATAAATACTCTTTCAATATTGCAGGCTAGCATTTGTGCTGAGAAAATAATTCACCCTGCCAAACATTGCCTATGTACAATTTTAATGAAAGTTATATATTACCTGAAGTAATAAACGTATTTYCTTTATGTAAGTCAGAATATCTGTCAAAGTCTTAAACATTATTTCTTATTGTAACTATTCACTTCCAGTCATAGACCTATAATCATTAATTATTCTTTACTTTGTTCACAGCAGGTGCATTGTAAAGTGCTGTTTAGTGTAGCAGCAGTTATATCTGATATTAAAAATCTGGGGGGAAAAATAAATGCAGAGTATAAAAATGAGATGCGAGATATCTACATAATATATTCATTACACTTAAGCATTATGCTTGTTTTGAAAGGAAATGAGTTATGGCTGAGACACTTTGTAATGGCAACAGCAACAAAGCAAATTCAGTATTCAGAGATGCTATAATGGAGCTGCATCAGCCTCATTTGTTCAGAGTGAGCCTTACTCCATCACACAGAGAAACGGGTCCTTTCATTCCAGGGAAAACTGACACATGGGGATACGTGCACAATCCCAGTTTTATGTAAACCCCTGGGAGCAGAGGGWTGGGGGCTGGGAAGGAAAGGAGGAGGGGGATGGTTCTGCCCATAGCCAATTTTACAATCACTGCAGAAGAAAACAGTCCTCAAATATAGACCCTTTTCATTGGGCTTCCTACCTGTCTAATCACTTCCCTCCAAAGTGTGAGAGGACTAACCCTAACTCAGACATTCACACTCCAGACACTCATATTTCTTCGTGTTCAGTTCACAGTGAAACAGTGATCTTAGTTCAGTCTCTAGTGGACAAACACAGAATAAGTAGTCTTAGAAGCATGATTCAGCAGGCAATTTGCTCAAGTAAAATTATGTGTGCACAAACATAGATAATAACTTTCCTCTTTTTAGTGCTTGCCTCAGCCTCCCAAGGTAAAATAATTTCTTAAGAAATGCTTTCCTCTACAAAAGACATCCCCTCATTTCCAGCCTTATATTCCCCAAAGCAGACCAGGTATTAGAAAATGAGGAAAGTAGTCTAAAAAAGAAATCTTGGTTATATTTTGGTTTATAGTCATATGTTYACTGGAAAAAGTCTTTTCTCTCTTGATAGAGACAGATATGCAAAGAGCACAGTTAATTTACCAAGAGATCAGGAAATCCTCTCTAAAGATTTTAGTAAGGTTAGGGGGATGGAGGCAGCTGTATATGCTTTTTAACATATTTCTGTCTTGTCTACTGTCTGGATGAAACAAAACTTGTAAATGAGATAGGTAGCAGTAACTATGCTAATATGAAGTTTTAGCCCACCTASCAGAGTCTTCACTAGATTTTTATTGATCATCATTATTAGTATGAACTTGTGTTAGAGTTAAATCATGTATCTCTCAAATGGGTACATACAGCAGTTTTCTTGTGCCATCTTACATGACTAGTTGCATCACTCAATTGCTCAATTTTCTAAGTTTTGCCAGGTCAAAATGCCAGTGTGAGAATGGGAATATTACAAATAACCATACACAAAGACTGTTTGTTTATTTATTTTTACTGGTCAGCTATCCCAAGGCATTTTCATTACCAAGGCATGGACAAGATCCTGCAAGGTATGTAATTTTACACAAGTGAGTAATCCTGTTAATGTGAATGGGACTGCTCATATGAGTGAAATTATTCACATATTTAAGTCTTTTCAGGCCCAAACTTCAGCTCATACATAAAATACTGAAAAGTTTATTAGAAGTTTAGAGCTATTGCAGAAATTCTTAAAAATAATTACTTCTGCTAAGTTACTGCAACACCTTCAAACCCATTTTCCTTCCTATGAAAGAATGCACATATACACACACAAATTAAAACAGGCTGTTTCAAGTCCAGTGTAATCTACACAGTTAAAAATTTTCACTGTGATGTTTTAGGAGTGTGAATACCTGTATACTTTATTCTTTCTTTCCAGCAATTAGCTGGGTAGAATAGTATTACAGGATCTATTTATGGAGGAACAATGATATTATTAACCCAGTGCCTTTGAATGTTGATTTTTTTAAATGCTCCCTTTTGCTGTCAGATTAGCAGGTATCCTGCATGGCATCTGATCTTCAGCTGTGAAGTATAAGTAGAGTTTATAGGAATAATTAGTATGTTCTGTCATTAGAGTCTCTGGAGAATTTTTGTGTTCTCTGGCTCACAAACATCCATGGTCTCTTGAGACAAAGCTTTAAGAAGTTGCATCTTTCAGTAACGTGAAGAAAATTCTGCTCCCAAGAGCAATGTCACTAAGAAGGGTGCACTCTGGCTGAAACATTTCTCCCCCACACAGCCACGAACTACATCAATCCTTATTACCTCAGTTCTCATAGAAACTAATGAAAACTTTGAACAGTGTAAGCATCACTAAAAAATCCATTTAATGAGAAATGAAAAAAAGAAACACTTACTTTTTGCAGCCACTGAGTGTAATTTTCCATCACATGTTCCAGATGTTGCAGTTTCTGGGAAGAGAAATCCTGTTCCACGTGAGGAGCATCTCTCTGAAGAGCATTTGTGTTGTACTGGTCTGTCGTGCTTTCACGACAGTTCCCGTCCTGTTCTGGCAGAATGAAAGTATAGGTGCACTGCCCATGCTGGATCCGGTTAAATCTTCTCCCACTGGCTTCTGGACCCCGACGCTGGTTATTACAGCCTACATGAGCAAGAATCGCTGCCAGGAAAGCAAAGGAAAGGAAAACTGACATGTTATTATTACTTTCCTTTCCTACTTTAAGAAAAACCTTTTCTTCCTCTTTCTTTAAATTTGTTCTTAATTTCCCTTAAAGTCTTTGGAAAAAGGACTGGAGAAGCGCACTTTAGTAATCAAGTCTGGATAAACTGCTATTTTTTTAATTTCACTATGAGGATAGCTTCCTTCTAGTTAAAATTGGGAATATTTATTGCATAGTAGTTAAGATTTATTGTTTCCTCTCTGTTACAGTCCAGCATGTAGCCTGCTTTACTCAGCTGCATATGCATATCCCAGTCTCTTTCCCCTACACTATCTGCTGCAGAACTGCTATTTTCTCTCAGACTTCAGTGAGTTTTATTAAGGTTGCACTTTCAAGCCAAGCTGGAAGCAGGCAGCCTTTCACAAGATGACTTGACAGGAATGCGTGTATGAGTGCGCCCCTATGCTAAGGATGGCTGATGGCTCGGTGCTGAGGGATCATCTTACAAACTGGCTGGATGCATGACCTCAATCATGCATGGCTTTCCAGCCCCTATTGCATACAACTGCTAAGGGCTTTTGACGAATTCACGTAAGTTTAATAAGTAAGGCAGTCCACCTTAATACACTTCATATGTTCACACTGACCTATTAAAATGTAGATAAAGTGTAGAAGTTTGTTGTAATCCCTCTGTAAATATACAAAGCACTGAAATTAAAAATACTTTCAGTTCTGCGCTGCTCAGTATCTATTAAAGAATTCTAGTCGGGCAAATGACACTTATGGGAAGAAAGTTACGTTTAACCCTCACATGCTTCAGCTACTTTTCTAAGACAATTGTGTTTCTTTAGCAGAGGTTGCAGAGAGCTTTTTTACAGCATATAATGAAATTAAGGCTSCCAAATAGTAATGGGAAACCGCAGTTCAGAAGGATAATAATTTTCTATGTTTGGCATCTAAACTAAGGTAACTAATTATAAAACAGTGAGGGATGGTGGCTGAACTGTTCCAGATTGTCTTCTGTACTACTGCGTAGTTATCACATGCAAAACACTTCTTCCAATTTGCAAGTCTGTATGGGTTATACAGACATCTCTCATTATATGTAGAAACTTTCTCAGGGGCAACTTCCTCAGAAAAAGATTGTGGTAACTATTTAAGAAACTATCTTATACTTAAATAATGCCTTTGGTATTTGCTACAGACAAATAAAAAATGCACAGATTAGAAACAGGGTTGGAATATTCCTGAAATTCAGAGGAATTTGGATCTCAGTTCCTGCTCCAGTATTTGTTGTTGTTATGTAAATATCAGCCAACACCTGTGCAGACCACTTTGCACAATTTTTCCCATGAAAGTAAGTAGTCCTCTAAATAGCAATAGCACATCATGAAAAAAACAGCCTGCATGTTTTTTACCCACAAGGAAACCTACCTGCAAGAAYACTGAGTGCAAGCACCTTCAGTGCTCATGCAATTGCCACCTGTATCACAACTACGATTTCATTCTAAAAGAACTGCCTGGAATATTTAGCCAGGCATCTGACCTGCTCCTGAGGAAGTTATTCCTACTTAAAACTGGGGGTGGAGGTTTTTCATCTTGCATCTGGAAAGAAACCACTGCATTTGAACCAATAAGAAATATCCCCTACAATAATATAGAGAAATGAGAAAGTCTTGCTTTACAATGTCTGTATGTCCAATATAGAGAGAGAAAAAAAGGAAAGAATACAAAGCAAAGGGCAAAGCATCAATGCTACTGTTGCTTTTAGCAAAATCAGAATATCATTCCACCTCTGAACTGTTCAGCCCACCTTTGCACTCTGTTTTTATTTTTTCTGCCTGTGAAAACCAACTTCTTATAGCTTGCTTTCATATAGCTTTTCTCATAATTCTCCACTATCACCAGAACTAGTTCTGCTGTGGTTTATTACACTGTCTTTGCAATTATTGTGAAATGTAATTGCAAGATATTTGCTCGTGTAAGATCAGAGATCTTCAGTCAGGAAGAAGACTGTAGGATCAGACACCGAGCTGAAGGGTTAGCATAAAAACAGCTATTCCCTATGAGGCAAGGCAAAAGTATCAGAGCACAAACACAGTAACAACACATGCTTTTTCTAAAAGTAAAAAGAGAACTTTATGAAAGGGCCTCAGAGCAGCTAAAAGGGGGATAGCAAAGGTGGGCGTACAAAGGCTTCCTAGATTTTTAGATCGTATTTTAAAATGCTGTTGTTTACACGCAAATGCCTCATTCACTTTCTGCAGAGTATTTAACAGACTTATTCTCATGCAAACATGGAAAAGTGAGATTGTAAACTTACAATTGATTTTTTTCAGATGAGAAAAGACTGCAGGAAAAGCAGACTCACTTTGTTGCTATTGCATGGCCCCTTTCCACTGGCTTAAGGTGACTTCTCCTTCCCCTTCTGCCCCCCTCTACCTGGGGGCTAACAGCCGTAAGGACCTTCCAGAAGCACACAGAGTTATCAGAAATCTTTAGCATTAGCTCATTTGCCTCCAGCTTAGTTTCCTGCCACAGCACCTGCCTCTCAAAGCCAGATTCATCCCTGATCCCAGGCCCCAAACTGATGGGTCACGGGCAGCACATAATGGTTAGGTGCCAGAGTGAGGAGACGTGGCAGAGCCATGCAGCAGGCAGAGCATCTCCTACCAGCACACTGCACTAAAGGTTTCCTTACTAAAGAGAACCAGGTCCCCCCATTCACTCAGTCACCATGTACTGCCACATCCGTGTTGTGGGAGTAGCGCATCTGAGACATCGTGTGCGCCGGACCACATGGGGTCTGACGCAGAGGTGAGGAAGGGATGGCAGGAGCCTGGGGGAAGCCCAGGAGGCATTCTGTCAGTCCCAGTTTGCAGCCTTTCTAACCCAAGTGGAGGCAGAGAAAGGGGCTCATGAATTGTGCTGGGATGCACTCAAATCTTTGCAAGGACCCAGAGTGACTGCTGAAACAGCAGCAGGTCTGTGAGCTACACTGAAACTCAGCAAGCTTTGGGGCTGCTCTTGCTGATACCAGCACCTGAGCTAGCCACCAGTGTCCCTAACTAGAAGCACAGACGCTTCCAATCCTGAGACACAGGGACCAGCACGGTCAGCTTGCTGTTCCCCCAAACCCACAGCAAAGTTGTTTTGACAAGGACATTGAACCAGCCAGGCCAGGTTCAGTTTGCACTCTTCCCCGGCACACTCATGGTCCCATGCATACACAGGCAGAAGGGCAACAACAAATACAGAAAAAAGCTTGTTTCCAGACCTACAGCCACTTAATTCCACAGTGCAATTTTCTAAGGAATTCCATTTTATCTAAGGAAAACAGGTTCAGAAATAAGAAGAGTTTTTATTTTCTAAAATTCCCTATTCCTATTAAGGTATTTGCCTTTTGTTTCCAAAACCCAACCAACCAACCAACCAACCAACCAAAATATCTTGCCCCAAGAGTTTCAATGGTTTGGTCTCTTCTACCCAATTTGATGAATGTACAGTTTATTATCCCCGTACCACATGATCTGTGTGACCTGTGCCAGTTTTTTAAGACCTGAAAATTTCAGTGAGGTGAGGGAAAAAAATAGTTCTCAAAGTTCAGCCAAAGTCACTGTGGGTATTTCTGCAGGATCTTACATTATATACTGTAGATATAAGCTAAATGATTTGTCCAGGATTGCACAGACAATCAGTGGCTCAGCCAGAAACTGAGTAGGGGCATGGATGTGTTTAAGACTCTTTATTTTCCTAAGACCACTTCCTCCAACACAATGACTAGTTTCATATTCCCTGAACTCTTCCTCCTGTGTAACAGGGAAGGGATGGATCCAGAGGCTTCCTTCCCAGACCATGCAAAGTCTCATATACGTTGTTTATTTAGCAGCTATACAAAATTCTGTAGCTCATTATGCAATCAATCCTGCAAGATAAAATAAATGGGAATTCAATATCCAGATAAAGGTTACATTCACATGATATCAGTTCCCACATATCTAGCATTAAAATAATCTAATAACTTTTGTCACAGTATCATATGCATGCTCAGAGTTCAAATACACATTCTAGGAAACCAAAATCTATTTCTGTTTCTTTACATTTCTGCTGCAATATGTGTTATTGCTGCAGATGAGTTGCAATAAGGTTGCATCATGTCACACACTGTAACTGGAGTTACTCCCACCCAACTTCCTCAGTGTATAAGGGAAGTCACTGCAGAATGGCTCCGAAGTGTAGGTATAAGAAGCAAGTTTTTATCTCTAGGTAAACCAATGCTATACAGTAGGACACAAAATGTTTATTCTTAATGTAGCACATTCCAAAGAACCTCATTCTAGATATATAAATTCAAATGAATAAAATGGGATCTGAAGTCCCATATGTCTGACTGGTTAGTTTCTCCAGTGACTTCAGTGGAGATGGTCCCACTTTACCATAGTGCTGAGACCAGAATGGGATGCAGCATGTTTGCCTGACCCTACATAATCCAGACAGTATTGAGAGCAGATGATGGGGAAGACTCACTTACCAAGCAATGACACTTTTTCCTACTACCTGTATGCTTTCTTTTCTTACTCTCCTAGGAACAAGCAAGTAGTTATCTCAGGTAAATTACTCCTCAGGACTGAGGTTTGTATATTTACATGTGCATATTTAAGGCATGATCCCATGTAGTACTGCTTGCCAGGTCCTTCCTTCAAAGGAATACGGCGATGGGCGCTGAGTCATGCTGCAGCCCAGCCCAGCTCTCCCAGCATTTGATTTCACACCTGGGAACAAGTAAACAGCTGGGAACATTAACAGAGTGGCAAAAGCAGCGGCTCTTGAAAGAACATGGTGGTTTACCACAGAAACATCTGAGCTACTGGTTATGCTGTACAACCTGTCTGAATTTTGTCTCACACAGGCTGTAAGGCTTCTCAGGGCAAAAGCTTTATTGGACTCTTTCCAAACATGTTGGCAGCTAAGAGAGCTAGGTGTTTTCTGAGAACTTATTTTCATGCTGTTGGGAACATGGGAAAAATCAAGTTGTTCCTATATTCAGAACAAATCTTAGAGTTTACACATGTAGAGAAAAAGCATGTACACTAATTCAATTAAATTTGATGCCCCAGCATCCTCTTGTTATCTGTCTAGGGTAAGTTTTGTCCTTAACGTTCACACTTCCAGGATACTCAAGGCGTTTTCAAAGACCAAATTCCAACCCTATCAAACAGGAGTGATGCACAGTAACTGAATGAGGTGGGCATGATATTTCTGTTTGAAAATAATAAAAATAGATGCCCTAGTCTAAAATGGCTGTTGAGAGGACCAACAACAGTGATTTTCTGCTGCAAATCCTAGACAAAAACAATTGCCAGGTTTAGGAGAAAGATATTCCATATGGCTACAAGCCTTTCAGCCCTATCAGGTGAATGTGCCTTCTGTTGCAAATTACATTGAAAACGCAATTCTGTGGAAATGATTTATCAGCAATGTTGTTTGGTTGAACAGTTTACTTATTCTATGGACTATCCCCAGGTCTTATTCCTCACCAGGGAAAGATACAGGAGGGAAACAACAACCCGTTGGTGCGTTACCTTTAGTTTCTGAATTAATGTAACATATAGCCCCAAGTACTGTGCAATATGTGCATCTCTTCTTGAGGTCATGAAGGCAGTATGATTCGCCTGGGAAAGGAAAAATTGCAGTCCCCGAGTCAAGTGTAAATAAAAAAGGTTAGCCTAAATACTGGTAAAAGTTGAATATCTAGCAACAAAAGATCAAAGTTTCTTCAGACTCTATAGGTTAGCAACTTAAGATCTCTCCTTTAGAGTCTTAGGGGTTAAGTGCTGCAAGGCTACAACCTTCCTAGCTAATGGAAACCAAAATCCTGAATCAGGTGCTTAAAATCCCTATTCATGAGGAGCATTAGATGATACATAATGGTTAGGGACACAAAAGCCAACATGTTGGTGACAGAATCCCTTATGCTATCCGTAGAAGGATATGAGACCTACAGATCATCCCTGAGCACCCTGCTCCAGTGAGCTCAATCTTTCTGTCCCCATCAGAAAGTCTTTTCTTCATAGGCTTCTCTGTAGCTCTGCTCTTTTCAACTCAGGTGCAATAGAGAGGGAAGTGATGCCACTGCCAAGGATGGTCAGAGCATTTGGAAGTGAGTTCCAGGTTTAAATCCTTCCGCTGCCTGATTTTGAGAGAGACAGGAATCAGATTCTCTTATTTTTGAGCATATATATTCATAGCAAGGCATGAATCAGCCTTCTGATTTCTTCTGCTGGTTCAGCCATGTCAGCCGCATTCTCCATCAACCTGTATCACACCCTAATCAACCAACTGCGAAAGTCAATCTTGGCTGCTCTCTGACCTAATTAAAAATTAGAATGTAAAACTTTCACCTTCATTTTCTCCACATAGAAAAGGACATAAATCCAAGTCAGTCTCAGTATTTATTTCCTTCAAGAACTCAAGTATCTGGCTAAAGTATACGTAGCAAGAATATAGCATTTATGAAGTAGGACTGTCCTACTTCCTTAGAGGTAGAGACTTTGTTGTAATTACAACTGATTTTCCTAACAAACCTAATTTTTTCATAGAGTAGACTTAGCTAAAATAATCCACAGGAAATAAACCTTACTGGATATAATGCTGTGGTAGAAGCTAAGGACATCACCTTTTTCTCTTGAGTTTCTATGGTGCTCTAATCAACTTCTATCTACCTTTTGAAAAATACCTGCAAATCAAATGGTCTGGGGAAAATGGTCTGGAAAAGGTGTAATCTATACACCAATGGACAAAGAGGAAAAAGCTACACAGACTGCACCGATTCTCCATTTTACAAGCTTCTGTAAAGAATCTGGCATTATCGCTTTTCTAGAACATCATAACACACCTTCTTCTTTCAGTTAAAAGAATGATGAAACCCCTCCTTTAACTGTACAAGCTAATAGTTAATTATGTGGGTGAAATACCTAGCTTTTGATGTAGCTTTAAACTGGGAAAACATGGGATTATGGGCTTGAATTGCTATTCTTGTTTAAGTTCACCTTTAAAAACACAGCTTAATTGCTTTAGGTGTCTGGTTAAAAGGAGAATGTGGTAAAGACAATCATGTTTCTGAAATGTATTTCATTCCAAATGAGAAATGAACTAGAGTCCCAAGAGTGAGCAATCTCAGTATTGCAGCTTTTTGAATTCTCACCCTTGATATATTTTTCATGAATGGGCATACTCAACTCCAGGAGTATTCTCAGCGTTCATCCAACTTAGCTTAACTTTTTGGCCAGAGTTCGACTCTAGCAGGAGCAGCCAACAGTAATGATATTACACAGCACAAGCAGCCCAGTCTTCCAGCATTCAGCATCACTTCTCTGGTACTTATTCTGGAGAGGGTAAATAGTAAGAAAGGAAGCAGAGAGGAGAACATGAACCATACAGCTATTTTTGACATTGACCAATACTAAGAGTTATAGCATAGGCAACCTAGCTTGGAAGCTAGCGAATCCCTGGCTGAATGAAAATACTTTAACAAAATGCAATAAATGGAACAAAACCAAAACAACTGACACATTCTTCGAGAACTTGGGGAAAAACAACACAAAATTGCATTTCCGTTTAACTGCAGGAAATACAAGCCTACCATGACTATATGAACATATGATAGGTCTGATGGAGCCCAGCTTTTGCCAAAAAAATCCTTAAAACCTTACTTGTTTTCTCTGAAAGAGTGTTTTTTGAATTTTAAATATGCTGAGTCAGAATTTCAAGTACTTTCTCCAGCAGTACTAAATAGATTATATATATCTATATAACTGCATGTATTTTCAGGAATTAAGTCAAATACTAACTGAATACTTCGACAGCAAGACTAGCACATTGGACTTCAGTCTACCTAAAACCTTGCCATCTCTAGGACTGTGGGAGCTTCCTTACACTCACTCTATTTATTAATTCATTCCCAGCAGCTATTAGTTAGGTTCTGGGTGGCAGATATAGCAGAGAAAAAGACAGGAATCAGCCACCAGGGATCCGAGGTATTAGAGGTAAATAAACAGCAGTGTAGCCATTGAAAGTGAGAGGCACAGAGAGACAGTCTGGAATTAAGAATTGCAACAATTTCTTATTTAAGAAGATGGTTTATAAATAAAAAATCTCTTTTATTTTTACAGTGTACTATCCTCCCCGCACCTATTATTTATTTTTGCAAACAGCTTCTGGTTTCACATTCCACATACGGGTATGAGGCAGAGGCTTGGCTTTCTGTGCTCCATTCCAGCAGCATCCCCATAATACCAAAATTCATGGTTAACTAGTTAGAAACCTCATTCAACCAGTCAAAATTATTTTAAGAGGCCAATCAACTTCTTCCCAACTGTACATGTCACTTTTAATTAGGAAACAAAAAGTCAGACAACAAAATAAATAGCAGTGAGGCAAGAGGCTAGCTATGGTTTGCGAGCAGCGCCCTGTGGCATCGCAGCAGCAAGGCACGCCAGCTGTGCCGCGCTAAATAACCTCACTACATCTACGTGTCGCACTTCTCAGATGAAGTATAGGATGCACTCATCCTATACTTAGGAAACTGTCATAATTTTATATGTGAGAAACATTTATCACAAGTTGGCTCTGATTAATTGGCCTGCTAGAACCAAGTCATTAATAGTAGTCAGAGACAGTATTTTCCAACAGAGTTGGAAAATAGAGATAAGAATCCATGTCCTGGGGACTAGGGTATGCCTAGTATTGAGGCTCAGGCCCTGTGCTACATAGCTATAACTAGCCCCATAGCTCAGACGTCTCCACATCGCACTGCGTTCGCAGTGAAGGCATACTACCTTCCCTTTGGAAATTGCCTCTAGCACATTTGTACAACCTGCCCTGGCACAGATGCCCAAAGAGGAGTGTGAAACTCGCTTCAGGGGAGTTGTGGACACTGCCAGCTTGTGGTTCCCTGTGGAAAGCAGGCATAGCCCCATTGTTTGAGATAAGCACCTATAGCAGGCAGCCAGAATATATATCTCAGGCTTCTGATCACACTGAATATCTCAAAATGCCTAATCACCAAGCAGTAAAACCGGAGATAATTAATGGGATTACAAATATTGTTGGTTTCCTCTAATGTCAGTGGTCACATAAATACTGTATCGACTGAATACAAACAACATGTAATGAGTTTTGCAGCCGATTCTTCAGCCACTTCTGTGAACACAGTGCAGCGTAGGACCTGTGACACCCTGGCAATACTTCTTCCAAGCATGGTGCTGTATGCCGGAACACCAGTGCTGAAATATGAGCACCAGAGCCTGGACTGTGTCCTCAGGCACCAGTTTGCTGGAGCACCAGTAGCCTGAGAGCTTCATTTCCCAATGTAAATAGAACAGAAAACAGTCTGAAGTACAATATTTAAAAATGAGCATTTTCTTCAGTTCACCAGTTACTGTACATCTCACATATGTTAAACCAGGGTACTCAAATGACCCAGTGCCTCTAATAGTGTGTAACTCAACGACAGGCTCTTAATTCACTTTGATCATCATAAACCCATCAGCACACTAGTAGGCATTTAAGTACTGCATGCCAATAAAAATGTTGTTTAAACTGTTAACTGCCCGTTTAAAGCAGCAATTAATCCCCAAGATCAACACCTTCGAAATTACTGCCATGGGGCATAGATAAATATCAGGGAAAGTGTTGGGCTCATGATATGGTAAGGGATGACTCTTAGTTTAGAGTTTTATCCCCTGCTCTGCCATTGAGATGTTGTATAATTCTTAGGATAAAAAATGTTAAAAACACTACTCTGTTTTTAGCATCCTTGATGTAATCTTCTAATTCAGAATGTTCAGATAAAGTATTTTTTAACTGCAGCTCTCTCCACATGTTTCCTAGGCAATAATTAAGCCCCATCCTTTGGATCAGGTGAGGGCTATCTTGGTATAATGATGAAGATTGGGAGGGATACGACTTGTGAAAATGCACATTCTTCCTTCTAAAAGGACCAGAGTCCTCCTCGTGCTCGGGTACTGTGCTCAGCAGATGCCCACTGAAGAGTTATCAGCCATGCTTGCCCAGGTAGGTCCCAGAGCAAGAGCCAAGCTTGTGGCACTGAGTTCCCTTGAGCTGTAAGTGCTGGAACAGGAGAGCAGGAGACAGAAAAAACACAGAAAGCAGGAGACTAGATAGGTCTGTATCCAAGTATTACTGTTAATAAAGAACTTTACATCTCTTGAATAAGAGGTATAAAATTCACATGTTTATATAATGTCATGTATTCAGTCAGTGATTTGCAATCATTTATAAAACACTGCTATTGTAATTTATAAAAAGTACCATCTGGCTAACAATGGTTTTTATATAGAAACACATCATTTTAAAACAAGGGGCAAAATGAGCACAACTTTAACTATCAAAATTCTAAGTACAGCTTTGAAGATGTAATCCAGATCCAAGCAAGCCAAGTTCTGGGAAGTTTTGTTGCATCATATAATCTTTCTCCTTAGATTCCGAAGTGTATAAAAGAAATATCCTGTACTCAGCTTCTTCATGTCCCCTAGCTGCACACACATCTATGTTCAAAGTGCCATGAACCCAGGTTCCCTTCATTACCCACCCCACATGACAGCATATAAGTGGATGGCACCATGCCATGTGGCTGGAACACTGGGGGTTTGGACAGTGACACAAGTCCTCTCAACTATGTATTCATGTCAGGATTGGCAACAGTAAAAAAACAGTAGTAACATGACAAGACCAAACACAGTGGTGAGGCTTTGGTAGTTGACCCTGAAGGGATGAAGTGCATAGTGCAGTGACATCTGATGTGGCTCTGCTTTCTCCACCCTTAGTCAGTCTGCTTCTGCAAGTTCTTTATTGCTCATTCAGTATTTTTAAATAAATGTTTTGATATACATGGAATCATCACGCTAAATACTGCCATAGGCAATAAGCAAGCATAAACTCAGAGTTCCTAAAATACACGTGAAGGTAGTTGGGAGTGCAAAGCAAGGCTGTGTGTCTGAAGGCACTCTCTGTTGTAGGAAGCAGGGATGGTGGCAGGCTTTGTCCAGTACAGTAGAAGCAGGCAGAAAGGTCTACAGGGACTACACAATGCTGGGGAAGTTGTAACGTCATTAGTATGTTGCCATCATATTGTTGTTCCAGCTTTTTGAAATCAATTGCACATGCCATTTATGTTTTATCAGGGCCTGTCAATGTGTGAGCTATGAGCATTAAGAGGTAACAGGTGCCACTTGTTCCACTCTGTGCTCTGCACGAGAGAAAAAAAAATCATATCACCGTTCCACAATTTCACCAGTACTAGATCAAAAAAAGAGGGTGAACCAAAATTTCTGTAGCAGGCATTATCAACAATTTATGTATTGAAAAATGCTTTGTGCCATGCTGTTTTCACACTAACTATGACAGGTGAGCTTTTTTTTTTCAAAGGCAAAGGAAAACTGAAGACTTGAATGGCAACATGAGCAAATGTAACACAGAGCAGAAGTGATATTAAATGTTTTAAAACAAGGCAATCACTGTATTAATAAGATGTGAAGGAAATAGAACATCAGCATAATTACTACTTTCCATAAAAATGTTACTTAAGATTATCCCATTCTCTCTGCTTCCACTACAGTTTCAATGTTTAAACTTCTTTTCCTCAGCCTTCCCCAAGATACCTTTTTACCATATCACTCACCCTTCTCTCCACAAGAATTGGGTGTTATGAAGTATATCACTGTTCAAAAGTGCAGGACCTCAGAAGACAGGTGAAATCAAAAACCTGAAGAAGCACAGTAATATGTTCTCACCTGGGTTGTGTCATGGAGACAGGGTGCCAAGTTTGGGAGGCACTGATGGAAACCAAATCTTTAATTTGAGAAGCCCCTGCTCTCAAGAATTTTTGCATGCTCAATCTACTAGAGGATTTGTTTGGGGAATTTGAAAATGTTGTGTATTGGAAGAGAATGGAATAGGAACAAAGATGTGTAGCAGCACTAGAAGAGTAGGGAAAGGTGGTTCCATTGCTCTTTTTGAAGTGTGGCACACTCTTGAGAAAAGCTAGGCAATCCATACCGCTAACACAGAGCCTTAATGGAAACCATGGACTGAACATTGTCATTTGTCCACCAGTACTCCCCAATGTCAGCACATTCACTCAAGTTATCAACATCCTAACAATGCCTTGACCCATTCCCTGTTCGATTACCCAAATTCTTGCTGGTGCATGAGAGAGTGACAAACAGCAGCTGCCATGGTATTACCAAAATAGGCAGTGAATCATTCAGATAGGGCATCTCCTCCAAGTACACTATTGTTTGACTGACATGGTCAAGATCAACCCTGGTTACATCATTCCCCAACACCTAGTGTCATACCTCTTATCCTTATTAGACCCTTAGAGAAACCAGATAAAGGGAAACGAACTCATCTAGCAAAGAGAGGTGACCTTACAGTATCGAGACTCAGGTTGCTTGGTAAGACTTGAGGTTGCTGGGTAAGACTATAACAATGAGGATAATTGCCATCAGTACCATCAATCATTGGAAATAATGTAATCACCCCTTCTTATCCTCCTGGACTTCTCTTTAGCATTATACACTGATGACCATGCATTACTGATGTCTCACTTGAGAAGTAGCAGAAGTCCCTAACATCTGAACAAGCAGCTAACCTAATGCGAGTTGTTTTTGAGGAGAATGCATCCCATCAGATGAGACAGGAAAGAACATCTCCACTGCTAGGTTTATTCACTTATAGACTCTTAAAAAGAAACAATTATTCCTCTAATGCTTTTTATAATCTGTTGTCAGTTACTACATGATTGATCCATTCAGCTGGCAATAGCATGAAAAGACATCAAGCAGCATCACTGTTGCATCAGAGATTAGACAAAACAAAGAATAGTTGAACCCAGTAAGAAGACAGACTGATGGGAAGAGTTCAGCTGAACAGTGCATTCTCCTTTGTTGACATGTAAAAGACTCAATTCAGACTGTAATGCACATAATTTACAGAAAGACAACCATATGGCATCCAGACAGCTAGTGATCTGCTTTTAGTCACTTTTCAGCCAAACTATAGTGATGCAAGGTACCTGAGCAGGAAGTTTGAAGCTCAGTCTATACTAAAGGCTGTAGAATGCCTTGGCAACACCAACAGCTGCAAGTAATCTGATCTTCCTCTGCACACTGACAAAATTTCATGCCAAGTTCAAGGTCTTGGTCCATTTGACTAGTGTGTTGCATGAATTTTGCCCAAGATATCTAACTGATCTTCTAAATAGTCTTCCAGCGCAAGGGAACTCAAAAGAATAAAGGCCATCTTTTCAGGGAAAGATGTTGGTTGTTTGCTTGTTTTTTAGTTCAGCCAAAGACCTTGGATGTAAAGTACCTTCACAAGTTTATCATTCCGGATGGAAGGCATATTTCTTTGCAAAGTATTTAAGCAAGGTAAATGCATGCATGAGCTTTTTTTTGTTATGCTTTGAAATCTACCTTTTTGTCAAAGCCCTGTAGAAATGCTGCTTATACTTGCCAAAGACAGGAGGTAAGTATTATGACAACACTCTGATGGCATTGTGATGAGCATCTCATAAGAAAGGAGAAAGAAACAAATAAGAGAAAGGAAATATAACCAGGCTATAGTTTTGCAAAAGGTTCAGTTATAATCAACAAGTATGCTTTTCACGTATATAATCTGCAGCTCAGATGAGTTGTATCACCTTAAAAATACTCCTTCAGATGAGCTAAAAAAAAAAGTGTTAGAGGTGAAACTGGAGGTCAGGAAGCTACTGGGAAGTTGGAGTGAGATCCATGTCTAAATCTCCCACTGGTGGGGGATTTACAAGTGGACAAGAGGGTAATCGGAAATATGCTGCCTGTGTACTATCAGCAGAATAATCTCATAGTAAAGCAATTCTAACTAATGTTAAATCACTCCCACCCTTCTTTTTCAAAAAGGGAAGAAGGGAACTGAAGTGAGAATATGTTGCTCATGGGCAGCTGGGCCTAGAAACAAAGCATATGCACTCTCTATAGTATATGAGTCTACCTTACTGCTTGTCTAAGCAATAAGCGCAGAAGATTTGAGCTAACTTGATTATGATGGGAAAATCATTGTCCAAATCTATACAAAAAGAAATCCAATAACAAAACAGTGCAGTCCATTGTTTAGCACTTCATCTTCATGTTACTGCTCTACATTTCGGCACTGGTCTGATTTAACAAGAATGATTTTGCTGTGATAGTAACAAAAGAAAAGGACAAGGACCACCCATGACTGTTTTTACATACTATACAGATCCTGCTAGTAGTTAAAAAAGTCATTTGTTATGTTGCAAAACAGATAAAGGTAGGTAAACCTTTAAGCAGATACAAAATTGACCAACTTGCTCATACAATCTCTTTCATGTTCATGTAAGATTTAACTGATGCAATGGAGGCACATTTATATTTTGCTCCTGGTGAAATAACTCAAAATTAAATCCCCTCTAGAATATTCACACTTGTAGGAGGGGATATTTCAAAAAACGTCAGTTGAGTTTCAGTTCTCATGCACTTATCAATACAGGCCTTTTGAACATGTTTCAAAACAAAAGAAGTTCCAATCACTGCAGTGTAGCAAAGAGCAGATTGTCAGAAGTAGGCTTGATCGCAACAATACTGTCATTAGGATTGTCATATTTTTGCTAAGTGTTTAAAATAGGTRTGTTTTAAATGCAGGAAAATGATTTTTCTGGTTATATTTTGGTCCAAAAAGGTTGTCGGTTTTTTGTTTGTTTATTTTTTTTCCTCTTTAGAGATACTAGAAGGACAGTGACAAAACAGTTCTTTCCTACTGGGTAGGTGGCTTCTGCTACCGATTAGCTGCCGCTACGCCCCCGGAGACAGTTTTTCTGTAACTCCTGTTACTCGGATAGCTCCGCCCAGTTATCCGGGGTGGGACCGGCGCCTCACGGACCCTGCCCGCAGCCGGGCCGAGCGGCCCGGGCCGGCGGGGGCGGCGGGCGGCGGCGCGGGGCCGGAGCGCGGAGCGCGCCCTCCCTCTGCTGGCCCTGGGCCGCAGCGCGCCCGCCGCCGCCCCCGCCGCGGCAAGGGGGGGCGTGCGGAAGGACGAGCTCTACTCCTCTCTTTGCGAGGGGTGAACACAGACCGGGATACGTTACCGGCAAAAAAGCGGAAGATCTACAACACTGGTGTGGAAAAAAAMCCCACATTTTAAAACAAAAGTAATCAATTAAAATTAACGTCTTGGTGATAGTATTTTGAGATGTTCAATATAATCCATAATTTTTGTAGTCAGGGTAACCGCTTCCTCAGCTGCTTTGGGGGTCCGGCTACAACAGCAAAAGAGAGAACATGGAGCAAGGGCAGCCTGGGCCCCGGGGCGAAGAGGCAGGATGCTCTCCTGTGAGTACCCCTCCCTTAAATACATGCAGGAAGTATAYCCTGGGTTCCAATTTCTGAACATCAGCAGGTACCGCTGGTAGATCACTAGTAAAAATATGTCCTTTTTATGTCCTGCAGCATACATAAGAAGTGAATCCTCTTTCTGCATCTTTTCTCTAATTTTCTGTCGTTGTCTAAAGTTAAAAAAGTTAACTTGTCTAAAGTTAAAAAAGGGATAGAGATTTATATTCAGGTTACCACTGGAACCTACATGTTGGCTTCCAGGTCACTGACATTTTTGCCAGCCTATATGTAATCACCAACTAAGAAATACCATTGATTGAGCTTTTAATTATGAAATTCTATAACAGGAAATCTTCCTACTTTAAGATCAATTATTTTCATGCTACTGCATGTTTCATTATCAAAAGTATTTCAGCTACTGTTCTCTCCATAATGTTCACAGCATAAAATTGTCTAAAAGATCAACATAATCATTATACCAGAATTTGATTTCACCATTAGAGGCTGTCTTAACAGACATAATCTTCATAAATGAAAATAAAATTAAGCCTTTCACTAAGTCCAGGCAATGTAATATTTCTGGCATTAGCAAAGGCTTTTGTTTTAAAAATGCCCTGTACAAATGATATATCAGCCTTTAGGGGGGAAATCTTGAAATCATTAATGTTAATGAAAATTTTGACATGGAACCAGGTTTTTACCTAAAAATACTTCTGCTACTTTTTCAGCAACTCCCTGGCTACACAGTCATACAACACACCCTACTGCAGCCTTGGTAAGAGGATCTGGGCTTGGACCCAACCTCAACCCCTTATCAGACCAACTCAACTTCTTGTTTCAGTCAGCTGTAAACAATTGATACTAGCACTGAAAAGTGCAAGAACTCTGTTATAAATAATATTACCTGTCCTTGGAGAAATGTCATTCTCCCCTTTACACATAATGCTGACCTATATGTAATATTAAACTATATGTAGGGGCATTAGCATTTCAATGTGCTGAAAACTGAGAGCCCTATTACTGTGATGTGTGACAAACACACACGTGCAGTTGTCTCCTTCCTAAAGAAAGAAAGATCTCAAGCTCTATCTCTGCATTGCCGTACGACTACACAGGTCACAAGGAAAGAGATATGAGGTGTGGGATGTTTGAAAACAAGAACAAATGGTCTAAATGAACCAATTCCTTCAGAATGGCTTAAAGTGGTTGAACAACAACAGAAATGTTGGTGAGAATTCTTAACGTCTTGATGATTTCTTTAGAAACGCAGCATTCATGCACATTTGTACAGGATTTTGCTGTGACTTCTTTATCCTTCTTTATCCTTTATTTTTATAAATATGCAGAAATCCTTTAATTGCAATGGTTTATATTTCATAGGCTGAGGGGAGACCTTATCACTCTCTACAACTACCTGAAAGGAGGCTGTAGAGAGGCGGGTGTTGGTCTCTTCTCCCAAGTAACAAGCGATAGGACGAGAGGATATGGCCTCAAGTTGCACCAGGGGAGGTTTAGATTGGATATTAGGAAAAATGTCTTCACCAAAAGGATAGTCAGGCATTGGAACAGGCTGCCCAGGGAAGTGGTGGAGTCACCATCACTGGAGGCGTTCAAAAAATGTGTGGATGTGGCACTTCAGGAGATGGTTTAGTGGGCATGGGTGCTGGGTTGATGAATCGACTGGATGATCTTAAAGGTCTTTTCCAACCTTAATGATTCTATGATTCTATGATTCTATCATTCTGTATCAGGTGAAAAATGCAACAAAAATAGCCACTGAGAGCAACAGGAGAAATGGGGTGAACTACATTCAGATATTTATGACCTGGTAGCTTTGAAACTAACTGAAATGCCCGAGTAAACAATGGTGCTAGTGCCAGTGTAAATTTGCACCACGAAAAACTTCACAAACACAAGCAGAACTGTTAAGCAAGTGCTTGACTGAAGACTATGTTTATGAATCAATCTGTGCCAATATGTTCATTATGCAAACCATTCCAAGCACCAAAATAGCTGTTTCTTATTAGTGTAGAGGACCAGGACCTACGACCCATGCAAGGTCCACTTATCGTTTCTTCCACTGAAGAAATGGCATTACTGAAGAATTTTAGCCATATTTTTTCAGTCAAAGATTAAGTAATCCAGCCTGTCCCTCAATACCAGACAGTATTAGTTAGATTCTGTAAAAGAAAAGATTTTCTATTTTTGCATATTTTTTGTCATTTATCGCTATGTTCCATACATTCTCAATTTCAATTACATGCAATATTGCTAAACAGCAATTGTAAATGCTTTCCCATCCATTTTACTTCTGAAAACATTTTAGAAGTTCTCTAATCACTTTCTCCCCACTCATTCACCCTCTCAGTACTTTAGTAAAATCTAGAGTTTTTCCCTTTCCCAGTAAGAAAGAGGACTAAAAGGACTGCCATCTTAGCTACAAAGTCAGACATAAGCGATTTCAAAGTTCTMGTAGTATTTAGAAGAGCAAGTAGACAACAATTTGTTAGTGGAAAGGCAGCACTAAGGGGGCTTAAACCCCTCCTCATCTCTCTTTAATACCACTTAGTTTAATGTATAAGGTTTGGGATCAGAGTTGTATCAACCATTGCAGGGCACAGACATTAGAAAAATAATGTTTTGAAATATCTCAAACTGTACCAAGAAGACATCAGTGTACCATAATGGGAACAGAAGTTTTAATGAGGTGGGAAACTTTAAAAATTGTACAACAACTGGAACAAACGTGGAAAGAGTGTGGAGGACTACTGAGAGGACACACTGTAGGCTACAGCTCTTCTGACACTTAGTTCTGTGCATTTACTCTACTTCAGTGATCAAGTCACCCTATACAGAGAATCTGAAAAGCAGAAAAAGGAGATAATTATCTTTTAAATTTCCCCAGTGTGTTTATTTCTTGCAGCCTGAAACAGCACAGCCCGAAACAGCACAGCCCATCATGCTGAGAAACATGAACAAATCTATTTCAAAAGTTCAAGAAATAATGAAAGCTATTAAAAACATAAAYCTGAAATACAGAAAGAAAAACTGAAAATCAGATAAGGAATTATTTATAAAATGTTTTTTAAATTCCACATAATTTTTTATATGGTTTCTTGAATCCTCAATATTACCGTGTTTATGTTGCATTGAATAGCTCTATTATGCATGACAATGTGAGTTAACCCGGGCTGCAGTGTGTGCAGAACACAGTTGTCGCAACAAAGGAAATGATGGAGAGGTTTTAAAAATGTGTCTGCTTCTCATTAACTGTAAGCCTTGCAAAGCACCAATATATAAATTTACTACTTGCATTTCACATTAAATCTTCCTATTTATATATTCATGATGGTCAGACTACATTAAACATTGGCAACATGTTTAACCTACTAACGTACTTAAAAAGTTGATTCTTTAATAGTGATATATGAAAAATATTTATAGGAAAACAACATTGTCAGTATTTAACATCTCTATAAAATTGTTCTTAAAAAAAGGAAGGAAAATCTTAAGTGTTTGAAGATTTAAATTATAAATTTCCAGTTTTCATATGCTTTTCTAACAGTTATGACGTTTACATGCAGCATTCTGGCAGAAGACCACAGACAAAAAGACTTCTTTGAAATAACTCTATTAATTTATAGAGTAGCCCCGAGAAACTACTTGACCAAAASAAAGTTCAGTGATAATTTCACTTTAAATGCCACCCTTATGTTTAAACCAGGGACATTTTGTATAACGAATGATTTAGTTACTTGGGAAAGAGCTTTGATTATTTGCATGTGGCTGTTGTTGCTTTGTTTTTTGGTTTCTCTGTTAGAAAGGTAGAAGTGAACACCTGGATCAACACAGAAATTTATTTATTTGAAAAGAAATGAAGTACCATTTGTATTTTTTCAAACATCCAAAGACAAACATCAAAACTGTCTTCTCTAATTACATACTTTCAAACACATTTGGTCTGAGAAGTTACTACTACATGATCTGGTTATACATATACATATGTATGTGTGTGTGTTGTTTATGCATATGTAAATATATATAAAAATATACACATACATATGCAAACATATATATAAATTAAATAGGATAAGATATACAATAGTATTTTATATATATAGTTACATATCTATCTATATAATGTAGGTACAGATGGAAATGCTTTGGCTTTGCATCTCCAAGAAGGCATAGGTCGGTGCTTGTGATTTCTGTGATGTGCAACTCCTTATTGAACACTTCATTCCAGAGGCAGGAGAGGGCTTTCATGTGCATTTGAAAAGTAGCCTTCAGTGAAGATCAAATCTCGAATGGTGTCACAGACCCCTTGAAACCCTCACCCACAAGTCCTCTAGTAAGATATAGATGGTACATCCTAAATGAGCTAGCACTCAGTTTGAGCGTGCGATTCCTTCATTTCAGAACTGCCAGCATATGCTGTTCTCCCTTAGTGCGGTTCCATTAGAAGCTGACAGTCCAGCTTTTTCTTGCTCTCTTTCTTTCTTGAGGCTTTTTGTAAAAGAAGGACATTCCTAGTGTTGGAATTCCAGAACTAATATTTAATACCCTGAGGGCAGAAATATTTTCTTCATATAAATAGTAATTTATTTATTTTATTCTTTTAATTTGTTTAAATTGTTAAAGGTATAGTGTATATGTAGTCAAAGAAGATATTTCTGACTTTCCATTACTAACATGGCCAGTAGCAATGACATCTTAGTATATAATTTCAAATACCTATAGCATTATGTCAAATAATTACATTAAAAATTGAACTTTTACTACTCAATTAACAATGTATTCTTTTACTGAGCAGGACAGTGTATAATAAATAGATTTTCCAATGAGGTTATGTTACCATGCAGGTGCATTACATTTTTAAATAACACAATAAGTGCTAAATACTTTCTAGATTATTTTACATCAAAATAAATGCAGAAATTGATGTGTGAATTATTTTTAAGGATTGAAATGTTGGAAAGTATTCCTTAAAGAGATACTTCTGTAAGAGCTTTGAGTGAGTTACAGTCTGCCCACGAATACTCTGGGAATTAAAGGGAGGCTATAATTGTTAGCTAAGATATCTGCTGCAAATTAGTTAAGCATCCAGTGATTAAAAGCTTTTTGAGGTCTACATATAAGTACTTAGTATGAGTATTGCTCCTCTGAGTTACACAGCCTTGGTATACTTGTGATAACCTTTTACCACGGAGATTTTCACTTTACTAAACCTGGAGACAAATCAATTGAAAACTTTCAAGGCCTGACATATAGTTTAGAAATACACCAGACCTCTGTCTAATATCTCACTAAAAACATTTCCTTGTGACACACTATTACGGTCTTCTGGCCATTCTACAGTTGTAGCAGCAATGACAATCCTATGCCTTTTCTACCAGGGCCTCAAGAAAGTAAATAACCAGGAGGCTTTTTCCTCACTTATAAATGTTCCTTATTAGAAGTAAACAATAAACTCTCTAATAAACCAAGTAGCAATATTTAGAATAGATAACATGTATTTTCAGAAACAAACTTTGTTATTACTGTGCAGCTAATGGCAGACATAAACCATAGCAGCTACTTCAGCAGGAGATAATAGCTACACACARTTTCTCCACACCAGTAAGTGATTATACTTTGTTTAAAGGCTTTTGGTTTTCAAACAAAGACAGGTCATGACAAGTTTGAAGTAAGAGACATAAGTTTTGKTTTTTCTTTGTGCATAGAAAAGCACAGTTTCAATTTCTGTCCTTCTCAAGTCAGGTGCTGCTCTAAGACTCCAGATAGGAGGACTTGGGAAGTTCGTAGCATTGAATACAGCAATTTGTCTGTGCAGCAGTTTCAGGCAGCAATGAGGTTTTAAGGACCATAAGTACTGTTTCAGCATGAATAAAGAGAAGACATACCACATTCTTGGTGCCACAAGCAATTTAAAATCCAGTGTGGATTTACCAGGATGAGAAGGCTTTCACTGCATAAGGGCTTCAGATGCTGGTAAACTAGGAAAGGTAACCACAAACAGTATCTGCTGTTTACATATTTACATTTTTTTTCTGCTTATATAGCAACAAAGAGACACGAAAAACCTACAGCATGATAATTATCAGTGTACATTACCCCTCTTTATATGCATGCTTTTAGGTTCTCCTTCCCTATGTACTCAAACGAGGAAGCTTACATTGAGGGAAAAACCATCTTGAATTAGTTCTCACATTTGCAGAGCAGCAGACAGTTGGGAAGATGCTGTTCCTGTGTTCTTTTCCCCACCTCGCACACAGGTGCACATGTGCACACAATTCCTATCTACTTCTTCATTTAGCCTCAGCCACAGGTAAAGAACTGAGTGTGGTCAGGCTGTGGTCTCAGTACACCTCAGCGGGCTCTGAGAGCATCCCTTGCAGCGATAACAAGTGACCCCTCATTCCTCCCCCATCTACTGCGGGAAGATAGAATAGGAAAAATTGTTAAGGAACTGAGTGAAAAGCACAGTTGTCCGTCCCTGTCCTGCAACTTTCCTCAACATCTGAAGATGTCCTAAGAGATCAGATGGACCCAGGACAGAATAGGGAGAGAACCAACTCAGTCATACCATAGCGTGACCTCTTTTTAATCCTATAATGGATACTTTTTCCTCTGGTCSAATTGCAAATTGAATCCTTTCCAGTAGGTTGTTTCCCTGTGAATTTAGTTCACAAACTCCCTTAGCGGGGATAAGTTCACTATCATAAGGCTGAAGTTTACCACCTTACCCTCTGCTGCCTGTGGCTCTCCTTTCAGTGCTAATATTACAGTTTTTGGCATAACGCTGTCTTGCACAACTGTTTCCAACTTTTAAATTTAGCTTTCCCTGTGCTTTCAGACTGACAGCCCATTCGTCTTACCCTTTAAAATTTCCTTTTTTTCATATTAAAGCTTATGTGGAGTGCAACATCTTCAGAATTTTTGTAATGCAGTTTTACAGCTAGCTTCCTCTGCCTACAGCAGCCGAAAACCATCAAGATCAAGTGCGTCAGAAGGAAGCATTTGTTAGAAATAGAGCAAACCCTTTTTGCTTGCAATATTGCTTTTGTCCCCAGAACAAAGCAGTGTTTTCTCCACTCACCGTTGGCATTTGACCAGTTTTGGGGCATTTTATTTGGATGAATCGTTACTATAAGCTGAAGAGCTCATTTTTCTTAGATCACTTATTGCAGTATCAGTTACTGTTTAGTAAATACTCAAAAGCAAGGAAGCTAATAAATATTTGCTTCAATCAGTGTCAGAATTTTAACTGATCACTGTCACACAGAGATTTCAACTATATAGTATAACACCTTGTTCCAATTGTCTCATATCAGAGAGTCTTTGGTATTTCCTTCTTCAGCCCTCCTAGGATCCTCTTCAATTCAGTTCTTTACTGGTAGAGTCTCTCCCATGCATTTTCCTGCAGTCTTTCAAAAGAACTTTAAGAAAACAGAAAAGTCACTGCAGCCTGACTTCATTTTTTTCCAGAAATCTTACTTTTTTGGCAGGGCCTCTTTATTCTATCACAAAAAGTGCCAACCTTCCACTGTTGCTTTTCTGGAGCTCCAGACCAATGCCAACTATTAAAAAAAAAAAAAAAAAAAAAAAATCTAACTCTTATTCCGTCTTGGTTAGCTTTCCTAAAAAAATTGAGAGGTTTTTTTTTAACTCACTGTCCTCTTCAGAAGAAAGAACAAGAATGGATACTTCTCCCCAGACCATTAAATTAATTTCATGCTAATACTTAGCTGCTTCCACCTGGATTTCAGAGCAAACCAATTGCTCCATGTGCTTCAGGTGCACATGGATAATTCTCCGTCTTCTGTAAGCTATGTGAGGGTGACCCTGCACTCTTGTGAGCACCGCATAGCTGTTCCCTATAAGGAACCCTAGATAAGAACTCAAACTCACTGTAACAATTTTTCCTATTCTATCTTCCTGGATTAGAGGGGGGAGAATGAGGGATCACTTGTTATTGCTGCAAGGGGTGCTCTCAGAACCTGCCGAAGCAGGTGTACTGAGATCACAGCCTGACCACAGCCTCTTCTCCCCTGCCCAAACGCAGTTCAGGAAACACACAGCTGCACCACAAGATTTGGGGAGGTCTGGTTCCTGATATTCCCAACTGCAGCTATTACGTGTAATATTAAAAGTGTAATTTTGTGAGTTTAGATCTCCAGTAAATGCAGATAACCATGCGGGCATATTTAAAACTAAAATTATTGCTGTATACGTTTTGCATTGTGAAAATGCAGAAAGATCTCAACTCTGTTTCAGACTCTATTCTGACATTCAATGTGGGAACTATATACACAAAATAGACATTTCCTAATGGAAAATATTATTTAATGCCTTCTTTCTGCAACAGATGTATAGCTTTCCTTTCCACACAATCCTGGGAAATCTGTTAAGTGCATAACACAAGCATTTTCTTAACTCTGATATTAAGTACCATTTATAACTGTCTGTCTCTGGAGTATGGTTCACTAATAGCACTCTCCAGTCCTCTACATTACCAGTGCAGTGTCAGATGTGATAGGGTCTAGGCAATGGGATCCAAAAGAGCCTAGTTACTCTGTCATAGTGCCAGATGTAAATATAAATCTCTAATTATAAGTGTTTGAAATATAGATGGATCAAATGGCTTTATGGTAATTTAAAGCTTAGAAATTGAAACTGTTTAGAAATCTGGGAATAATGTATGGCTTTGTGCCTTCATTTCTTTTAGGAAAGTCAAAGGAACAAAGAACAAAATTCCTGGAGGAAAAGTAGCTATTATGAAGTCTTTAGAATGAACTAATTTTCCATCATTTTGAAAAACATTAGGAAAAGACACTAGCTAACAATATTCCTCAAAAAATATATATTTAAAATATTTAAATATAATGCTCCCTGCTGAAGGGATACACAGAGTTTTTATTGTGCTTGAGGACATATTTATGATTTCAGGCAAGTTCCAGTACAGAGGGAAATTAAATACAATGAACCATGATTTTGTGTACACACTGTAATTATGAATGTATAAGTGTACATATATCTGTGCATATACCCATTATAATATTAGTAGTGATATACTACCTGAATTCTGAAAACAAAGGGCCTTCCACCCAGTTTTAATTTCACTGCACATCTACAGGTGTTTTAAGCCACAATCATTAAATAGTTGTCATATTATCATAAGGTTTTTTCTATGTGTTTATGGGTCTGGAAGCAGTTGTGATGTTGACTGGAGCAGGCATTCAGAGTGCACCTTCGACTCTCCAACAGTCACGAGCAGTGTTCAGCTTATCCCTCCCATCCTCCCAGTAAATCCACTTGAGATCTTAAATTGTTTGGTGGCACCAGGCAGGCACTGTCATTCTCCCAGGTCATCTACAAGCCAAGGGAGCGTAGCAAGCACACGGCGCCTGGCGGGTCCAGCCGAAGCACCCAGGCCTGTCGCTGGCCTCCATCTCAATGGCCTTTGTCACYGGGAATTCAAAACGGACTGAAACACTGCAACTGTACAGCTGCCATCTGCGTGCTATTGTAACTGTCATGGCTCCTGTCACTTTTATCTGACACTGGTTAGACACAAGGTAAATTGTGTCTGATTTACACTTAGGGAAACAGACAGGTTGGGAATGTTTGGACCAGCCAATTCGTGTAGACAAAGCCATTTGATGCTTATGTCAATAAACATGCCAATAACTCAATTGAATTTGGTACTGTTTGTGAGGCAATTTCATCAGGAAAACGTCAGTGTACTCTTGAGGATTGACATCACAATTAAAAGTAATTGTGAAAAGTTTCATCTATTAGCTCATGGAGTCCTGCAACAGCAGGTGATTTTCATAGCTGTTTCTATGACAGGAAAAAGTAAATATTATTTTTCCAGTGCCTAGTTTCCCCCTTTTACTGTTTTATTTTCATGTAATGAAATCTGAATCAAATTTCTCTAATGAAGTTAATAACTCTTGATTCTCTTTCCTAATCTGAAACACTTTTGTCTTCAAATAATTATTAAAAACATTTTGCATAAGTCACATTATACAACAATGCGGCTTAGCATGGATGCTTTCACATGTGACAACATGAAACTAAACCATGAAAAATGCTTGTTTGCAGGTTTTTATTTAGCACATATAGTTCCCCTTAAAGAACGTACAGAGAAAATACATGTTTCTACAAGTATCTATGATTTTCTTGATTGTTTCCTTTTTCTTTCCATATACTCAGTAATCTATCTGGTATTCTACGCTTAGTCTTTTAGTTTGGTTTATTTATCAGTCATTCAACTATCTGCTCTTAAACAAACTTATATAGCATAGAAAATAYGCAGGTTTTCAGGCACACAAGCATTTCTTATGTCTGAGGAAAAGCAGTCAATCTGAAGATTTACTTGCTTTTTCCAACTCTGCCAGTTGGTCTGGCAGTAGACATTATGTCTCTCTCCAAACTTTGCCCTACTTATCTCTTTAAATCATGACAACTATAACACTAATATCTAATATGTCTCCATTAAAGTATCCAAAATACTATTATTAAAGATAACATTATACCCTAGGAAAAAAAACCCACACCAAAAACTGTWGCTTTATGCAATCTAAAAAATGAAATTATTTATCATCTAGCAACCAGACAGATGAATCAGTGATATCAGTACTGCATAGCCTTCTATATGACTGTATCTTAACTTATTTTTGAAGAAAAGTCTTAACTGAGTTTTTCAGGCTAGATCCAGAAATAGTCACCTCAATGAAACTTCCAGTCTTCAACCTTTGTTAAATTGCTGTTGATCCTTGCACATTGTGTTACAGATCTTTACCCCATTTGCATTACTCTAGTCCGTGAGTTTACTTTGTTCTTCCTGTACAATATGCTGCTCCATGCTCATTGACTTTGTGCCATCAGCAAATTTCATGTTGTTTTCTGTATTGTAATTGTAATATGTCATATTATGTCATACACATATATATTCTTAACTACTTTGCCACTGCATGAGTCACTCTTCTAGCAAGTGCCATTTCTAAACAGATAAGATCTATCAAAAGGTAAGTGAATTCCAGACTCCCTTCCTGTAGTTGCCTTGAAATAGCTGCTAAATAAAAACAGAATTGTTTCAATACTTGGAAGGTGGTAACCTTCACCATACAACTGTGTCATCTGCAACATGACCGAGTTTGAGACTRTAGCTCACAAATCCTTTGGAGTCAAGAATGTTTTCCAAATGAATTTGGTAAGTTCATTTTTCTCAGATGATCTGAACTTGTTATGACAAGAGGGCTACTTGTAGAGGAATTAGTTCTAAGATATGAATAAGAGAGRTCAACCAGTACAAAAGGAGATTATAAATTTCTATTTGTTCTTTCTTTACTGAAAAAGTGTAGTATGATGTACTTTGTCACTACCTCTTTGTTTTCGTCCATCTTACCTAAGTACCAACGGCGATCACCATGACCTCCTGTCCCATTCAAGCCAATAACTGCCAACATACATCTAYGCTAATTAGATGTTTATGGTACGTATTCTTTCTAAAACACAGAAATCGATATAAGAGATCCAATGTAAGACACATTTCACATTGAAACATGCCGGTGAGTCACCTAACAGGGAAGAGTTCTACCCTGATGAAAGCATGGACAGYTTTATTTTCCAGATTACCAGTAGTCTAATAGTCCAAGAATATGAAACAATACTCTSTTTAACAGACAAACACAATCAAACTATCTCAATTAAGAAAGGAACAGAATGAATATTGGGATGAAAGATTTGTCTGAGTCCCTCTAGGAATTTAAAGGGAGTTTGTCTGCAAGGGTTAACATACTCCACCCAGCAAAAATGCTGGTGCAATCTGAGATTATCTGAAGATAAATCCTGCAGGGTGGGCCTGAGTTTGGGAGCTGATGGAAGTTCCTATAGGGAACCTTCTGAAAGTGCCTCTCCAAGTGATGTGCAACAGGTATCCAAGGGCTGGAACTGGCACCTTCTCAAAATTGTGAGTCACCTGAATAAGGCAGAGATCGTTCTGACATAAACTTAGTATGAGTAGGTCAAATTGTTTTTTCTTTCATTTTTTTGGCTACATCTTCATAAACATTAGTAACTGCATTGTCTATCTAGGATGTTATGAATACTGGTAATTTCTACTTGTCTTTACCTGGTTTGATTTAAGTGTGGTCTAAGACATCCTAATAACAATAAGATGTTGCTCATCTAAAAGAAAAAGTAGATCTATAAACTGAGGAACAGGGCACTTTTTCGTGCACTTTAGTTCTCCAGAATATCCTTGAGAGATTTCAGATGGCATCAGAGTGGGTCTTCTGCTTAGTTGCATGGCCCAGTAATAAAGAAGCGACACTGAAGGAAGGCAGGAGAGACTTCCAGTAAAATTAGCAACACTGAAGTTTCTCTGGCCTGCAGGAAATTATTGGTGTGATACATGAACATTAAGGATCACAGGGAGCATGTCACAAGCTCGTTCACTGTGTTTTTTACTTGTCTTTCCTACTGTGAAGGCTGTATGTTTCAACTTCCACTGGGCTATTTGCAAAACATTTGTCACAGCATGCTCTGCACTTGATATCCATAGGAATTGAATATGCTGCGTATAACATCATGCCTCTATAATCACTTGGTATTTTGGATACTTTTCATTTCTCTGCTCAGCACTTATATTTGCCAGTTTGCTCCCCCATGCTGTAATGACTTCTTTTTTCCTGAATTTTTACCATGAGTGCACTTACCCATTTTCTTGTTTGGTTACAGCTCGCATTGGCTATGTCTATGGTTTGGCTGTAGATTAAATCCAGACTCCGCTGGAATAAGAACACTCCACTATGTGATGCAGAGTGCTGATAAACTTACACTTGAGCCAGCAAAGTAAGTTTACAGTACTCCAAAAATGTTGATGAGCTAACTTTGTGCCAGCTAACTTTATGCTAAGTCAGGACTGTCTGACCATGCCAGATCTCCCACAGCTAGTGAACCTCCTACAGATAGGCTGTGAGCCTTCTCACAGCCCCTTCTTGCTCCATTTCTGCCTGCTTGCCCACAGAGTCATTGTCCTTGGAAGCAGCCTTGCATCTTTTATATACAGGCACAGGTCCCTATATTTCCCTTTGTTTTTGGTTTCCATTTGTAGTCACGGACCTAGCTGTGGACCTGTCATGCATTATGTCTCTACGTTCGCCCACTGCCTCAGACTTTGCCACTGCCACATAATTGAACGTTAGCTACACCACCATCGTTATCATCACGGAGACAGGGACAGGATTTGAGCCGATCAAGGCCATGTGTGCCTCATTTGCATTATCCCAGATCCCACCGTGTTTATCTCAAGCCAGAATGAAGGTGGGTAGATCTAAAACAGCTGCTAGGGCTCTAGGGGGAGACTCTTCTACAGCATATGCAAGGGTTCTGTATGCTGCATTATGGCTGTGCATTAAGTTTATTTTGCCTTTGCAGGACCATAGCATGGCAGTGAGTCCTGCCCTGCTGTTTAACTGTTTGCACTCTCCTTTACACAGTTTTGGCCTGAGCCAGCTGAACCTCTCCCACAGGTTTGGAAAATACCATTGGCCAGGGACTGACCCACAGGAACCACAGATGAGGCCATCCTTTTTTTTTTCCTGGAGAGGAGGGAAAATTTTAGCCATCGGAACCTGCTGTGTTCAGGGCCATGGGAGAGGCCCTGGCTTTGTTTCATTTATTGGTATAGGACTAAAAGGACCAGCTGTGCTTGACTAAGGTGAAGGCTCTGAAGAAGGGTTAATATGGACTGAGGATAATAATGGCTGCATAGACGCCGGGAAGACAGCCTGCAAGTACTATGAAGAGCTTGGCAACTGCCTGACTGCAATGTAGTGAGATGCAGATGTTTGAGATTTTGGTCCTCCTGTTTGCTGCCCTCTTTGAGGAAAAGAGGGAGCATCTGAGGACAAACTTTGGATCATTTTTGAAGGCCTTTGAGACCTATTTCTATTTGCTTATCATTTTCTAAGCATACAGCCAGCTCCTAGGCATGTTGCCAATAAAACAGTCTTGTGTTGCTGGCAGTTCTGTCCCTGCTCTTCTGTCAGTGACTGGGAACTGGCCTTATGCTACCTAAACCCTTCCCCTCTCAAAATAATCTTTCCTGGTCCAGGACCCAGTGTATGTCACATCTGGATCCTTGACCACTTGCTACGCTTGTTTCACCCTGGGAAGTTGTGAATACAGCCCCATACCTGTTTCTTTCCACAAAAAGCCCGCACTGGCTTATTTTACTGGASTTGCACAGTAGACCATATCAAATTTAAAATGTAGATACACATATACATGAACAGCAAGAATGATGAATTTTTCTGCTCACAAAGAGTACTTGAAGAAGGGAAAAGAGATTGGACTGATGTCCCTCCTGCCCAGTTATCATCACTTACTATTCTCATTTCAGCTAATATGTCAGCGGTTATACAGCTATACTTCAGCTTGAGATAGGTAGAGAGTATACCCAGATGTTTCCTGGGATAATAGGCTTCTCCACAGAGGCCATTTTTTTTTGCCCAGTACATTCAGGATTTTGGAGCACTTTGTGCTATATAGGAAGGATGCATGCTGTTGAAAAAATATTTGTGTATGCCTGTAATTATCTAATGGGTGACTGCCATCATGAAGCATAAAGAATTGCCTGCCAGAGGTAACAGGGGGGCCATCTGCATCTGATGATTCTCATGATTCGTCATGGGTCTGTTGAAGACTTTGTCCTCCATGTACTGGACCCAGTCATGGAAGAGTCTGGAGAGAGCATGCTGGATCCAGCAGTTACAACCTCTTCCCTCCTCCATTCTCACTGGGACACCAACCAGACATAGGATCACACAGAGAGAACCTACCATCACCAAAGCTGACGCAGACAGAGGATACATCAGCTGGTATCCATGATAGCCTAGAGGTTGTTTATTTAGCTGGGGTATCTACAATAATAATTTCTATTTTCTGTTTAAGCAGTTCGGGTATCTGTAGTCAAAGTCAGCTGCCTGGGCACATGAGCCTGATCTTCGGCCAAGTGGATGAGTAATCTATGAAATTAAAAGTATGGGAGCGGCGAAGAGAGGACTCAAGCAAACATGGTCTGGCCCAGAGGAGGTGTACTGTTCTGTTATTGTCCTGGGCCAGCGCCAAATGACAGCTACAACTGCACTCAATTACTTGCATACTAGCTCTGAACATGACAAAAGCCAGAAGATAGCAGAGGCAGGTTATGAGAGACCTAGCACAATGTGTGGGAAGGTCTTTACTGGCACCTAGTTCTTACTCAAACACCTCACACACTCTCAATATTTAAGTCACCTACTTCATGAGCACAATTTCCCCAGTCCATGTCTCATACACTTTCCTAAGCAAACAGCCCACTTAATTTCCATTAGCTTCCAGAGATCAAAACCCAGTAGAACAAAAACAGGCTGCAAGCAATGCCTACTGGGATCAAGTCTGGTTCTGTGATCCTGGGAGCTAAACATACTCTAAATTTTGCACAGTTTCTCTTATGTGCCGTTTCCAGCATCTGTTTTCCAAAATCCTTTGTTTTAAAGTCTTTGTGCTTTTTCCCTTGACAAACTCTAAGCTGTATTGTTATTTCTGTAGTTAGAATCCCAGAGCCTTCAGGGTTGGGATGGAAAAGCCCACTCATCTGGGATTTAAAAGATGGTAAGAACTATACTGGGAGAACCTGCAGGACAAAAGGGACTGTAGGGAAAAGCAACAGAGACAAAAAAATTATGGGAAAAATGAAGTTGTATCGTTGTGCCTCATTATTGTCACTAACAGCTGTGGTGCTGTTTCTATGTCATGAAACTGAGCTGCTACATGAGAGCATGTAGATATGTGAAAAACAGATCTTGCAGGGTTAAGGCTGAAGGAGTGTGTAAAGAAGCATACCTGATGTTGTATCCTTCATACTGCCTGTTTGGATGGGTTTCTGGAGTGATTTTTCCTCAGAGCCAAACCACAGAGGGCCTAATTAGTTCATTCTAGAAGTCCACTCAGGAATGAACTGGTGTGTACACAAAATGGATGATCATCACACATCCAATGGGATGTGCACTGGGAGGATCTAAGTCTGCAAGACCAGGACTGAGGCATGTGTTCAGCAGCCAAAATTTTTAACAATTGCCAAATACCTAAGATTGATGGCTTAGAAGTTCTACTCCCAGTCCCCATTCTTCTCCTACTTTTATCTGTAAACATTGTACAGGGCAATCTGACACCAGCATTTTTCATCTTCACCCTTCAGATGGCCAGCACATTTAATAGTATGCTGAGCAATAACTGCAGAATCACTGAAGAGTTACTGAGAGTGACAACAGRGAAGTGGCTTGTTAACACTTTCCTGAGCCAAAGCAGTAGGTACAGCCATAGTTACCTAGTAGCAGGGCTGGTAGATGACATCACTGATTTTCATGGGCCCAGCACAGATGCATAACATCAGTAAGGCCAGAACTGGAAAAGATAAAAAACACCCTGCATTTTTCTGGACCACTAAGGGGAGTAAAGTGTCCACAGTAGTTTATAACAGCCTGTAGCACAAAACTCCTGACAATGAGAAACAGCACTGCTCAGATAGGAGAGGTAGAAGCAATGGATAAGGACAGGAACATGTGAAAGCAGTAGAGCAGTTGGGGAAATATATTTGAGCACAGCCTGCTGTGATCTCCTGTGTGCACCTCATCTGGATGTAATCCAAGCCAAGACCCTTTTTGCACAGTCACAGTCATATCACAGATCAGGTACTGGTGGGGTATTACCCCAATTTTGAGGTGACGATTAAGAGGAAAGCAGAGGCTAGGAGTTTTGAACTTCTTGATGACCAAGTTCCATTGGYTGACACACCAGATGAGACACTACTTATGGGGCAAATTCAAGACAAATCTGCTTGAGCAACATCTTCTCCATCCTGGAGTCTTCTATCCATTGTGGATCCTTACACGTTTGCAGAATATCCCTCTGCCACCAGCTATCATTCTTCTCAAAGGCACTGAAAGAGGAACAGCACAATCATAAATCTTAAGTGTTTCCAACCCAAACTGCCTGTGTTGCTTGCTGCTGAATGATGTTCACTGGGATGGCAGTCAAAAGTACTTAGGGATTTGAAATATCCTTTTTTTTTTCCTTAATAAGTCAATGTCAAAAATGTGAATGGGGCTTTTAAACACAAAAGAGAGCTTTGATTGGAACATGCACTAGAATGAATGTAAATTAGCTGCTATGAATAACAATTATCTTTCTTAAAAAAGAAAATTCAGCATGAGATAAAGTAGAAATAAAAACCTCTACACTGCATCCTCATGCATTCTTTTCTCTACACTCACTCTGAGTCTATGACTTTTAGTGTCTTCCTAGGCCACAACAAATTCACAGAATYATCAAATCAGAATGGTTGAGGTTGGAAGGGACCTCTGGAAGTCATCAGGTCCAGAACTTTGCGCAATGCTAAAGGTGAGGTTGCACCAACAGTAAATACAGCAGGATAATCACCTCTTTTGAACAGCTGGTTATGCTTTGTTTACTGCATCTCAGAATGCAGTTTGGCCTCTTGGCTGTCAGGGCACACTGGTGACTCCTATTGACCTTACCATCAACTAGTACCCCCAGATCCCTTTCTGCAGGGCTGCCCTTCAGCCACTCCTCTCTCATTTTATGCTTGTGTCCAGCATTACTCCATCCCAGGTGCAGAATCTGGCATTTGTTGTTGTTAAATTTCATGCCATTAATGATTGCTCAATGCTTCAATCTCTCTGGATCCCTCTGCAAGGCTTCTTTAAGTGTATCAAGTTGTTCAAGTATGACTTCCCCTTAACATAGTCCACTTCTTCTCCTTCTGAAACTTCCTTTCCATCACTGAAATTTATTCCCTGGTCTTCTCAAAAGTCTTTTTACCTGTCTTGCTTATTCTTTCTGACCATCCCACTTTTCCCATCTTGACTGCCGGTAATAAAAGGTAACACTTGAAGAAGTGTTCTGTCCCTCTTTCCATTGGCTTCTACCTGACCAAGAGTGCAATGTCAAGGAAAACAARTAGCCTTTCTTTCTGCTGCCCAACCACTCCCTTTCTAAAGGATGATAACATAAATGTATAATAAACAGTGAATATAGTTATGATTGTGATCCTAGCTACCAGTCCAGCTAGCTTAATAAATGCATATATGTCTGTGTGTATTATTATGATGAGACAAGAAGCCTTTCTACTGTTTCCATTTTATCTGTTGCCCAGGCAGATGACTAAGGTGTTACGTTAGTCTTGTGAGCAGAGGTGTAAGTGCAGCCTGGTTCAGCAAGACCTTCTAGTGAGATCATTCCCAAAAATGGTTGCTGATTTTGCAAACAGAAGCTGAGTTACCCCAAGAACTGCCCAAGAATTTACTGCACTGTACTGAGGTTGATATCCCACAACCCATAAAATGGGCAAAGTGGATGCACTACATGCTGTGATCCTCAAGCAGCTAACCCTGGTCTCTTACTGGTACAGGATCACTGTTGTGTGGTCTCCCTAAATGAAGTGTGTATTGCTGTGCCTTCAACTGGATCACATCTGTGTTCCAAAATATACTGTTGTACATGCAAACCACACGCTTTCAGAAAATACACAATAGTGAAATTCTCAGCTGTCACATGACCCCTCATTTACCATGACAATTTTTTTAAACAAGGAAATAAAAAGTTACTGACTTTTGATTTTTAAAAGCTATCTGCAAGATTTTAGACTCAATTCAAATTCTTGGTTTCTGTGCTGCCTTTTCAGTCTTGCCTCCTTTGCTTTTCCCCTCATCTTGAAGACAGATAGGGCAATGCTCTTCCACTGCAAGTTACCCTTCACCTAGTTCTTCACTACTTGGGCTTCTGAAACATCTACCTGGGTCAACCCTACCCTGTCACAGGGCTTTGGCAGCTAACAAACTGTTAACGCTGTTGGCAGTGATTAAAAGCAGAAAGGCTTTTTCATCCCTCAGCTGCAAGGCGTTTTTCCTACTCACAACAGACAGCCCCAAACAGACTCTGCAAACACAAAATTGCAGCCAAACCACAGATCTGACAAACTGCAATCAAACAAACCATTACTCAACAGATAAGCAAACAAATTAATTACTCCCAGGGAACAAGGACTTATTCCTTCCACACTAGCAGTCACACAAGAAGCTTGGTCTTTCGTACACTCTGCATTCTGACTTTGCTGAGAAAGAGGAAATATGGATTAAAAAAGCCCTAGAGATATGTGCATTTTTTCTGCCCCTATCCTGGTGAGGGCTTAATTACTCCTTGAAAGAGAAATAGCTTCAATTGATACCTTCTCTGCTCACGAATTTCCTGAGCAACAAGAAGTTGAAAATTGGGAGGGTGTTTGGTGAAATTTTTTTATAATTCCTATTTGGATATCTGCTTTCGACTTCTATCAGCTACTAAACCAGATGGGCCCAGTGTGACTGCTGGTGTTAATAAGTCCCAGCAAGGCATGAACAATCCCTCCCCATCCCATGCACCTGCTGGCTATGGGATAAAGACTTTCCCATGAAGCAGGAGATGTGGCTTCAAATCACTTTAGGGAGCACATGAACCTGTAGCCAAGTCTCCTGATGGCAGGTGAATGTTGTAACACGGGGCTATATGGAAGCAGTCAGCTACAACCTCACTCCTCCTTTGACCTTGACCCCCCATTCATTCCTTAAGCAAAGGGTCTCAACAGCAGGAATGGCTATGAATCATATATAAAGTGAAATCCCTTGTTGTGGCAAAGTTAAAATGCCTAAATCTTGGCAAGGAATTATGCATGACTTTTCCTGTTGACTTGCCTAGGTTATTATCTGGTCAGAGTGCTGGCACTCGTCTCTTTCCATATGATGTATGGACAATCTATATCTAATTCATATGTTGTGACCTCCCAAGAGATGGCAGGAGCCTAAACGTTGTACACTGCAGTGCCAGGGAACATAAACATTGCAYGACACACCGCAGTATGTTACAGATTATCAGAAACATGATAGCTGTGTTAGTGGGGTGCTTCACACAGGCTAATTTGCCCAGCTCCTCAGCAGTTGGATTGCTTGTGGTAGCCAAGCTGCAATGTGCAGTACAGATGTATCCTGATCACAAGGTTGCAGTATTCTGTGAATTTAGCCCAAAAGTCTGTAATTTCCATTGAACTGAAATATATGTTGGCAACATCTCTGATAGTCAAGTCACATTTTAAATCTTTAAATATGAATGTAGACATGTATTATTTTAGTATTATTCTGGTAAACTTAATGTTACTAGCTCAAAATTGAATAATCCAGATCATTCAGGAAACCAAGGTTTTTCATATCTTCCTCTGCTTTATCACTTTTTTTTTGAATGATACCAACCATCAACACACGGGCATGGCCATGGCCCAACCTATTTAATAATAATTGGACCAAAAGAACGTTCTTTTTAAGAAGCAGAAAAGGAAAAAACAGACTTTGGCATAATTTTTGTACCATGAGCATCAGAGGGGTGTGGGATAAAATATTAGCTGTGAAACAGAAAGGAAGAACAGAAACAAAGATTTGTATTTCAATTTTATATTTCAACAACAATTCATCATAATTTTCTCATACAGAAATCTGCAACTGAAAGGTGAAACTTTGCATCCCAATATTAAAAAAAAGAATAATAGGTGCTGAAAATAGAGCTGAATGGTATAAGATGTGACACACAGAAGATCAGTGGTTTGGCAGGTTTAATAACACATATTTGGAGAACTTTTAAATATCTTTCTTATAGATGTCAATTCAAATTTTAGTAAACAGATGCCTGTTTAGATGTAGCAAGATACGTAAAACACCAAAGATATCACAAGATGTCTTACGTTTTTATAATGAGGTATCTGGAAATAAGATAAGATTTCTTTTTATCATTGTATCGATTAAAATGCTAAAAAGTATTCGCTGTAATTTTAAGTATTTGATTGAAGCTGAACACTGTTGCAGGAATTCTTGGGCTCAGTAAAGGAATTACTAAGAGCTTTATGCTCTCTTCTGGCTGCAAAAATCACTTCTTTTTACAATTTTTTTTTAATCCAGAAACTATTTTTTCTTTCTATAAAGTTCCTAGTTTTAAGTAAGTTTTAGCTGTGAAGTAGAAATAATTAATAAATAAATAGCAATTGAATGCTTCAGGGATTATGTACTACATAGACAGTAATGGCTATTCATTATTTAGGGCTCCCGAAAATTTTTCCCTATTCAGTCTGCTGTCAAAAATGATTGCCTGTTCTTAAAAACATAAATCTTTCTCTGCACCATTCTTGCTGCTGCTTCTTGTATTTCTTTCCATATTCCTGGAAATAGGCTTTTATTATGACTGCTTCTTTTATATTGAATGTGTTATGCACAGTCCCCAGCTAAAGACCCTACAATCTGGAAAGACAAGTAAAAAATACAAGCTTAGAGAAGACATCTAAACTAAAGTAGTTTTACATTGAATGCATATAGCCACATGTTAAGATGTTGGGGTGAGGGTTAATTAAACTGAGACCAAGCACAAATCTTGACTCTCCTTGGGTCTTAGTCATGCTTTGTAAATGACCACGTGTTGACAGGTATGACAATTTGGTGCTGACAGGTGCAACATGATGCATACTGAAGAAAAAATACTTGAACTAAGTATGGGTTACTGAATTAGCTATGTTAATTCAGGAGATGAACATAGGTATTCAGGAGGTACCTCTGCCAATGTGGAGGAGAAGTTATACATACAACTGAGATGATAAAATGTTAAAAAGACAACATCGGAGAATGCTAAAAAAAATTATTCTAACTTTCAGAAATTGGCTGGTTTACCTTGCCGATGAGGTGTGCTGAACAGGTCACACCATCACCAAGAAGATATTGCAGAAGTGCACAGTTTTGAGAAAGACTGGGGCCATGTACAACTTGTGTGAAGGGAGGCTGAAGAGTTTGGAGCTGTTTATTTCAGAAAAGAGGCCGATAAGATGAGATATGATAAAAACATGAAATGTAATGAATGAAGTATAGTCTCAAACTCATMAAACAAAACCAAACGTATCTCTGGAAAATGTCAGCTTTTTGACAAAACTTAAAACTCAGAAAGCTATCGGCTGAAAAAAGAAGTATTGGGGGTTGGCAGCAAAGGTTTCAGTTTGGGGGTTTTGGCAAAAGATCAGGTTTTCCATGGAAAACAGACACTTGCAGAATGAAAATGTTTCTTAGAAAATTCAATTTTCTGCTGAAAATTAATTTGACAGAAAACATTTGATCATCCCTAATTTGGTTACATGAAGTCCTTATAGGATGTGATGCAGGTATTTGACACATCTGCTAATCAAGGTTAGCAATTTCATCAGGGTTCAGGAAAAATTCTGCTGCCAGCATTTTCTCTGCAAAGATGCCTCCTTTTTTAGACTGACTTTTCTCTGAATTGCAGCTAACTCAGTTCTGTTGACCTGCAAGGAACACAGCAAAATCACATCTTCAAGAACTCAATGTTCTTTTAACAATTACTGAGTGAAAATTTTCAATCAACTCTAATTTTACGAATGACTAAGTGCTTTATCCAGACATATTGCTGTTTGTTCTGGCTTTTGTCAAAAAGAGAACTGCAGGAGGTCTCCTGTTTTGTCTTAAAGGAACAATAAGTTTGCAATTGCTAAATTTCAGCGTAGAAAATGAAGGTATGCAGCCATATCCATGACTGTTTATGGTTTAGAAGATGTAAAAAATGCCTACAGCAAAGTGTAGGTACTCTCGTATTTATGTACACAAATTAAATGTTAATGAATTTGCTTTTAATGTAATTTGTAATGCTAAATTTGCAGTGAGCCAAAACAGCAATCTGTTCCTCTGCAAGATAAAGCACGACAGTTCTCACATGGTCCTTTTTTTTTWAAAATGTGAAAATGCGTATTTAGATAGCAAAAAATGTACTTTGCACTATAGCCACTGCATAATCTTTTTCACCAACAAATACTCCATCATTTTTTGCAGAATCTTGGCAGGGAGGGGGGTGTCTGCTACTAGTGTTTCCTTGCTTTCTTGGGCATTGTGAAAAAGATCTTATAGAACAGCTTTGAATCCAGATGTTTCGTTTCCCTGGTGTGTTGACATACTAGGCCGGATTCTCATCTCACATCTGCTGAGTGTAAATCTGGAATATTTCTACAGAAGTCAAAGAAGGAACTGAGTATAATTTTTGTATAGAAATGTGCCAAGAGTCCAGCTGAAATTTTTAATATCCACTAAGAGTTAAAATATTTGTTTAGATGCCCTGACTACATATGACTGGGAAAACCAGACCACATCCACCTTTTAGGGAAAACCAGACACATCAGACTTACTCCACCTTTTAGAGCAGCTTCTAGTTTCATTATCTGATGGGGCAACATTTTGGCGGAGAACAGGCTACTCCTGTGTATGGAAGGTGGGACCAGAGGAAGAAGAAAAGGGAGTGAAGATCTGGTCAGTGTTATGAATGCCTCTCTTACTCTTCATTATTGCAACCTTCAACAAAGTGTGCAATTTTGCAGCTCAATGTTGTTACAATTTTACTGTCTTAATAATACCTCTGGCTGAACTGGAATGAAAGAAGGTAAATGTCTCCCTCCTATTTCTTTTATCATCCTGAAGAGTTTTGGCTGAAAAAAAATGGATATATAGGTAGCAGCACTCATGTGTTTAGGAATATTCACAGGGGCTGGGCCAGAATATTTATTAATCAAGGTTAGAATCTCATACAAGGTACAGTTTTCCCAGCGTTCAAGGAAAAATTCTACTGTCAGCATTTTCTCTTCAAAGATCCCTCCTGTTTATTGACTGACTTTTCTCTTAGTCATATCTAATTATATCCAGCTTCACTTGAAGTTAATGATCTAGCCCAGATGAAAATCAACAAATCTAAAATTTATTTCACTCTCATGTCTCCCTGTAGTCCACACCCAGATGAGGTCTGCTTCATGACACTTCTTCAGATGCAGTCTGATGAGAAACCCTTTTTGAAATTTGGTTTTTAAACCTGATATATCCTAGGATTCAGCAAATGGCCTTATTGTAGAACCTAATTTTAATTTATCATCCTGTGATGCTCTAGTGAAAATGACAGTTCAGTGTCTGAGCAAAAGAGCTTATAAATGTTTAAGCCAGCTTTAGCAATATGAATAAAAAAGCATCCATATTTTTAATTGCTGTCCCATCAATTTGAAATAACTGGCCATTTCTGTCTACGGGTTGTATTGTTTTGTTAACCCTCATCTTTCTTAATTCCGTTGGTTGATACCTATAGGGTGTCAGTTACAGCCCACAGGGCAAATCCAGCTCGCAAGGGCTAAACAAGTGGTGACTCTTCTACACGGGTGATATTCTGGAACAGTGACTATGTGCGTATGGAGTCTGAGAAGCCAGTTCCCACCCAACCAACTCAGATCTGCACAACACAGGTCAAAGAGAGTCAGAGGACAAGGCTTCAGGTCACCTTCCCCTCCAGGATCTCCCCAAAAGCTCCTCTCTTCTTGCTCCATCAAGGACTTGTGCTTGGGAGAAGATTCTGGATCTAGGCTTTGACGGTGTTTAGGAGCTGTTTAGTATTTCCTGTTGCCTAGCCTTAAGATTGGCTGTTCTTTGCAGACTGAGTGCCCTAAACAGATGTTATGAATCTTGTACTTAAATTCCCCCAAGTCATGTTGCTACTTCTATAGACTCATGCAATCCATAATCCAYCTTTACTCCTACACACCACCTCTGAGTGTAGCAATACTTCAGCTCATGCAAATCTAATGTAAAGAAACAAGAGAAGCATCCTAACATAAGAGTTTAAGATGATACAAATTAAGTCATCTAACCTTCTTCTAGAATCACAGAATCATAGAACCATTTAGGTTGGAAAAGACCTTTAAGACAATCGAGTCCAACCTTCTAGCTCTGAAGTATGTTAATTACTCTATTTACCTACCCTGTTCTAAAGGAAGAATATCAGCATCTTAATATATGGCCCACTATGTTGGTATTTTTCTCCCCCTCCCTGAGATTATCAATTTTTTGTTCAGTTTTATTCTGTGAAATGCCCTGAAAAGCATAATGTCACAAAACACAGTAATGGAATCTGTAAATTTTTAATCTCTCAGAGATGACATTTCTTATCGTGACTGTGAAAGGTCTGCCTTCTTCACCACACCTCTAATGCACAAATACTGAGGGAAGATATGATATAATTGAGTTTGTGATTATATTACTGTGAGGTGAGATATGCAATAGCATATATGTAAATAAAATTCGGAAATAGTATTGCTTTTATCTGTGTTGCACATTATCTCATCCACTTCCATTCTCAAAGAACAATCTGAGTTTCAAGTTTGACTTGTTTATGGACCACACCACTCAGGGATACCGACAGGTCTGCTGTATCTGATGTTACATGACAGGAATTTAACAGGCATGGCAGGCAGATACTGTCTTGACAAACTCATCCAAAAGCTTCATAATCAAAAGTATGAAACAGACATATGCTTTTGAAAATACGCTTACCTAATAATTTATTAGGATTGAACACTTTGTTGTCCACTGATCAGCAACTCTGAAAATCTCAGCTCTTTTGAAACAATGACTCACACATGCTGTTCCTCTCCTGCATCTGACTTCCCTTGCACTATGAGCATTTCTAGTAACAGACCAGCACAGGTGCTTCAGTGAAATGTAATATTCTATTTCTGCTTTTTTTAAGAGCTCATTTCTTAAATGGCCAGTGCCCTGTTTACCTGGGTGGAGTACAAGGTCAGCAACCTTGTTTTTTCTGACCCTTTCCTGCTGATGAAAGGAAATATGTTTGTCAAATATGTAAATCAAGTTTGGTTTGGCTTGGTTGATGCTGTTTGTTCCCAAAATTAGGAAAGATCCTATTTTTCATCTCTCTTCTTTCTATGAAACCATAAGGAATTAGTAAAGTCTTCAAATTTATGTGTGATACACAGGAGGAAAGATATTCCACAGAATATTTTGAAGGAAGCTCCACACATTAATATATTCATAACTAGTAGTTTTTAAATCTGTCATTCTCCTAACAGAATCAAAATACTGATGCTAGAAAACAACAGAAAAGAAAAGGAAAAAGGTTTACCTGAAGTATTGCTCTTATTGCTCCTCAGTGAAGTAAAACAGTCCATGTAGAGATAAATTAAATAATAGACAAACCAAGAAATTCCCTGAACTGGAAGTAGGAAGAGGCTGGAAGAATTTGAGAGGGAAGTATTTATGCTTGTATGTATCTTCTTTTTCCCTGATGTCCACTTACGGGCATTGCTGGAGCCAGAATACTGGCCTAGATGGAGCTTTCATGAGAATTTGTATGGCCATTCTTGTGTTCTTAGGCAGTTTTAAGGTCTAGTGAAATGAAAATGCAGTTCTGCCTCCAGCAGATAATAGATTATCTACTGTGATATTTTTCAAATAAAGAGATTCTTTACAGGCTTACAGACCACAGTGATGGCATGATTGGTCTTCAAAGCACAAGAAATATTTTGACTTAAACAAAAATAAAGGAAGATGGAAATGGGATAAAAAAGTAATGCTCAAAAAAACTGCAAAGAAACTCCTAAGTATTTATAAAATCAAGCAAAAATCACACTTGTTTATTTTAAAATATGGCATTTATCAGTAATAAAACAAAGCATTTATAATAGTCTTATAACATTATTTATATTGTGTAAGTTATATTTTATGATTTATAGCATTATTTTTATGTGAGTTACCACAGTATTTTTATGCACAGTTCCACAAAAACTATTACTGAGTTTTCTATCATGAATTTTTTAGTCATAGCTCTATTACTTTATGGTTTTAATTAGGGAAGTCATATGTTTTACGTTACATAGCTTGTAAGAATAATAGTTGCTTCCATAGTCACATTAAGCTCTAAAAGATTATCTAACTAACTTATTTACAGGGTTATTTCATTCTATGTCCCTATAAAGAAATAGAGCTGTTTATCTATTTCTCTTCTAGAAGGACTCTTTTTCCCATAGAAGGAAAACAAGACGGCATTTCAAGCTGCATATTTAAGATAGTTCTAATTATCTCTGCTTGTCACAGTGAAAAACATTACTGTTAAAATTTAATAATGTCCTAAACTATAAATGATCCCTACCAAATACGAAGTAATGTTTTCCTCTTTAAAACAAACAAATTATAACTGTGGAGATTGTTTTAAAATTATTCTGCCTATCCTCAGCCATAATCTTTGCTAGTATAATTTGGCGCAGGCTCACTGAATTAAAGGGAGCTAAGCACATTCACTCAACTGATGATTTGCTCCTATCTGCACATAAAAGAAAGTCACTTTTAATTTGTCAAAAAAAMCCAATGTAATCCTGAAAGTTTGAATTGTTCTTTTAGCATCAGGAAGTTAACAGCCCACATCTGGAGACAATTTGATCCCACTAATGGCTGTGATATGTGACAAGATATGATGGGCTATTGCAACTTTCCATCGACTTGGCAGTAATGAAAAATAGTTCAACCTAGAAAGTCCAGTCCTTCCATTATTCTTGAACGTTACGAATATCAAATTGTTGTAACACACTGATGAACTCCACCAGTATGGAACAGCTCATTGGGTTAGGGTGCAGACAAGATGCACCTAGGACGAATGCAAAAAAGACCTTGTTGGTCACATTGCTATGACCTGTGAGATAAGTGAAGTGCCCAGGTGTGTTCTCAGTGGCATTGACTGGCATGTTTGGGAGCTGCTGTATTGTGCCAGTAATATGGACATTAATGAGAGCTCTAGCTAAGAAAATCTTCATGATGGACACTTGTCTAATAAACCTACTTTAAAGAAAATKATTATGAATGATCTTATGCTGGTAAAGATGATCAACTAAGACCCTGAGGCCATCTCACATGGCATAGTTTGTACACTTACAACTAAGCTCTCTCACCCCTCAAAATAGGCTGGTTGCATCAAAATTTCCCCCTGGAATGGTCCTGACCTGTGTTAGGAGTCAAAGTCAAGGGTTTTTAGAGAAGGTGTTACCAGGTCCAGGGCCAGGCCAGAAGTGTGACAGTTGCTAATTGCCAATGATTAAACAGTGCAGATAATCACATGCCTGTGCTTAGGTCTGCACATTGGTCATCTTTATTTTACTAATAGAGAGAATTCTTGTGCAGCCAGCATAGAAAGAATTTCTCTTTGAAGAGGAAATTTAAAGGTGTTGTAGTACTTCTATATTATCGCAGTCTTGGCTGCTAGGATAGGAATTGCTGCCATCAAAGAGGGGATGCCGTACTGTGTCCCTGCAACCCCAGCTGTTTGAAGAGTTGCAAGGTTACAGCTCATATTGATTATCACTCTGCGCCATGTAGCCCTACGGCCAATGAAACCGACTCTATCCACTGCCTCCAAAACCTTTGCAGGGCCAGCTCTGCATCCAATTTCTTCGGTATTACAATGTCCCTTGGCAACATATCGCATAGTATTATATGGATTCCTGCTGAATTGAAAACCTCAGCACATGATTTGCTAATGGATGCAGATTAACGAGGAGTATTGCGTTATAGGAATGTAGGTAGAAAAGGACATATATTTCAGAGTCTAGAAGAAAAAAAGTTGCATAAGACATAAAAATCAGTTATTTCTTCATCAACATGACATTTCACAAGTATTTTGGCTAAAGGGTTCTGTAAGGGCTGATTAAGATTTATTCATGGCATGAGAAAGAAGGATAACCTTTGATCTTTTTGAGTTTTCTTGCTGAACAAACCCTTTTTAACATTCTTTTCTGCCTCGTGCAACTATTAGAGCGAAGAAGCAGCAGTTATCTCTTTGCAAAACCAGAAGAATAATATTTAGGAACACTTTTGAAAGAGTAGAACTTTACCAAAAAGAAAATTTCAATAAAATTAACCAGCTTCTCTTTAACTAAACCCTTTGTAGTGTAAGTGGTAAAATAAATATTGCTCTAATGCGAAGTCAGAGTTTTTAGAATGGACTTCGGCCGATCAGATTTCTAATGAAAATATAAAGTTGATCATCATATTTAGGAGTCTTAATGTCTTAGAATAAATTAGCATTTGTGGATCCTAGCAATGGAAATTTCATGCCCTTCTGAAAACTGATCTTGTAGATTTGTGTTATTGCCAAGCCCACTCGGGTCTTAACAAAAGCATCTTTTATAGGACTCAACTGTCCTAGAGAGTTCTTCACTTCGTCAAATGAAATTTCAGAGGAAGGACTGAAATGATATAGGCAGGTAGAAAACAATAAGGAAAATCATATTGGAAATACTGAAACAGATGTTAGCAAAACTACTGTCAGAATGGAATTTCAGTGCAAGAGTCAGAAAAAGGCCCAGTGGCCTCAGCGACCTTTAAATGAATGGCAGTGAAGCCCAAATGTGCCTCCAAATGATGAAGGCAGGTACCTCCATCCAAAATTGAAACCTTCAGTGCTCTGGCCTGGCTGATACCAAACTCTGAGACTCATGGGTTTTGCTAGTAATGTCATATGGTCTGGATACAGTCAACCTAAAATGAGTAGGATTCACCCAGATGCTGAAAGAGTTGACTGATGTGATTGTAAGTCTATTCTGAATCATCTATGAAATTCATGATGCGTGGAAAAATTACTAATATCTGGGAAAAAGCTAATGTTGCTCCCATTTTAAGAAAGACCAGAGAAAGAACTTAGGACAAATATGTCTGTCAGCATCATCTCTGTTCCTGGAAAGATGGTGGAAAAAAACCCTAGTAACTGAATGTCAACATGGATGACAAAGTTGTTAGGACCAATCAGTGTGCATGCACCAGGGACAAATCATGTTTGATCAGCTTAACTACCTTCTGTGATGAAATGACCATATATGAAAACAGAGGGAAAACAGTGGAAGTATCGCATCTTGACTTTAATATGGCCTTTGACACCACTTCCCACAGCATTCTCATTTGGAAGTTGAGGAATTATGGGCTGGATGGATACACTGCCAGGGGTGTTGCAAACTGGCTGGAACTATTGGGCTCAGAAGATAGCAATCCTGACATGCAGTTTGTGGCTGGTCAGGAGTGCTGTATTCCAGAAGCTGATGCCTCGGCTGATGTTGTTCAGTGTATTCATCCTTGGGATGAGGAGTCAAAGTGCACCCTCAGCAAGGTTGCGGACTTTATAAAATTAAGGGGAGAGAATGACATGCCAAACAATAGAGCTTCAATCCAGAGTGTATCGAGAACTTGAGGACTAGACCAACAGAAACTTGGAGTTCAAGACAGGCAAACACAAGGGTTTGATCCTGACCTGATCTGTGGGCTGATGTTCTGTCCCAGCCTTGGCCCATCCCCATCCCCAGAGAGGTGCCCGATGCTCGGGGCTGGGGCTGTCCCCATGCCCCCTGGGCTGCCCTGCTCCTGGCTGGGGGTGAGACAGTCCCAGGCTGCCAGACTCTGCCCTGCCACCCCCAGGGATCCCCCACAGCCCCCGGTCCCTAGGGAGTCCCTGGCCCATGCTGTGCCCTGACAGTTTTGCATCCAAGATGGGGTAGGGTAAACCCACACATCAGTCCAGGGATGCAAACCGTGGGATGGCATCTGGAAACCAGCAGTGACTGAGCTGCCACTGTGCATTCTGCCTACACATGACACCAGAGCTGCTTYCTCTAGTACTGCTGTATTTGTCACAGAGCTTTTAATAATGTTCATCCTGACTTTACATATATAAAAACTGAGTGAAATGGGTGTGAAACTCAGTGCATCTGTTAAAAAACTCTTCAGGAAAGTTATTCAGGAAGCTACTATGGAAAGTCGAGTCATTATTACTTCATCTGTTTGTGTTTACCCACAGCAACACCAATTTCTCTTACTCTTTCATCAGTCACATCTCATGGACAAGATTTCCCTCTGGTGTTTTATAATGCCTCACACGTGTTTTTCTGATGATGCCCCAAAGCCTAATGGTGTTTTTAAGGCAAGAGACACAGGCTTGGCTGTCTACATCTGAATCTATTACTTAATAGATTATTGGTGTCTCTCTAAGGGGCCAAAATTCACAACTCTCTTAGTGTTCAACTATATTTATATCTAAAAATATATGTACATAAGGAACTGCTGGAATCACCATGACGGTCAGCGAAATGAAATCATCTTCTACCCAACACACCTGTGTGCCACAGGCAAGTCACTCAGACACAGACAAAAGGTGATGGGCAGAACTTCCCATGTGCTGCTGTCAAGAAAGAGCACAATTTTTTGATGCATAGTGGAGAGCAATTGAGGAGGATAAATCACAGCCCAGCACCCGAGGCAGCAGGAAGAGTCCTGGCACCAGCTGCTTGTCTGCATGCTGCTGGCAGAGCAATGTGAGCACAGATTAGGTTTGGTACATGAAGTGCAGCAGACCGAGTGTGGACGTGGTGCTGACTGCAGGTCAGTGTCACAGCAGTCAGGGTGGGCCACCTTACAGTCCCCAGTGCTGGGAACGCTGAGGTSAGACTGCATTAGCAAATAGGCAGGAAGAGATTAATTTTCTGCTTTTATTACTTTAACATGAAGGTATTTGCCTACCTGCAAGAGGTGAAAGATTCTTGCTTTCCACCATGTATTGGTATTACAGGCTATTAGAGGTTTCTTTCATGATTTATGAGTAGCAGATGTTATTAAATGGAAAAGAAAAGCTAAAGAATTCTTAAAATCCCCCTTTTGTCATTTCACTTTCATTTCAGTGACCGGTTCTTAAAAGCTAACCGCAGCATATGCAGACGTTTTGCTGTTCTGGGACATGATGAGAAGAAAGTGATGTTGAAAGGAACAGTTAAAGCATTCTGAAAGTCATTTACTTTTGCAAAATTATGGGAAGATTTTCATTTTTGGCAACTGACACAAAGAATTCTGTTACTTTTTATGTATTTCATCTCAGGATTAACCCTTCTCTGATTTTTCACATGCTTCTAAGAGATCTTTAAGAGATCTCCTCAGTATTTGGAGAAGGGATTCCTGGAGTCAGGACATTTTAAACTTTTATCATTCTGCTTATTAAAGACTGCAGACTGGCCAGATTATTAATTGCCAGGTGCTACTCATCTCTAGTCTTGGTTCTACTGTTATCAAATCTGAGAGCAGGAGATACTTGCAGCTTACAAACCTAAAATAGCTCAAAAGTGTTGGTAAAGATATACTTGCTCTGAAGGTACATAAAGTGCTCTTTGTCAATTTTACTCCACAGTGTTAACTGACATACTGCATGCGGTGCTTGACAGTCCTGCTAAAACTTAATTTAAAAGTAACTAAAAGACTGAGAATTTAGCTGGTTGTTATGTGGCCACTTCAACTTTCATAACATAAAAAGAGGARGCTTCCAGAGGTGCCAGATCAGACCTCTTCACGACAGAAGCAAAGCTGATAAATGCATAGCTCCCATTTTAATTTAATATTCTTTTACTCTCTTTACTGGTGACAGGTCTGGAATGCCGAGGGCTGGAAGAACCAAATAAGTTTGGACCAGAGCTGTGGAAATAAAGGTGTTCACAGGGTAATCTCTGACCTGCCAATCCAATAGGAGTGGGAAGCACTGTAAAAAAGCCTGAATTATTTCATATTGCATGGACCAAGAAATTGTTTGTTTTTCTGTACTGCTCTTGAGGGAATTGTTGGAAGGTGTTTCTTCTTGAGTTTTGCCATTGTCTTTAATGCAAATAAGTTTGGGCCCTATGGATGTATTTTAATCCTTCACAATAATGGCTAAATACAGGTTTTGTACTGAAATTTTGAACTCTTGACTTCATTGACACTGGGGAGAAATTTCACTGATCATGGTGGGGCCATGGTTTCACCTAGCTCATTCCTTTTGACTGTCTATCTTAATCACTAGCTGCTTCAGCAGTATTTGCTAGTGAGAAGTTAGCCTGAGGGGCTTTATAGGTTTCATTTTCCACTGAAATTTCACTCAATGGAACTAGATCTGTCTTCAGGACTACCAAAATATTGTGTACATGGACGTAAAATGCTATATAACGAAATAATTTACTGATGGTTTCACTGGGTTTGTGGAGGAAACATCATTGGACTAATTCCTGTGAGCTTCATCAGCTGCTGATTAAAATCTCAAAAAATGAAGGGCAATTTAGCATAAGAAAACTTCAGTTCTACCAGAGGTCTTGTTCCAGCACCTCACATAATAAAAGAAAGAACCAAAAAGTTCCCTTGGATTACCTCAATCTGGATTGTTCAGTGTACCATATTATGTTTTGTTACCAATCTTCATTTACTCTTAGATACACTGTAGAATGCGGCACAACCCTGGGAATGGATGAACAAGGGTGTACATCATGAGTATATGATTTATTATTAAAAGCAAGAGTACACTGTTATGAGCAACAAGCTTACTCAAAACCACATGTTTCTGGTAAGTAATTTATCCTATAATCAGTTGAGCTATCTTACACTGAAGATGAAAGTCTGCCCAAATTCCTGATTTTTTTTTTTTTTTTTTTTTTTTTTTTTTTTTTTTTTTTTTTTTTTTGGTAACTTATATCAGATACTGCATGATGTAACCTGACATGATATAATGCAGCATTCCTGAATATGGGGAAAGCTGAATGTTATTTCAGCTGTCAGGCATAGTTTTGGATAGTAAATTTTATAGTCAGTGTTTGTGCAAGAACAAATAGAGAGCAGAAGACAACTACTTGTAGGCTGTGAAATGTTATCAATTTCAGAAAGAGCTGCTGTGGATATTTCTACTGTACTGTGATCTGTAACACACACACATTTTGAAAGTACCTATCCTATCTACAGTTGCAAAAAATACAATGAAATCAAAATAAAATACCTTCATGCTCAAAATAAAACAAAGACAACAGTATAATGCAATATTAAGACATCCCTGTATATATAGCTAGGTAAAGTAATGACAGAAGGAGGTGGGAAGAAACATACATTATCATCTGCAAGAACTGAAGGAGGGTGGGAGTCAAAAATGACATGATTGTTTTGTGTGGTCAAGGAGGTTACCTTTAGACTGAGTTCAGGGAGTATCTAGTGGCTATCTGGATGTTTCCTAAAGCTGGGTCTGTTAAGCTGGTATATACTCCTGAGGAAAGAGGGGGATGGCCCTTAATGCTCAGGTCATTTAAAACCAGATTGTAAACTGCGGGGAACAATTTTAGACTGGCAGGGGAGAGTAACATGCRACCTAGTACTCGTCTTTCCATCTCTAGTTACTCTCACTCTGTGACTGCACGTTTCAGGGGTCTCGAAACGAGACACCGGCCTCTCGCTCCGAGGGCACTGGAGGTTTATGTGTGGCTTGTTTGCCATTGCTCTGACACTGAGATGTTATTTCAATAGAGGTGTACTGATGCTGTAACCAGAGGTGAGTTCAGGTTAAAACACCACAAAAATCCTGTTAAAAGGTTGACAGAGGGAAAAGGCACATGCACATACACACCCCAGGATCAACTTTTARATATTAGCTAAAGTTTGGAGCATGGGATGGGGCTGGGGAATTCTGAGACTGATTACGAGTTATGGCCCGCTTCCTGTTTCCATTGAAGTCAAAGGCAAAACTCCCATTGATCCCATGGGAACACGTGCTATACTTTCCCACTCCATAGCTCTAATATTTTAATGGATTTAAATATTTTTGCTTAAAAAAAAAATCACACTCATGCTGACAGTTTAGACACCAGATTTCTTGAAGCTTGATGTGATTTGAAATAACCCAGATGTGAAAACCTCTACAAATGAGATTTATAAAGGAAACAAAATTTTAACCTTAATGTTGACAACTCTTGCGATACCACTAATATCAATAAAGGGAAGAAAAGTTATTTTTTGCAGCTCTGTGGGGACAAAACCATTCAGCTACTCCCGTCTGAAAAATAACTCCCACTAGGACTTCAAAAGATACTGGTCACAACCTCGCATACATGAGGATTCATTAGGGCTTCTCAGTAGTTCTCTCTAAGCTATTTTTATGCAAAGCTGTGAGTTCAGAGGTCACACTGTACATCACACAGCATACTGGGGAGCTTTCAGAAGCATAGGTATAGTTGAAGACTTATGTCATGTCATATTACATGACTCTCTAACTATGTCAGGAGAGCCATGTGAACCTTTCTATAAAGCAGCCTTACAAAGGCCTGAGCCTTTTGTGTTTTCAAGCAACTCTCACCCAAGTTTTTCTTTCAGATTTCACTTCATGAAGTTCCTGGGCMAAAATAAACCTCTCTCTGGACAAGAAAAGCTGAATACAGCTCTTTCTTGGACTGAAGAAAGCCACTGAACTAACAAAATCCAAGGTCAGTCTTGGGATGAGAGTCTCATCGTGCACTCCTATTTAATGGGCCAAGTCTTTATCACTGGTTTTCATATGCTATTGTTTACTTTCCTCTGGCCATTCAGAATTTCCATTTTTAATGTCTAATTGTTTTCACACATTTGACTTTTCCCGACAGTAAAATACCAACCAAATTCAGGAGTGACATGTCCTTCTGCACTTTTGCCCAAGCGAAAAAGGGGGACCTACCCTGACAGAGAGTTGTCTTCATGTTATCAATGTGTGGTTTTTTCAATTCAAGGCTCTGTACAAACTCATTAGAAGAGGCTGCTGAGAAGCCACCAAGCCAGTCCTAATAAAACCTCAGTCTGGTCTCTCCAGAGCCTCTGTGCTCATGGGGAGGTGAGGAGGGCCCCCTTGGCTTTCTATTCCCACCTCTCAGAAGTGGCTTTTCTTTCCTCATGTCTTTCCTTGATTTAGAAGGTTACTGGGTCAAGGGAAAGAACAGCAAAGACAAGCGTTGATCTTGGGACAAGTATGCTTATTTGATTATTCTTTTACATTCCACTCCCCTTTTCTTCCTGTGAGTTCAATAGCCCTCTTGTCACAGAAAACCCAGCTTTCTCTAATCTTTGTGGTAAAGATAATCTTCCTTTGCAACATACCCCACCTGGGGAAGTGGAGAGGGAGGTGCTGATCTCTTCTTCCTGGTATCCAGTGACAGGATGTGTGGGAATRGGTCAAAACTGCCAGTGGAGGTTTAGACTGGACATCAGGAAGCATGTCTTTATTGAGAGGGTGGTCAAACACCAGAACAGGCTACCTGGAGAGGTGGTTGATGCCCCAAGATGGTCAGTGTTTTAGAGACATTTGGACAATGCCCTTAACAACATGCTTTAACTTTTGGTCAGCCCTGAAGTGGTCAGGCAGTTGGACTAGATGATCGTTGTAGGTCCCTTCTGACTGAAACAGTCTATTCTATTCTATTCTATTCTATTCTATTCTATTCTATTCTATTCTATTCTATTCAATATAGTTAATTCTATATAGAAATAACTATCATACATGAAGAACAAAGAACCATGATCATCAGGAGTAGGTGAAAATATAAGGCACAGTTTGAAAACAAGCCTTTGTTCATATGAACATAGTTTGCCTGCAGGAATCAGGCTATATCAATTAATCCTTTATGTGCATATTAATACAATAATAATGTAATTAGTACATGTTATATGCACAAGATAAACATGTATGCAAGTAGCAGGAACTAATCAGTTGAAGGCCTTTCTAAAAACTCTGTTCATAAAGAAAAAAAAGTCTGATATTTTTAAAACTCTGCAGGAGTTAGATGATTAGCTTCCACTGCGTTGTAGTGACATTTGGGCAACTAATTCCTTTAGATCTCTTAGAAAATGGCAGATAGCCATAGTACTAGAAGGGGAGGAAGAGACAATGATTAAAGCTGAACAAATGTTTTGGAAGAAGTGAAATTTTGTTGAAGCAGATGTCTTCTAGAAATGTATCTGTTAAAACAACATTTTTGTAGATCCAAGGCTTTCTGAGCATTCTAACCAGCAAACAGGAGAAAGATCAAGATTAATCCTCACATTTCATTGGTTCAGATGTTGGGATGTCAAAGACACAGGTTCAAATTCTTAGTCCAACTCAGACAGTAAAATATCTATCCCAGACCACAAGAGAGAGAAACAAATATGAACACGTATAGTGAAGTCAAAAGAACCCTCTCATATAAAACCATTTCTGGTTTTGACTCAAAACTTAATATTTCTTCATCATTTTATTTTTTAAAGTTTTCAATAGGTTTGGGATTTGTTCCAAGACAGAATCAAAATTTTGAACCTTGAAACTTGCTGTGAAACAGTGTTTATCCTCCAGACAGCTTTGTATGCAGTGTCTACTATTTTTATGACTGTGATGTTATTTATGTCACACCTTCTTTATCCCATGTAAAATTCTATTGTTTTGATTTTACTATACAAGTATGCTTCCAGTCTAGAAGAAGAATGGAAATGTGAAACGGTCATCACTGCAACTTTTAACTAATTCCTATAGGGTTATGTTAGGCAGGACTCCACATATTTAAAGGTACACAGAGAGTTGCAAGCCCTTAAATGGCCATTGTTTCCCATCATTATCTTCTCTCATGAAAGCACGTGTTCTTCACACAGACTGTCTCTGAAGTGCTGAACTGATTTTAGGTGGCTGCGTTGGCACTGTTTGCTTGCAGAGATTCATTCATTGTCCTAGCAGTCAGCGTAATACACTTTGCTGTGGCAGCTCTAAGTGGCAGTAACTGGGTAACTGTCTCAGCCAATTCCTACCCTAGATCTAATTTAGACCAATGTGTTAAAGCAGAAGTTTTTCCAACACATTCCATTTTCTTTTCCCTCCTATTCTTCAGGTTTTTGGTATTAAAGTATTAAACACTTTCATGAGTGAAGATAATGAGGTCTTGTGTTTCCAAAATGGATAGTTCTGYCAAGCGTGTCTCAATCTGTTAAAACCTTAAAGGACTATTTTAGGTTTCTATCTTTCTGTTAGAACCAGAAGTTGATTCAGATACTGCAAAAGTAAATATCCCTGAAAAAATACACTCCTGAGTCATACTACACTTCTTAAGTGCTCTTCTCTCTTTCCTCACTTTCTTGTCTCAGGTTTTTCTAAACCTTTGGAAACAACCGTAATGAAAAACATCACATTTTGGGCACGCTGACACCAAGTGATCAATCATGTTGCAAAGACCCCGAAACATAGAGACAATGTCTGTTCTGAAAACAGAAGCAATAGAGATGCCTCGACCTGTCACTACATCATAACTCAGAGATCAGTAACTTTGGCTAAAGTGCTCTGAAGATAAACGTAGCATCTCTGCATGGGCTCGATGTAGCAAATGGGATAACTGCTAGCTCACGGATCTTGTCTCCATTGCACCACCAGGCATAGCCACTATCTCCTTCCCTTCTCCCTCACACCTCCAGTGTACCTCCTTTTATTGAMGTATTACTGAATATGAACATATATACAACTCTCTTATAACTTTTTAAGATACACTTATGKCTGATTTATTTTCTATGTTGTTTTGAAAGGCAAATAATAAACAAACAACTGAACTAGCAATAACTCAATTTTCAAGTGATATTGCAAACTAAGTAGGTTCCAAAAATACTGAGAAAAGTAAGTGTACTGATTTCCACCAGGAAAGGACAGCAATTCTTATCAACTAATAAATTGAAATGGAGTAAAATAATGTAACAGTCTCTGAGAGGAAAAAAAAATATAAAAGAGAATGGGCAACAAATAATCAGCTATGAAGGGAAAAACGCCTTTGCCTGATAAACTATTTTTCAGATATTAAAAGACCACCGAATGATATGAATGTATTGTGTTAGAATTAAATTTTAATAAAGCATTTGATATTCTATGTCACAAAATCTAACTTGACATATTTACCCAAGCCAATCTGAATTATTAAAGATATAAATGTAGATTTAGAATTGGCTAAAGGAGCAAATAAAGAATTATAATAAAGAAGAAATATCACATTGGAAGAGACTGCTAGTGAGATTGGCAATTGGCCTTACTGACTGCCTCCGTCTGGAAGTTGTAGTATAGAGAGCATGGACGAAATTCTGAGACAGCACTGAATTGGAAGAGGTGTTAATACTAGCTGGAAAGTGAAGGGCTAGGGGAAGCAAATTTTTTGTTTGAATAACTGTAAATCTCAGGGGAGAAAATTAATTTCATGCAGTACAAACGAAGGAAGAAATCTAGGAAAATTAGTGCAGCATATAAGCATTTTTGACAGCAAAATAGACATAATCCTACAAAGTACTATGCAGTATTTCTGAAGCTGAATGAATGAATGAACAAGCATTCTTTGGCTTGTACCTGTGAAGAGGTACCAAAGATAAGACTGGCCTTCTGTAGGCAGCTGGGCTGCAGTAAGTCTTCTGGAACTTTATGGCAACTAGAGGTTGCTGAAAGAAGAAAAATAAACATGACCAACATATAAGTTAAAATAATAGGCCTAAATGTATTTATCTTGGAGAAGCAGCAAGTAGGGGTGAGGCATGGTAACAGTCCACATGGCAAGTAAGGGCATGAACAGTGAAAAAGGAACTGTTTAGGGAGTCTGACAATGAAACTAAGAATGAAGGATTTAGGCTGAGTATCTCAAAGCCTTCTCACAGGGAGGCATATTAGTCTGCAAAGGAGTCAAAGATATATTAAATTGAAAGCTTTAAAATGATTGAATAAAACACTAAGACCAAGACTTCAGAAAATATATGCTCTAAGGTAGGCCTCTGCATGCATAATTAGCTGATAAACTACATTTACACATTTTTGTGTCTGTCAAAGACTGCTTTGACTTCATCCAAGCCTGAGAACTTCGCTGGTTTTTCTTACTTATGGCTGCTTCTTTTCCCCTTCTCCCCAGATCTCTATCCATGAGAAAAGGACACATTTCTAGGCCAGAAAGTAATGTTATTGTCCTCTGGTCTAAACTCTTGAAAAGCTGCATCTTATACAGCAGAATGTGTGTCTGGACAAAGTCCTTCCTACAAACTGCTCCATACAGTCAAGGCCATCTTGACTCAAACGCACACAACTGCAGCGTTCAGGATTCTCCTATCCCCTAAATTATTTTTAATGCTGGGCTTTTCACCATTTTCACAGCAGAATTTTTTTTATGGCACTTTCTGTTGATCATTTTATTCATCTGCACGTTTTTCATATAAGGTCAACTGAATGAGTTTTGTGAATTTTAAGCAAGTTCATCACTTCAACAAAGGATGTCCTAAGTGCCTTATTGGACAGATGTTAGAAGGGTTTAAAAGCTGAGCAAATATTCGTGTTTGTTCTCTCCATTAATAGATTTTAATATCACATTTACCTTATCATTTTTTATCACTTAGTAACATTGCTGATGTTTGCTCTGTCTCAAACAACAAAGAACAGCCAGTATCTTGTCATAAAAAGTTCATGCTTACAAAAACTTACAAGATCCCATTTTAGCATCTTGTACAAAAGCATTCAATATTTATCTTTAAAATATTCAGATTATTAATTTTGATAAAACTTATATTTATTCTTAAATGAATACATCTTGGGTACTTCTTACTTAAAATTTGTCAATTTCTGACTTATTGTAGGCAAGTATAATCAATCACCCCAACCATGCATATTCACAAATGACTGTGGTTTGCAATGAGATCTTGGAAATCTTTACATTTTCTAAAATAATATTTATTTTTAATATCCTGAACAACATTTATTTCAAGTGGCAGAAATAAAGTGCCTGGGATATATATAGTAGAAAGAGTTGAATTTCAGGCAAAGGTGGTTGGAACAGACGAATGAAAATAGTATAGTGGAATTAAGTGCTGAGAGCTGCAGTAATGTGATGCTTCAGACTTTTCCTTCCGTAGACATATTTTGTAAAGTCTACAAAGTCCCTGCTCTGGGCTAGACAGCCTTCTTTTCAGGCCCATGATCTCAGGCCCTTGTCCTAACCCCAGGTAAAGATGACGCCAGGCCTCGTCTTGGCACACTGGTTTCCACCCGTGCACATGCACACATACACACACACACACACACAAAATGGAGCCACGGTCAGGCTTAAGATGAGATCAAAAAGTAATTAAAATGACTGATGGACCAATGGAGAAAGAATTAAAAATTATTTAGCTTCATTTGTCTCATCAATGACAAAACCAACACATCCAAGGACCTAAAAAGGAAATATTAATAAACAGTTACTTTCATCCAACAAAAGAGTAATGTTGCATTCTTTTCTTTTTAGACAACTATCTCATTTTGGGGAGGAGGGAAGGAAGGATCCTCCAGCCATGCTTCATCTGCTGCTTACTTTATTCTCCTTCCTGCTGAGCCTGAACAGGCACAGCCTGACCGCTGGAGGGATTGTCTGTCCCAGTTGAGTAGCCCCTGCTTGCTTTTCTAATGCACCTTCTGAAGATCCTTTGTACTACTCATGGGAAAAGCTCTAATCCACCTTGAATCCTCCAAGTGGCCCCTGTTATTTCAGCTTTTTCTGAAACAAGAGCTCAGCTGCTTCTTGATGTTCACATTAAATGAAGAGCAGCTATTTTGCCACCACATTCAGCCTTCTCTGCAGCAGTATTATACAGCCACCACGCAGATGGCTTCCCCAAATTCTGATAAAATGTATGCGGCTACAGCCAGAAACTTGCTTTTCATACCTAATGCTAATAAAGATGTTACATATCGAAAATCCCTCCAATTCCAAGGCTCCAGTTCTCCCCTGTACAGATAAATCGCTCTGAATGTGTGTGTGTGAAATACCTTAAAATGGGAATAGTGTTTACTTCACAGCTGAATAAATCAAGAAGTATTTGACAAGTGCTAATATAATGTGAGACATGGAACATCCTTGCACAGAGGATTCACTGTTGCTATTAAATACTGCACAGCCTACTGTCAACAAAATGTACTCTTGCATAGGTAAATCTTGCCAGGAATGAACAGCTAGCTCTACTAGTGGCATAATTATAAACAGAAGTGTGGGTACGCCTCAATTTGTGGGCAATGGAAAATGACCGAAGATTTCCTTTCATAACAAGCCATGTGCATTGCTTTAAAACTTTTAAAGTGCTGAAGACATTAAATGTCACCACCAGCAGGGTGTACATGTTAGCCCGATAGAAAGCATACGTTTGCCTGCAAGCCAGTGAAGTGAACAATGTTGTGAGTTTGGCAGATACCTCTGTGCCGCTGACAAGGATCGCAGCCAACATCTCCCACAGCAGTTCCCACTGAGCAGTGAACTCAGGAAGAGGAGCTGAGCTGAGCCCACCTAGCACTGAACCCCAGGAGGCTGAGGGGTTTGTTTACTGTTTCAAGAGTCCAAGTATCCGATAGACCTGCAGTCTCTGAGCCACCTCTCAGTAATTCAGTGTAAGTTTGGCTACTCTTCAACAACTCTGATATGAAGAATTTATTCCTAGAAACATCCACTTTCGACCTTAGACTGAAATTAAGACTTGGCACCTCAGTTCGTCCTCTTCAGGCACTCTTACAGAGTTATGCTCTCCTCTGAGTCACGGGCCTCAATGAAGCAGTCTTTCACAGATGCATCTTTTGACCAAATGTCTTGAGTAGGCAGTGTTTTCCATAGCAAAAGAACGCTTGGGTCAAGTACGGTAATAAAAGGAGCAAAAACGTGATCATCTAACAGTACCAAAAGAACCGCTAGTAGAAAACAACACCTTAACCTTCCAGAAATAAATGTTCATTTTTACATGCTTGGTTTGCTGAAAACAATATATTGGAACAGTATAATTCTAGCTAAATCAGCAACAAATCCCACATCAATTTTTCCTGTGAGTAGAAGAAAAAACAATTGAGTGTCACCTATGTTATAATAGAATTAGTGCCCAGTTTAACATATATCCATAATAAGAAGCAGATTTTCACATATTCTTTCCCAGTGGCTTTCACGTAGTTCCACTGGTTCACATTTCCACGAAAGTGATAAATATATATGCTCTTTTTCTTCGTTATAGGAAATAAGTCTCGAAGTTGTCAATCTCAGGTTACACCTACATGGCCCTGCCTTAAAAAGATTGAGCTTCAGCTTGGGGATAAGACAACATATCTTACATTTTATTGCACAATAAACCTGCTAGGATGCCATATGACAGCCTAAGGTTAATAATCCATTTCCTTACCTTTTGTGCCTCTATAGGAGATCGGAGACAGGTCTTCCTGGTTGTCTTTTGAAAGTAGAAGTGAACAAGTGTATACAAAAGAGCAATTCCTAAGAAAAAATGTGTTGTACATGGATCAATGCGGTGTGAAATCACATTATGTGCAGAAACTTTCACTCCCTGCTGGCCCTGAGTGATTTCAGTTTACAGAGTTTTTATAAGGAGAAAAAGTGTTGTTTGCAAGCACCTTAGCACACAGGTTTTGAGAAACTGGAAATCAGTAGCTTTTTGACTAATTGCCTTTCACATGAACAAAATCCAATCAGCATTTGATTTATAGATATTTTTAACATTCCTGCAGCAGTCGTGGACTTGGAGGACTCGGGTCTGAAATGTTGAGCATGTATTCCCGTAGGGCATGAACTGAAGCATGAGATTCATGTTGAAAGAGAACTAGATTTTTTTTTCCCTTGTAGACGGAGGACAGCTTAAAACACTTTTTTGACTCAAGAGGCAAGCTTTGAGTTTTGCACACATAGCAGAGCATTCATCTTATCACATGGGGAATGAATTGAAACAAGTTTGTCTTAAAGTACATTCTACTTATTTTTTATACCTAAATATCTTTAAAATTACTATTTAACATTTTGTTACTATGATCCACTGTCATGCACTCCACAATGACCAAATAACTGGAGAGAGAGCTCAGGCACCAACCTTCTGCACCAATAAATGCGTGACTTCAAGCCCAACCCTCAAAGTACACAGTTCCTTAAGACGTGCTTTAGGAAGCCACATGAAGACCTTCAGCTTGCAATAAGGGAGGAAATACTTTTCTCATCCCACAAAAGTCTGAGGTTTCATAAATGCTTTTTGCTCTCCATTGGGAAGAACCCAAGAAACTTGCAACAGCATYGGGGAGAAAACCAAAAAGCTGCTGATCCCAGTGTTCTTGGCAATTTTCTGTGCATGTGTGGTGCCTTCAGACACAGGCTCTGAACTGTGACAGCTCGGTGCAGGGGCAACCGCGCAGGCTGCACCGTGGGGAAAAACTCCAACCTCATCTTGAGCGCTCTCTGCCAGAGCTGATATACTTCTTCCCAGAAAGTTCACTGGTATCTGCATATCAACATCTTGGAGGAAAAAGGGCTTGATTCAAAATTCAGCTGTACTCCCACTCCCTCTTTGGAAAGTAATCAATACCAAGAGCTATAATCACAGTGCTGCTCAGAGCACTAGTCTAGGGACTGGGGGGAAGGGTCAGCAAGACAGTTCAGATACAGCCCAGACCTCCATGGGACTCAGTGCATGCATGAGAAAGAGGGAGTCATGAGTTTGTATACATCTTTGGGCCCTTCAAAGCAAAAATAAAGCCCAGCTGCCTATTCTGGCTTACATCCATGGCTGCCAGCATTTAAAAAATATTTTGCAATGTTTTTTTCAGTTTTCCCACACTGAGAGAAAAAGAGAAATTTTTCAATCTGGATGATTTATTTCATTAAAAAGGACAACTAACAAACAGACAAATAAAGTACATGTGTGTGTATATGTGCTAAGCCTGTGTGAGTGTGTGCACAAGAGAAACAAAATGGATACTTGGCCCCTTTGGGTTTGAATTAGCAGGTGGAGCAGCCAGTTCCTCACAGCTGGGCAGCAGGTAGAGTCATCTGCATTTCATCTGTGCTCAAAGAAACTGCATAGAGAAAGAAAAACTGATTGCTTTTTTGGTTTTGTTTTACTTTTTGTCTTGAAAGAGCTACTGAAGGGACAACAATTTATGTAAACAAAAGATCTGAATTTTTTAGGTAGCTGAAGTTCCAAGTAGGAGTTACTACTCTCAAAGAAGAGTTTGAGTTCTGTTATTTTTTTCAATATATCTTCAAATATACTTTCTGCATTAGGCAGAAGATAAAAGAAGTTATTACAGTGTCCCAGGCTCACCACTCACATGTAAAATATGACCGTAATATTAAGCTCATCTTATGCCTGAAATGTTCATTTATTTAAGATATTTTTTCATCCCTTTAAGGCAGTTCAAATGATATCAGCATACTTTTTTCAAATTTCACTTAGGAATAATATAAACTAAATAAGATTAGGCAAAGCGACGGTTCTTCCTACCTTCCCTCTTGTTGCTGAAATTCTATYCTTAATCTTCATAACCTTTTCTTTTCCAACTTATTTTAACATACGCTTTAAAAATAGTATAATATGACGATTACATTCCTAGAAAATTTTCATGCTTTATGGACTTCTGGTTTCCTATAGTATAGATTGGTGTTATAAACTTTTATTTTTAAATCAGGATAACAAAAGAGTACAGTACACAAAATCTGAAAATATCCTCTTGAAACAAAGCTATTAAAAACAAAGCTGGTGTTATTCATGCAATTACATTTGCATAATAGCAATTACAATGTTTTTAGAGCTTGGATTCAAGTAAGAGAAGCAGGTAAATGTTTTAGCTAATTACCAATCTTTCATACAAACAATCTGAATTATTTTTAACTTCAAAACTTGGAGAAACTCTCTTGAGAGTAGACTTTTTGAAATGCAGATGACTCGATTCTGATTCTAGCTGAAAACCAGAATTTCCAGTCACTTGTGCAAGTGAACCTTCCAAAGGCATTTCAAGCTCAAAGCAGAGCAGAGAAGACAGATATGATCTGAAAGTTAAGATAATGTTTGACCTATGTGGTTAAGATTCTAGTTTGAGCAAAGACATTTTGCATAGCTTTGGATGTAGATGTTGACTGCTGCTTTGAGCAGGGCCAACTCTAATATGAATCCTAGTCTGGCAGATGGAAGGGTGCTAGATCTTGAGCTCTCAGTATATTTATGAACTCAGAGAAGGAATTTGTATTGCTGCAGATCCACTGCTCTTTCTAGTGAGATTTTCTTTCCTGCAGAACTGTGTATTCCATTCTTTTTATATGAAAATAAATCATGTCATTTCCCAATGCAATCAGGGACATGCATCCTTGCTTGTAGAAGTAATGCCACTGTGGTGGAGGGAATTGTCGCTCCTGATCCAGGCTTTTGACCACAGTGAAGAAAGCTGCAGTTTGAATATTTTGTACTGACCACATCCAAGGTCACCTGAAAATTGTTGCAGAAAATTCCCTAATATCTGAAAGATCAGACATTATCAGCCAAAAGCACCACAGCTCCCTGACTTGCATGCTACAGTCAGGAGAGCAAATGGAGAATGTGATAGGTTTTATCTGGCCAGGAAGCCTGACTTGGTACAGGTGGACTCTGTTCAGTGTTAACCTGGGCTGATTCACCTTACAGAGCCCATTTCAGGCTTAACATAAAGCAAAATATTTTTTTTTTCAGTTGACCTAATGAAGTCTTTTCAGTTTCAACTATTTTTTATGCAAAGCCAAATGTTCTGTGGACAGACAATTTCATTAATTGTTAGTAAATGAAACTCAGTATTTTCCAATAAGCTCTAGTCCATACATTTGTGTGTACGTGAAGTACGTAACTTGTTCAAGATGGTTTTTTTTTTCCCACTTCATCAACAGCCACATACTTTTTTTTTTAGCACTTGCCATCTGCTCTTAATTAACAAAAGCAAACAGTGATTGATAGATTGATACTGTGCCTGGTAATAGTCACAAGCTGTCAGCTTACAGGTGTGGTGAAAACTAAGAATGGAGAAAACAGATTCCCCAACTGGGAGAAAGTTCTTTATAACCTAGTTTATGTGACTTTAGACCTCCACTGGACTTGTAGGTTTCTTTTCATTTTTAAAGCTGAAAACAGGATTCTACTTCTCCCCTTACTTAAGTAAACAAACTGCTTGGAAAGCGAAAAAAAAAAAGGAAACCCCCTAAACTAAGATTAACACTATTATAAAAGAATGCTGATTAAAGACAGAGCGCTATGGAAAAGAGTATGGATGAAACACAGAGCAATGACCTACAATGGAACAAATCAAGGAATTTTACTGAAAAAGTAGCCAGAATAGCAAAGCACCATAAGTTTGGGCTTTTTCTCAAGGATGTGAAAAGCTGTTAACTGGAATGTACCTTCAGTGCAGAAGAATACCTGTAGTCTTAAAGATGGTGCTACTGCAGTTTACAAAGAAAAAAATGAAACCTAATTGGCTCACCAGCATAGAAATTCAAAAAGCTATAAAAACAAAAACCTTGCATGTTATGCAGAAGAGAGGGAATTCCTTAGCACTATAATTACAGTGCATATTGTAGCACTGTATAATTACAGTGCATATCATAGAACTGTAATTATAAAAAAAGCTTACATTGGCTGTGCACTTTTTAGGAGGACAGTAGAGAAAAAAGTATCAGTTCTCTTCAGCAGCAGAGAAGCTGTGAGTTTTGAACTGGACTCTTGCTCTTCATGTCACTTGTCACCTATCTAATCAATTATTCTCCACACATAGGTGCAAGTCTTCAATTTGTTTCTACACTGCTAATAAAATATTTACTAAAAAGGTAAGGAATTCCAGTATTTTCAAGAAAGAGGTAAGGAATTTGGAGACAATCCTCTTTGTAGATACCCATAAGGTAACCTTTCCTTTAGAGATGGACAAAAAATTAAGCCTTTCATGATAAACTTGAAGGCTGTGAAATATGGTTTTGCTTYGCGCTTGTATGAAAACAAAATCTTTCAGACACTTTTGCAAACAGTGACTTAGTATGTAAACAACCATTTAAAAACTTTTATCTTTCCAGAAAAAAGTTGGACCTAAAGAACTACCCCTGTTGAAGCTTTTTTAAACTGATACATTCTTCAATGTGTTTTAGATTCAATAGCATAGATTTTTTTAATGAAAAAAACTTTTACTGAAGAGTTTTGGACCAACTCATCCTTCCCAAGATCTTCCCATCAACAATTAAGCTATAATAAAGAGGCACAGCCTCATCTCTGTCCGGTGGTTTGGTTTTTTGTTCATTGGAACCAGACATGGTATTTTACTGTAAAACATTTCTGCTTTGCTGAATGCTCTTTGTCATGCCATGCCAGCAGAGGGAAAAGGGCTATTTTGAGCCGGGCAAGATAAGAAACCTTATTATGTAAAATATATAAAATTATACCTTTGAGTAATTTGACTACCTCCATGATTTTAATCTGCAAGGAATAAATTCTGGTCTGTTCTATCTATATAAAGTTAGTCTAAATACAGCCTAAGTAAACTCAAAGGAAACACATAAGTGTAACTGAGAAGTTCTAATAAAAGTCTTTTGTAGTGACAATTAAAAATAATTACATTTAACCTATTAAAAATCCACTTCCTTAATCCTTAATTAGTCAATAAACTATTTTAGTTGGATTTAGGTGTTAAAATCTCAAAAACATTTCTAAATTTTTTTGGAAAATGTTGCCCTCTCAGAAGAATTCTGAAAATCATCCAGATGACATCACCTTTATGATTTTAAAAATTTCCATGAATCCTACCCTAGCTGTGCAGAACTTCAGTGTATATGTCTAACTTCAGAGACCAAGGGACAAAGTGGGTCTGAAAATCCATCTGTTTTTCCAGCTAGCACCCTCCCTCTACCATTTTTTATTTTCTTATACATTTAGACCACYGTGATTATGACAAAATGATTTCTGCTGTATGTTAGGTAAGCAAAAAACAGCCATGAAGTCAGTGGGACTAGATATGTTCGTAAAATTCACCATGTATACATACAGTTCATAAAAAATCAGTGTCCCAGGGATTAATGTAAAAAGCTGAAGCGAAAATTTCTGAACATATGCAATAGCTGCAGGTGGTGAAATACAGTGCTCCTGAATTATGTGAATGTGTCTTGAAAAGTCTGGGGAGTCGTGGCAGTAATTCAAGGCATCTGTTACCACTGTTCACCTCTAATTAATGCCACTTTTTTGTAGCCCTCATCAAAATTTGGATCTGTTTTCTGCTGGCAGGCCAACCCCTCTTCCTTGCCATCAGTGCAAATATCCTCACCACTGTGCTGGGAATGGCAGTTCCCTTTGTGGCAGCGTGCCCTCCGTTTTGTACGGGGAGCTAGCTGTAAAAACACGTTATGTCACCCAAGGGAGTAACCTCAAACCTGTGGCGGGAGTTTGATGAGGCCTGGACAATTATGACTCATTGATGATATATGTTATTCATACTGGCCGCTGCCTAGCATGACGTTTGAGTATCCTTTACTTTTTGCATCTCAATAGTTCTTGCAAGATGGAGGCCTGTGAGTGTTTAGGACTAAATCAACTGCTGAAACTACAAGGCAGGTGGTTTTATCCAGATGCAACTGGCTTTTTTCCACTTCTGTCAAAAACATCAGGTATAGTGACAGCAGGACTCCTGCATTTTGGTGAAACCAGCTGGAGCACTGTGACAATTCCCATTATAAATCTCACGGATGTTTCCCKTCCAATATCCAACATCACAAGAAAGCACAGAGATTAACATATAGTCTGACTAATCCAATTCTTCTATTTCTCACACTTCTCTGTTGCATAGCAGTAGCAGTAAAAGCAGCAAAAAAGCTGTTATATACATATGTTCTATGTAGCTGTTATGTATATATGTGTGTTCTAACTGTGAATCCCTTGATGTAATGAAACCAAATCATCATGATAAAATGACAAGGCAAACAGATAGGTTAAAATAAGCTGTTCTTTAGTAAGCTTGAGTTCATTCAAAAACCTATTATACTCACTACAGTGCACAAAAGTCTCTTCTGTGGACATTTATATTGATGTATTTCAACAATAGCATATTCCCTAAATTTGCCAATTACAAGGAAGAGCAATGCAGTTTCATTTAAATCCCAAGACACTTTAATACAATTCATATGATGCCTGTGAAGCATCACTACAACTTGCCAGTTCAGAGCAAATCCCTCTCTTTGAACACCTTGTTGTGATGAGAGCTGCCTGCCAAGAAAGCTCTCAACAGATGGATTGAARCTCTGAAGAATGTCTTTCTTGACTTAGAGATGTCTTTGACACCACTTTAACAGTAAGACTTGTAAATCCTTCTGTAATTTTGGGGAGGGATAAGAGATGTGTCTGCAAATGCACCTGATCAAAACATAAGCCATTCCAGAGGTATTTCCTAATCTTCCCTCCACGTTTCTCAAAAGATAAAGAAAGTATATTTCACTAATGTCTACTTTCTGCCTTGAAGGGTTAGCCACATTGCCCTAAAGCATGCAACACAGAAAAGAGGTATCTGCATAAATAAGACGATATAGCAGGCGTTGCAGAGATACATGTGAAAGCAAATTAACAGCCAAGCTTTTGTMATCTATCATATAGCAGCAAATCTTAGCCCCTTCATGCCCTGTAGGCTCACARGGTTTTTTTAAATGGGTACTTTAACTGTAGGGTAGAGACTTCGTAGAGCCATGGCACAAATTTTATCATTAGATTTTTTTTTTAAACCTTTGAGCACTTTAGCCAAATCTCTGTGCGGAAGATAAGATTGCAGGAGTAGAACAATAATTGCTCATGTAACAGGAGTTTTTTCCTGAACTCTTAAGTGACCCAAGACTGGTTCTGGACAAACCTTAAATGGCTTATCTAAACAATGAGATCCCCTCAGGCCTGCAAAATTGAGCTGGCAATCTTGAGAATCGTCTATCTCACAATATTTCTAGTACTTCCTGCTCCAAGACTGATATACCGCAACAAGGGCCTTCTTTGTAACATGAGCTATTTATTTCTACATCTGATTCTAGCTGCAAATGAAAGGGCAATGCACATAAAACTGAAAAAAAAAGTTTGGAAGGATGTGATATTTCACTAAATTATTTTTAGACTGGTGTTTTTCACTAGCAAAGCTGGTGGGAGAACATGACGAAATGTCTTTTCCTTAAAATATGTTGTTTTGTCAAAACTGAGATGTTTTGTTAAATTGCATCACTTTTGACAGCATTTGATAGAAAGGTTTCTAAAGTCCAGAGCACACTGTTTTTTCCAGCCAGCATTACAGAAATAAAAATTGTACATTTGATTTAAAAGTGCATATTCTGACTAAATTCATATTTTTTTCACAAACCRTTGAAAGAGTTTTGTTTACATTCAGATGTTGAATGTAAACAAATTAAGAATATAAACATCTTGGGACACAGACAACTCTTGCCTTCTAATCCATTCTGTTCATGAAGCCTAATTCATATTTTGCATTTATTTTGCCAAGAAGGAACTGAAAATCAGAAATCTGGTAATGGAGTGGATCTGAACTAAATAATCCATTGTGCAAGCCAATTAAAATCGCTGGTTTTCCACTGTGAAAGAAGTTGAAATAACTAAGTGAATCTCCACCTAACATGCCTAATTGTAAGCATTCCTGATAGTACAATAGAGAGGGATGTAAAAGGTGAAATGATACAGTTTGCAGAGTTTTAGCTCATTGATTTTTTGCAATTATAAATATAATTACAACTTGTTCACTTGAGATTAATCAAATAAAACGATAAAGAAACTGGTGCACTGGTATTTCTCTTGTTCCCTCCAGTACATTTAAGAAGCTAAAATTTCATTGTACTGCCATTATTCTGAGAATAGAATAGTTCTGTAATGCCTACATCTAGCTGAGGAAGATGTCACCATAATAAACACCAGAGAAGTGAACAGGGATAAAGTTTTATTCCACAGATTGGGTATATGTTATGCAAATTTTACCTCATTCAGTTCTGGGTTTAATGTGCCAAAATATTAAGGACATCAGAAAAAAAGTCACTTCAATATTTATTTAAATTACTACTTCTTTGTTCAAATGGTAAATTCTAAGAAAATCGTGAGCAAATCTTCAGTAACATCAGGCAACTGAGTGTTTGTGGCCTACAACCACCATAAAATTGTGTAATTTTTGCTGGTGTAAAAGTAAATCAAATTCTTGTATCTGAGGACAAAATTACAGTTTATAAGGGAAGAGCCTGAATAAGACATTGTATTTGATCATCTTGAGATTAATTCTATGCAACTTGTTGATACATAAAAATTCCTTAACTCAAAAAATGGTATTTTTTGTGTATTTTTCTGGTATTTATGAGTGGAATTTTGCTTTTGTTGTTTGTTTTTTCTTGTAAAATTATTTTTTTATATATATAGAACCACTGAAGCGGTATAAAATACTTAAAGCCACAAAGCTGTAAAGGCTTAGGTCAAGATGTAATTTGGCACCCAGCAAGTTATCCCATTAATTCAATGTGACTATGCAAAAATGCATAAACTTTGTCATGAGTTTAAACCTTTCCAGATTGGTTTCTGAGAAAGAGTGCTTTAATACAGAAGAATGAATCTTCCTGTACAAAAACATATAAACATCAACTTAATGTAAATATCATATGTCTGGCACAAATGCAACAAAAGGTTGCCAAGAGATTCTATTTTCTTGTCTTCCCAAATGTAAAGCCCATATGGATAAGGCAGATTTCTGACAGCCTTAAAAATGAACTATTCGCTTGGGTTCTCTCAGCTACCAAAAACTATATTCCATGGTCTCTTGTACAGGTTATTCACAAGTGAAATGCAAAAAGCATCCCAAAGGTTCATGCAGGCAAAGAGTTTGTGTTTGTAAAGCTCATCTGGATGTTGGTGACCCAGAAATATGCTTAAAACTCTAACAAGAGCAAGATGGTTTTTCTTTTGAGTTTTCTAATACTTGCTTAGTTTTCAAATAACCTCACAATATTCAATCTTCCTACTAATAGTAAGTCACATAGGTAAAGATACATACAGGGAGAAAAAGGAGACCCATGTACATTTTTCTGAAGATTGTGCTATTTGTTGCTGAAAAATAAAGGCAATTCTAATTTTAAGTAAATATTCAAATCTACAAGCTGGTTCACCCATTCCTAACTCAGATGAAAAATAATGGTATTTCTTCCACAGATGTTAAAAACTAACAGTGAATAACAAAAATTACAACAGCAGCAATACTAAAGGATCATCACAAAAAAAATTTTCTAGAACCAAAATCTTTCTCTGAACSATATTTTTGTCTTGATCTATCTAGCTTATAAATGATATTCTTAGTTAAGATTGCCAACTATTGTTCTTAGTGACTATAAATTATACAACTACATTATTTTTGGAAGTTTTATATTTATCTTTCATTTGGAATAAAATGACATTTGCTTTCTATCAGAAATTATGCATTAGAAGTCATACATTATTTTGCCTCTAACAAAAGTTACTACCATTTTCAAATATTTGTCTGTTTTTGAATGCCTATGTTTATGAATCAATTAAAAATGTTGAATAAATATCACCCTAAAATGCTCATCAACATAAAATGTTTCAAGGGTTTGAACACTATTTCAAAGACAGCTTTGTCTGTGTATACTTCTTGTGTGGAGAGATGCAGTCAAAACCTAGGTAATGTTACACGTGTCAATGTAACTTGCATAATGCTCATTTACACTTTAACATAAAACCTATTAAATAATATGCTTCAATTATGTCAGAAAACTATATTCTGCAAATAATCAGGAAAATATTCCAATTTGTCTTTTGTCATGTCAAATTTCTCTTCAATAACACTTCTCTTTCCATCTTATTTTCCATTCTGCATACAAGTGCTGGTTTTGGCTGGGATAGAGTCAATTTTCTTCATAGTAGCTAGTACAGGGCTGTGTTTTGGATTTGTGCTGAAAACAATATTGATAATACAGGGATGTTTTCATTACTGCTGAGCAGTGCYTACACAGAGTYAAGGCCTTTTCTGCTCCTCACCCCACCCCACCAGCGAGTAGGCTGGGGGTGCACAAGAAGTTGGGAGGGGACACGGCTGGGACAGCTGACCCCAACTGACCAAAGGGATATTCCATACCATATGATGTCATGCTCAGCATATAAAGCTGGGGGAAGGAGAAGGAAGGGGGGACATTTGGAGTGATGGCGCTTGTCTTCCCAAGTAACGGTTAGGCGTGATGGAGCCCTGCTTTCCTGGAGATGGCTGACCACTTGCCTGCTGATGGGAAGCAGTGAATGAATTCCTTGTTTTGCTTTGCTTGTGTGCATGGCTTTTGCTTTCCCTATTAAAGTGTCTTTATCTCAACCCACAAGTTTTCTCACTTTTACTTTTCCAATTCTCTCCCCAACCCACGAGAGGGGAGTGAGCGAGCRGCTGTGTGGGGCTTAGTTGCTGGCTGGGGTTAAACCACAACACTAGTCCAGCTCACTGAAAAGTGATTGCATAAAACACAATGGGGCAAATATAAACCAACAGTGTTTTACTAAATTAATTTGCTCTACCTCAGGATTTAGTTCACCAGCTCTAAAAGACACTAACATTCTCCTGGCCAAAAGTGTCTCTATAGAGATACAGGCACTTAAGGTCAAAATCTAATCATAGAATCATAGAATCATTAAGGTTGGAAAAGACCYYTAAGATCATCGAGTCCAATCATCAACCCAGCACTCATGCCCACTAAACCATGTCCTAAAGTACAACATCCACACGTTTTTTGAATGTCTGCAGTGTTGGTGACTCCACCACTTTCCTGGGCAGCCTGTTCCAATGCTTGACTACCCTTTCGGTGAAGAAAATTTTCCTAATATCCAATCTAAACCTCCCCTGGCACAACTTGAGGCCATTTCCTCTTCTCCTATCGCTTGTTACTTGGGAGAAGAGACCAACACCMACCTCTCTACAGCCTCCTTTCAGGTAGTTGTAGAGAGCGATAAGGTCTCCCCTCAGCCTCCTCTTCTCCAGGCTAAACAACCCCAGCTCCCTCAGCCACTTCTCATAAGACTTSTGCTCCAGACCCTTCACCAGCCTCGTCGCCCTTCTCTGGACACACTCCAGCACCTCAATGTCCTTCTTGTAGTGAGGGGCCCAAAACTGAACRCAGTATTTGAGGCGCAGCCTCACCAGTGCCGAGTACAGGGCCACGATGATGACCTCCCTCCGCCTGCTGGCCACACTATTCCTGATACAGGCCAGGATGCTGTTGGCCTTCTTGGCCACCTGGGCACACTGCCGGCTCATGTTCAGCCGGCTGTCAACCAGCACCCCCAGGTCCTTTTCCACTGGGCAGCTTTCCAGCCACTCTTCCCCAAGCCTGTAGCGTTGCCTGGGGTTGTTGTGACCCAAGTGCAGGACCCGGCACTTGGCCTTGTTGAACCTCATGCAGTTGKCCTCGGCCCATCGATCCAGCCTGTCCAGATCCCTCTGCAGAGCCTTCCTACCCTCAGGCAGATCAACACTCCTGCCCAACTTGGTGTCGCCTGCAAACTTACTGAGGGTGCACTCGATCCCCTTATCCAGATCATTGATAAAGATGTTAAACAAGACCAGCCCCAAAACTGAGCCCTGGGGAACACTGCTCATGACCGGCCGCCAACCAGATTTGACTCCATTCACTACAACTCTCTGGGCTCGGCCATCCAGCCAGTTTTTTACCCAGCGAAGAGTAYACCCGTCCAAGCCATGAGCCACCAGCTTCTCCAGGAGAACGCTGTAGGAGACAGTGTCAAAGGCTTTGCTGAAGTCCAGGTARACCACATCCACAGCCTTCCCCTCATCCACTAGGCGGGTCACCCRGTCGTAGAAGGAGATCAGGTTGGTCAAGCAGGACCTGCCCTTCATGAACCCATGCTGGCTGGATCCGATCCCCTGGTTGTCCTTTACCTGCCTCGTGAGCACCCTCAAGATGAACCGCTCCATGATCTTCCCCGGCACCGAGGTCAGGCTCACAGGCCTGTAGTTCCCCGGATCCTCCCTCCGGCCCTTGTTGTAGATGGGCATCACATTGGCAAGCCTCCAGTCATCCGGGACCTCCCCCGTTAACCAGGACCGGTGATAAATGATGGAGAGTGGTTTGGCAAGCTCCTCCGCCAGCTCCCTCAGTATTCTCGGGTGGATTCGATCTGGCCCCATAGACTTGTGTGTGTCCAGCTGGCGTAACAGGTCGTTAACCTCTTCCTCTTCGATTATGGGGAGTTTATTCTGCTCCCCGTCCCCGTCTTCCAGCTCAGGGAAGTGAATAATGAGACCTTGAGATTTGAGACCATTTAATACTTTGTAGAAGCAATGCACAAAGTACAAAAGAAAAGAGCAAAAGATATCAGGCTCCTACCATGGAATTTTTAAAGAAGTGGCATTTTCAAGAACTCAATGTCTATACAGGCATGCTATAGTCCCAACAGAAAGACATTCTTTTTCTACTGTAGGTACCCAGAGCCCCTAAAGGGTGATGAATTCCTAACAAGCACAGTGTAAACAAATAAAGATAGGTATAATTGGCTGGATCTGCCATTAGAATTAAAGTACTATTTTATATCACAAATTTGTAACATCAACAGACAGTCCGTATGGATGTTTTGCCTTTTAAGGAGTCCTAGTACATCAAAGTCAGAAAGTGCTCCGAAACTGATAGTGCATTTTTACCCCAAAGGATAAGAACATGCAAGACATGCAGAAAAAACAGAGACTCTTCCAATTCTTGTCACCAGTCAGTGTTTTCTGTGTGGATGTGGCTGATTCAAAGCGCTAAAAACTGAAAATTTTAAATCTGTTTTCTCTAGTGTATCTTCTCTTTACGGGTAGCATTAATTAATAAAGAAAGAATTTCAGTACTTTTTGAAACTTTTGCCTGCTTATGTTTTTCTTCAATCAGGCAACAATACTATTAAAAAACCCATGTTTGATTATTATGTCTTTACTTATAGCTTATTCAGATAGCAAAGAGAGAAAAATTTTTAAATAACAGATGCAAATAGTCACAGAAGGATAGTTACCCTGAAACTACTTGACAATGCTTTGAACTGATTATCATGCCAATCCTCAGATCCCATCTGAGAGGTAAATGCTATAAAACATAACTACCTGAGAAAAAAAGAAGGAAATGTAGAACAAACACAGAAAGAGGAAAAAAATTCACAGCATTCTCTTGCTCCATGCCATAGAAATGTATAGACCTGATTAACATGTAGGCCTAACACACAGGTTTCATGTCAGGTTCAGTGTGACTTCTGGAGATTAATTAATGTTTTGAAAATTGAATTTAAATGCTCTCCGAGATTATGTCTGTTGTGTTCTGCATTTCTGAGGGCTGGATCTCTGAGGAGGAAAATCAAGTCCCACAGGACATTTGAAAAATTTTAACAATCTTCAAGTAAGAAAAGCGGAGGACATTTAAACTGAGGCAGATTATATTTGTATTTTATTTAATTATTAATGAATTTTCAATACAATGACTTATATTACAGTTAATGCCAGTAACATTTTCTTTCCTTGTTATGTCAAACATCAGGGAGAAAAAGTCAGTGTGTTTAAATTATTTGTTTGATAGTCCACTTCCATCTGTTCACTACATCTGAACTCTAGCAACAGTTTTCAGATTTGAAAACATACGTGTATGTCTCATGAATTCACAGGAATATTTTTAAAAAATTTGAAGAAACTCCATTTTCTAGGTCATTGACTCCTGTTGTCTGCAATCACAGGCAATCACAATTTGTAATCCCCCAAAATATTTATTCTAGCTCTGTCTTGAAAGCAGTTATATTTCTTGCCTCCACTGTTCCTGTGGGAGAGTTGTTACAAGACCTCATTGCCCTGATGTTTAAGAACATTTTCCTAATTTCCATCCCAAATTTTTTCCATATACTATTTTCACTTGTTCCAGCATTGTCCTTTAGTTTAAATAGCACATTGGATTTCTGGATATAAAATATATTCTCTCTCAACCTATCATKTCAGATCACAGAGACATTTTCTCCCTGAATGATACTTTCTTCTTCATCATACCAGTAATGCCAGTTTTGTGACATGAGCAATTTTCACTAGGAAACTTCTACCTACTGTGTTCAGGTCAATAACTGAAACATTTAACATGATTTATCCCAAGCTAGTCCTTCAAGAGCTCAACCAAAGTCCCCTTCCAGCATGATACTTTGAAGTCTGCTCTTTGGCAGGTAAGAACATAATGCACTAATTTTATACTATTTCTCATTTTCCTTGGCTTACTTAATGATTTTAAATTGCTTATTAAAGTCCATTTTCTGCAGTTTTACACAAGAAATGACTGATTAAATTGGAAAATATGACTATTACTGTAAAATACATTCACTTCAAATCACTTTTCCAGAAACAAATAGGAGGAATATACCAGGAAATAAAGATTATTTAGGGGTTATATTCAACTATGACCAGAAGCAGAAGTGCTAGAAATCCTAAGAGCAACCATCCTCCTGCAAGACTTCCAGCCCAACTGTGTAGGCTCCAGAGGATCAGATAAACATCTCAACTTTTAGACACTTGTCCACAGCTTACCCAAATTCCAAGTCTTTTGGGGTCACCCATCATTATGAATTTCCTTATTTTTATGTTTGCCAGACCCTTTTAACCCCAAATTTTCAGAGGTTCACAGAATTTAATTGCTCAACTCCCCAAAAATCCAGAGGTTGGGTGATTAAATTCCACTTAACTCTGAAAAGTTAGAGTTCACTATTACTTAATGTATAACCCTGTCTAAAAACTGTCATTAACATATACAACTCATACAATTGTGGAAACTCTAGTACCCCCTTAAGGTGAAGCTGCTCTAGTCTTGCTATGTGTACATATGTATCATTTATTTCCTTGTTTATGAGTGCTTATTAAAAAAAAAAAACAAAACAAAAACTTCAGTGTGTTAAAACTCATAACCATTAGAAAGTGCAAGTTCTGTCAAATATCAGAATTTGCCAAATTATTTTCTTTTCCTTAACATAATATGTTCTTTAAGAACACACAATTAAAAATTGTCTATAATTATATGTATTTTTATATGTTGTATGTTTTACTGTCCTTAGAGACTAATAACCATGGTTCTACCAGTTATGTCATACTTTTGGGTATATTTCTTACGTTTTAAAAAAATTTTTGTTCACTTTTCAAATTTAAAGCCATCTGTGTCTGTACATACTCATAGAATAGGTAAATGAGGCACCCATTAAAAAGATTTTTGCATCTGACTGCCTGAAATTAGGAACATAAAATCCTAATAAAGGGTCTAACTTGCKTCATTTTCAGTATTCAGTTTCTATCATCTTGCTTAACACTAAAGAACAAGTAAAACATAAATCTTCACAACACAGACCATTGTTTGATATGTAAACATTGTATGTATCTTTCAAACTAAGAGATGAGATGATCACTCTATTGGCCTCTTCCATGAACTTTTCAGAAATGAGCAAGAGGAATTAAGACCTGCTCCACTAATATTTTGAATTCATGTTTATGACACTATCACTTGTTGTATGGTCACATCTATTTCTATTTTCTCTTTCTTTGCCTTAAACTAGAAATACTTGTSCAAGCACGGGTGGCATATAACAGTTTACATTGTCTCAATAATCAACACGGATATAGATTTCTCATAAATAATATAAGCTTCTTTTAGATATCTGTTAGTAGGCTCAATTTATTCAGCCTTAAGGAGAGTTAGCAAGAGTGATGCATTTGTCAAAAGGAAGGTATAATAGTACTGACACATGATGAATAGGAAATCAGTATGGAAGACCATTGTGGTCACAGTCCTGCAGAGACTTGCACTTGTTCTGACCTTTGTGCACTAGGATTAGTGCCTTCAAAATCAGTGTGATTAATAAATGTGATGCCTCACAGTGCATGTGTTTGAGCATGGATATAAGTTATTGCAGGCTTGTCTCAATGAAAGGGAAACCTTCTGAACGTTTCAGGTTTCTAAAGAGGTAACTTCAGAAACTGAAAACAGACTTAACATTGGGGAAATAAAATGAGTCTGAAGCACTTTTCCAGTGATTTGGGGGGTTTTGCTTTGAAATGCAGAATTCAATAGGAAAAAAGGCATTAGTTAAAAAAATTCTCACAAATGCTTTTTCATTAAAAAAATAATTACAGAAAGTTCTATAAAGTCTGGCTTTCAGATACATGGAGAATTTCAGATATTGAATGAAAGTTAAAATTGTTTTGTCTAGACCTGCTGAGGTCAGGATGCCAAGATTCCTAAATGACTCCTAAAAGTGTCTTTTGTCTTTTTGCAAATCACTTCCCTGCTGATGTGATTCAACATGTAAAATCAGAAGAAATTAACCACTAAGGTCCAACCCCCCCCMAAAAAAAAMCCCAGAGAAACAAAAAGTCCCAAGCTGATACAAAAGGCACTTTTATACTCAATGTCTCCACAGTAGTTACCATAAAGTTACTTCAGAATAAAGCGCATCCTTTCAAGAGAGTGTTATGTTTGAAAGACATAACAGAGTTAATAGACATTCTAGCTCTATTCCCACAACAATTTCAGTATGACAGCGACAATATTGTACTTTTCCTCGATGAGAACGGTGTGTTACTTTCACATCAAAGTTTAGTTGCCYTTTCCTTACAGCAAATGACAAAATGTTAGTTTGACATTGAAGTACAACATTTATCTTAATTTGATGGCAAAACAACACTGGTCTGACATTGCAATGTGATATTTGTCCTAATATGACTATTTTTTGTTTTATAGTAGATTTGTTTGCCAAATCATTATTCCTATTGGCAAATTAAAAGCACAAAATAGCCCTTAGCCTTTCATTTTGTTTGAATTCCCCAAACTCCATTAAAAGGCAATATTGACATCCTTAACACATTACAACAAAACTTTGTGTCATGGCAACAAAAAGCAGTACATTTGTTTTGTGTTTAAAATTTGCTACGGTCATTTCTACAATGGTATCTAGTTAAGTTTTTGGCKCTCTCCTGTTGAATATCGTTTCTAGGTTTCAGTCGTCTTTCTGGAATTAACCACAATCACTGTACTGAGGTTAGCAAGGCATAAAAATTAGATTGGTTCTAAATGGTTGTTTAAATTGGATAATGTGCAAAATCTCTCTGTGTGAGACAGCAGAATGATAAATGAGCATGCTTTAGAGTGGGAAGCCCTCCAGGTTATATATCTCCTCAAACTCCCTGAAGACTGAGAGGACATCATAGACATTACTATAGTTGTAGGTATCAACAGTCATCAATTTTTGACAAAAAGGTTAATGAAATAAACAGTGAGAAGGAAAGACACAACATCAAGTAGTTCTGACACAGTTAAAGCATTAACCGATCTGTTCAGAATTGAATTTGAAAGGAAGGAAAATAATTTTCTAAGACACTGATATGGAGGGGAATTGAAATGATGTGATTGATTAATCAATTTTTTTTATTGTTAAAACTTTCACCAAAGTACAACATATATGACTGTGAATGTAATTAAGATTTTGATCCCTCAAGGCATTATTTGTTTCTCCTAAAGCGAAGAAAATTTTTCCACTGAAATAAATAGGAGCCACTCGCTCTGTGCTGGGGGTAGTAGAAGGGCAGTGTCAGGAAGAAAAAGACCATTGCTGTACTTGTAGTACTTGTGTAATATATTGTGCTTGTGGTTGTGCTGAGATCACTATCAATTCCAAAAAATGAACAAAAGAATCTGTAAAGATAATGTTTAGCTGCAGTGTAGAAAACACAGGGCCAGCTCCCAATGCCTTTCCTTGTGTTGAATCGTACTTAACCACTCCAAGAGGAACCCCACTGATTTTGGTGGGATTGTTTCTACTGAGGAACTGCTGGGGTTGAAACGCATTGGAATCTGCTCATAATGTGTGAATGGTCTATATCACAGAGCTTTCATAATGTCTATATAAACACTCTGTAAATAGTTTATACACGCTAAGGTGAAACGACCATAGTGCAGTATGCAGGTCCAACTTGCAGTACTTGTTATCTTGGTGAAGAGTGGTGGGATTGTCCTGCAGCAAATGCTGGGAGTTGAAAGAAAGGTCAACAATAGTTATAAAATAAAGTTCTACCATATGGTATGTTATCGTTTTCATATGCTGTGAAGTATGGACATGCAATAGAGTGAGTTCCAGAGCAAACCTGAACCTTCTAAAACTAAGCTGAGCCCAGATCACGTCAATTATTAAAAGCTGAGCCAACTATTATAAATCTCATTTTATTCTCTTTTCAGGTATATAGCTCATATTTTTCAGACAGGAATTGTAACAAACTGTGAAGAGAAGGTTCTTATCACGTTATTGGTTCAACTAAAATTTTACAAGGTATCTAGTCCTAGATACAAAAAACCGCTACATTGGCAATACTGAACACTAACTTATACTTCTCTAAATCAAGTTTAAGCTTTGCATCATGACCTGTATAATCCTACACAACTCCATTCCAAGTGACGCTTCTCAGATGTGTAACAGAATCACAGAATGGATGAGGTTGGAAGGGATGTCTGGAGGTCATCTGGTCCAATACCCCCGCTCAAGCAGGGACACCTAGGTGCAGTTGCCCAGGACCATGTCCAGATGGCCTTTGAACATGCAGGGAGACTCCACAACCTCCCTGGGCAACCTGTGCCGCTGCTTGGTCACCCTCACAGTAAAAAAGTGTTTCCTGACGTTCAGAGGGAACCTCCTGTGTTTCAGTTTGTGCCCATTGCCTCTGGGCCTGTCATTGGGCACCACTGAAGAGAGCCTGGTTCCATCCTCTTTACACCCTCCTTTCAAGTATTTACACACACTGATGGGATCTCCCCTGAGCCTTCTCTTCTCCAGGCTGAACAGTCCCAGCTCGCTCTGCCTTTCCTCATAGGACTCATGTTCCAGTCCCTTAATGATCCTTGTGGCCCTTCGCTGGGCTCTCTCCAGTGGCTCCATGTCTGTCTTGTACTGGGGAGCCCAGAACTGGACACACTGCTCCAGATGTGGCCTCAGCAGTGCTGAAGGGAAGGATCACCCCCCTCAACCTGCTGGCAACTCTTCTCCTTATGCAGTCCAGGATACCTTTAGCCTTCKTTGCCATAATGGCACATTGCTGGCTCATGTTCTACTTGGTGTCCACCAGGCCCCTCAGGTCTTTTTCTTCCAAGTTGCTTTCCAACCAGTTGGTCCCCAAAGATGTAGTTGTTAAAAATTATTTTTCTTTCCCACTTGAAGAATCCAGAAATGCAAACAAGTTTGTCAGTTGTCACAAAAAAATTGTAGTYGCTCTGTGAATTGTTGGAAAATCTGAAAGGAACAAGTGTATGAGACTCCAGTTTTACACCACGATAGTTTGGAGCTCTGTGGGCAAATGACAGCCATTGGAAGAAGATGCCTAATTAACCACTTGCTCAATGTACATGTACATTTGAAGGATACCTCAAGGAATTATTTTAGCAATCCACCTTAAAATCCTCAAGGCAGCCTGATAATGGTGGGCAGAAGTCATTAATATTTGTATATTTGGATGGAAAAGAAACATATCTTTTCATAAATCCACAAAGATTGTACAGGGCAGCTATAAGGGACAGCCAGATTTATCCAGAGATGATTCAGCCCTGTGGAAGTGAAAGTAGCAAGGGCAAGCCATCCAGGCAGACCGCAGGGAAATAGCTGGGAATTAAAGAATACGGAAAATCTTATTCCTCACAAGAGCTCCTTTGTGCAGTTCAGCTTAGTCCACTTTGGGAAGGAGCTTGTTTAGGCTTGTCCACATGGAGACTTCACATTATTTTGCAACAGCTTTCCTTGGCAACAGTTCAGATCGATTCAAACAGCCTATATTGATATGTCAGACAATGCAAGCACTGTCAAAAGTGAGAGAGAATGGGATCCTTATAGGGACCTGTCTGAAAGCAACAGTCCATTGCTTTCTAAAGAGTTTTCTTTTACTCACTTCAGTGGCCATAAGCTTACCACAAAAGAAATTCCTTTTTGTTTCTCAGAAAGGTCAAAACAGAGATGACTGAAGATAAAGTAAGAACAGATCTGACTCTAGTGTCGTCACCCAGCTGAACTGAAAAAGATTTAGGCTGCTTTTCAGACTATATCTCCTCTCTCTGATTCTAGTTGAATATAAGTTGGATTAGAAGCCGAAGAAGAGAAACAAAGACAGACTGTTTCTGGTTTAATCAAAAGTCCCATGAGATTAACTGTAGTTGCAAGATTACCAATGTGATTTCTCAAAATGGACCAGGCCAAACAAGCTTTCAACAAACATCGGAAGTTTATCTAAATAATTTTCCATAATAGTTTAAAGTCCTCCCGATCTCAAATCCATGATGGAATTTTAAATTCATACCGGAAATGGAGCAGAAGAATTAACTAAAGAGCATGTTACTTTTTTTTCCCAGTGCTGATCTATCCAGGGATCACTGCTAGCTAATTACAAAATGCCTGTGCTGATATTAATATTTTTCTATTTCTACTAAAATCTCTATAGTTTAGCAGACAACTTCCCTGTAAAACCCTTGATTTTAATACTGAAATTAACTCAGAGAAGTTGTCTTAACTTGAAAATTACCAGGTGAAGACAAAGGGAAAATAAATTAGCAAGACAAAATAATAAAGATTAYGTTAGCTTTCATTGTCACACATGAAAATAGATCTTGTTTTTTGGTGCTTTACACAGAACTTCATTGTTACTCTGCCTTCTATGGTGCAGAACTACAGGGATATGTAGAGACAGAAAGAGATTTTTTCATACTATGGAGGCAGGCCTTCGCTGGTATTAAATGTGATGTTATACATGGTGGAACAGCATCAGTTCGAGGAGCTGAGATTTAGCTTCATATTTTTAGCATTTTTCCCCCTCTTCCTCATCACTGATAGCTATGAAAACATTTTTCTAATGCAAATATTCTCTCACTAGGCCCTTGCTGCATGAATCAGTCTGGTTTTCCTTTGGGAGCTCATTACACAGCCTTGCTTCTTTGTCCAAATGTACTGCAGCTTTCACAGACAGTCCTTTGCATTTTGCAGTTGAATTATACAAGCAGAGTACAAAAGTATTGTTGAGTTGCATATGAATTTTCAATCCTGCTTTAATAGGTTCTTAGTCTGCTGCTAGTTTTGAAAAATTAAAGCCACCAAAACTCACTGAAATACTGGATGTGGAGTCAGTGAAGAGACTCTGCTGAGAAGAAAGACCATTCAGTTTTGCATAGACAAGTTTCTGAACTGCTTCCATGCTCACCACCTGAGTGCAGTGATTTATGAGACCTTGTTTTCTTCCACATTCCCACCCCAGTCACAGGAGGAACTTTCAGCTGCAAAGCTCAGTTTCCTCTGACAATGCAGTATTATTCCTCTGACAATAATTCGTCTCTCGTACAGCAGAGATGCATTAGCCTTTCTCAAATGCAAGAATATACTAAGGCCAGCTATCAGATACACAATAATAATCAGACCAACTATTTCGAAGTATGAAGAATTGGTTTTATCAATATAGCAAACTTATCTGTGAGCCAAAATCAAAATTATCTTTCATTACTAACTTTCAAACATACCCAAATACAAATCCTTATATGTTCAGAATTTCAYCATAAATAAAACTTAATCCCTTAAATTACATGTGTATAATTATTCTCAAGAAACAGAAATTGTAAAAATTATAACAAAATCCTTACTGTGAATGGAAAAACACTTAAAATGATATATTTTTTAAATTATTTCTTAAAAGAAAATATTGTAACACTGAAATTAAGATAAGAAATTTCATACACAAAGACTGAGATTTTTTCAAAGGCAATAGAGCAGCTTGCAGTTCCCAGTGTTCTAAGTCTTCCTATATAGACAGTAAACATCCATTTCCAGCAGAACATTAAATCTCCTTTAAACTTCCATTCAGAAAAAAATAATAATAATAAAAAAAAGATTCAAAGCAGAATAAAGCAGAAGATTCTAAAAAGACAACAAGATTAACATAGAATATGTCATCAGCTTCACACAACTGGACAGACATTTRGGATGTTTGGGACATAACAGCCTGTAAGAATTATGGATTATGATAAATATTTAGAAAATATTAACAGTAAGTGAACTCAACAAGTGTGAAGTCAGCAACATTTGAAGTGAGGTGACTAATGACTTCATTTTATACGGAGCTGGAAACATTATTTGGAAGATTATATACTCAATCAAACAGTTTATTTTACAACTTTTGAATGTCTTACATTTTGGAAAAAGTTACATATCTTCTTAAGAAAACTGAAAGATCTGTGGGCTTGCCTTTGCTATACAGCTATGAAAATTAAGCTTTTAAAGAGACTCAGATAAATTTATCATATCATGTGACTTTCGTTGTTCTAAGTAAAATTGAAAAACAGAATCATATTTAAAAATACAAATGAAGAAATGATGAAAACGATGAACCTAGAAAAAGCATATCTATTTGAAATACCAGTTGAAAGCAAAATTCATTTTCATGAACATAATGTCGATCAGTAGGCAAGCGGTTAAATTTTTGCACTTAAACTTTTAAACCAGAGGGAAATGAAAAAAAAACCAAACACTTTCTTGCATTTCAGAGAGTGGTATCCACAGAAATGTGGATTGGTTTAAGTTTTTAAAATTTCAATTTCATGCTTTTCAACATGTTTTTGCATAAGACAATATCAATAGTGCTTTTTATTACATAGTCATGTTGTAAATTACTCTTAAAAAGAGGAGACATTAAAAATTATCTGTTTCCACCCCGTGACTTGGACAAACTCACAGATATCTGTACCATTCTGAGTAGGTGTTTGCATGAGCTGATCTTGCAAACCTCCAATAAAAGATTCCACAGTTTTTCATCCTAAATCTTCTTGCTAGAATTTAATATCTATTTCTATTTGTCCAGTTCTTGTGACCAAGGAGAACAAATCAATCACTGTTCTTTTTACAACATTTTGTCTACTGGAAGACTCTTATGTCACCCTCCCTCAATCTTCTGTTTCCTAGATTAAACAAACTCAGCTCTTTTAACCTTTTCTAGCAGTTCATGATTTCAAAACCTCTTTTCATGCTTGTTTCTTTCCTCTCAGTTCATTCCTGTTGATCTATATCTTCCTAGAAGTATGGCATGCAGTTCGGCACAGCCATCCAGGTGAAACCTTACATTTCCTGAAAAAAAACTTGCTAGTTGTTACTTCCTGGATGAAAGACACAGCCTTCATCGTGGAATGAGACTTGTTCAGTTCTTTTTGCACACACATAAACTTATGTTATGTTTAGTTTGTCATCCATTTTAATAGGCCAATTTTTGCCATAAGAAATAACTTGTTATCTATCATGCTTTTTCTTCACAAACAYTTCACACTTTTTTTATTGTATTTTACTTTGTTGATTTCAGACTGTCTCTTCAACTCTTAGCAAGCATTTTGAATGTCCGTAAGGAATTACATTATGTTTAGATCTTGTCATTAGTTTGACTTTAGTGTTATGCTTCCATAAAAAAGATTAATTGGCCCATGGAAAGCCATTAGTGTCTCCTACAATAAATAATGTCTTTTATTTCTACCCAGGGGAGTTTAAAAATCTATGTTCCCTCTCTTCTTCAAAGTAATAATTGATGACATCATTGAGGTAATAAAGTTACCAAATCCCAGCCACCTTACCTACACTGTTAGCTCAAATGACTTCAAAAAAGTTAATGGTCTGAGGAATTTGAATGGAATTTGGCCCCGATGGCATACTGGTCATTTTTATAACCATTAAGTAGAAATACGTTTTTGTGTGAAGATTGAACTTCATTTGTCAGTTCACTTATGACCAAAATATAGAAGAACCTCAGGAAACTCTGTTCTGTATGCTACCATCATCTGCCCTGTTCTAGGAGAAGTTCAACAGACTAAGAAATTAAAAATTTAAACACTAACTGAGAAACAAGATAAAGTATTTTCATAGATTGGATTCAGGCTTCTTTCTTGTGGTAACAGGATGAACACTGGAACAACTTCTTGCATGTAAATGCTAAGTAATGCCTCTTAGATTTCTTCAAAAGACTATTTCATGGTTATAGGTGGCTTTTTTTCTTTTTTATTCTGGAACAAACACCCCAAAAAACACCCAAAACTCTAGAAGAATTTTCTTTTCTTGATCAAGAAGGGTTTTGAACTTCTCAACACTGCATTCCTGGAATAGCTATCCTAGGGTACCCACTTATTTAGCTGGCTCCTTTAAAGGGAGGGAATTTCGCATGACTTGGAGGGAGGGGGACATTGTCAAGTCATTACTGCTGAACGTTTTGTTTGTCTGGTCTCTTGGTCAAATTCCCTTAATTGCATTACACAATCCCAATGTGCCTTAAATGCTACACATCTGGAATGAAGCATAAAGGGTTTATTGGATTGATATCCCTTATTTCTTTGAAATAAAGTACTGTAGGAAATCTCAGTTTTCGTTTGAACTGGTCTGAAAAAACTCAGAGTAGGCAGGGATGAGGGGATTTGTTGTTACAAAAATGTTATGTGTAGTAATTAAAATACCCCATTTGTTTCACTGAGAGTGACTGACAGGAGTATAGCATCACTTTGATTATTTACAGACCCACCATTTCAGAACAATTTACTTAAGTAAAAAGATTTGGCAGCCTTGTATCCCCTGGAAACCTACATGAGTAGATTTGGCTCACAGTTTTATTAAACAGTGAGAAATAGTTTAGAGGTATTTTTCTTCTTGCCCTCTCAATGGGATCTGCAGATATGGCTACGGGACCTGGGGAAATTCCTTATCTGATCATGGTATTAGTAATAGATAAAGTTCAGGTTTGCTTATAACATACAATAACATGAGACAAAGTCAATATTGTTATTCAGATATGCTTCAGTTCTCCAAATAGAACTAAAGTAATTCACTATGCTTGTTTATATTTTGGCAATCGAGGTCAATCATTATGCTAGGTGATGTATGAAGACATCCCAGTGTGTCTGCAATCTCATTTAGGGCAAGATAAAATTGATGTGTAAAACACAAAAGAGGTGGTAAAATTACGAATATTGTACCAAATAATCAAATTAACCTACTGTGCCAATTTTGTCCACTTTCTTTTGGCTATCACTGCATGTCCGTCATTAACATGCATCTAGCGGATGGATTTGTATTCAGAAACATTTGACCCAGCATCAGTGTCAAAGCAAGCTCTTATTTTTCTGTTTGCCATCTGTAGCAATAATTATTTACTGATTTCTAATCAGTGATATACAACATAGGCATTTCAAAATTATAGCAGATATATTTCCAACAGTGACCATGTCAGATGCTTCACATTAATATTCAGAAAAACCATATGAGTAAACAGAAGTGAGTCTAGTAGTAGAAACAGCCATAATCACTGAGGCATGATGTTTATTACTTATTCTGAAACTGTTGTTTCAAATCCATTAAATCCTTCTAATGCAAATGTCCTATTTCTTTTTTCTGGTCTTTCCCTTTTCTTTTACTGTGAGGGTGCTAGGAGCATCCTATGTCAAAAAGCTTTGCAATGYGCCATGTAGAAAAGTATTAACTTTCATGCATTTTAGATTTCTTACACACAAGTTTCTTTAAATGTCTTACGTTTTTAAGAGCTAGGAGAACAGAAACTACAAACATGTAGTTTCATGTTTCATTCTTTAGATTCTTTTATCTAGTGTCATGAYAGATTGTCTTCTATGATAAGCAAAATAGCCTTTGAATTTCTCTTGATATAAACATTTTTTATAGCCATAGGTTTGGTAATTTCATCGTGCTATTCTGGTTCACTCTGTGTTCTGCATTATTCTTTTTTGCTTTTAAGAGAGGGTGGCCAATTTCACATAAAGTATTCCAGAAAAACATATCAATGAATTGTGTAATGACAATAACATTTTTAAATAAAATTTCCCAGTTCTTGCAAATCCTAGTGACTTAGGTTATCCTTCATCTGATTCCTATCTAACTCTTCAACGTAGGTCCTCACTAATATATCTGCAGTGATAGCCAGATCCCTAAACTGAGCTGCTGCTGTTAATTTCAGACTCTTCTAAAGTACTTCAGTTCTTCCCTATAGTATCGTTTTATATTTATCAGCATTGAAATCCAATTGCAATAGCACTGACTTCATTTACTCCACCTCATTATGTATCTCTGAAATTTTTTGCAGTCCTCTGAGTGACTTACTAAACTCCTTCTCATCTACGGTTGTATTTCTATCTACCAAGTATTTTCTACTTTCATTTATCCCAATAGCTGCTTACCTTCCTCATAAAATCAATGATAGTAATGCAGAAATTAGTGAACTTCTAAAAGACTTTAATACTTCCTCTTTGGGAAAAAAATGCTTCTTGAAATAAGATTTGTTTTGGGGAATAGGAGGAAAGAGAAGATGATGGGAAGAAGCCTGGAAACAAAATTATTTTGTGAGATTACATATATTGGAGAAGGTGTCTAGAAAAGGAAAGCTGTTAACCATTTCCTAAAGACAGACAGACTTGACATCCACTTCATGTCTTCAGAGCCTCATTTTAGCATTGGCTTCTTTGGTAAATAACTCTTGTCCCCAACTTTAACTTTAACTTGTTTTTTTCTGGGTGGTTGTAGAATTTACCAAGCCAAATCCTGTTCTGTCTGGTAATTGCCTTCAAGATCTTCAAGATCAGAAGGAAGTCCTTAAACTGGAAGAGAAAGTCACTTACCATGATGGACTTCTGCACAAACTTCTTTTTTTTTTTGGTGGCCAAAACCAGAAGGAAGGTAGAAAGGTACATTTTGTACCAGCTAGAACCTGCTCATGACAGTCATATTCAGTTTCTAAACATACATTTAAGGTGGTCTTTATGGCAGTCAAGAAAAACTGCAGGCTATTGCCGCAAAATTCTCATCAGAGAGAAGGGAATTAATTTTCCCAGACAGCTGGAGAGGAAAAAAGGCATTCTGGAAACTGATGCTACCTGCTCATCCAGTGTCGGCAAGGAGTCAAACAGAGCCTGAGGCTTTGCACCGTTTTGATGAATGACAGCTGTATTTCTTCAATGGAAGGAGGAAGCAATTTTTTTTACCAGATATTCAAAGGACTTCCCTTCTCTGGTCAGTATTACTTCACTCTTCCCTGGGTTCAGTTTGGCCAGCGGGGAATGCCTTTTGGCATTCTGACAGTCCAAAAGTAAGGAAGTCCAGAAGTCCTTCAGCTGACATTACCTCATAATTTCCTTCCCTCTACTGATTGCTGTTAAAGGCAGTCAGCGATGTCAGTCATAATGCACTTCTCAGTTACGTGCAATAATGTAAACTGGCCAACTGGTGCCCAGTCTTCTTCACAGAGCTTTTGACACATGCCACTATCAGAATCAAAGGCTTATATATAGCAAATGGCAGACATGGAGATTTGAGCCTTTGATACTAGCTGTTAAAACAGAAAGATCAGATGGGTAGAAATGAGATCTACTCTCTAATCTAGTGCTCTATATGCAGGGCTGACAGCTTTTCTTTACGGAAGAGGAAACGTCTTTTATGTGAAACATGGAAAGACAAAAAGGAGAAATTCACAACATCATTTTTACAATGCCAACCTTCAAAGAAGAAATTTATGATAAGAAACGAAATCAGTATAATGAAACCTCCACCTGATCCAACTTTTTTATTGGCAGCCTCCCTCTTTTGGGAAAATATGCCAAAATATCTCCAAATATAAGATTACTAAAGATAATTCCATTCCAGTCTTTGGAAGAGGTCACCTGTGTTAGGCATCTCTTGAGTGGTTGATTAAAACAGAACAGATATTTTTATGTAATGTTAATTGTAAATAGGTCTGCCACAATTCCAGATTAAGTCAGAATAAATTTAATGAAAAACAACCTACCTGTCCATATGGTCTTCATCAGAGTAATACTCTACACTGCCTAACATTAGCATAAAACTGTTTTCTAACAAGCTAAATAGAAGAGGTGATCTTGTAAAATACTCTGACAGTAGAAAAGCTGAGGGGTTTACAGACCTGTTGAGGCAAAAAGGGATGAAGACCAAATGGAGAATGACCTGTCAGGCAATCTATGTTTTGTTACAGAAGGAATTTCAATTCAGTCATCTCTGCTGACCAAAATATGTCATGAGGGGACTTGAGACCTCTTAGGCTACACTTACATAGTTAAATACCTCCAGTCTATGAAATTTCTTTCCAGATTGGAGGCCAAGTAGCACAGACCACCCACATCCACATCTCCTAGCACTTGGCCCTATGTCTCCTCTCAGTCCTGTGCTGTTTCTGAGTAGCATATGACGTTGTGGTTTATGTGTTGTTTTTTATTCAAAGTGTCTGCAAGCAGTGTTGAAGCCTACTAGAGTGGGGTTTTTTTCACAGCATGATGCTGCAAGTGTATGCTACATGCCAAGGGGTATTCTGGGAAGGTATATGAGTGCATTTGAGATGGGAAAGCTTGTTGGAATAAACAAGAAAATATGGGTAAAATTTCAACATCTGCTGCAGTCTTGACCATGCTGCCTATTGGGGATGGTCCTGGGTGCATGCTATCCACAAAACCATGCTTAGGCTTTGTCTCAGAGAAAATTAGTCACCATTAGTGACTAGACGGTACCTAGAAGCATGACAACAATTAAGGAATATAGATGGCTGGCAGTTCACCTATCTGTCTCGCTGTTATGTATTTGGCAACATAAACACAGGTTTTGTGAGGAATATAGGGCTCGGGAGGAATACAGAGGCACTGTCTGAGCATGTAGGAATGAGATCAGGAAAGCCAAGCCAAAGCCCAAGTGGAATTGAATCTGGCAAGGGATGTCAAAGGCGGCCAAAAGGGCTTCTATAAATATGTAGGTGACAAAAGGAAGAGTAGGGAAAATGTGGGCCTGCTACTGAAGAAGACAGGGGACCTGGTGACACAGGACATGGAAAAGGCTGCAGTACTGAATGCTTTCTTCACCTTAGTGTTTACTAGTAAGACAGGTCTTTAGGAATCCCAGGTCCAAGAAACATGGGGGAAAACCTGAAGCAAGGAAGATGTACCCACGGTGGAAGAGGATCAGGACAGGGAATACTTAAGCAAATTGGACATACATAAGTCCATGGGCCCTCATGGGACACATCCACAAGTAATAAGGGATCTGGCATATGTCTTTGTGAGGACACTTTCAAAAATCTTCAAACAATCGTGACTAGAAATGCCTGAGGACTGAAGGAAAGCAAACGTCACTCCTATCATCAAGAAGGGCAAGAAGGAGGACCCAGGGAACTACAGGCTCATAGAGAAGAATGGGCTGGAAGGGCAGAGAGTGAAGTGGACTGAAAACTGGCTGAATGGCCAGGCGCAGAAGACGGTGATCAGTGGCACAAAGTCTAGTTGGGAGACAGTAACTAGTGGTGTACCCCAGGGGTCAGTACTGGGTCCAGTCCTGTTTAACACCTTCATTAATGATCAGGGTGATGGGACAGAGTGTACCCTCAGCAAGTTTGCTGATGACACAAAACTGGGAAGAGTGGCTGATATGTCAGAGGGTCCTGCTGCCATCTAGAGTGACCTCAACAGGCTGGAGACATGGGCTGACAAGAATCTCATGAAGTTCAACAAGGGCCACAAAGATGRTTAAGCGACTGGAGCATCTCTCCTATGAGGAAAGGCAGAGACTGCKGGGACTGCTCAGCCTGGAGAAGGCTCAGGGGGGATCTCATCAATGAATCTGAAGGGAGGGTGTAAATAGGACGGAGCCAGGCTCTTTTCAGTGGTGCCCRGTGAAAGGACAAGAGGCAATGGGCACAAACTGAAACACAGGACGTTTCCTCTGAACATCAGGAAACACTTTTTTACTGTGAGGGTGACTGAACACTGACACAGGTTGCCCAGGGAGGTTGTGGAGTCTCCCTCCTTCGAGATATCCAAAAGCCATCTGGACATGGTCCTGGGCAATTGTGTCTAGCTGTCCCTGCTTGAGCAGGGGTGTTGGACCAGATGACCTCCAGAGGTCCCTTCCAACCTCAACCGTTCTGGGATTTTGTGATTCTAGATTGGATCCCCCATTTATAGTCCAGGACTGCCACCTTAATATCCAGTCTCGAAAACAAGATAAATTAACGAAGATCACATAGTAATGGTTGAGTTCACTTATAGAAAAAAAAATCTCAACTTAATTAGTAAGTTTGTTTAGTTTGTTTAGCAGATTGTTGAGTACTAAATGGAAGAAGAGCATAGGGTAGTAGTTCAACATTGGCATGAAAAGGTGTGGATGATAGCTATAAGATTTGCGTCGGAAGTAAACAAGCAGTGTCTGCTAGCCATCTCCAGCTGAAGAGAGGCAGATCTTCAAACACAGAAGGTTTAAAACATTATTTAGAATGKTATTTAGGTCACAGGATGTCTCAATATGTTGGCCCAGTGTCCAGTAGAAGGGAGTCCCCAGCCTAGTTGAGGTCAGCTTCACAGTACTAGTGTAACACATCATTATAAATAATACGTACAGTGTTTTTTCTAGTCCTATATATATATGACATTTTAAAGAGCATCTTTATTTATAGGGACCTAACCTGTCTCATTCACTAATTTTTAACGAAATCATATTACTTTCCTCTTGTCACAGCTGAGTTCTGCTGCATTATATACAACTGCCTGGAGAACTGGCTGACTGTTGAGAAGAAAGTATGTTATACATTCCCTGAAGTGTCACAACACTTAAGATTTTAATGCAGATATTCTTTTGTGATTGCATTGCTCTCTCAACCTCTCATTAAAAGTAATTTAGGAGTAAAACTACTTTTTATATGCAGTCATTCTCTTCAATTAAGTTACTCTCTCCGCCTCCTCCAAATTTTTAGACCAACGTTTATTTTCTCCTAAAACTGTCTTGTTTTGGGAGACGATCATACTAGTCACATCTTAGAGAATTGTCCTGGTTTGAAGAACTGGGGCACCAAGAAATTAGGAATATGAAGCTTTTAGTCAAATTATTTATTATTTTTGTTGCCACATTGATAATTGGTAGTCTGTTATTTGCTAATGTAGTGATAAAACCAGTAGTGCATTTTGCCTACAATGACTAATCTTTTGGCTATGTATTAATATTGTCTTTATTAAAACACTAAGTTTTCTAAGAGCTGGAAACCACAATAGCTATGTTTAGGCATGGTTAACGCTAAGTCCTAACAGTAAGTGAACTGAAACTGAAGTTTTTGGTAATATTTATGTGACAATTGCAACGTCAGTTTACACCAAGAGCCCAAAGTGATCCCCAGATTTATAATACTGTACTCCTGACCTAAAGAGCTGAACTCAGAAAGTCAGAGCTGTAACTGATCTGTCTGAAAGGAAACAGTACAGCAAAATTCCCTTGAACTCCTGGAGCTTGAGAGCAATGTACTGAAGCTTGTCATTAAATTTCAGTTGAAAAAGATATTTTACATTGCATATCAGAAATCTTTGTTCAGTGAGCACCATGGAGCTATTACAGTTTGTGCAAGATAAAAATTTAGACTAAGCCTCACAGAGGATCCTCTAATTTTTTACAGAGGAATGACAGTATAGGTTCACTCTGGGGAAAATAAATTGGAAACCAGGTTTAAACAGGAATACTGTTTTTTTTAAATCAGTCTTGCTGCGATGTGGGTTAGCCAATGGTGTTGGCTTCAGTCTTAGCGATGGTCCACAGTAATGAGCTGTAAACAGAGAAGCACATTAAATCATAGCATGAGCATACAGAATTTATGAGTCATTACATTGAAGCGAGTGGAGAAGCAAGTTTGTGCGCGTTACGGGGAGATTAGGCAGCTACCTCCCTAGRAGAGCTGGTTAGGGAATGCAATGTTTTCCCATGAAAAAATACTGAATCGTTAGAAGAATGACATGTACTGTAGGAATGCATCTATTTCAATATCTTCCAATTGGAAATGAGAGAAACACTGTTTTCTGACAGTTTATAGGCCTTCTCTGCAATTGCCCCTGCTCCTGAACCAGCTGCCCTGCCTGACTTGCAGGAATCATGAGCCACCTCACCTTGGGAAACTGGGTGCCACAAAAATCCCAGCTCCCCAACACAGCTGGACCTTCGCAGTTCATAGCCCTTAATATGCGTCACGCTGCTCCAGGAATGAGTTCCTCCAGGTTTCAGCAGTTTCTAAATCATAGCTCCCACGCATTTTATTTTTTACATTTTTAAATCTATCTTAAACTTTCTAAATAGAAGCTCTGAACAACATTTTAAGTGCTTCATTTTAATTTCTTCTTCAAAGTATCTCCTCCATCGTAATAAAGCAATCTGACACCTTGAATCATCTGTAAAACTACTGCATTATAACATCAAATACAGGAAGAAATATTTGGAACAAGTAAGTAAGGTGCCTCACTCAATACAAGTTAGAGTAGCAGCTGTTTTATTACTCCTGCAAAATGCAACCAAGCTGCCATCCAGATATTAAAAACAGGCATCTATCTAAATTGTGCTGAGGGCTCATCTTATTCTCTAGTTCAAAGTTTCAGACTCTTCTATGAAAGCTCTAAACAAAAGGCTCTGAAGAGAAAAATTAAAAAAGTCCTATGACAGCAGCAGTTGTTGTTTACAATAGAATTCAAAAGAGTTTAAAAAATGAATGTAAATAAGTAAATAAATTCAAAATAAAAAGTAGTACAAAATCACGATGCGCATACATAATAATAAAAAAATCAGAATAATTTTAACATTTAAAATATTTCAAAATTATAAAAATTTGCATTCTTACAGTTATTCTAAATTTAATTTATTATTTTTTTAAAGTAAATATTTTAGCTAGTTTGAAATTGAATTCATAATGGATTCTTTTTTCCATGGAGACCTTTGTAATTTTAAGTTTTCATTTCAAATTCAAATAGAAGCAAATGTCAAACCCTCTAGCAATGGATTTTCCTGTCTTTGTCCAATTCTGTTTGCAAGCACCAAGAGATTTTTTAGGCTGCACTGTGAGAATGTAGTATTTTCTTTGGCAATGTGTGAACCATAACGAAGGAGATATTGTCTTTTTAGATATCAATTTAGATGCCTACTATTTCAGTCTACAGTGTATTTCAAACATATGTCTGCTACAGAGTTGCCAGTTCAATATATATCATTCTTTTGGGATTTATTGCTATTATTTGCAAAGTACCTTTCGAAGAAGCACATGAGGAGCAGATTGAATGAGAGTGAAATGAACCAACTCTGGAAAAGTGTATTTATTAACTGAAACATAGAGAACTAACTGTAAAACACAAGAATGCCTTACAAATTAGTCCTTTGCAGGAACATTATACATGTTAATTAAGTCTTTTGGAAACTTCTCATATAGTTAATTGTGAATATATTTTTTCTGTATGAGCATTAAGCATCTGTCGTGAAATTTATGTACAGCTGTACAGGTGCAGCTGTACCCAGAAAGTGCARATTGCCAAAGTCTGACATCCCACTTGGCTTCAGGAATGTTTCCTACCCTGATTAGAGGAATACAAGCCCCGTTCTTCAGCATAAGTGGAAATTTAAGTTTGTTTCTTTAAAATTTAGATAGTTGGAGATGCAGTTATGGGTTTGAAGTACATAATGGGTGTTTTAATCCAATAGTTTTATGATCTGACTGATTTCTTGAATTACTGAACTTCCTTGTTAAAAAATGGAAATTAAATGGATAAAAAATTCAGATTAATGTTGTTTTTATTTTAAGAATAAAAAATACCTATATTTCATTTTAAACTGTAAATTTTTAAACACAAATTATTGGGAAATTGAATTTATAGAAGTTTGAAGTTTGGTAACATTTATATAATTATTCCAATATTTTAATAAAAAATGTAATAACAGTGCAAAAACTTCCATGGAAACAAGTATGAAAGTGACTTTTTTTTTTAATGAAAATAGTCTTTCATTTGAAACACTTAACCAGGTTTTGTTTTCTACACATATTTGGGAAAATAGTGTATCTACTGTCCACTTTCAGAACTCATGAGCTAAAGTTAAAATATAGTACAGGTGTTTCATTTGAAAAATAATTTTGGCTTAAAGTAGCCTGCTTTATTATTTTTTTTAACTGTAACCGAAATGCTGGCATGCATAATTTGCCTCAGGGTGTGAGAATTTTTGGGAAACATATTGTCAGACCCCCGTATGTGAAGACTGCATGCTCAGCTGTAGCAGAAACACTGAACTCTGCTTGTTCTGAGACTACAGCCACTACAGTGAGGATGATGGCTTTAAAGGTAAGACTGGTGAGCTGCACCACCTCCCCACACCTTTCTTCCCTTTCTGCCAATAAAGTTGGAGTGCTGTAAGTTCATCCTTTCTTTACTGTACTCATAAAGATGCACATTTATCATTTATTTACCCAGCCACAGTCCTGAGAAGAAGCATTTAAACCTGGTGTCTTGAGCTACTCTTTGAATGAAGCCTTCCATGCCACATCTGTTTCTCTGGTGCCATAAACCCTGCTGCAAATTGTGCCGATTCTGAGTGCAGCAGTCTAGAAACAATATCCTGTTTTCCAGAGTCCCTTAGAAAGTCTGGGAAAGAGTGATGACTCCTTTACAGGGTAGTGACACTCTTTTTCCCCTGGAGTATTTATTTCCATCTCAGAAGACATTTTTCATGCTCTAAAGTATGCCTTGCCATAATTTCCTGGACGCCAGCCACATCTAACAGGTTAAAACCTTTAAAGATTGTCCAGTCTGCAGGATTTTTTAAAGAGCAGGAATAGCTCAAGTATGATGTGAGTCCAAATGCAGAGTTTAAAACACTAGAGATATCTAAAAATAGTGCTTAACAGCAATGGAGAAATGTTCCTGTGCCTCCTTAATCTCCAGATTCACCATGGGATAGAAGCTGCCTATATAAATACCAGACACTGGTGATTTGTGTGCATGCAACAATTGAATAGATATTACAACAGATCTTCATGGGAAGAAAATACAGATTGTAGAATAGTTTGAACAAGCCAGTAAAAGTAYGGCTATCGGACTGCAGCAAATCCTGATCTGCAGGGAGAAAGATCAGTGCAGACCTGCTCACAAATCAGGGAGTGCAGAATTGTGAAAATATCCTTGCTGCTTCTTTTTCTATGTTTGCAGAAGATTGTCATACCAGCYCTAGGTTATTATTTGCAGCAACACAGAGAATCCACTGCCACGGTAGGAACAGGCCTTGTGGAAAAGGCATCCTGTACCATGTCATCTTCTATGCCTACACCTTATTTTTCTTCTACTCAGTAATAGGCAAAAAGCATCACTTGGTTTTGGCCGTTGCTATCAGTGCTCCCCTTTTTCCTCCTGAACTTACTTCCCCGTAGGTCTTGCCCATTTCTTTGAGTTTCTCTCCAGTAGCAGGGTTCAACACTGTTTCTATATTGCAGCATTATTGGGAGGTTTTTAGTCTCCCAYGCTTCCCAAACCACAAAACTATAGTCATACAAATCTCTCCGTCTGTAGTGCAGGATAAAGAGGTTCCACTGCTCCAGCCAGAGAGCAAGAAGGCGAAGCAAGCTCCTAACTTTGGTGCAGCAGTTGTGTAGGTCCCCCTGTCGAAATACTTGGCCACCTCAGTATTAAATTTATCTAAACATCAATCTAATTAGAAAAACAAACACTCCTTAGACCTCTCAAGACATAATTTTCATTAGCTGTTGCTTATAACTTGATTTGATGGAAAGCAATGAGCCAGATTTTCACTAAACCATCTGTTAGATAGTAACGATGAGATATCATGACATATGGCCATTTGGTGAATATATTTCCAATATTTAGAGCTACGTAATGAGAAAGAATCCCTTGACATAAAAAAATCTTCTTTCAAGGAGGTCCTGGGAAAGACTCCAGACACAGACAGATTCACAGATGGAGTGTCACAGTGTATCGTATATTTATTTCAGTAAGACAGTTAAACTTTAAGAAATAAAACACAACAACCATTTGAAGTAACATTTGCTAAATTCCAGCGATCTCATTGCTCTCTGTCTGAAAACAGGTTAATCATGTCCATGCATTTCATCCAACCATTACCTATCTCGATTATAGGAGAGAAGCAGTAGACAGAAACAATAAACACTGCTAATTGCAGGTTTAGCTTGTGCTATATATCTTCCTCACTTCATGCCAGGTCCCAAGTACCATTCATTCATACCTCTAGGAGTATATGTACAAACACAAGCTGAAAATAAATAACATGCATTTTACACAAAGAAGAAACCCATATTTTTATTCTTGTTCAAATATCACTAACACAGTAGCACTAAAATACATTGTGTTCTAATAGATAAGCACCTCAGCATTTAGCACTTAAATCTTCATCTCCAGCTTCAAACATTTCAAAAGAAAAAGATTCTTTATGCATCTCATATGTTTGTCAGATAAATCTAAATATCTGTAAGGAGTACCATTAAATCCTTCAGAAGCTGTGCAGTAATGCATAATTCATCTCTGTTTGTAAAGCAAAATAAAATTAATAAGCCTCCTATTTCAGAGGAGATTCCCCCATATATTTTCATATGGTCTTTAATAGCAACTAAAACCTATTTCTTATCCTACTGAGTATTGCTGAGGCAGCTGCAGAGAGACAGTGAAAGGCTGTTTGTAGAAACAGCAGATTATTTTTCTTTCTCTGGGTAAGTTAACATTTTAATTCTTTTAGCCCTCAAAGTTATTTTTGGCGGAACCAATAGACCCCTTGTGACAAAGTCTGATCCCACAGCCCTCTACTGTAAAAGATAGACACAATTTTCATTTTCTGTAAAAAGATTTAAAAAAAAGTTCCCCTAAAAAAACTCATCCCCACTCAGCTATCCCCATTGCTATCCAGATGTTGAATTTTTTACACACCTCAAAGCCATTCTTTGCATGAATAACTAGGAAATTTTAATCACCGTAAAATAATGAAAACAGGGCACTGATTTCTCATCATCCACTGATTAATCACATGCATATGTCTCTCCAGCTCACAGCTGCACTGCTGGGGTCTAGGGAGAAGCATACCTGTAAGCTCCTTGAAAACAAGGAAAAAGCCATTGGAGGGGACGTACCATAATCACAGTAAAGCAAAATAAARTATGCACAGTTTGCTACCAGAACATCAGTCATCAGAAGTAAATTGCTATATTTTGGGTGACAGCCAGAGTCTGTAATTTTTTGGAGTAATAATTGTAAGGTTCACGGCAACATTCCTTGTATCTGGCAAAACCTGCTCAGGCCAGCCCTCCCGAGATGCTTGCAGAGAGGCACACAGCCATGTCCACCTCCATCAGCTTGGAGCACTAATCAGATTACAAAGTGCATCTCTGGGAGTACCTGTGTGACTCCATGTATGGAGACTAATGTGTGGTGATGAGGTGGAAATGTTTAAATTAAGGATTCTAAAACAGGCAGATCAGTGTGTTGTTTCAAGACAAGCATAGTTAGTAGTGATGGATATCTTTAATGCCGCCAAGATCCAGCTGGGACAGGTTCTCAGACAGTACACAAGGAAGATAGATAATGTTTTTCTTCTACTGAAATTGAGTCCACACCTACATTGCTACAAATCTCAGATCTCTGACATTTCAAAATGTAACAAGACTGTTGATTTTAAGGTGGAATATGTTTTGAAAGGGTTAAGAGAACTTAAGAGCACCATATAGTCCCTCTTCTTAACTTTCCCTCCAGTGCTGAGGACCAGAGACATTAATAAAATATTACTGAATTTACATAAAATCTTGAAGGTGTTTAGTTTTATTAAATCTCTGTGAAGAACATTTTGTATCAGGAGGTGTTTATTGGAATAGAAATAACATGTAGCTTAGAATATCACCAGAAATAAAGTGGTAAGTTCCTTCCAAGGGAGTAATACAAACATATTGCTGTATTTAATGCTGGCTGGATTTGTTATGAAAGACAAAGGAAGTTTGCTCAGGGCAGTGGAGTTTACAGGTAGTTTACAGGAGTGCTACTGACATAAGGAACTGCTAGATCACACATTTAAAAACAGCTGCATAATCTGTGAGGTACGTTTTGCTCTCTCCTGTTACTAATATAAAGATGTTTCAACATTTAAACTTAATAAATGTTTGAGTATGTTTTTTTCTGTTTGTTTTCTTTTTTTTCTTTCATTTCCCCTTTAAGAATAAGGTAATTTTGTGCTGCATGCACACCATCATTAATGTGTGACAAGAGCATTTAACCAGGACGTCCTAATGCAATAACTACAACAGTAAAAGCAGGCATAGCAAACAGCAATATGGAAGAAGCACACAGTAAGAAAACATGTATTCCTGTATGTCTGTAACATTACAAGAATTCAAGATCTCTCGGAATAGAGAGATGGATATTCAAGTATTTATCACATGTGAAATGTAGATAAAACATTAACTTGGTTCCTTTCTTGAGCACTCAACCTGATACATTTGTTTAAGTGTTGCCTGTAACCTCAGCTTTAAGAGTATAATTATTTAACTAAAAGACTATTAGGAGTAAAAATGATAAAATTTTGCTTTAAACAGTAGAATACCTGTATAAACCAGCGAATTACCTAATTTTAAAGAAGAGTGACCCAGAAAGGATTACACTTACATCAAAAAGGATCCCAAAGGCTTGAAATCTTAACACCAGACAAAGTGCAGAGACCTAAGTAACGGAAACAAAGATGTTTTACTGTTAAACACTCTTCCTGTAATAAATCACACACAAATCTTACTCTGCCTAGGAAAAATATTTGTACTTCARTGACTGCTTGAAGTAAATAAAACAATTTCATAGTAGTGCCAATACATCCCAATGCAAATGAAGTGTATATTTATTGGATGTACCTTCTGTGTTACACTTCCGCAAAGTGATTAAACTGAAATACTGTTAACACTGTAGTGGTGGCATAACAGCAGTCAAGAAAGCCATCTATTGCATTAGTCTTCCCCACCACTGTACGAAAATCTTAGTGTTTGGATCACAGAAATCAACCATTTGGATCAAACTGTCTCTATCTTGTCCATAATCTGTTTTTGACAAAAAAAAAGCCTCAACGATTTTCAGTGAAATAGATATGAACCACAGCAAAAAGCATATTCTGCCTGTCATATGGTATCTACTAGCTCAGCTGAAAATATATAATGCTATGCTGTAAGGTTTTTCATTGACTGAAATAAATGGGTAGAATTACATAAATACRGTAATAACCTTATAACTTTACACTTGTATTGCTCATTTTCCCTCTTGAGAGTTGCAAAACACTTTATAAACCCCGTAAGAGAGAAAACTTCAGTGTAACTTGGTAACTAAAGGTGCAGGAAAAGCATAGGGAGGTTTAGTGACTGGCCAAACATCCCGTATCAACACTGTGACAGTGCCAAGAACAGAACGCCAAGCTTCTAGTTCAAAATCTTCAGTTTTAACATTTAACTACTTCCTGAGAAGTCTTCCTTACACATACCTTTAATTATATCACATCTCTGTTGGGTATAAAGTTAATACAAATCATTCCTATTTAAGCAGTTTGTGGTCTTGCTAATGTGATTATATTCATGTCATTGAATGATACCTTAATGAAAAGTGAAACTACCACAACATACTGAATCAATATCGTGTTGAATTCCTTTAAGATATATGTTAGAGGGTAAATTTTCAACTCTTATTCATATGAGACCACATGTTTAGCTGTGGGGGTCATACTGGTGGTTTGTCCTTAGTGGGATCAAATGGCAGTCTGTTCCACACACACACACTATTTCTTCCAATGCAAATAAGTTGATCAAGTATGCTTTACCCCACAGAAGCACAAAAAACCTGGATGGAGAACCATGTCACTACTGGGATTCCCTTCGCGGAATCAGACATGGGTGAGTTACCACCCTGACAATGCATAACTATTTATAAAGCCATAGCAACAGATCGTTACACATATTGCTTTCTGTTTAAGAGTTTAAGGTTTTCAGCAGTGATATTCCTGAAGGCATGTTTCCACAAAGATTTAAGTGCTTTACTGAACTTAGACTCAAAATACAAAAAAAATATAATTTGTACTAATGTTGGCAAAGCAGCAATTTTCATTTAAGTTTTAGAAATTAAATGCATAGTTAGAAGAATATATTTTTTTAATCAAAACATTATTTTCTTGTAAATTTCCCAAAAGACTGCAGTCAACTAGGGAGGCAGCCAGATTCTTTATTGAACCTTGCATCCTTTCAAAGGGAATCTCTCTTAAATGGTCAAAAATGATCTATTTACATATGTATCAGCAGGTGGTTTTCTTAAGGGTTTTTTTGCATGCCTAAGAATCCAGAATAACAAAGCCCTGCAATGGAGAGTGTAAAACACCAAATGACACTATTATACACCAGTCTAGAATATTGAATATCATGATACTATCTCAGAAGTGCCTATTTTGCTGCTGTTAAATAACAGGGAAATAATTTAATTTTTTTTTTCCCCACTCTTGTTTTCATAGTCTCTGTAGGTTTTGGGATCAGTCACCAGTCTGCCCAACTATCATGAGCTGCAGAAAGAAATTTTCTATTTGCTTGGTCCAAATAGTTGTTGGCAAGCTATTTTACTCAGTTCCGCCTCAGCCAAAAAGCAAAGAACCAAAGGAAAATCCTCATTTTTCTGCACAGAGTTACCAGAAAACAATCAATTAGTTTGTTTTCTCCAGAAACATAAGCCTTAAATTGTCTTAGAGCTATTTGACCACACTTTAATTATTTTTTAACTTGTAATGTGAGAATTTATGCTCTAGTTACTTAGAATTATTGTTGGGTTGGGTTTTTTTGCCAATTAATCATGAAACTTTTCCTTGTGCATCATGTTTCTTTAGTGTACATTTGCATTAATGACTAAATTTAATGCTTTGAAGTAAGTGACACGTATTTTATATGTTAATACTCTTTCTTAATGTTTCCAGAGTAGTTTATCTTTTGCTGCCAGTCAGGATTGAAGAAGAAACAATGTTTTCAATTCAGCATGAGGTAGACTTCTAAGAATAATTATTTATTCATTTACTATATCATTTAAAGAATTATTAAAAAAAAAAAATAAAAAAACCCACCAAAACTAGAACAAAACCTTAACCCCTTATTATGAGTCAACATTTTTCATATATATGTAAGCCAGGGGTTTGCTCTGGCATTAATTATTACAAGGGTAAACTATCCCCAGTTACAACATTCAAAGGAACTGCACATCACAGTCAGTAACTGCATCCTAATAGCTCTCAGAGACAAGGCTTTCGTAATGTGGAATTTGAGGGATTGTAATGGCCTCTGGCCTTGGAAAACAGGGTGTCAGGGAAGCTGTTCTGCAGCTATTTGAACCCTTCACTGGTTGTTTCAACTGAAACAGGTACAGATTAGAAATGTTTGCTGAAATTAGCTGATTTGTCACCTCAATTCCCTTCCTCCCTCTTCCCAAGAAAGCTGTTCACAAACTCAAAGAAACAGCTCACATTTAAGCACACTAAGAAGCCTTGCAAAATACACTGAGAAACAAAACTATGTTTGGACTTGAAAGGACTCGAACTGAGAGCTCAGTAGCAGTGCACAATTCATCCTAACACTGGCTTTATTGAACTTGTCTTATATCTCTGTAAAGAAAAAAACTTACATTTCAGATGCAGCACTGAATATAAGCGAAYATAAGCGAAAAAAACAAGGAAATACAGGAGAAGTTGGAGCTGAATTAATTCTGTCTCTGGGAAAGAATTTCTACCCAGAAGCATTACTTTACATATAATTATTTGATAGGTAATGACAAACGACCTAATGATTAGAGAAGTTGTCAACACCATAGATTTGCCAGCAATAGAAAGCATCTGGAGCCCTGCATGGAAATAAGTGCCACAAAACCAGATTTTGAAATGAAATGTGCCAACCATGCTTACCTCACTGCATAAATTCTTGTTGCACTTCTGAAATAATCTCATATTTATGTTTCAAAAGATAGGGAAGTGATATGACTCAAGAGCTACCATCCTAAAAAAATGACTGTACAACAGAGTGTGAGAACTTTAACAAGCAATGATAAGTCACTTATAGAAGGTTCTCTAAATAATATCGCTCACAAGTGTATTGAAAAAAGTGGTAGTAATACATGAAAGACGGGAATGTACTTTGTAATTTCAGAACAACTTTATATGTCAGACTGTCAGATAAATATTTACAACACACTCTAACTTAGCTGAACTTATATGACTTCAATCAGGGGAAACTGCTTCCAGACACGAAGGTCATGAAATATGTTATCAACTTTCCAGAGCCTGCCTTCAAAATCACATTGAAAGTGGAGAGCCACACGGCTGTCTAGTGTTATGCAGACTTAGAAACACTGATAGGAAGTTTATGAAATCCTCCCCGGGGCAGGGGCGGGGGGGGGGGGAAGATTGTGCTGCTCTCATATTATTTAATAAAAACTAGGGAAGGTTGTTCTTTATGTACGCGTCTTATAACCATGCCTCGGAAGACTGACCTGTGACATAGGAGGCCATGTAGATTGCTGAGACTTTGAACGTGGATGGTAAGAATCACTCTGACAAGTGAGAACAAATGCGTAGAAAGCCTGTGCAGCAGACCTCTAGCCAGATCTGCAGTGTCAAGTTGTCTTCTTTTAAAAGAAATGTTACGAGTGCTACACAAGAGTGGAAAGGGAAAGCGTACCAGTTAGAAAAGACTGTGAATGAAGCCAGAGACCAGCCAAAGTTGTCACTTACAGCCACAGTCACAACTGGCAACCACTAATTATTTGAGATGAAAATCCTTCAGACGTTAAAGAAGAAAATGTGAAGAATGAACCGTGTTTCTGAGAAATGTAACAATCCATTTGGCATTATTATTCTCTTATTAATAGTATAAGTTAACTTATTATATTAAATTATCATGCAAAGGACCTTTTACCCTGCTGAACAGAAGACAGATAGAAGCAAACTATTCCAGGTATGACAGAACCTTGCAATTTAGGCATTAGGTCATGTACAATAAATTCTTCAAATTGCAGTTAAAAGGAGTGTTTTGGTATCAATTACTGTTCTGAAGCATCACTAGCAATGCTGAGAATTAAAAAAATTCCCAGTCAGGAATCCTTCCTCTAATTAAAATGTTTGGTTTCTTTTTATTTGCTTTCTGTTTTCTGAACCTTAGGCACATCAAAAATACTATTTTCCAGTTTTTCCACAGGATGAGAAAAGTTAGAAATTACTTTTGCTTTATTTGTTTGGACTTCTTTTTTTGTTGTTAAAGAAAAGTTAAAATAGAACATGCAATACTAATTTTCTAACCTTTCTTCATCATGAGTTTATGCTCAACTGGCAAATGCAGAAAGGAAAGGATTAGTCTCTTGACTATTTTTCTTGCAACACTGGTGAATTGGTTACTTCTTGCATGCCCAGTATTAGCTATTGCTAGTCCGGCTGTATACTACAGGATACTGTTAGACACTTCTATTACTACTGGATAGCAATGTTGCTACTGAAAGACAGACTATAAAACATAGTAAAAATGTAGCAATACCCACTGTTTTCTTGGCTGATTCTCACAAGAAATAAGAAATGCCATTAACAACACTGTATGTATAAATGCATACACAAATCAACGAGTTTAGGTATATTACTGCCCAAATAATCTGAAATTTGCTCATCATGTCCTACAACAATAATGTGGACTATTACTACCAACACAGTGAATATATCAGTTCTCAGCACATATGTCAATGCATGCAGTATACCTGATGCAAAAAAGAAAAGGCAGACCCATAGAGTATTGCCTCACTTTGCTGTACTTTCTGTCTCTAAATGCTTTTAAATAAAGCAGAAGGATAGTGTACGTTGTTCACAGCAGCCTTATGAAACCTTTGCCAATATTCAGCCCATTGATCTGAGAAACTCAAGGTAAGATGACTGCAATTTAGACCCCCAGCTGAGACTCATACTGAGTTCTGGAATATTGGTCATGATGCATAGCAAGAGAAGAAGCAGGTAGATGGCAGGGAGAAGGGCTAAATGGATCCTTTTTCAGAGGTGATGCAGGAAGGATTTTCCAGGTGTATCAGAGACCCATGAATCGCATCCTTGGTCTAATGAAAGAATGGGCAAATTGTGCTAATTAGCCCACCCATTTAAGCTCTTTTCTTGACATTCCTGCTTGGCTTTCAAGTAAATTAAATTGATTGGTTTAACTTACAATATTCCAAAAAAAAAGGACTGGTGGATGTACTTCTAATTCATGGGGAAAGARTAGAGGTATTTTCCTTTTTCCAAAAGCAGTCCTGGGAACACAAAACAAATTAATGTGTAGCCTAGACCTCCTCAACAACAGTTCAGTCATTTTCCCTACTACTGAAGTAGAAGCCCATCACCAAAGCTAAATGCATTTGCCATGTCATTAACCAGTCTTAGAATCTGTTCAGTTTGAGTTTTCTATAGTCACGTCTACACCGTTTTTATGCACAACAGCCACACAGATTTGACTATTTTTTTAACATTTGAATTTTTATCCTGTAACCTGTTTTATTTTAACACAAACTGTCAGAAGAACAAGATACTGTGAAACCCCATTGCTGTCTCTTACCGGTGAGATAATYGATGTTACAGGCCTGTTGCTCTTATCTTTGGGGAGTGTTTAACAGCATGATGGGAGTTATATTTTGATTTGTGACGGTTTCATCTGGGTGGCCCAAACAGCCCATGGAAGGTGTGAACAAACAGACAGTTGCTGCTTTTATAAAGCACAGAGTTTTCTCTTTTTCTTAGGTTTTATTTTTGAGGCAAGTGGAATCTTGGGATTACAGCAAGTAAAATCTTGGGATCAAGCTGGTGCCTGCACATCTGATACTATTTGTTTAAAGGGGGATTCACTCATCCAAAACCAAGTCTGTCTGGGACTAGTTCATCCAAAGAATAATACCAAAAAAGATGCACGAGAAGATGTGTTTCCTCTTGTAGCCTAAACAGCAGAATATTTGCAGGATCATGGRGATATTCTGACGGCACCTCACAATTTAAAAAAAAATGGCAGTTTCAGATGTTTGGCCTCTCTCAGACCTCTTTTTAAAAAGGTTTTCCTTTCAAGCATGGCATCGGTTACTGTTGCTTGTAATTGCATGATGTGAGCGATGCAATTAAAAGAATACCAGTTTACACAAGTCTGAAATGTTTCAGGCTCAATGTTATATTTAAATCAGTTCAGGCATATTGAAGAAGGGGGCAAGAAAGCTACTCTGGACCTAGAAAGGTATCATCTGATTGTTTCAAAAAATATGTCCAACCCTGACACCATTTATTGTTTTCTAATAAAAAGAGAAATACATTAACAGATTGTGCCTGGCTTTGGTGGTTAGGGCCATTGTTTGATTAAGTGTATTTCAGCTGAAGGTTTTAAGCTCCAAGATAGTTAGGAAAGTTGATGACCTACAGGAATATGTAGAGTATGCATGGTGCTGAAAGGCAAGAGAGTGAAGTTTGACTCTATTAAGATGGATGTGGAGTGATTGATAATATGTGTGAGAATGTAGATAGGAGTCTTGAACACGGAAGCAGAGGAGACAGGGAGTGTATTTTTACTCATTTCTAAAACTTCTTTTCTAGAGTCAGAAGAGACAAAGTGCAGATTATTTGTACTCTCCTCCAGTCTGCTGTGCTAAATATGATTTCTTAAAAATCTATGGATCCAAAACTAAACCTAGAACACTGGAAAGTCTATGACTTGAAGAAATCACAGAATCATAGAATCGCTTAGCTTGGAAAAGACCTTTAAGATCATCGAGTCCAACCATTAACCTAGCACTGCCAAGTCCACCACTAAACCATGCCCTAAGCACCACATCCACATGTCTTTTAAATACCTCCAGGGATGGCAACTCAACCACTTCCCTGGGCAGCCTGTTCCAATGCTTGACTACCCTTTCAGTGAAGTTTTTCCTAAAGTCCAATCTAAACCTAGCCTGGAATAACTTCAGACCATTTCCTCTTGTCCTATCACTTGTTACTTGGGAGAAGAGACCAACACCCACCTCTCTACAGCCTCCTTTCAGGTAGTTGTAGAGAGCGATAAGGTCTCCCCTCGGCCTCCTTTTCTCCAGACTAAACAACCCCAGCTCCCTCAGCCGCTCCTCATAAGACTTGTTCTCCAGACCCTTCACCAGCCTCGTTGCCCTTCTCTGGACACACTCCAGCCCCTCAATGTCCTTCTTGTAGTGAGGGGCCCAAAACTGAACACAGTATTCGAGGTGCAGCCTCACCAGTGCCGAGTACAGGGGCACGATCACCTCCCTACTCCTGCTGGCCACACTATTTCTGATACAAGCCAGGATGCCACTGGCCTTCTTGGCCACCTGGGCACACTGCCGGCTCATGTTCAGCCGGCTGTTGACCAGCACCCCCAGGTCCTTTTCTGACGGGCAGCTTTCCAGCCACTCTTCCCCAAGCCTGTAGCGTTGCCTGGGGTTGTTGTGACCCAAGTGCAGGACCCGGCACTTGGTCTTGTTAAACCTCATACAATTGGCCTTCACCGATCAATCCAGCCCCTCCAGATCCCTCTGCAGAGCCTTTCTACCCTCAAGCAAATCAACATTCCCACCCAACTTGGTGTCACCCGCAAACTTACTAAGGGTGCACTCGATCCCCTCATCCAGATCATTGATAAAGCTATTAAATAGAACTGGCCCAAATACTGAGCCCCAGGGAACACCATTTGTGACTGGCCGCCAACTGGATTTAACTCCAGAATGCTAACAGAATTCATCACAAGGCCTTCTTATTTGGGAAATGAATCATGTTACTATTGCACACAACCACAAAAAATCTGTCAACATCCATTAGRGTTATTACTTTGAAACATAAAAGCTCATGAATACTCTTCTGCCTTTTTATAGAACTATCCTTTCATTTTCTCTGCAGCAAKATCTACCTTGAGAACTGAGCAAGTAAGCTGAGAGGACTTTGAGATAAGCACACATACAAAAAGAGACTATCTGCCTTCTAAACCTGAAAGTGCTGCTTAGAAATCATTTTGCAACTATTCCTTAAGTGTGAGTTAAACCATTTAAAAATGTTGGGTCTTAGTCTTCTGCCCATAAATAAGGCATGCTATACGTGTTTATCCTAAAACCAGTGTTTTTAATTTATTGCAATCAGTAGACTCTCAATCACTAAACAATGGCAATTTATTTAACTCTTTTTTTAACATAAACATTAAAAGTCATATAAGCAAAATATAATCTACACAATCCAAGTCCGTCAAACATTCTCAAACTTCTAGTTGTTATAACAACCCATTTTCCAGACCTAATCTTTCAATGTAATTTTAAAAACTTTCATGTGAGTTGCTGCCCCTTTTCTTCATTATCTTTGTCAGTAAGATGTCTTCCCCTATGAGCATTTCCAAAATTCTTCATTATGTCTTGAAAGAGCAGTCTTGTAGCTAGGATGGCCTAAAGCAACGGTGACTCTAACATGTTTCAGCACACAGGTATAGTCTCCATTCCAGCTACTTTTCTTGTCCCTCTGCACTGTGACAGCAGGCACATGAGCAGGCTGCACTTATTGCAAGAGGTAAATAAGATGCAGAAAGATCTTTCTGTGTCTTACTGAGAGTTGCATAGTGAATGTTGATATTCAAAAGGCAAGAGAAGGCACTGATCTAAAGACAGTCATTCCTCCCTAAGCATCATGATCTTCCACTCACTGTTTTCTCTAAACAAACTTACTATTTTTTATTACTCTTAATATTTTCCTCCAAGTCATAAACTGTCAGTGAAATAAATTGATTAATAAACAGATTTCAGCAACTTTCTGCACTTCACACCATGAGAAAGAATCTCTGGAAAATGTTCTGCAACCCTTGCTTTGTTCAGATTGTTCCTCAAGAAGGTTTCAAGGTCTCACCCAGTATTTTCCATTTTATATGTACTGCCCTCATTGAAAATTTACTTTAATCTACTTTCCACATATTACAAACTTTTCTCTGAAAGTTGATAAATATTGTCTCTATTAAAGGTTGAGTAAATGCGAAAAGAGAAGAATCAATAGTTTTGTGAGTGTTTGCTATTTTTGCATGTCCAACTTCAGACATACTATGTAAATAAAAAGAGCAGTGATCAGTTCATCTGAAAAATCAAACCTTTTGGATTTGACATTGAATAACCTGAGTTTTGGGTCACTTTGAGCATAAGCTCAACATTTCCAGGTTTTTTCCATATTATTTCTGAGGAGTTTAAAAGTAAATCTAGCAGTAAGGAGCTCCAGATTCTACCACCTGATTTATTGGCAGACTTGAGGAAATCACTTCAGTTCTTTAAACTTCATTTTTTCCCATTGAACTTTTAATGTGCTTATCTATCATTGTCCCTGTTTCAAGGAGAATGGTTTTGGTATTGCAGGAAAGGGTGGCTTGTTATGCTCACACTTTGGCACCTCACTGCTACTGCTCTTCATCTCTCTCTGCTTATTGCAGAGCCTTCACTAACCCTTCCCTTTCCAGCTTCCTTCAGTTGACTGAAGCAAGTGCTGTGCATTTCACGATAGAGGCCAGCACACAAGCATTATTCCATGATTGTTTCTAGCTCACTGTGGTTACATTCATCATCTCTGGGATATGTTTATTTTTGGTACTGTTTACTTCTTCCCCTTAATATCATCATTTAAGCATGAAGCTATGCCATGTTTACATGTGCAAAATATTGCCTTGTTACACACGAACAGACCTTTAATTTGTTGCCTTCATCTTAACACATGCAAGTAGATTTATGAACGCTCTTCTTGTTTGGTCCTCATGAATTCTCCCCTAGCTGAACATTCTTTTTATGCTTTTTCATGTTTGGCTTAAGTCACATCATATTATGTTAAAAAATTTTTGGCTCCATTTCATAACATTGAAGCAGAAAGTCTCATAATAAATTGATTTATGATCCGTAAAAAGACCTTATAGAATGTATGAGCCCTGGCCTTCATTTCAGTGTGCATATATATGAGAATATATGCATGTATGTGCATGTGTGTGTACATGTATTTTGTATATATGTGTATATGATGTTACTACGATGTGGCAAGTGTCCAGGATCTGAAGGTTTCCAGCTGTGGTATGGTTTAGATCATTAGTCAAAATACACTGATAGCATATATATCAATAGCACAATCGCTAGAAACACACTTTACAGTAATTGCCTCTTACCTCTGCTAATACATAGATATTTCTTAGTAAAGCTTATGTGCAAGGCTACCTTTCTGAAAGAGAGAGGGAGAGAGAAGGAGTGGGCAGGAGAGAGAGAAGAAAGCAAAAGGAAAACTGCACAGTATTTCATCTAAGTAAATTACTACAAATCTCTCTACTGACTCCAACTTACAGATTCCACTAATCTTTTTAGAGGAGAAAACAGTTGGCACATTTTTGTCAGGCTGAAATAAACAGAGTGTTATTTTAAGCAAAGAGTATATACATATTTTTAAAACCTCTTGGCATGATGAAGAGTGGGACATTAGGGAAATAGAAGTGTCTGTTTTTTGTAAAATTCCTCTGGTTTCTACAGAGATCCTCTCTGACCACAAAAGTTTACAAGGAAAAGAAGGTATAATGAATTCTCTCATAACTTCTCATGCCTCATAGACCTGATTTTTTTGTAACTATGTCCTGATTCTTAGTATAAGGTACACTTTTTCCTTTTTTGTCTAGCAGCAGCAGGACTTACTTCTTAAAAAGTAAAACACAAATTTGGCTAAAAATAAGTAGAAATAGTTAGGACTCAGATGTACTACTTTTCCCCCAGATGCAGTGTCCAAGTYTATTTGTAGAGTATCTGAATGTTACTATGTTTATCTGAAATTTATGCTGCTCTGTGGTTATAAAATTGTTGAAAAACTGGATGATAACTTGGTTTTTTACCTATTTTGGGTGGACATTTTAGAGCAGTGATATTGCTTTCCTGATATAAATATCTTTGTACCATCCACTTAAGCAAGTTCAGTCTTTATCCTTGCCTTTCCATACTTTTTCTTCTTCAGTTTTGYCACTCTCCAAAACCTTTTAGCAGGTGACTGACTCTATGTTTAGTTTTACACATGAGAATGCAAAAAGTTCAAGGTGTTACAGTAGCTGCTCATTTCTTACAACAAGCAGAGAATGGTCAAATGTCTGTCCCAAATGACATTTTTAATTATTTGAAGGAGGCAAATCTGATATATTCCAACCATTACCACAAATATACTTCAACGATGTCTTTGGTATCCAAATCTAAATATTTATTATACTGTAATGCTCAGAACAGAATATAGAAAGATAAACCATTCTTGGGATAGTCAAAACACCTCAAGGCTCTAGGAGTTTGAGTCCTAATTTCAGAATAAACTGTTTGTTTAGAAGGGCCATTGTGGTTTGGACTTTATGGTAAAACGGCATCTAATTGTTTATCAAATGTTCTCCCTTTCTGAATTAGGCCTTTCTATCTGCTTATTTTTGACAGACATGAGTCTATAATCCCTGGAGGTGTGGGTAATTATAGTGCCAGAGCCGTTAGCAGATCTTCTGTATTTGATGCATCTCCAAGGAAGTATTGGCAATCTGAAATGTAGAACCCATTAGTGTGGACTAGGCAGAGCTTACTTTGATTACCAAAGCCTGGGCTGAATTTACAAGCCTGGCAGTCAGCTAACTGGGAGTTCACTGTTCTCCTAAGAAAGTTGTGAGTGACCATTAAAGTGGGAAGCAATAAGTACGCAGGTTTAAAGTACCTTTTTTCATACAGACACAGACACACAACCTACCCATGTGCCTGTCAGGGCATAACTACCTGTGACTAACAGACAAGTGTATGTCCACTAGGTAGCTTAAAAACGTGTAGACCCACAAAAAAGATTTTGAAATATTGTTGTATTTAAACTAATGTTTGTTCCATTTTTCTGGCTCTTCACATCCCCTTCATGGATAAAGAGTGATTTTTTCCAAAAAACTTCATGTACATTTGTCTCAATGAACTATGACCAGGCCTGATGATGAGGACAACTGTACAAACCAACCTAAAACACTAGTAAAATTGGGTCTGTCAGAGATAAGTCTGCTGGGTATTAAATTTGAACAAGATTATATTCTGGCAACACAGTGTTGCAAATGTTCTAATAACAGCCTTGGCACAGCCACACACTCCCATTTGAATTTAACTTGTCAGGCTCATCATGAAGTGAACTGTGTGCATTTTATTTTAATTTAGTGTATAGCATATAAAAAACAAGACCAATTCCATGTGAGAAGCTAACAAAAGAATGGGGCAAAGCAACAGCTCAGTCACATCCTCACTTGGATTGAGACTGCAGCCCTCACATTTCCCCACCCACTGCTTGCAAGGACAGGCAATAAAAAGAATCCAATTTATGATGACATAAAAAGCCAGGTAGGATTCTGCTCAAACAATTGCACGTGCTCAAGGTTAATGCTCAAGCAACAAAAAAGGGCGATGAAATGCTATTAAAATATAGATGTCCTACAGGCTTCTGTGTGACTTCTGTAAGCTATGTCCATGAACTCCATAGAGATCATTTCAGTGGGTGTATAGCACTAGGTTTTATTCACTACTCATTTTCTGACAGCAATGCCATGGAGACTTCATACTAACCTCTAGGAATTATTAAACCACATAAAACAGGATTTATCTGCCCTAACTCAGGCATGTGTATTATAGACATTGAAGTGTGACATCTACAGTCTCCCATTATAGTCCATGGAGGAAATTCTAGCAAATAATTTCATCTTGAGATAGGTGTGCCCAAAACATGTTTCCCCATCAGCCTACTGTTTAAGGTCTTCATTCCTACAATACCTCTGAGAAGTATGGAAGTGCATTCAGCAGTAGGGCACAAAGATGCTGTAGGCAATGTTCACAAAGGTATTTAGACAACTGCACCTAATTAGGTACCTAATTTATTCTGAAATTCATAGACACATTGTGTTTGCCTAAGGTTAAGCTGTAAATCATAATCACCTTGTAATACCTGGCTTTGGCAGTTTGCATGTGGTCACACAGGAAATTTTTGGCAGAGCAGGGAAGCGACATGACTTTTGCAAGTTTAGACCAGCAATAAAGCTACCAGGTCATCTGTCCTCTACATTAACTCTCAGCTTTGTCTAGCTGGTGCTCCTTCCTTAACGTTTATTTGGCTAGTTCCTATGTCTCCATGTCTCACTGGACTCACTGCTTTTGAGAAATTGCCTTATATATTATCCTTAACAAAATCACTCCTACTGCAAACAAGTTATTTGAAAAGCAGTATAGATATCCCCGAAGAGGATTAGCACAGCCTCCTTCCAGCAGGCTGACAGGTTCTCTTTTGTTTCCTAGTCTTTTATTCCCTGGCACCATAATCCTCCTTGCTGAATTCAGATACTCTAGAAGTATCAGCACTCATCAATATGATGGCATGTCAACTCCGCAGCTAAAAACCCTGAGACAGGAGGCATTCGGGTAAATTTCAAAGCGGGCCAAACTCACAAATTAAAAAAAAAAAGAAATAGCTGATTCAGTTTTAAAAAAGATGCAACTGATAAACGAACTGACCATTCCCAAACCTCACATTCATATCTTGTTATCAGCCTATTATCTGCTCTGAGGAAAGAGCAGGGAATTGAGGACCTCAGCTCTCTCTGTGTTCCAAGACTGATAGAAATGGTCCATCAGATGAGACAGCTCTGGTTTAGAAGCTGAATAGATGTGATGATAGTGCAACAAACAGGTATGTCCATCTTCTGATTGGAGCTTGTTACCTCCAAATTGTGGTGTGATGCTAGCACAGCTACATGCGTGCTGAAACAACTGGCTTGTGTCTGACTTGGCATGTGGGTAGAACTTTCCTGCATTTACCCGCACCCACCAGCAAACACCCTTCCTTTGTGCCAGTCCAACTGGCTGGTGCTCTTCAGAACTGCAGGGATGTGAGGGTTCAGATCCAACAGATCTTTTGCACTTCCCAAAAACTGAGAGGAAGAGAAGGCTCAGACATGCTTCCTGCTGCTCACATGGGGATTCATTAAGCCAGTAGCCTGTGCGAGAGAAAAAGAATCTATCAAACTGTCCCTCACTCCTCTATGTGGCCAAGTGAAGATTTAGTCGCTCATAAATAAATAAATACCAATATGCAGGGACTCTGTGTCAACAATAATGTGTGCAGAGACTTCAGGCATGTCTACACAGCAAAGGTGAGAAATGTTTGAACACAAAGCATTTTGAAGCTTAAGCAGTTATTTGGTGTCCAAGTGTTGGCTTAGTGACTATTTTTGGATACATTTTCTGATCCCAGATTTCAGACAAAGACACTTCCTGTTTTTCTAAAAGGATTATCCATTCTGTCACAAAATATGCCAAACAGCTGATTACCCTTTAAACCTGGAGAGATGTTTTCCCTGTCCTACAAGAATAACTCTTTGAAATTAGTTATAATGACAGTATAATAGCACACAGTGTTTTATAATTAGCTGCTAGTAGGTAGCTACATGATTTGAAAGTGTTTAATAGATTTAATTAAACTACTTAAACATTTACATTGCTCTAATCCAGTGTTAGGAAATGAGCATGATACCTGGTTTTATGATTAATTTAAAAAAATTTTTATGAATATAAATAGTCTTTTGGTTGAAAGCAATGTATTCACCAGTAAGTGTAAAAGGTGAATGTTTGTACATCTTATTCCTTAGGAAATAAGTGTGGTTTTCTTAGCAGATGTTTACAATGAATGGAGAAGTTCCTGCCTTGCAAGAGTTTTACAGAAACTGTTACTGACAGAGTTAATCCCTCAGATTTCTATCTTCATTTAACCTGCTGTTTGTGTGTTAAAGACGAAGGGATGAGGCATGGCTGTTTATTTTCCTGCTTTCTGATAGGTCACTGCTTTACTGCATGCAAGCAAAGAATTTTTTAACCACAGCAAGTGGCAAACAGGCTGTTCACAATATTACAGGTTTGGGTTAAAATTCATTGACTATCATGAATAAAATCACTGATTTTCATTTGCATTTCATCTATCCATGGGAGAAGCAGCTGTGGTGCCACCTGGAACTAGAGAGCTGAAAAAAATAGGTGACACCCCACCAAAAGAAAAGTTCACGGCACAAAGCACAAGTAACATGAGGGATGGGTGAGTTTGAAAATATCATTGGATGTTCTTTTGTGAAGATTTATGTGTCTACAAAAGTAAGGCAAGAAGTCTCCAGTGAGGGTGGGAGAAAAAGGTATCAGACACTGATGTACTGGTATCATGGTCCTGAGAAAAGCTAGCTGTGAGCTGCTTCCTGACTTTGTGGGGTTAGCAAAACACCTACTCCCTGTTCTTGGAATCCTGCTGTGTCCATAATGGAAACAATGTCATCAAAGTTACAAAAATCCTTCAGTATTTTTAGAATCATAGAATCATAGAATCATTAAGATTGGAAAAGATCTTTAAGATCATCGAGTCCAATCATCAACCCAGTACCCATGCCCACTAAACTCTGTCCCAAAGYGCCACATCCACATGTTTTTTGAACGCCTCCAGTGATGGTGACTCCACCACTTCCCTGGGCAGCCTGTTCCAATGCYTGACTACCCTTTCAGTGAAGAAAATTTTCCTAATATCCAATCTAAACCTATCCTGGTGCAACTTGAGGCCATTTCCTCTTCTCCTATCTCTTGTTACTTGGAAGAAGAGACCAACACCCATCTCTCTACAGCCTCCTTTCAGGTAGTTGTAGAGAGCGATAAGGTCTCCCCTCAGCCTCCTTTTCTCCAGGCTAAACAATCCCAGCTCCCTCAGCCGCTTCTCATAAGACTTGTGCTCCAGACCCTTCACCAGCCTCGTCGCCCTTCTCTGGACATGCTCCAGCCCCTCAATATCCTTCTTGTAGTGAGGGGCCCAAAACTGAACACAGTATTCGAGGTGCGGCCTCACCAGTGCCGAGTACAGGGGCACGATCACCTCCCTCCGCCTACTGGCCACACTATTCCTGATACAGACCAGGATGCCATTGGCCTTCTTGGCCACCTGGGCACACTGCTGGCTCATGTTCAGCCGGCTGTCAACCAGCACCCCCAGGTCCTTTTCTGCCGGGCAGCTTTCCAGCCACCCTTCCCCAAGCCTGTAGCCGTTGCCTGGGGTTGTTGTGACCCAAGTGCAGGACCCGGCACTTGGCCTTGTTGAACCTCATATAGTTGTCCTTGGCCCATCGATCCAGCCTGTCCAGATCCCTCTGCAGAGCCTTCCTACCCTCAGGCAGATCAACACTCCCGCCCAAATTGGTGTTGTCTGCAAACTTAGTGAGGGTGCACTCGATCCCCTTATCCAGATCATTGATAAAGATGTTAAACAAGACCAGCCCCAAAACTGAGCCCTGGGGAACACCATTTGTGACCGGCCACCAACCGGATTTGACTCCATTCACTACAACTCTCTGGGCTCGGCCATCCAGCCAGTTTTTTACCCAGCRAAGAGTACACCCGTCCAAGCCATGAGCCGCCAGCTTCTCCAGGAGAATGCTGTGGGAGACAGTGTCAAAGGCTTTACTAAAGTCCAGGTAGACCACATCCACAGCCTTCCCCTCATCCACTAGGTGGGTCACCCAGTCGTAGAAGGAGATCAGGTTGGTCAAGCAGGACCTGCCCTTCATGAACCCATGCTGGCTGGATCCGATCCCCTGGTTGTGCCGCACCTGCCTCGTGAGCACCCTCAAGATGAACCGCTCCATGATCTTCCCCGGCACTGAGGTCAGGCTCACAGGCCTGTAGTTCCCCGGATCCTCCCTCCGGCCCTTCTTGTACATGGGCGCCACATATTGGCAAGCCTCCAGTCATCCGGGACCTCCCCCGTTAACCAGGACCGGTGATAAATGATGGAGAGCGGCGTGGCAAGCTCCTCCGCCAGCTCCCTCAGTACTCTCGGGTGGATCCCATCTGGCCCCATAGACTTGTGAGCATCTAGGTGGCGTAGCAGGTCGTTAACCTCTTCCTCTTTGATTACGGGGGGTTTATTCTGCTCCTCGTCCCCATCTTCCAGCTCAGGGGGGTGAATACTCAGAGGATAACCGGTCTGAATATTAAAGACTGAGGCAAAGAAGGCATTAAGTACCTCAGCCTTTTCCTCATCCTTGGTGGCAATGTTCCCCCCGCCTCCAATAAGGGAGGGAGATTCTCCTTGGCCCTCTTTTTACCGTTAACATATTTGTAAAAACATTTTTTGTTGTCTCTTACGACAGTGGCCAGATTGAGTTCCAGCTGGGCTTTTGCCTTTCTAATTTCCTCTCTGCATGACCTGAYGAGATCCCTGTACTCTTCCTGAGTCGCCCGCCCCTTCTTCCAACAGCGGTAGACTCTCCTTTTTTCCCTGAGTCCCAGCAAAAGCTCCTTGTTCAACCAGGCAGGTCGTCTTCCCCGCCAGCTCCTCTTACGATACACGGGGACAGCCCGCTCCTGCGCCTTTAAGACTTCCTCCYTGAAGAAATTCCAGCCTTCCTGGGCCCCTTTGTCCATCAGGACCGCCTCCCAAGGGACTCTCTCAACCAGCGTCCTGAACAGCCCAAAGTCCGCCCTCCAGAAATCCATGGTAGCGGTCTTACTGACCCCTCTCCTTACTTCCACAAGAATCGAGAATTCTATCATGTCATGGTCGCTGAGCCCCAGACGGCCTCCRACCACGACATCTCCCACCAGTCCTTCTCTGTTGGTAAACAGCAGGTTGAGCAAGGCACCTCCCCTGGTAGGCTCGCTTACCAGCTGCTTCAGGAAGTTATCTTCCATGCACTCCAGGAACCTCCTCGACTGTTTCCTCTCTGCCGTGTTGTATTTCCAGCAGACGTCGCGCAAGTTGAAGTCCCCCACGAGGACAAGGGCTAGCGATTGTGAGACTTCTGCCAGCCGCTTGTAGAATGCTTCATCGACCTCTTCATCCTGGTTGGGTGGTCTATAACAGACTCCCAGCAGGATATCCGCCTCGCCGGCCTTCCCCCTCATCCTAACTCATAAGCACTCAACCCGATCATCACAAACATCGAGCTCCGTGCAATCGAAACACCCCCTGACATACAGAGCCACCCCACCGCCTCTCCTTCCTTGCCTGTCCCTTCTGAAGAGCTTGTAGCCATCCATCGCAGCACTCCAGTCATGAGAGTCATCCCACCATGTTTCCGTGATAGCGACCAAGTCATAGCTGTCCTGCTGCACAATGGCTTCCAGCTCCTCTTGTTTGCTGCCCACGCTGTGTGCATTGGTGTAGATGCACTTGAGCCGGGCTATCGACCTCACCCCCGAGACTGGCACACCACCCCTAGGTTCATCTCTGTCGAGCGTGGGTCTACCCCCTTCCCCCTTCATACCTAGTTTAAAGCCTTCTCGAGGAGACCCGCCAACTCATGGGCGAGAATCCTTTTCCCCCTTTGGGACAGATGTACTCCATCTGTCGCCAATGGGCCCGGTGCCTTGTAAACCTCCCCATGGTCAAAAAACCCCAAAGTTCCACTGGTGGCACCAGCCTCTGAGCCACRTGTTAATCAGCTGCGTTTTCCACACAAGAGCTACACAAGACTTGCACTGACATAGAATTAGGAYGATAACGGCCTGGAAATCAGGCTCCAACTTTCCCACAGCTATGGGAAATTGCACAGGAGACGGTTCCCTGTTGCAGAGGTCAGCAGCACACTGTGAATTGCTGGTACCTTTGAAGCTGCAAGCCCCTTGCTGTCCCCAGCTAGCATTTCTACCTCTTGCCCACTTTTCTGTTTAGCAACTTCTCCGTCTCCACACTTGCAATGATATAATCACCCAACACATCTGTACAGAGATTCACTCCCATTCCCACCTAGACAAATCCATCCACACAACTCCCTTCCAGCTCTCCAGCCTACAAGGATTTATCTTTATAACCCCAGCATTTCCCATGTGATTAAGCCTCTTGTATGTATCTCTAGTTTTTAACTGTAGTGTATTGCATTTACATATTTCATTTGTCAATATATTTTTAATATCATGTACCAAAATACCACCTAACAAGAGGGTCAAATTATGGTAGGTTCTATTACACAGATGCACAATAAAACAAGATTCTCCGTTCCTAAACCTGGGGAGTTGACGCTTAGCCATGTACCACATCTTCAGTGACTAACTGAAGAATAACTAGTTTCAGAAACTGGGCTATGACAGAGCAAGACTCCTGAAGAATTGATTGAAAAACATGAGGTAAATGCAAAGCTAAAAAATGACTGGACATTCAGAATCAATCATGATTCACTGCATTTGTCTTTAGGTAGAACTATGCAGTATGTGTGGTCTTGGCAGGCTTTAATGGGTTTACCAGAGGGTTACTGTTAGATGGAGCATATGATGGAGAGATTTCAAATGTGCATTTAAAAACCTGTATGTCAAGTGAAGAGAAAATAGTCTTTAAAATTAGATAACATGATAAAATATCTTATATGGATGAACCAAGACATGTATATCTGTCAGCTGCTTTGGAACTATATTGTTTTATATTAATAATGTAAATGTATTTTGTACTGCAGTGCTAAATATAAACCAGACATCACACAAGCTGTTATGCAAGCATCCCCATTCAGCTTTGCCAGCAAACGTCAGCACTGACCCCACACACCCCATGGCTAGGGCCTCTCTTACACAGAGAATGCCAATTGTTCTGAACTGTGGGAGCACTTATACTGTGGAGAACAGAGGCTAAAACAAGACCCACCAAACTCATTTTCACTTGAGATCAAAGCCAGAATGTGAGTTCAACTCTTCCGACATCAAAGACCAACGCAGAAGCCCACTGTGCCACTTCGACCTGAAATTATGTCCTTATTATGTACAGTGGGAAGATTACAGCTTTTATCTCAAAATGCAATGCAAGAAATTCAGTTAGCTAAAAATATCAAATCAATGTTAATAATAATAATATTAGTAGTAATCATCGTCATCACCACCATCATTTGGACTTGATCAGTAAGAACACTGTTAATTAAAAGAATTGTGTCTATTCTGCCAAGATTTCATGTTAAGTAGGCTATGAAAATGATTGAGTAGAAAGACCTTACCTACAGACAATGAAATCAACATAATTTTCTAATCTTTCTAATAGAATTTGATGTCACTCTAACTGACTTAAGCGTCTCATGGTTTTACTGTTTCATATACAGAGACCTCAAAGCTGGCTTCTAGTTAAACCTATCTTATTAAATTGAAGATTATAAGCTACTGCAGTTCTGCTTCCATACCCTTTGAAATCATCAGAAAGGCCACCCAGTGCTTCAGGCAAGTGAGGAAGTGCAAGATGATTCCATCGATGTGGCTAAGGTTAACTTTTGTTCAACATTGACATTTTCTTGCAACTGTGTACATTAATACCAACCAGTATGAAGACTTCACAAGGCAGGTGAGTGTTAGATCTGCAATGTTTTGCTCTCCAGTAATGAAACAGAGAAGAGACGATTTAGACAGCTGGTTTCTTAAGTTGGAGGAATGGCTATAATAGGCAGGCACACAAGGGTTGTGGACCCTTAAACATCCATACCAAGGATCTGGTCAGAGCAAATTGCATCTTCTTTCCAATGAGCAACCTGAGCTTCCTGCTGTGGAAGGGTATACGGGGCAGACGAAGTGTACAGCACACATCTGGGTCCAACAAGAGTGTGATGTGTGGAAGTGCTCCAAGACCCTGAGGCTTAGGTCTAGTGATATATGATTGTCTCTCCCATCTGCAAGGGCTTTTCACTTGTTAACTGTACAAGAAAGTTTTGTGAAACATCAGGCAAAATAAAACTAGTGTATCTGTAGCAGTTCAACAACCCGTAGCCCAGAGCCCATACACAAACTGAAATCTTCAATTCCGGAAAAGCTACAAAACATAAGAAACAGTAAGCACAAACAAATACATTTACACTCTTTCTTTTGATCACCATAAATCTGTGCTACAACATGCCAACTTCTTTTCTGACATTGTAAGCTGATGGTACAAGAGGTTATTTTATGGTTCACTTCCACTCTTGTTGCCTTGTGTTCAACTGGCTGGTTGGTATTGATTGCTCTACACTGACCACTCACCCCTCTCTCTGCAGCCAGGTTTGAATCAAGGCCATAAATCAATGCTGTTAGCTCAGTTTCTGTTGAACAAGTGAATGTACAATACACTGTGATAAACAGTTGTAGCTAGTAAAAGCTGTAGGACTAAATAAGCATAAAAACTGAATTGCCCTTTGAGCCCATGAGGAGTCTAGCCTCCCAAGCTGTGAGCAAGGCATATTTGCAAGTAGCAAGCAATAAGTCAGTGATCAYGTTATGCCCACCCACATTGTATCTGGGCCCTGAACGTATTTATATATTAAGAAAAAATTATTTGAGCATTTTACTATATGAATGTATAAATATAGAAGGAAACAGTATCTTTAATATATTCTAAACTACTAGAATTCCAGAAAGAAATTATTCAACCTCAGTTTTGGCATTAGTCTGTTTCTATTATTCTATTTTATTAAATTTTTATATTGTAATATTCTTATAAAGCTAAATATTTATAAGAAGGTGCCAGTGAATTAAGAGTCCACACAGAATTTCATTAAAAATCTTTGTGTTTTTCCTGTCCTATAAAAATAACCTTTTCTTCAACTGGCCAAAACATGGTCATTCTGAATAAGAGTACAATTCATCATCCATCCAAGTTGCTCTTTATCGATACCCTTTGTCTCTCTGACATAAGGCTACATTCATTGCTTTTTGAAAACTTCCACTCTTAAATGCCTGTAAAACTAAAAACATGTACTGAAAATTCTTTGGCTGTTTCTTCCAAAACACGTCTTAAAGAATAATAAGACTTAATTTCAAAATAGCTGTTTAATAACCGTGGGGTTACAAATATTAAGCCTGAGGACAGGAGTTTTAGAAGGTGAAGGCATAACTTCAGTGCGAGCAGAGCTGTGCAGTTTGAGCAGCCCTAGACTCCAGGCTGGATCACAGACAAGCTAGGCACTGCCACCATTGGTCTTGGTGCCCAGGACTACAGCTAGATAGATATTCATGGCGAGATAGATGGAACAACTGTGTTTCCTGGGTGAAAGGGTCAGCCTGTCAGATCCCTGTTGACACTGTTTTTTGGGGTAGTGGTAAGGAGCAGAAACTGATCTTGCAAACAGTTATCACAAAGTGTGGTGTTTCTTCCCACCGCAGTGGAAGACAGTTCAAGGCAGTCACCACCAAAAAACATGGATCAGAAACAGAGCACAAAAAGGTTTACATGTGTAAAACTGAGTCTTGTATCTGGAGCTGACAGCAGGTAAGACAGACTAAAGTTAGATAAATTGTACCAAAGTCAACTGGATGTGCCACCTAGTAATTTCCCATCAGAAAATTGTTTGGTGACAGTAATACACCATATAGACAAGTGTGCCAGAACCTCAGCTAGAATAAACACAGTGGCACAACGGAWTAGCTATGGTCAGACCAGCTTTGCTGGTTTACAGCAATTTAAAATCCATGATTTATTGTAGCTTTATGCTGAAAAGCTGTGGAATAGCTCATTTTTAACACAATTTTGAAATGGGTGGAAAAATTCTTGGTGGTCATAATGACTGCACCTTCAACAAATGAAAGCGAAAAGTTATTCTAATCTCTCATGTTAATCCCTCACTCAGTTTTGTTTTGTGTCTAAGTAATATTGTTTTAACACTTGTGCCAATGGAAGCCTTGCCAATATTTTCACAGAATGTTGATAGGTTTTGCCAATATTATATTAAGAAGGACATCTAAGAAATGCAAACATTTAGTAGACTTTTATGAAAAGTGATGTCTGTCCAGTATCTCATACCACTRGATAAAAAAGAAAACAAACTAAGAACTGGACCTCTGGAATACATTCATATTTCATATGACAAAGAGACTCACTCTTTGTCCTGTGAAATAATGGATATATAATATTATTATTTGCTTTCAGTTACYCAAATATACTCACATAATCTCACACTGTCCTTATCATGAAGCCCTAACAGTCTAGATCCTACAAGACAACAACAAAGATACATGAACATACAGAAAAGGAGAAGTAAAGGAAGAAAAAAGTGGGTGATGATACTGAGCTCATGAGACTAGCCAGGTCAATAAACATATCTAGTGGCTTCATCGCTTCTTTTCCTTCCCTTTACTGTCTTGTAGCCTGCATAACTGTGTACTAATTTAGAACTGGTTGAAAGTTAGTATGTTAACTGCTTTTCCAAAGAAACAGAGACAGTTACACATAAACAGTTATAGGTGTTCTCAGAAATACACAGAGAGAGGCAATGCAAATCAGCAAAGAACAAAAATGTGGCATAATTCTGAAGCAGAGCAAATCCCAGAATTTCTACTTCCCCATGAAAAAAATGGGGCTTGGGCTGTAAGCCAGACTGAATGCCAATGCTTGGGAGATACAGATCCCTTGAAATCCTAAAGGCTCAGCCTCTGAAGCCAGGCAGAGGAATGGAAGGGCTTCATCCAACTCTTGCCCATGTTCTACCAACACCTCACTCAGAACAGATTACCTGGGTATAATGCCTTGATTTTTATGACAAAGCCAATTCTGATCTAAATTAATTTTGTCATATTGTTCATGCTTTGAAAAAAWCTGGGAAAAGACAGGATTAAAATGTGAAGTTTAAGGCTTAATACTTCTTCCCAAATTTTCATTGGCATTAACCACAAAAAATGATTCTCAATGGGTAGGTTGCTTCTAATATTTATAACAAACAGCATAAAAATACTTGGTTGAAAAAATGTAACAATGAGTTGATGAGGGGAGACACTGGCAGAAAAGACATGAGTTTAGAAGCTCAGAATCACGGAAGTGATAGTAAGGGTTACAACAAAATGCCCTGCAACAGAAGACAGTTTGTGTTTTGTTACCAGGAGAAGGGGAGGATGTGCAATGTGAGGGTGTAAAATGTATTAGGGACCAAGTTCTGCATAACAGCACCATCTTACATAGATGTAAATTGAATGTTTCAAAGCTGTGATAGTTAAAACTTAAGATTTTTTTCCGCATAGATGAAAAGGAAAGATTCTTCCTAGAAGTGGGACCTGAAGCTCTGGAGAGAAGGTTGAGGTTAACACAATTCCCATCTTACAGGCATCAGGCCCAGGAAGGACAGATATCATGCAAAGATAACAAGGAAAACCAAAGGGGGATGATTAAAAATTGTGTTTCAGGCATTCTGAGCTTGTCCTGGTATTAAGTAGCACTGAGAAGACTGGAAAATAATTTGAATTTAACTTGGAGGACTAAACCTGTGAGTCATTGGCATACAGATGATAGCTGGAGTTGTGTTTGTAAAGAAGATCCACAGGAGGGGAAAATAGAAGTAGGATTAAGGGATGAGTCCCGTGAAACCTCAGAGAAACTTGGGAGGAAGGCACGCAGGTTCCCCAGGAAAACTGTAGCAGCAAATATTCTTTGCACATATTGTTCTAACTTGTGTTTGAAAATCTGAACATTTTTTTAAAGAAATGCACTGAAACACAGCTGAATATAAATAAGCTCTATTATATAGTGACAGGAAGATGATTCCAAAGATCTAAAGAATGGCTCTTAACAAATAAATTTGCTGCAATATTTGGATCAGGCCACGAGCAAAAAGGCAATAATCACTGCCAAGCACTCATGATATTTAATATTATACAGGTTCTTTTCTCTTGGGCTCTCAATTCATGTCTTCTGGTGTCTCACTGTCTCTTAAACAGATTCTTACTTCTTCCACCAAATTTAATATAGAATAATAACACTTTCAGCTAAGTTTAGACAAAGACTGTGCAACTCCTTTAAGTTGGGTTTGTTGTTTCAAGAACTTTACAATAAAAAATAATACAGAATTTGTACTGAAGCCTGTAGAGGTAAACAGAGAATTATATGCCATGGTCAAGAAACGTCTATAATAATCTATAATAGTTCCATAAATTATACGAGTTTTTTCCTTGTTTAATTCTAGGATATTTCAATAAGAAATTATTCTTTCTATGGTGCCATTTTTTGATCCATATTTACACATTTCTTCCACCTTTTTGCAAAATTTATTTTGCAAATGACAGACTATGCTGAGCATGGGAATGCTGAGTATGGTGTGACTCTTTTATTGAGGTCTCATAGTCAATTGACCTAGAATGAAAAATTCAGTTTGCACTGAGAAATATGACAAGTATAGCACATCCACATTCAATATTGAATACTGTAATTATTTAACGTGTATTTAACGTACCAATAACTGGTAATAACTTTTAAATCATCAGATTTACTGCATCTCAGGCTGCAGGAACAGTTAGGATAGTCATTCTCAGGTTGCCCTCTACTGTTTCAGGTTGGAAAAACAAGGCATGTTTTACAGAGCTGTAAAAAGCAGAGTGTGGGGGAGGGGGTAGTTCTGAGACTAGAGCAGGAAAATAAAGGCTTGCACAGAGGATTCATATCTTTATAAAAAATCCATTCATTTTAAAAGGTAACATCGGAGAAGGAGAAACTCTCTGAAGAGGAGTTAATGATGGAGCAAATGTAGAAAGTTCAGAAATGTAACTTGATTTCTAAGAGATTGAAAACCTCTTACTTTTTGTGGAGAACCACCAGCTATAGGAACAAATCCTGCAGTTGTAACACAATTTCCCATTCAAGTCAATGCCACGAATCTAATTCTTAGAAGTTTGAACACTCAGCTGAAATTCCTGGCTTGGAGAATTTGACCTGAGAAGGTGGCAAGAAACACTGACTTCTCTTCTCTTACATCTACTTGATAGATGCACTATTATTTCGCATCATATATATCAATTTGGAAAATCCAGGACTGTGCTACCCAAATAATTGAACTAAACTGAATCCAGGTGCTTCTTGAGCCCCAGCAAAGTTCAATGCTAAAGCTCTTGAAGGGTGGCCCTGGAATGACAAGCATTTCCAGAAATCAAGGGAAAGATTTACTGCACTGGGAAGAGGGCCTCCATCCTCAGCAAATAAAATCACCTCTTTCCTATCAAAATGATCATATTTATCCCTTATAYAGGGTTTTCTTCACCAATCTGTCTCAAAACAGTGGGTACAAAAGCCAGCTGTACCATTACAGTGAATACCAGACTCTAGTATGACTTTGAGAAAGCAGGTGGGTAATAACAGCCCAAAAGAGCTTCACAGAGATTTTCTGCTTGCCTGATCAGTCAACTGATCTTCAACTTTGCAAAAAAAGGGCAAATCAAATTTATTTGGGCAAGAATGAAGGAGAGAGGCTGGATGTGCTTGATTTCACTGGAGCAGAAGGGTGGGTGGGTTTGTTGGTTGGCAGTGGCTGTCAGGCATGGGGTAGGCCCAGCTGTTGGCCCAGTATAGTGACTATGGACCTTCAGAAAGTCCTACATTGTCTTCCTTCTGGGCAGGTGAAGAAGGTCCCAAATAAAGGAGGTTTCTTGTTCAGTAATGCTCATGGGAAAATTCAGTGCTGTTTGCTTCAAGTGCTTTATATGGACATGCTGTTTTGCTGATTATGTTGTTTCTTTCTCTCCTTCATGAAAACATGAAACTGTCAAAGTTTTTTTTTAAAGAGAAGGTAACAAGAGAGGGTCTAGTTTTCATTGGCAATGGAGGACTAGTGGGAAAAACCTTTGGATTTAGTGAACCACTAAAAGAAACACATTTCTTTAAAAGATTTTAATAATATTTTGGCTGTTATGAAAAAATCAAATTATTGCGACATGGCATCACTATGGGGTGGGGGGTGGGGGAGAGGAGGCTTGAATGTCACTTTTGTGCATTTTCTTCATCAGACTCATTTAGGTTTCTTACATGGCTCTACGTTTCTTGTATTTTTTCTGCATGCCCTTTGGATATCTTTATTACTCCAAATTACTGCTACATCTTGTGACCTTATCTTGAGCTTAGCATAGTTTTTGTCTGGGATTGTGTATATTTAGGGTCACTATCAATTAATTTCAATATAACATTGAATTCACATAATAAATTCAAGAGAATGTAGTGTATAGAGAGTTCTCATTGCCTTTAGGAAGAAGATTTTCTGCCTCTAAAAAAACAGTCTGAACTGACCCAGATGTGCAAGAACAATACTCACTGACCACTCAGAACAGGTTCTGGGCTCCTTTGATCTTAGCCTCCCCATTTCTTTTCTAAACATCTTCAAAGGGCTGCCTTTCTGAAAAAAAGAAGTTCACCCATCTTTATTTGCTGACAGACTGAACAGGAAGGGCACGTGGAAGCTCTTTTTATTTTATTGCTTGATTTGTTTAAAAAGCAAATGTAAAAGGTCTGACATTTGTGACACTGGGATCCAGGACTCCTCAACACACAGTTCAGTATCATGGCAAACTCAGAGGAATAAATAGCTAGGAATAAAGAGCTAGGAGTAAATAGCCATACATAATGATTATTTAAGTGAGTCACAGTGCAAAACTGAATGTTTTTTTCCATTTGCACAGTAGTCTAACACAATAAAATTCCAACATGATTAAATCCTGTCCAAAGTGTTCCTGTCACTTGCAGAAAGATGAAATACAGACAGATCTTGGAATACAGAGAAGTTCTTGTTCATTGGCAGTATCTCCAATTTTTATTCAGACTATTGGAAAAATCTGAAGGAAAAGGTGTAAATAAGTGGCTTCTGTAGTATTATTTATAGAATGACTGTTTCAGACCTCTCAAACAACACTAAATAGTCTTTAAGTCTATCAAGTARATAAGAAAACAATTAATTTAGACAATTTCACCAAAACTGACAGAGTAGAAATCAGTAGCAAAACTAAAGTATGATGCAGGGACTGATCCTTCACAACCACTCTATGTACTTTTTTTTAACAGCTCAAAGTGGATGTGGTCATATTTTTTATGGTGTAAGGCAGTTCAGAGACTATTTCATGAATACTCAAAAGTGCATCTATTTCCGCCACACCAGAATCCTTGAAATGTTAGAGTCATTATTCCAACTCATGCTCTGTATTTTCAATCATTTTACAAATGGGAAGACAGGCACTTGTCCATATTCCAAGATGAGGACAGAGGAAACCAGCTTCTAAATGTGCCTCAGAGATATTAAAAAACAGATTATAGCCATCTAACTATGTTACCCTTCTGATTCTCAGGAAATAAAACAAGCATCATGGCAATGGCAATTCTCAGAGATAAGTTTGTGGAAGTTCAAGCTTCATAGGAAAGCAAATCCCACTGATTTGTGAAGTTTCTAAATATTGGGACTTCTGAAATGGAACTTACATACCTACATACGGACTAAAGTGCATGTCATTATCATCTGTCCAACAGTTGTGAGACCACATCTGGAGTACTGTGTCTGGTTTGGGGCTCCTCAGTACAAGAAGGATACTGACACACTGAGGCAAGTCCAGTGAGGGTCACTAAGAATAGCCAATAGGCCAGAGAACATGACGTGTGAGGAGGGGCTGAGAAAACTGGGCCTGTTCAGCCTTAAGAAGAGAAGATTAAGGGAAGACCTTACTGCTGTCCACAAGTACCTGATTAGAGGATAGATACAATGAACACGGAGCCAGACTTTTGCAAATGCATAGTCATGGGAAGAGAGGCAAGAGACACAAGTTAGGAACATAGAAAATTCTGATTAGATATTAGAAAACTTGCTTTTCCATTAAACTTTGGAACAGGTTGCCCAGAGAGGCTGTAGAATCTTCATCCTTGGAGATGTTCCAGATACAGCCCTGAGCAACCTGGTCTAAGTAGACCTGCTTTGAGCAAGGAGTCAGACTGGATGACCTCTGGAGGTCCCTTCCGACATAAATTGTATGATACTGTGATTCAGTGGGTGATGTTATTCACTCACTCACATTGTCATTGTCTGAGAACCTGGGCATATTCCTGTGGATTTGAATCCTAACAGAATGGAAAAGTATATTGATTGTAAGACTCCCACTTTGTGGCAAGAGCTCTAACTGCTTTAGTATTACAYAGAAGTCAGGAAACACAACCTCTTCTGTCTGTTCTACAATAAATTAAGCACTACTCTGTTCTGTCAAAGCAAGCTATATAATCTCAGGAGACAATTTCACATTCTGGCTCCTAAATGGACAAAAATGCCTGTCCATAGCCTTTATAAATATCTATGCAAGTTCTACAAATCAATGGTTCTTCAAAACTCAAGAATTCTTAACCATCCTTTAGAAGTTCTAAACACTCAAGTGYCTTGCATGAGGATGTATTTGGTTCTGGATTTCATTTACCACRACTTGCCTTCTTTATCTAAGAGCTGGTATTATGGACAGTTCATAGTGTTTAATTTTTTGCAAGTCTCCTGGCACGTTTCTTTTTTCATGCCAAAGAGCACTCTCTCAGACAACATCTGAGAACAGTTTGGGGATATGCCCTGGTTTCGGCTGGGATAGAGTTAATTTTCTTCCTAGCAGCTGTATAGTGCTGTGTTTTGGATTTAGTGTGAGAATAATGTTGATAACACACTGATGTTTTAGTTGTTGCTAAGTAGTGCTTACACTAGTCAAGGACTTTTCAACTTCTCATGCCCTGCCAGCGAGAAGCTGGGAGGGGACACAGCCAGGACAGCTGACCCAAATTGGCCAAAAGGATATTCCATACCATATGACATCATGCTCAGTATATAAACAAGGGGGAGCTGGCCAGGGGTGGGGACCGCTGCTCGGGAACTGGCTGGGCATCAGTCAGCAGGTTGTGAGCAATTGCATTGTGCATCACTTATTTCGTATATTCTTTGTTGTTGTTGTTGTTGTTGTTGTTATTATTCCCCTCTTTTTCTGTCCTATTAAACTGTCTTTATCTCAACCCATGGATTTTACTTTTTTTTTCCGATTCTCTCCCCCATTCCACTAGGGGAGGTGGAGTGAGCGAACAGCTGTGTGGTGTATAGCTGCCTGCCAGCTTAAACCGCAACAGTCCTTTTTGATGCCCAACGTGGGGCACGAAGGGTTGAGATAATGACAGATCTGACCAGAGCGTGTTAAAACATTTGTTATAAGCATTCATTACATTAGTTTAGTAGTCGCTGGTCACAAGATTGATTTATTTGTTCTCAAAGTTGTTGTATTTGTTCTCAGAGTTGTGTTATGTAACACCTTACTTGCCCTGTATGCTGTTTATCAGTATTTATGTGCTATCACCTTTGGGAGGTGGACTAAGGTTATCACTTTGCTGTACTGTGTAACACTGGCTTATGGTATGATAAAATTATTGGTCTTGAGATCAATCTGGTATTTGTACTCAGAATTGCCGTCACCTCTGTACTTTGTGAGCCATCTATTGGAAATTATTAATAAATACACTTCTTACTTTTTCTCCTCGGAGAGCCAACCTGTGGGGGAGATGCCTTCATCTATCTTCCCCTTCTCCTCCAGGCTAATTACAATAGCTCTTGAGAATTCTTAATATCCTTGGGATGTTCAAACCAGCATGTTCCTATTGCTATGTCTCCTGAATGTRGTTCATGTCTTCTTTAGGGTTAAACAACTATTTAAGAATAACATCCAGAGATCTACCCCCAGCAACAGGCACTGCAGCTACTCCAACGCCCGTGACAGGTACTGCAGCTACTCAAACCCCRGCGACAGTCACTGCAGCTGAACGAGAGAACAAACCTGTGCCTGCATCAGTCGCCCCTATACACAAGAAGAAATACGCAAGAAAATCAGCTCATTTAGTAAGGGATGAAGATGAACCAGGGCCATCATGAGAACAGGAGGAGGAAGAAGCAGAACCCATAAATGAGATGGTAATCACCTGATCCCTATCTCTGAGTGAGCTGCGAGATATGTGAAAAGATTTCAGCCATCATCCAGGCGAGCACATTATCACCTGGCTGCTCCGATGCTGGGATACCGGGGCCAGTAGCCTGGAGTTATAGGGGAGGGAAGCCAAGCAGCTGGGATCCCTTTCTAGGGAAGGGGGCATTGACAAAGTGGTTGGAAAAGGGGCACAAGCCCTCAGCCTCTGGAGCTAACTCCTGTCAGGCATGAAGGAAAGGTTTCCCTTCAAGGAAGACGTTGTATGTCACCCAGGCAAGTGGACACCATGGAGAAAGTTATGCAATACCTGAAGGAATTAGCCATCCTGGAGGTGATTTATGATGACCCGAACAACGAGCAGTTACCCAAAGATCCAGATGAAGTCAGGTGCACACGACCCGTGTGGTGGAAGTTCATACAGAGCGCACCAGCGTCACATGTCAACTCATTGGCAGTAATGCCCTGGAAAGACAGAGAGGAACAAAGGGTGGATGAATTGGCTGGCCAACTCCGGCAATACGAAGAAAGTCTCTCTTCCTCCCTACGGGCCTGCATCTCTGCGGTGGAGAAACTGTTTGAGAAACTCCCAGGAGGTCCAGCAACTCAAAGAGGATAGGTCCTACTCCCCACGTGTACAGACCAGTATCTTGGCTATTAGCAGTAAGTGTCCCTCTGCTCAAGAGAGAGGATATAGAAGGTACACACCCCGGGGCACCCTGTGGTTTTACCTGCGTGACCACGGAGAGGACATGAGGAAGTGGGATGGAAAATCTACCTTGACCCTAGATGCACGGGTACATGAGTTACAAGGAAAGACAATCACAAAAGGGGGTTCTTCCAGGAAAACTGCTGCTCCGGTTTCCAGTGAGCAGTTCCCCAGACAGAGTAGAAGGCCTGATTTTACTTCCGATCTTAATAAAGGGACTTTTGATTCGCATTTACAAGAAGTGAGTAACAAATACTATGACCAGGACTAGAGGGGCCCTGCCTCCAGCCAGGTGGAGGAAAGGGACAACCGAGTTTACTGGACTGTGTGGGTTCGATGGCCCGGCACATCAGACCCACAGGAGTATAAGGCTCTAGTGGACACCGGTGCACAGTGTACCCTGATGCCATCAAGCTATAAAGGGGCAGAACCCATTTGTGTTTCTGGAGTGACAGGGGGATCCCAAGAGCTAACTGTATTGGAGGCTGAAGTGAGCCTAACCAGGAATGAGTRGCAAAAGCACCCCATCATGACTGGCCCAGAGGCTCCGTGCATCCTTGGCATAGACTACCTCAGGAGAGGGTATTTCATGGACCCAAAGGGGTACCGGTGTGCTTTTGGTATAGCTGCCTTGGAGACAGAGGAAATTAAACAGCTGTCTACCTTGCATGGTCTCTCGGAGGACCCTTCTGTTGTGGGGTTGCTGAGGGTCGAAGAACAACAGGTACCGATCGCTACCACAACAGTGCACCGGCGGCAATATCACACTAACGGAGACTCCCTGCTTCCCATCCATAAGCTGATTCGTTGACTGGAGAGCCAAGGAGTGATCAGCAAGACTCGCTCACCCTTTAACAGTCCCATATGGCCAGTGCGAAAGTCTAATGGAGAGTGGAGACTAACAGTGGACTATCGTGGCCTGAATGAAGTCACACCGCCATTGAGTGCTGCCGTGCCAGACATGCTAGAACTTCAATATGAACTGGAGTCAAAGACAGCCAAGTGGTACGCCACAATTGATATCGCTAACGCGTTCTTCTCGATCCCTTTGGCGGCAGAGTGCAGGCCACAGTTTGCTTTCACTTGGAGGGCCATCCAGTACACCTGGAATCGACTGCCCCAGGGGTGGAAACACAGCCCTAATATTTGCCATGGACTGATCCACATGGCACTGGAACAGGGTGAGGCTCCGGAACACCTGCAATACATTGATGACATCACCATGTGGGGCAACAGAGCAGAAGTAGTTTTTGAGAAAGGGAAGAAAAGAGTCCATATCCTTCTGAAAGCCATTATTATTATTATTTTCCCTTCCTTTTCTGTCCTATCAAACTGTCTTTATCTCAACATACGAATCTTACTATCTTTTTCTGATTCTTCCTCCCATCCCACTGGAGGGGAGTGAACTAATGGCTGTGTGGTGTTTAGCTGCCTGCCGGATTAAACCACAACCAGCTACTAGGAAGAAAATTAACTCTATCCCAGCCAAAACCAGGACAGGAGAGCACAGGGTATAGGAGAAAGAACATTTAGTTATATGGACATAAATTATGCCATGAAACATTCCTTAATGTCCCATTTTAATTACATGCACAGATGCAAATGAGGATTCTAACCCCTAGGCTCTTAGCTCCTTTCCTGGATATAGCTTRTGGTCATACAAATTAGTTACCCATACAAAAAGGAGTAAAACATGATTGAATACCTTTTGAACTCTACCTACGGGTTTATCCATCCATCTCCTTTAATCTGGAAAGCAAGACTTAGAAGAAACTATTCAAACTCTCTGAGAATACTATGCCAACGCAAAATGCCACGGCAGGCTAGTTATACCACACAAATGTTAGGAAGGTCCCAGTGCAAAGCCTGCTCCAGACAACAGAAAGACTCCTGCTGACATTGCTAGACACTGGATTAAGTTCAAAAAAAGTGAGAGAAGATACAAACTAACTAAATATATACATGGAATTCAAGAAATATAATTCAGGAATAAAGAAAACAGTGATAATACTAGAAGCATGCAGCTAGCTAGGAACCTTCTCGAAGGCACAGGAGTAGAAATTCCTCAACAAAACTTCAGTTGAGAGCCAAAGGATGGGGATTTATTTCACTGATGATGACAGGTTCAAGGCATCTACACAAAAATRAGATGAGTGCTGAAAGATGAATTGACACAGGCTATGCACTTCATCCGAGGAGTGCAGGTAACTGTTCTTACAGGAGGATAGAATCATTCAGAGCACAAAGTTATTACAGACAGAACAATGACTGTTGTAATAAAATGATGTACAACAGGTCAGAGGCATAAAAAACCTGTTTCTTTCAGGGGGATACTTAAAGTCCTCTTCTGTTTCAGAGCTGATAATAAAATTGTCTATATGAAGAAACATTTGAGAATCCCCAAGCATGGTACTGCCACATATTTTATCAGTTCCTTCACCATGAAAGAGGGGAATGCTACAGATAGATAGATACAATACGTTCCACTTTCACAGGTTTATTTTCAACATGACTTAATACTCAGCAACATCTCCCTCACTGTATATAGATGGTGATCATCTTTCTGTATTTACAAACTGTATTGGTTAAGTTCACTAGGGGACTGAAGTGTTTCCAATTGGAAGCATAGGAAATTCCACAAATCCAAGATAAAAGTAGGCACTATTATGCACTAAATATCCATTTACAAACTGCTGGATGGCCTCAGCATTCCATCTGGCCCTCCAAACCAGGGCCTGCTATGGGATATTTGGACACAAAAACATGAAAAATTAATGTTATGAAGGGAGTAGGAAAGAGTTCTACTTGTCAACAAGAGCTGTGGCTTTCATTTTGCACATAAAAATGTAGTCATATCTGGAAATGTTCTTAAGATTTAAATGTACTTAAGTAGCTATAAGGAATTATAATTATTAAAGAACTCCGTAAACCAAAATACCAGGGAGTAAAGTGACTTAATGAAGAACTAGTTCTTACAAGCAAGTTACACTGGTTTAATGAAATGGGATCTTAAAAGGCAACTTTAGCACTATCATTTTTGTTTTAAGAATGGTTTCTTTTGCTTTAGGTTCAGGTCACTTTTAACCCTAAACTAAATTGATTTCTCACAGAGACAGGCTTTAGTGCTACCAACTCCTAAAAAAATTCCAAATGTACAAAACCCCCTCAAAAAAACTACTTATACATCTTCCAGTTTGCTATAGTTTTGTTTTTATGCAGAACTTCCACAGAGCATGACTTCCTCTATCATTTCCACTCAACTCTGTCTCCCAGTGATGGCCATTTACAGACAATCACTAAAGATTTTGGTATTAATACTTGCACTACGTATGTTTACAGATATCCACGTTAAAAAGGCAATCTAAACGCAAGCAGGGATATTCAACTAGTACCTTTCTTTTAGCATATTTGAATACTGGGTTACAAAAAAAAAAAAATCTTGTCAGCTTGAAGAATATTCTAGTTCTTCACCAGTTAGACTAGGGATGGATCAAGGATGAAAGACTTGCAATACTATGCTCACCAAGTCTATGAAATCTTATATCATGACAGATCTGTAATGCTACTTTTCATTTCATATTTTTCATCTCATTCATATACTATGGAGGAATATAAGAAAGTCTTCACATATATGCACAGAGAAAAGAAAAAAAAAGACAATATTGCACAGCCAGCCATCTTAATGAAGTAGGTCTATCTACCTATCTTATGGACCATCTGGGAGCTTGTCTAAATTACATCTCTAACCGCTAAATTTAATCCCAGATAGGGAGAATGACAAACTCAACAGCGCAAAGGAATATTATGCATAGGCGCATATACATTAAAGGTGCTTTGTAGACGAGAAGTAAGTCCAAGCCTAAGTTTAGAATGATTTTTTTTTCTCCTTCATAATAAAAGAAAGCCCGTTTAGCTGAAAGAGCTATAGCAGCAGCCCACTTCATGAAAGTATACTCCTGTAATTAGCAGCAGGCAAATATGATACTTAAGGGCAATAGGCAAGATGAAGAGGTTCAGGAGATGGGAATCAACTGAGAAGGCATAAGTAGGACGAAATCCTCAGATGGAAGAGATAGTCCTACTGAGATAGGTTGAAGAATCTGATAGTCCAATTTCTTTTTTTTTTCTCTTTCATTGCTATTAGCTCAACAGAGTTGCCCGTTCTGTTGTGTTGAGTGACAATAAAGTTATTTTGGAATTTTAGACTAGTGTAATAGGAAGTGCATGGAAAACAAGCAGCAGAAATGTTCTCTTTCTCTATGAGAAGAACATACACATTGAACTGACCTGGAAAAATCCAGCTCAAAAGTATTCAGTAAGTGCATAGTTATTGAGAAACAAAAAATAATGAAATTAGTAAAAATTATAGCCTTAAATGTCATGTACTCTACTACTTTAAAAATGAAAAAAAAAAAATCCTTCTCTTTTGTTACAAATGAAAGCTAGGGCTCTTAAATCACTCCATGTTGAGCAAAGGAAACTGATTATTTTTTAAAAATAATGGAATTTTTGAAAAATTACAGGGAGAGCAACAAAATCTAGGTATTTAATGAAATCATAGGAGACACAGACATGCATTAGTTACATTTACTCAGGAATAAACCAATAAAATACAACATTAATTTTTTTGTTTGCAAGAGCAAACACTTAGTGGAATGAAACGGTTTAGAAGAATACATAGATTAACTTACTGTGAAACTTCACTAATATGATTTGCAACCAGGTTTTCAAACATTATTTGCTCATGTGAAATAGAACCAGAAAGAAATGTCAACTACTGATAGCAAAGTTCGGTGCCCAACTCTGTTCCCCATCTTGTAAAAGAGGGTTCTTTCATACTTTTGAAGTTCATGCTAGATATTGGATGGACCATCTCTTCTCAAACTACTTTATGCCCATATTCCTTGGAGAAAGCAAGAACTTATAATAGCAAGACAAAGAATCTTTTGAAGAATCAGGTAAAACTATGAAAATTTCTCTGAGAGAAAAATATGCAATTGATAAGCAAATTGCTTCCAGGAGTGCTGCTGAATTCACTGCTCTTTTTTCATTTGAACTTATCCATAATCATAGAATAACTCATCCCCTCTTCCATATTTCCATAACAGTGATAAAAAAAAAGAGAAAGAAAAAAGCTAGAGTGCCAAGCTATCAAAAAAAAGCAAGCATCTTATTCATAAGATGACCCTCAGCTATTACAGTGATAGCCACTATTATGGTAAAGTATCCTCTCTCAGATTTTCTTTTATGCTTTGTGCTTCTTTAGTTGAATTCTTACCTGTGTTCCAATTCTGGAGCCATACACACCTCACCCTTAAAAATATTGTGTCTAGATAGTAAAATAATATGAATAAATAACTTTGGTGCAGTGATAGAAACATCGGCAATATACACTGATCACTCACTGGATTAACTTCTTAAGAAGCTATTTGTAAAGCATGTTTAAATCTTTGGAGGAACTAGTGGAGAAATACAAAGTATTATTATTAGAAGATGTTACAGCAGATGTCCCCCAACAATTTGCCACAAAAACAAAAACTTAAATTATTTTATAAAGTTCGTTTGGTGTTTCAACAGTCTTTGAAGTACAGAATAATATTTTCTAAGAGCTGTGATTTATAGGCATACTGTTTTATTTGGATTTTTTTGTAAATCTYGTGGGGTTTTTTCCTGCTCTTGTAATGTGACAGCTTAACTCCTCTCTTATGTCAGAACAAACTGAAAAAAATCCATAAACAAAAGAAACTCTCTTAGGACTTGTAATTCACAAAGTGTACATTGGCGTGGTGCACATAAGAAAAAAGCTGTAAGCAATTTCACACTTGCTTTCTGTTGTAAAGCCTGATGACTGGAATTTTATTACTTCATTGGAAGTAAGGCTCTTACACCTACTTCACACTAAGCTTACACTAAACAATGCAATGCGATTAMTCTAGATATCTCTAACTGAAGATGTTACATCTACATTACAAAAAGAATTGGCCTAGAAATCATCAGCCGGTCCTGCATTAGCCAGGGGTATTTCCTGGACAATAAATGTTCAGTGATTTAGTAAGTGTGGGGAGCCAGTCCTTCTGACACATCTGAGTCCAGAAGCAGTAGGATAAGTTTTCTGAAACAAGCACAGGTATCTCTGTAACATGCTGCATTCACTTTGGACGTGGACAAATTAATTCTTCTTGTTCATTTCCCCTGTTGGTGAACCCTAATATGCAATTGCAGTTAGCACTAGAACCAGATGAGTTTTTAGCAGTATAGTGTTCCTGATGCCAACAAGAAAAATTATTTGTCTCATACAGGAAATAAAGGAAAAGTGCTTCACAAAGGTCATCTATTGTTAATTTTTTAAATAAACGCTTTGATTTTTTTCAATTCAAAATGGCTTCAACTGTTGAAACTCCCCATGATTTTTTTTAAAAAATGCTGACCAACTCTTAGAATTAAAATTCTATGTCAGCTTAGGGTTGGGCTTATTGTTTCTCAAAATGTTCATATTTTGTCCCCAAATATGACATTTATTCACAGAGCTCTAGTTAACAGGGTCTGAGTTGAACAGATGCAGTGAATTATATAATAAATACACCATTTACTGGAATTAGTAAAATATGTGGTAAATCTAATGACTTTTCCATCCCCAATTCCCTTAATTTGTAAAAGAGCAAAATACAGATGACTGAGCAAAAATTTGGTTTCATCAGTAACGTAAAACAGCTTAGGCATATCTTTAAAGAATTACTTGAGTGTTTTCTTAACCTTTTTGTGCACACTCTTTACAGTATTTTTCCTAAAATGTCTGAAGATCGTACCGTTTCTTGTATTGAACAGGTCCCTGTATTGCTCYTGGAAGTGTGAAGCAGCAATTTGCACTGCAAAATTACCAGAGCATTGTGCATTTGCATTCTTTTTGTCAAGCAGAAGTCCCAGGGCCTGAAAAACAATGATAAATCAAAACCTTGGTCTGCTGCTCTGTAAACACAAGAAAGTGCACAAAACATTTAATGACTTACTGGTAAGTCACAATATTAATACCTGTCAGTAGCTAATTAAATGAATAGGAATACAGAAACGCCTGAAGATCTATATTTGCAAAAATGTTCACACAGCTGTACAAACCTAATCTTATTTAGGCAGGCACCTACAAAACCAGCTAATTATTCAAAAGTTGGGAGGTTGTGAGAGAGAAAAAGTCTCTAAGTGCGTTTCATGCTCATGCAACTGTTCTGAATTCAGGATACACTAATCTGGACAAAATGTCTAGAAACCCAAATGGCTGGCTACATTCATGTGTGTGTCTATCTCTTTGTGAAAGTTCGTTGACATGGAGGAATATAAGAAGACCAGAATGTACTTAGATGCTATATTGTTCAGCATCTAGTGTAAGTTTTAAGGGTGCACCAATACAGGTTTAAGAATAGTTGACTTAACTCTTTCAAAACCTATAATGTACATTGGACAAAACTGTACACTGAGGGATCCCAAGCCAACTGCTGAAAGCCTTAACCCTGGAAACTGAAAGGCTGAAATGTTTTGGGTGATTTTATGAGTAATCATAGAACTCTCGTTGTGTTTTACTTCTTTAAATCTATTTTCTTTTATGGATATTTAAAGAATATACATGGATGGAAAGCACCACTAATAGAGGTATTCCCCCATGTGAGTCTAAAATGTATTCTAAATTGCATTCTTTCCCTTTTGGGGGCTATCTGTCCTCTAAAATGCACTTTTCTAACAATTCTGTATGTGTTTTAAATTAGTCAAGTATATCTGCATGTTCCAGTTTGATCTGTACATCTGGGATCTCTTCCATCAGTCATTTTCTTATTAGACCATGTGGAGAAATGACAGTCTTGTTCATACAACTTTACATGAAAAAGAATGCATGTGTTTGCTTCATGAAGGGAATAAAAAGAATCTAGGGATGTTGGAGTTAACTGCATGGGCTGGTTACTTGAGGTTTAACAACTYTTGCTATTCACAGCTGTCAGTGTTGCATGTAAGTGTTATACTCCCCGTTGTCTCCCAACTCTTTGTACTTTTTTTAAGTTTAATACTGCTCAAAGAATTATGTAAGACATGCAGCTGGTAATCAGCAATCTAAGACTAAAGCAGTTTTAAAATGTGCTGGATATTCTAATCTCTTTAATTCTTCATTTGCATAACAATTTGTCTTCATATTTTCCCTATGGAGTTTAAAACTGTAATCTAAGAAAAGAAGAGAGAGAGTTTCATTTCCCATTAAAAGCTTCCATTCTCTTTAATAGTAAATCTGAGCCTGGAATAATTTGTCTGAGTATTAGCTGGTGCATAGGGAGAGATGAAACTGCCCAAACAACTCTCAAACAACTGCTGCTTCAAAATTGGGTCTGGACTGGAAGAATTTTTGCAATTTCCTACCCCTGAACATCAGACCTGACAAGAAAAGGAAAGATGGAGGGACCAGGGCATAAGAGAGACTTGAGCATTTTTTCTCACAATATCAGTTTGAGGACAAAAGGGAAACAACAGAAATTTCAGTCAGTCTTCATCAGCAGGCGGCCTCCTCCAAATTGTTAGATTTCATCCTGGGATGGATGGGTGGGTGGATGGGTGGGTGGGTGGGTGGATGGATGGATGGATGGATGGATAGATTTTTTTAACATAAATCTACAATAGAAATATCAAAAAGCTAACTAAGCTCTAACTCCATGGTAAGCCAAGATGAGAAGTGATAGCAGCTTGATTTGTTTTACTCTGTTGTCTGATACGAAATTCTGAAAATGAGTTTGAATTGTAGGATAACAAGTTTTGGAACAATATACTCTTTTCCAGTGTCCCGTATTATGCTCCAGAAGAACAATGGTTTCGCTTTAAAAATAAAATAAATTTTTACCCATGTAATGGGAAAGATCATTGCATGTTTTATAGCAGATTCATGTTTTGAATGCTATATCTGCCAACGTTTGTAGAGTCTGAAAAATGTGACTTTTCTCATTTGGGTATTAAGTCATTCACATAACTCATGAAAGAAACCCCTTGTAGCAAAATAATTGCATATTTTCATATTTTCTCCTAAAACTAACAAGAAGAAATAGAAGGGAAAATTGTGTAACTGCTCTTTTAACCACTGCAAAAATGTCAAATGCTTTTCATTTAACATGTGACATTTCCAGCTTTTTCCACTGTTAAACAAATTACCTAAGAAAAAAAGACTTCCTATGAGTAACATCTCATTAAAGTGAGATGTCCTTGAGAAGTTCTGCTGACTTATATAAATGAGCAAAAAAAGAAAGAAAAAAGAATAAGCAAATTACCAGAGCTGAACACAGTCCCAAGTCAGAAGAGCCAGATCCCAGCAAACCATCAAGAGATTTGAGCTCTGAAAGTCAACATGTCAACAAGGACTCACAAAAACCCTCATGTGGAGCAGTCAGAGCGCACCATTGGAAATGGGTCTTACATCACTTGTAAGAGAACCATATTAAGTCAATAGCGTTTGCACTGGGGCTGGAACATTAAAAATGTCACTTTATTCCTTTGTTCATTTGGTCTCTGCTCTAACATCACTGATCCCCCAATTATATTATAAGTACAATATTGTTTATGTAAGGATTAGTTTTTCTAAGAAGTGTTCCGATGTAAGCAGAGTAGCACTTTATACCATGAAGGGCTGTTGAAGAGCACATTTTGTGTTCCTTTCATTTACTCCTATAAACACAAAAATTGGAGTCAGCTGTCAATTTAGTTGAAATTAAAAGGATGAATATCACTTTAATGTCACAATTGAAACCAGATTACTTTTTAAAGAAGGAAAGAAGCATCAAGTTATGCCTTGAAGATTTTGTAGAAGATTTATTGCAAATACACAAGCCAAAATCATTTAATGCAACCACAGCTAAGATGCAGTATATATTGTTTTACTTTTCATACAGCTAATTCTGGCAGATACTAATTATCCCACCCCAAACCAGCACATGTATTTAATTATCGCTTTATCTCTGAAGCTGATATAAAATCCAGTAATATAACACAATCTAAAACAATTTATTTCATTATTTTTGGGAATTATACATTTTTCTTCATCTTGTGTTTAAAATATGTCTACTATTCTTACTGATTATTCTGAGATTTTCTTGCTTGTCTTGATTTTTCCCTCAAGAGAAGCCCAGCTTAATAATGTTTTGTGACACCAGATGCACTTTTAAAATTAAAACAAAGTAAAATGCAAAGCTCATTGAAGTCAATTAAAACAAAATTAGACAAAACAAATGCAGTGTGTTTCAGCTGCCTTTGGCTAGGATGCTGCCTCCTCTGCATGTAGCTACATCATCGAGAAAATATTTGCAAGTAAAATCTGGAAATAATAGCAGAGTACACACCAATACTAGCTGCATACTAGCAATGAGRTAATCTTTTCAAAACACTTGTCTTGAAGCTGCCAGTGAGGCCATGCCTGCAGCAGTGTCTTCCTTACTTGGCTTTGTAAAGGCTCTTTAGCTAGCCAAGCTCAAGAGTTTTCACGCGTACCTACTGCATGACCTCAAATAATCCTGCTTTCACCGCATGACTTGCTTTTCTCCTGGTAACTTCCAGCAGTGCATTATTTTGTACTTAGCAAGTATGACTGTTTCTCTAAGCAGCAGTATGACAGCATGCAGCTGCCGTAGAAGAGCTCTGGCGAAGTAAAGTAGCGGGGCTGCTGCCTGCTGCAGGAAAAGAGCTTCCCTTGCCCTGCGGTACCTGACTAAGGGCTATGCAGCGGGGTGCTCTCGAGCCACCGGCCTGCAGTGCTCCCTGGAGGTGGCCTCTTCAGGGTTTCTGGGATATTTCAGAGAACCATCTGCGCAAGAGAGATGAACCAAACACAATACTCAATGGTCTACAAACCTGTCAATGATTTTATGGCCACTTTGCAGGAGAGAGTCAGGTCACTTCCCGAATTGTAGGAGCATGCTATAATTCTGGTGAGTATCAGGAGCTAGGGATCTTTGTTTCCTTTCTCTGATGACCTAGGACAAGATTTTAGCCTTTAGTACAAAGAGTCTGCAGGACACCTGCCTCCTCTCCTACTGCATCTTCACCAGTTACAGAGTCAGGTTGTGTTTCCCATTGCTATCCTATGAACTGTGTCCCCTGTATTCCCAACAGCATCACAGGGACAAAGACCCTGTCTGACTCTTCTGATGCATATCTTGCTGCAGGTTCAGTGCTCTGAGACTCTCACCTGCCAGTAACCCATGGAAAGCTATTACTTCAGAGTCCGACCTGTCTCTCATTCATCCCAGCCACCCCTCCAGCAGAGCTAGGAAGCATTTCCCTTGTCAATCTATAATAATAATAAAAAGGGGGAAGGAATTGTCATGGCTGTACTTTCTAATGGGGAGATGGGTTAAGGGCTCTGTTGTGGCTTAGTCCAGTTCCTTGAGATGATGAAGATAGCCAGTATATTTATAGCTGTCTATTTGCTTGGCATGAGACATGGACCAAAATGTGCAGGACATACACCTTCCATCTTTCAAAATGTTTCCTCCTGTGCTGAAAAGAGGGATTAGCAATGTCCTTTGATTTTGCATCTTGGTGCTATTCATCAGCGAATTGTTTGTCTCTGGAAACATCATATCCCATTGTCGTGGTTTAAGCCCAGCCAGCAACTAAGCACCACACAGCCGCTCGCTCACTCTCCCCCAGGTGGGACGGGGGAGAGAATCGGAAGGGTAAAAGTGAGAAAACTCGTGGGTTGAGATAAAGACAGTTTAATAGGGAAAGCAAAAGCCGCACACGCAAGCAAAGCAAAACAAGGAATTCATTCACTACTTCCCATGGGCAGGCAGGTGTTGAGCCATCCCCAGGAAAGCAGGGCTCCATCACGCGTAACAGTTACTTGGGAAGACAAACGCCATCACCCCGAACGTCCCCCACTTCCTTCTTCTTCYCCCAGCCTTATATGCTGAGCATGACATCATATGGTATGGAATACCCCATTGGCCAGCTGGCCTAGCTGTCCTGGCTGTGCTCCCTCCCAGCCTCCTGTGCACCTCACAGAGCATGTGAGCTGAAAAGTCCTTGAGAAAGTAGACTACCTAGCAACAACTAAAAACATCAGCGTGTCATCAACATTCTTCTTACACTAAATCCAAAACATAGCACTATACCAACTACTAGAAAGAAAATTAATTCCACCCCAGCCAAAACCAGGACACCCATGAACTGTATGGCTGTAAGGATTTCCAAATTTGACCAGYATCCTCTCACCTAGGTCACATCTAAGCTTGTCTCTGAAGTAGACAGTGTATTTGGAACATCTGTTTTATCCCGACCTCTAAGAAATCCTGATTTTGATCCTGAATCTTAACACTTAAGTGTGCCCTTCTTCTCTTGATGGCTGTCAGGGCCTCTCGCTTGCTTAGAACCAGGTTGTCTGCCTCTTCTTTCATAGTTACTTGGCCTCTTGCTCCCCATCTCTTTGGCTCCTCCACCCCACTGTAGCAAATTTCCATAGCTCTGGAAAACCTCTTGTTTTTCAGTGAATTTGTTAACAATCTCCTTGGCCAGCTGCTCTAAGAYTCCTGATCTCCCTGGGTTCTGGCTTTTGATTATTTGTGTCTCTGGCATGGGATGGGAGGAATGACATTCTTTCCTCAGATTTATATAAGATTTTGAAAGGGAAAATATGAAAGAAGCATCCTTAAATAAAGGTTTTTTCATTGTCTGAAGCCAGACTTTTTTTCCGTTGACTTTCTTATGTCCTTGACATTGAAAAAAAGAGAGGAAAGAAAGGGATTTTTTAACTTTCCTCTGGCTCTTTTCTATTTCCTTAAGTACATTTATACATGCCTGTCCAAGCAAGAGGGAAACAAACCTGATCGGTGTGAAAGAAAACTTCAACTTTCCTGTTACCTACTGGTGCATCATTGCATATCATAGTTATTGTCAGCTACTTAGAGCAGCCAAATCCCTCTGCTTTGGCCTAAGTTGAGAGGACAAGTTTATCTATCTAGTATATATGATATGTGTCTCCTCTGGACTCACCCTGAGTTACTACTATGAAGAACTGCAGGTTTTGTCAAAAGTCAAGAGGGTAGAGAGTAAGGAAGAAACATCAACTTCAGCTTTCTGTAGACAGTTCTCAGTGTCAGGCTGCCAAGAATAAACTCACTTTAAAGAGAAAGGCAATCTTTTTTCCTTTACCTCTGTGTTCAGATTTTGACTTTTGAAGTGGAATGAGATTAAGTAAATGAGGATGTAAAATTACATAAAAGGTGTTTCCTTCATCCATCATTTAACATGGATGTAATCTTTTTTTTTAATTACTAAAAAAAAATAGTAGTCTCATTAGCTAGAACTAAGGTAGTTGAACTGCAGAATCAAAGATCTTAAGACAGACAGATCTGACCAAAAAAAGGAAAAATTAGTTTGGTACCATATACTTATCCAGTAACCAGCATGAGATCCATCTACCCTCTGTTCCAAGTTTGTTTTGTTTCCATAGAGGAGAGGAGAGGCCAAGGTACAAAGCAAGATCACACAATGTAATACAGTAGATCACAACCTTGGACTTCAGGAGAGCAGATTTTGGCCTCTTCAGGGATCTGCTTGGAGAAATCCCATATGATACTGTCCTGGAGAGAAGAGCAGTCCTGGAGAGAAGAGCAGTCCAGGAGAGCTGGTTGATTTTCAAGGATCACCTCTTCCAAGCTCAAGAACGGATCGTCCTTATGTGCAGGAAATCAAGCAAAGGCAGTTTGGAGGARTCCTGCATGGATGAACAAGAAGGTCCTGACAAAACTCAAACATAAAAGGAAATCATACAGGAGGTGGAAGCAAGAACAGGTGACCCAGGAGGAATATAAAAACAGTCTGAGCATGCAGGGATGGGAAAGACAAATCCATCYGGAGTTAAATCTGGCAAGGTATGTGAAGAGCAACAAAAAAGGCTTCTACAGATTTATCAGTAGCAAAATGAAGATATGACTAGGAGAAATGTAGGTTCACTTCTGAATGGAATAGGGTCCTGGTGACAAAGGACATGGGGAAGGTCAAGGTGCTCAACGCCTTCTTTGAGTTGGTCTTCGCTGGTAATCAATTCAGGAATCTCAGGCCCCTGAGGCCTATGGAAAAGTCTGGAGCAAGGAACACTTACCCATGGAGGACGATTAGGTTAGGCAACATTTAAACAAATGGGGCGTATGCAAGTCCATGGGATGTGATGGGATGCACCAATGGATGAAATTGGGGGAGGTTCCTGAGAACCGGAAGTAAGTACATGTCACTCCTGGAAGAAAGTAAATGTCACTCCTATCTTTAAGAATGGCAAGAAGGAGTATCTGGGGAAATACAGGCTGGTCAGCCTCACCTCAATTAATGGGAAGGTGATGGAGCAAATAATCTTGAAAACTGTTGCCAAACGTATTAAGGACATAAAGGTAATGGGGAGAAGTCAACATGGACTTGTGCAAACCATTTGACACTGTCCCGCACAACATCCCTGTCTCTAAATTGGAAAGACATGGATTTGATGGATGGACAACTTGGTGTATAAGGGATGGGCTGGATGGTCACACTCAAAGAGTTGTGATCAACAGCTCGATGTCCAAGTGGAAACCAGTGATGAGTGGTGTTCCTCAGGCATCGGTATTGGGACCAGCACTGTTTAACACCTTTGTCGGTGACATGGACAGTGGGATTGAGTGCACTCTCAGCAAGTTTGCCGACGACACCAAGCTGTGTGGTGCAGTCGACATGCAGGAGGGAAGTGATGCCATCCAGAAGGCCCTTGACAGGCTTTAGAGTGGGCCCATGCGAACCTCATGAAGTTCAACAAGGTCAAGTGCAAGGTCCTGCACATGGGTTGGGGCAATCCCAAGCACTAATATAGGCTGGACGGAGAATGGATTGAGAGCAGCCCTGAGGAGAAGGACTTGGGGGTGTTGGTTGATGAGAAGCTCAGCATGACCCAGGCACTGTGTGCTTGCAGCCCAGAAAGCCAACCGTATCCTGGGCTGCACCAAAAGAAGCGTGGCCAGCAGGTCAAGGGAGGTGATTCTCCCCCTCTACTCTGCTCTCATGAGACCCCACCTGGAGTACTGTGTCCAGCTCTGGGGTCCTGTAGTGGTTTAACCTGGCAGGCAGCCAGACGCCACACAGTCACTCGCTCACTCTCTCCCCAGGGAGAAGGGGAGAGAATCGGGAAAAAAAAAATATTCACAGACTGAGATAAAGACAGTTTAATAGAACAGAAAAGGAAGGAATGATAATAATAATAAAAATCATAATAATCTAATAATGATACAATATACAAAATGAGTGATGCACAATGCAATTGCTCACTACCCACCGAGAAAAATGGCCAAAACCGATAGCTGCTTCCTGGACCCCCCCTCCCATTCATATACTGGGCATGACGTCACATGGTATGGAATACCCTGTTGGCCAGCTGGGCTAGCTGTCCCGGCTATGCTCCCCCCTGGCCTCTTGTCTGCCTGGCAGAACATGGGAAGCTGAAAAGACCTTGAGTAGTAGATTACCTAGCAACAACTAAAAACATCAGTGTGTTATTAACATTCTTCTTATACTAAATCCAAAACATAGCACTAGGAAGAAATTTAACTCTATCCCAGCCAAAACCAGGACAGGCCCCTAACATAAGAAGGACATGGGCCTGTTGGAGCAAGTCCAGAGAAGGGCCATGAAGAGGATGAGAGGGCTGGAGCACCTCTCCTGTGAAGACAGGCTGAGAGGGTTGGAGTTGTTCAGCCTGGAGAAGAGAAGGCTCCAGGGAGACCTAATAGCAGCCTTCCAGTACCTGAAGGGGGCCCACAGAAAGCTGGAGAGGGACTGTTTACAAGGGCATGTAGTGATAGGACAAGGGGTAATGACTTTAAACTGAAAGAGAGTAGGTTTAGATTAGATATAGGGAAGAGATTCTTCACTATGAGGGTGGTGAGGCACTGGAAGAGCTTGCCCAGAGAGGTTGTGGATGCCCCCTCCCTGGAAGTGTTCAAGGCCAGGTTGGATGGGGCTTTGAGCAACCAGGTCTAGTGGAAGGTGTCCCCGGCCATGGCAGGGGGCATTGGAACTAGATGATCTTTAAGGTCCCTTCCAACCCAAACCATTCTATGATTCTATTCTATGATTAAGTAAGGACAGGGGTCAGCAGAACTGCTACCTTGGACTTCCAGAGGGCAGACTTTGGCCTGTTTAGGAGCCTGGTTGACAGAGTCCCTTGGGAGGCAGTCCTGAAGGGCAAAGGAGTCAAGGAAGGCTGGACATTCTTCAGGAAGGAAACCTTAAAGGCGCAGGAGCAGGCTGTCCTCGTGTGCCAAAAGACGAGCCGGGAGGGAAGCAGACTGGCCTGGCTGAACAGAGAGCTTTGGCTGGAACTCAGGAAAAAAAGGAGAGTTTATGACCTTTGGAAGAAGGGGCAAGCAACTCAGGAGGACTACAAAGATTTTGTGAGGTTATGCAGGGAGAAAATTAGAAGAGCCAAAGCCCAACTAGAACTTAATCTGGCTACTGCCAGTGTAGGATATATGGGAAAAAAACAGCTTCTGTCCAGAGTAGGATATATGCCACCATCCAGAGGCAGAAATTAAAAAAAAAATTCAACTGTGCAATATTGCCTGTTGAAAATTTCCTAGTGGTTTCTGCAGGGCTCTAAGAAAAACCCAAACAGAGTGTTGAAAAACATCCTCACATGAAATATTGCCGCCTTTCAGGATTGCATACTCTCTTTATGTTTTCTTATAGCTCTCTACTGTCAGCTATTTATCATCACTGTTTTGTAGAACTATTTGCACACACATTTTTACATTGTTCAGCTAAGAAAGGAAATATCATTGAGAAACAGGGCTCAACATCTAATGTATTAATTCTTGATTAAATTAGGTGAAGTGCAGAGGTACACTTGTAAAGGTGGATTGTGAGGAACCTGCAGTGGATGTTTTGTTTGCTAGTTTAATGTTTCTGCTGTGCTGCTAAGTTTGGAAATCAACAGTTTAGAAATCAGGAAGTGACAGTTTATGAAAGATATTTTTTTTCTTCTTCTGATGTGAAGTATTTGACATTTCATAAAGAGTGATGTAGATTCACATGTTGTCTTAAGGGGCCTTCTCCGCACCCTGCAGAAATGCTGCTGTATGAATTGCAGCACTGTTTTCTTCCATTGCCTGATAAGATGGAGATATGTGAAAAGTTTAAGAGCCACGACCTTTTCACAACACCCACATAAAGCAAATAACGGGATGGTAAGGGATGAAAAGGCCTGCAAAAATCTGGGATACCCTCAGGAGCCGCAGGCAGCCGGATAGCCCGGCATACCGCGGCGAGGCTCCTACGACGGTGGCGGCAGCGGTGCAGCAGCAGGAGCAGCAGCAGGAGCAAGAGCAGCAGCAGGAGCAGGAGCAGCWGCAGCAGCAGCAGGAGGAGCAGGAGCAGCAGCAGCAGCAGGAGCAGCAGCAGCAGCAGCAGGAGCAGCAGCAGCAGGAGCAGGAGCAGCAGGAGCAGGAGCAGGTGCAGGAGCAGCAGCAGCAGGAGCTGGAGCAGCAGCAGGAGCAACAGCAGAAGCAGCAGGAGCAGGAGCAGGAGCAGGAGCAGGAGCAGCAGCAGGAGCAGCAGCAGGAGCAGGAGCAGGAGCAGCAGCAGGAGCAGCAGCAGCAGCCGCCCCCCTCCGCGGCCTCGGGGCGGCACTCGCGCTCCGCCGCCGGGTGCGCCGCGGGGGACAAGGACCCTCCCGAGATTTGCAGCTCGTTTATTCCTACCCTGCAGGGCCATTTCTGATCAGAAACTAATCCTGTTTTCAAATCTACATGTTTCTTAGAAGTATCCTTAGAAAACTAAAGGAAAACAAAAGAGCTGTGCAGTTTCCATGCAATAACTCTTACGCTTGGCTCTAGCCAAGCTGGAAGTGCCAAGAGGATGGCTTCCCATAGCAACTCAGCAGTTCTAATTCTGCATGAGAATATTAAAAAACATACACACACACACACACACACACATTACTGTTCTGATTTTGTTCAGAAATGAACCTGAAGGGTCAGGCTCCTTTTTATTAAAAATGCTTTTACTCTCATCCACAGCACAAAAATATAACACATGAATATTCATGTTGGTTTCTTGGACAATTTCCTGGATAAATATCCTTAGACAAGGTTTCTTGGATATTTTTGTCTTTTTTTTTTTTTAATATAAAAATGCTGTTCAGGCAGTAAAGCAAAATCTGTTAGGGTTTCTTTAAGAACATTTTTAGGTTTAGCGTATCTGACATTTCCTTCGTAGTTTTGCATCAGAGTAGTTTTGGAAATGAGACACTCTTTTTTTACTAAAAGCTATGACAGCAAAATCTCTCATCTCTATTCAAGCTGCACACCATTTTTCTTCAATCAAATAGTACCTGATTAGCCAGGTAACGTTTAATACAGGGAAGTAGAAACTGTCCTTTATTTTGTGCATAAACTGAATCTGAATTAGCAAAAAATCTGAAGTCTAAAACACCTTTGGCATATGTAGCTGCTGTCTTTACAGTATATTTTATAATGTGAAGAACAAGGAAAAAAGTATTCTGTACTCATTACTTGCATATGAAGGGCCTTTTCTGATCTGAATTTAGGCAGAATGARGTACTTTAGATTCTTCATTAATAGATTTTCATCAACAAAAAACCAAACAATCTTGCTGCCTCTAGAGGATGCCTTTTACCCACAAATCTTCATTTGATTACTTTCAAAGGAAGCAGTGGTCAATTTTGATCAACTGCCTTATTTTCAAAAAGTGTTTATTTTGGTTCTTGTTCCTTTGAGAAGATCTTTTGAAGATTTGTGTGATGTGGAWTCTTTGTGAAATCTAATCTGTTAATCTTCTTTTGATGCAAAACTGTTAAGCTGTTAGCAAGAAGTCATACATGAACATAATAGTTGTTAGATAATAATGTTGCTTAACAGTGACAGACTGTTTAGAGATTACAGATGGGGTGAAGATGATAAAGTAATTGACTCCTCTTGACTAAGCCTGAAAGACTAGTAGTAGTCTTTCTCCACAGTGCTGATAGTCCTGATTTGTTCTTGTGGAAGATAACAGCAAATCAACAAAGTGGGACTGGAGGGCAGTTGATCCAGAAAAGTGTATGGTGAAAGAGTATTTAGAAAAGCAGGGCAGTTAACTGGAAATTAAAAGGGCAGGACTATATTTAATAACATGGTATTTCGAGAGCAACTCGGAGTTGTCATTAGAGTCCAAAGTCTACATGGCATGGATACAAGCCGCAGACCAGAAGCTTTAGGCAACCTTGATGATATTCCAGGAAAAGAAAGGTTGATAAGCTTTCCGTTRGCAAGAACCCATGAGTGCATGAATCACAGTGTGTCGAAGACAGTTTRTCGCTGTATCTTCCATCTGTGCTTAAATAAAATCATGTGGCAGGTAGATAAGAGGAGGGGCCTTGTCCAAAAGGTCCCTCACTAGGATGTAACAGCAACTAAACTGACTATTCATATGCTAACATATGCAGTGTCCCAGACCCTGACGATGTTCAAAGTTAGATGTGGGCCAGAAAATGTGCCTGGCATTGTTTTGCCCCCTCACCCAATGTACAATGTTGGCAAAATCTAAGTTTACTGTTATGATAACCATAAATATTAGCACAGCACAGTTCCTGCTCTGGAATACTCAGTTTATGAAGCTTTCCACTGGAAATTTAGGCAAGGCAGTGGAACACTTTCTCCTTTTCTGCAATGGTCATAAAAACAAGGGAGCAATTAATGGGTAGATGATAATATCTTATTGAAAGATAATATGTTTCTAATTATGAGCCTTGTATGATAGATGGATACAACAGTATTTTTCATAGGGCTTGAGACTAAAAAGAAGAAATCCCAGGCAACCAAAAAAACTGTGAGTTTTTTATTCCTACTTAAGCAGAGATCGCTGTGAGTAAGGAACATACTGTATGGAAATCTGCTTGCTCAAACTGGAAAATAATAGTAAAATATTAAACTTTTCAAACTCTTTCAGCAATGCAATACTGTTGCATTAATACAAAACCAGCAGGCAACATAACACTTGAAATAGAAGCGTGGTAATTATACAAAATTATGGTAAGAATTAAGATCAGAGGAACTGAGGCACAGTCAGATGAAGGGGTGCGCATAAAGTCCTAGGAGCTGATGTGCTCAGAGCAGTCCCCCTCTCCATCTCTCTGAAGGCAATAGAGAAGTATATTGTGGCAAGGACCGTTATTAAAAATGAATCTTCTTCCATGTTTCTTGGAGGCAATACTTGGCATTTGTAACAGAAGGGGCTCCAGCACAGCTCTTTGCTGCTGCATCATGGCCCTCTCTAGTCACATGCTCCCCTGAAGTCCCTGGACAGTCTGTGGCCTTCTGCAGGGGTGGAGCTGAAGCCTCTGTTCCCTTTTGAGTTTTCTCTGAAGACTTGTTAGCCTGTATCTGGGTGACAGTTCCCGTCTTCATATGGGCTGTAGTTCTGCAGTTGCTAAGGGAGATGATAAAAAGCCCAAGAACGTGTTGGGCTGCTCTTAGTTTTCCTGCTAACAAGGATGAAAATGTTTCTTCTCAGAGCTTTGGAATGCTGTTGCCCTCCTCCTCTGGGGTGGCTTTCCTTTCAAGGGTCTTGTCCAGAAGGCCTGGACAAACTAGAAAGGAATGAAGTGCTGCTATTCACTTGGCAACATTTATTATAGGCATGGAGGGCAAACAACAGTCGGGCCCTCTGAGTGCTGCTTTGACTTCCAATTTACACAACAAAGCAAAACATCCTCTTTGGCTTATATTCAGTTTTATGATACACAGAAATCTGCATAAAGTTTAATGCAAATTTTAGCATTTGCATTGCAGAACTGTATTCAACAAAACACTCCATACTTCCTCAAAGCTTTATACAATTTGAGCCATCTCTGTGGCTTGATTTAAATATTTACCTCTTGAAAGCTCAGCTTTGTTTAACATTAAATTTATTACTGCATCTTTAAGCTAATACATCTTTCCTATTGTTTTAGTTACACTCTTGATATCTTCCACTATTATAAATATTTTTGTTGTGCAATGCCTGACTATTTCCACTTGTTTTGTGCAGAGAACTTGAATTAAAGGACAACATGGGGTAGGAGGATTTTATGAGCAGACAGCAAGAGAGTGAAAATGCATGAAGGCAACAAACATGAGCCATGATTGAGGATTTCATGCAGAAACTGAAGATTTTGAAAATTTTAAATTCTTCAGACTTGACAGCTGCTTGAATATGTGGCATTAATCCTAAGGAAGGATCCCAGCTTTACTAAGTATTGCAGCAGGCAGCTGATATCCAGAAGAGGGTAATTTTGGTGTCTCCTGTGCAGAAGCGAACAGAACTGAGGATTCCCTCTGCAGCATTTCCAGAGTGGCTGAACTCCTCCTTTACAGGGTGCACAGCACTGGTGCCCGGGTGGCAGTCTGCTTAAATGTACCCGGTTGCTTTGGTAAGTCTCATCCTGTCCAGATCTCCAGCATGGAGGAGGGGAGGTGGAGATTCAGTTATGAAAAGTACTGTCTGGGACATTTTGATGACCATCGACTTCCTCTTCACAGACATGTAAGGATGCACTCCAGTTTATCATTGTGTGGGCAGACAGTGGCATGACGAGAGGTCTTGCTTGGGCTTTTTCTCCTGAAGGTATTTCTGCCAGTAATCCTTTCATTTGTTTTAGCACTGGGGACAGTTTTGTCTCTGCCCTTTCTCTTTGCAAGTGCATGACAAGAAAGTGTCATGTAGATAAAGGGCATTCTCTGGCGGTTCTACAGCTAGAGTTGAGCATGTGTCTCTCCCTCGAAGGCACCAGGCTCAGAGTCTCTGAAGGGTTCCCAACAGAAGTAACAGAAGACAAGAGAATGGCTGCACTACTAATTGTGTGATGTTACTATTTCTTAACATCAGGAAGAGAAAATCCTGTCTTTTCACTAGTTTTTAATCAGAATGATGACATCTAGTCAAAGTGATCCACACACAGATGTCAAGCGAGCAATTGGAAGAGTGTTAGAGAACAATGCTTGGGAGACAGTCACATGAATCTTTAGGCCTCAKTTTTTTGCGAAATCTCACCCACAGAGCTAAGGAAGAAAGCCAATCGTGAAAATCTTCTTGATGGGAAAACCACTTTCCCTCATATGTTTCCCTCTAATGACACACCTCTCTCCAACTGCTTTCTAATGCAGGCTGTTAAATAAAATGCCAGTTCTGTGCAAATGGGTTTCTTTGCAGAAAACTGTGGCTTCAGTGCTCACCCAAGTGACATTTTCTTAGGAAGGGGATTAACACTGCAATACCCCACAGCTGCAACAAGTTACAGTAATTCCTACTTGCTGAGCCGGCAAAACCTGCAGTATCAGCTCGTCTGTTCAAGTGACTACTCGCTGACTGCAGAAGCACTGATTTGAACTGGCTCTGCTGTTGAGTATGCCTCAAGTACAGCGTGTTCAGCCAAGACCCCCTTAAAAACCCAGGCTTATATGTTAAATGGATTTGAATTGACTCTTACCTAAGAGACAGAAGGGTAACTTCGAGATCCTGTAACACAGGGGCATTTGAGAACACCATCTGTTTCTATTCTAGGTCTCCATTACTGTCTGCAAAAATTATTACTAGCTACCACTTGACACAAAGTATGAGACAATGAAATGGAACTACTAAATGAGTTCCTTGTTAAAAGCACATTAATTCTTTTTTTTTTTTTTTTAAGTACTGCTGTTACATTTCCAATCAGAGATTGAAACTCGTTTGTTTCTGCAGCACTCTTGCCAAGTGCATCATTTTAGACAGTAAATTACCTGGAAATATTTGCACACAACATCTGATACATTTTCAAGCAAAGAACCAAAATAAATGTTAAGCTGCCAACAAACCCAACATGGTTCATTTCCTTTACTGCCTCCTTATAAAGGTAGCTTTATGAGTTTTTTTCAGATTGAAAAAAAATGTTGTCGTCTGATGTTCTAATCTGTTCAGGACCTTTTTATTATTTCTCTAACTTGAATGTTAGCAGTTGCCTCAGCTTGGCACTATTTCTCACACCAAACACCTCAGGGTATGGAGACTTTTTAAAACTGCAGTTGTGCTCAATTCGTTTGAAATACGACTGACTAAAACATTCCGCCATGATTCTTTCTACAACATCACAGTGCCAGCTCAACCTGCCTTTTTTCTCCTGCTACAGTCTTTTGATATCTATTGCTGTTTCTTTGATCCTAAGCAAAAGACCATGCACCTCAGGACCAATCCTAAAAGCTCTCCCAGGCTGGCACAATACGACAAGCCAGAGGTTTATGAATCACTTTTCATCTGATGGGCACTAATTTTTCTAGATAGACTGCCCTCAGCATTTCCCACAAAGACTCAACAAATTTGAAAAATAGTTTTCAGGAATACTGCAAAACAAATACATACATAAAGAAGAATTTTGCATATGAAATTGGGACCCCAGTACTATCAGCTCTACCAGTCTACTTCAACCTGCACCTGTTATGGGCAAAGCAGTCTAGATTTGGGGAATTTTTCTGGAGTGCCAACAAACACAATCCTCTGCTTACCAAGTTTGGTATGGAGAAAAATAACACGCATACAAAATAAACCCCTTTACATAAACTCCTGTCCTCCTCTGTTCTCAGCCTCTATTTTCCTTCTTTCTGCTGTGGATTGCACTAAATCCACCAAAACCCATCCAGTGAGATGGTGACCCACAGTCCCTCCGGGGTGTCCCTGCCCTGGCATCAGTCACCCACAGATGCAGTCCCTGAGAGGTGTACCTGCACTTGCGTGGGTCGCTCACAGGCCCATCAGGCTGTCCATACCCCCTTCAACATGGAGAGTCTCCTGCTCCAATTGTGCATCTCCAGACCCCAGCAGTTGCAGTTGTCCTTCTAAAATATTTTTTCGTAGCAGCCCTGGGGGCTTCTGGGTTTGGCTAAAGTTTTGATCAGGGATGGGTTTCCCCACTGCTGACAACACTTGTCTCAGAGCCAGCTGGAAGCAGCTGTGACCATGGCAGGGTAGTTCCTGGCCTCCCCACACCGGTCACCGCTGCCTCCCCTGCGACTTAAAACCTGTAACTTATGCCCACTTATGCCTCTATGCCAAATACAAATTTGGAAAAAATTGAAGTGTGCTGAAAAAAAAAATGGTTACATGTGACAATGTAATGTGACAATAGCACTGAATTTCTAATACCTCAGATATTTATGTTGTACTTGTATGTTTCACACCACCAAATATTTCTCATCAAAAGAATCCTTTGAACTTGTAACTTTTATATAAAGTAGACATTTAAGTTTGTTTTTTTTTATTTAAAAAGTAGTTTTGTTGATTGGCAGGTACCAATCATACCCAATTCTGATTGGCAATTTGCAATCATCTCCCGTTGAATCATTTACTGAAATAAACAAGGAAGAAATAATATTTTCTTCTTTTTTTGCAAACAAAAGAGCAAAAATTAAAGGCCTGGCATTTTCTCTAAAAAGCTATGTAACAACTATGAAGCTCACAGCCTTCTAAATAGCAATTTGCATAACTGGCATTGAACTGGCATTGAATATGCAAGACATTGGGTCCAAGCCAATGGCTTCCCATGCTGTTGAGAAGTTAATATTTGCACACATGCTTTCTATCTCTCCCATGATCCAGAGATACCAGGACTGGTTAAAATAATATTMTTGGAAGAAATGAGGGCATTTTCAGAATTCTGAGGACTTATTAAGCTTATACTTGTTTTTCAGTTGTTRCTGTCCCTCACTGATGAAAAATTGCCTTTGCAATTACACTTTTTCATGAAGATCAGAAAAAAGATTTATTCCCCCAGAAGGCAACAGGTTTAATTACACACGCTGAATGGGAAGTGGTAAGGAAGATCTCATCTACAGGGCTAGCTTTTAAAAATTAAATAGTATTTTTATGTTCCCATTTACAAAGAAAATACTTAGATAAGTGTGCCATGTGCTACCCCATATGGCACATAGTTTTGAACAACTCTACAGATACAGCTAGTCATAGCCTGTGAGATACTGGATGACCTTATTTCCTCTTAAGACAACTGTGTCCTGTTGCAACTGGCATTTTTTAGTTTACAATATCATGTCTGTCTTTATTACTGCTACTATTAAACAGTTATTAAAGATGTAAGTACAACATACATTTTAGACATACTTTGCTTTGAAGGTCTGAAGCTGAAACCCATGGAGAGACTCCACTGACAAATAGCATTTGTGAGCCTGTGCTTCTGATTACATCTGATGTTAACTTCCAAAAAGTTTAAGGGTAGGATTCTTGCCAGTTTAAGATTATATTGTTGTTCAGCTTGGGCAGAAAATTTTTGGAAYGTGTTTGTTTTTGCTTTTATCTGTATCTGACTAAATACCAATACGAATTTTCTCAAAAAAATGGTGTGACATTTTAGACACCAGCCAAGATGGTGTACAGATTTGTGTCTCCTCAAACTCATGGTGATTCACTGAAGTCTCTATGGGCCTTCTGGAAGCTCACAAACAAGATGAACATAATGGTATCTGATAGCTTCATCTCAGAAAGATCTACAGATTCAGCTGCAATATCTAATGAAGTTTCTGCACCTAGATGTCTGTCTCAGCTCCGCTCTGAATATTAATGTGACATAGCAGTATGTTACATGGTAGAATGCTTGTTTCTGGGCTGCTGTAATTTATAGCCTCCTAAATACAGACACATTTCCATCTATTTCAATTTAGATGAATAATCATGGCTCTCAACAAGCATAGCTGAGGAGAAAGGCTGGTGATGATGACCTCTGGCAGTCTGTGGAGAAGACAGGTGGGGACTCCAAAGTGGCTGGCTGCCACGGTTAAGTTAAAGAAGGCTCGTGAGTCAGTTTTCAGCAGTACCACCTCAACTGTACAGACACATTTATACAAGAATAAAAAATTAGTTAYTGGCTGTGCACTGCCCTTCTCTCTGGCCATATGCACATGTAGCCCTTCAGAACAATAAATACATGCAGAGCTATCATGTATTCCTTTCAGGTAACTCCCTTGCAAACAGTTTAGCTCACACTTAGTTGGGTTTCTATGTTGAATGGATGGCAAAAGTGTTGTTAATAGGCTAGGCTAGGCTAAGCAAAGCTCTAATAAGTCAGGATTTTATATGTACTGAGGTGGATTTGCTGTTAAGTCTCACTTGGACGCTTATTCTTCATTTCATACAGAAGCAACTGTATAATTTTGAGAGTTTTTAAACTACAATTCACTGATCCAGGTGCACTTTGCACAGCAAATGCCATGTGTAAAATATGTGGGTGCCATGTTGTGGTTTAACCTGGCAGGCAGCTCAACACCACACAGCCGTTCCATCACTCCCCCGCAGTGGGATGGGGGAGAGAATAGAAAAAAAAAAGGTAAAACTTATGGGTTGAGATAAAGGCAATTTAATAGGACAGAAAAGAAAGGGAAAATAATAATAGTACTGATAAAAAAGTATACAAAACAAGTGATGCACAACGCAGTTGCTCACCAGCCGCTGACCGATGCCCAGCCAGTTCCCGAGCAGCAGACCCTGGAGCAGTGAACCCCTGGACAGATTTTCCCCTAGTTTATATACTGAGCATGACATCATATGGTGTGGAATATCCCTTTAGTCATTTGGGGTCAGCTGTCCCAGCCGTGTCCCCTCCCAGCTTCTTGTGCACCCCCAGCCTACTCATTGGTGGGGTGGTGTGAGAAGCAGAAAAGGCCTTGACTCTGTGTAGGCACTGCTCAACAGTAACCAAAACATCAGTCTGTTACCAACATTATTCTCATCCTAAATCCAAAAGACAGTGCTATAGCAGCCACTAGAGAGAAAATTAACTCTATCCCAGCCAAAACCAGGACACATGTTTAAAACAGTTTGGTCCTGGGTGAGATCTTTCATCAACAAAATTTTCAATGCAACTCTTTTCTTCAGTGAATGCTTTGTGAAAGTGTTTTTACAAAGAACAGATAGCAAAAATTAGCGTAAGAGGACGTTCATATTAGTGTGAGAGAAGAGAACTAGAATAGCACATAACCAGGAGATCAGAYGATACGTGTGTTTAGTGTTGAATATAACATACAAGTGAGAAAGAAATTAACTAAAATTAACACCACCACAGTCAAATTTAGAATCTCACTCACTCCAGGTTTCTCCAGACATTTCAATCTGCCTGATCAACCCACCCTTGCCTAGTTCCCAAGAAGGCAGAAAGTACATGCAGTACCATGTACACAAAAGACCTCGTTGCTGTTGAACAACCTCAGGTCTGCTGCACTCTGGATCATGATCTACTTTTGAAACCTTTAAATTATTTCTAGAAGGCAGAGGTGGCATWAAATTGTCCACAGGAAAGGAAAGTGACTTCTGCCTGGCAAATGTAGCGTTGAAAATGGGCTACAGCCAGTGGACAATTTTGCTGCTGGAATAATTGGGCAGGTGAAAGCAGGCTGAAGGAAGGCGGTCCTGCCAGAAGCTTGATGCAGAGAGAACGAATGGCTTGCTCTTTTTAAGACTAAGTCAGATAGAGGAAAACACACATTTCGGGAATTATGTTGTATAACCTGCGATTCTTCCACAGAAGAAATGCTGCTTAGGAATCAAGATTGTCCTCTTCTAGGCTTCAAGTTCCTACTTCAGATCTTAAGAAATATGCGCTGGGTTTCAAGACTGGTCTTGAATATAGCCATGGTGATACAATAGTCCAGGCTGAAACACACACTGCATCTTCATTGTTAGCAAAGAGTGCATCAGCTTAAATGACCTGCATTTGCTCAAGAAGCTTTCGTCTATATTTATATCTGTTAATTAGCCATTTTAATAGGGAAAAGGTAAGTTGGGCTTATAATAAGGTTATTTGTGGCAGGAAGTTGTTGTACAGCCAAGTTCTCCATCTCCTCTGTGTATTCAGTACAGTAATGCTAGCTTTCTGCTTAAAAACGCACAGATATTCTTCAGTGCCAGTATGGTCAAAGATCTCACTTTTCTACGAAGTGGATTTGGAAGCTTCCCAGATAATACATCTGCCCTTTCTTTTTACATCACACCTCAAAAAATGAAGCTGGCCAGAGAAATCATAAGAATTAACATATTTCTCCAGAATGCATGTGCTACCTACTTTCTCTCTCTGAAGAACATTTGGATTTTCTTCAGAGTGGCTGGCTGTGTAACTCGGAAATACATGCCAAAACATCTGCAAGTCAGCTACATATTGCAAAGCATCTGCAGCTTAAAGCTCATGGGAATTCCTTGAATTATGGTATAGGGAGCACTGGGGAGCAGGAGGGAAGGGGAAGAAAGAGTAGGCAAAAACCCCAAATACTTGTGCTGCACTGTTTGCATGAAGGAAAAATAATAACAAAATGAGAATAAGAATGAAGAATGATTGCCTCATTCAACTAATCAGCATTGCAGAGCTGCAGCCCATTTATAACCAGAAGAAATACAATTTTGATCATCTCAGTGCAGATTTTTAAAATGCTTTCATTCAGCATTCATACATCCTTATCATAACTGCATACAAAATTCAGACTGAAAATGTTTCTTCCACATTTGTYCTTACTGTTGGCAATCCTCTATGAACTATGAATTTTCTTGTCATAAATTGGAAAATTCATCATGGTTTTAGTTCAAAGTCAAATATACCTTTAGGTGATAAGAACCTTGCACCTTCCCTGCCAAAGTCACCGACTGTCTTTATCAACTGTCCTAACAGAACTGGTCAAAGACTTTGATTTTGAAGAATCTCATTGAACTGGGATTGAACTGATTTGARTTTACAAATTCATGATGAATGCATGATGAAGCAAAAAAAACAAAGCAGAAAAAAGCAGAAAAAATTATCTAAACTATCTCAGTAGAGCAACAAACACTATCTACTTTTATATAAGAACCTAAAAAGGAGCCCTAGAGGGTCAAACCAATAGTTCAATATTCTGCCTCCAATAGTGGCAATGGGCAATACTGTGTAAGGTGAGTACATGAGCCGTTATCTGCAGTCCATTCGTCTCCTACTCCCTCAGCATCTGCAACCCTTGGATCAGGGATGGTCATTATACTTACCTATATTCCTGTTTTAGATTATGGATGTGAGAGGATACATACTTGCCTATTCCTCTCATCATCTGTTTATGGACCTTTAGTCCATGAACTTCTCTTTAACTCTCTAGAGATAAAATATCTGATTACAAAATAAATTGCTAGGATCAGCCTTAGGATTTGAATCCACATGCCTTAATCAAGAGAATAAGCAGACTGTAAGACATTTGAGGTAGAATGGCTGTTCACTGCTCCTGCCAAAGCCAGGCCACAGGGTAACAAGGAACATGAGGCCAAAAGGAGAGTACCAAACTGTGACACAGAAATCCTGTGGCTGCACTCCATGTCCCTGAGATTTTTTGTGCACATACCACTGGACAGCAACTAGACAAAAGACTGAAACAATTCTGGAGCGAAGATCAGGAGCCTCCGTGCAGCTGAGGGCCTTAACTTCTCTACATGGCAACCAACACCTCCAAGTCCACTCAGAAAGAGAAATAAAACATAACCTCTCACTGAACTTTCTGATAAAAAGAGGACTTCAGTGGAAAAAAAAAAAAAGCTCTTATCTTTCCCATAAAGCCCCCTTAAAGTCTGACAGGGAAGCTAAGACATAGTTGCAAGCCAAGACATGACATATTCTGTAACTGCCACTGTTCGCTCTCTTGAGCTGAATTTCTATTTTGAGAAGTGACTGGGGAAAAACAAATCAGCCTCATTTTCAGTGTTTATTCATTTGTGGTCTATGAACTATTAGTTAGTTTCATTGGTATTGCCCAATTAAGATCAACAAGATTATAGAATGTCACTGCAGATACAATTTTAAAACAAGGGGGTGGGCAGCTCTTTCACAGCTGGCATGACCAGATACACTACCAGACAGTTCAAGTAAGGATCCAACTTCRCTGAGTAAAGGTCATATGTTCATTGGACATAAACAGAGCTAATTTGCATTAAAAACATATCAGTTGAAGTCTAGAAGGGTTAGACAATGGGCTGAAGGCTGGGCTCACTTAGGATGCTCTTTCTAGTCATACTTTCCTTACAGCATTTTTCACTCCTGAGAGGAACTGCACTTGATACACTGGCCTGCCTTCCCTCAGGTGTCCGGTAGGTCAGGCTGCTCTAATACTTCCTAAAGTTAATGTCCTTCCCTCACTCCTGGAGGACACATGAGAGTCTGCTCATGAAAGAAATGAGGTTCAGCGCAGAGCTTTTGGTAAAGAACTAAACAAAAAGCCGACAGTGGTTTCCGGGTTACACTTTCAGAAGGGTACATTTTGTTCTTGTTGGTGTCAGTCCAAAATAACATCAGTCTAAAGTTTACTGGAATTTATGCTGACTTACACCATCGGAAGTGAAAGTGAACTAGTGTCAAGAGACAAGTACATTTTGTTGGTGAAGGAAAAGAGATGTGCAATTTGAATTCAAAAATTTCTCATACCCCCTGGTAAGTGGCGGCATGTCATCAACAGCATCACCCATTTAAAAAAGCATGGCACTCGTGCCAGTAGTATCCAGTTAATTTTATTCTATATTCTATTTCATCAGCATAACAAAGTTGAAGCACTAACTTTGATCTTAATCTGTCTGGAAAAGTCTTCTCAATTTAGAAGCTTTTGATCAATATTTTATAATATTTTTTTTATTTTAATAAAAAAATAATAAAGTTAACATGGCATTTAACTGATTTTTGTTTTATTCTTAGCTAACTCAAGTGAAAATCTACTTTACATTTTTTTCCTGCTCTGCAGTTTTCTGTACGATAAACTCATACTGATAAAGGAAGACACATCATATAAGTTATACAAGTATTCACTTTTCTTTCATAGACATCTTTATGTTAAGCATATAGGTGTAAGAGATAAATAATTTCTTAATATTGGTATGTGTTATATGGAAGGTTTGCATTGCCTTAACATGGAACACAACTTTTTTTTTTTTTTTCCTAAGGAATAAGAAAAGATATGTGKAACAATAATTTCTCACTAGCAAGAACAGCTGAGATGCATTAAAGTCAGCCACAAAATAATTGCTTTAAACTTGCACCTGCTTTTTGGGAGGGAGAGTTGGATTTTTTTAATTTAAAGAGACAGATGCTAGGAGGTCAGGATAAGGTAAGGCATACTGAGGATAGAGAGATCCTAAATGCAGAGTGGGGCTATGCAATTGTCTCTTCTGGGACAGGTGAATAAGATATAAAAGAATGTACACTTTCGAAAAATAACTTTTTGCACGTCATTGCAATGTAACACTTTTTTTAACCAATGGTTACAGCGTGGAAAAAGTTCTCTATCCTACTAACTTGAATCTCTTCTAGTTTTAAACAAATTTCCAATAGCTAATAATTAAACTAGGGGCATAAAAACCTTGTGAACACAGAAGCTCCACTGCTCTGAATCCTTCCACTGTTTGAGAGAAAGAGATTCAAAAAGTAATGACAGCTCTGAAAGGGGAAAAAGGTGGCATCTGTACCTGGTCAGCTGCTTACCAGAAAAGAAGTAAGACCTTTACAAGCCTGCTTCTGATCAAACTTCATGGAAATAAGAGGCAGAGTTGTCACAGGCTGTTTTCATGATATCCAGCTTTGAAAAAAAAAGTGATCTTCACTTTACCAAGAAACAGTATCTGTTTGAAGATCCTGAAGCAGTAGCATAAACCAGTCCTCTCCCAGAGTTGTCCCCAGTTCTCCAAGCATCCCAGCGGAAGTATGAAAGCCAGCATTGCGAGGATCTTCTCTGGAATCCCAAAAGGGAGTAGTTTGGGAGAGGTTGGTCCTCCTCTGCTCAGCACTCAGGAGGCCACCACTGGGGTACTGTGCCTGGTTTGGGGTACTCAGTACGAGAGAGGAATGGAGTAAGTCCACTGGAGGGTCACTAAAATAGTTAGGGGGCTGGAGCACAAAACATCTGAAGAGAAGCTAAAGACTATGGGGGGTTCACCTGGAGGAGGCTAAAGGGAAATCTAGCAGCAGTCTTCAGCTACCTGATCGGGACTTATAAAGAAGACTGAGCTCAACTCTTCTCAGAAGTGCACAACAAAAGGACAAGGGGCAATGTACACAAATCGCAACAACAAAAAAAATTCCTGTGAATCGGGTCAAACATGGCAACACAGACTAGAGAGGATGTGAAATCCTCCATCTCAGGCAGATTTGGTATAACTTCAAGGTTAGCCCTGTTTCAAGCAGAGATTGGGACTAGATGATCTCTCAAGGTCATAGAATCATAGAATCATAGAATAACTCAAGTTGGAAGGGACCCATAAGGATCATCAAGTCCAACTCCCTGCACTTCGCAGGACTACCTAAAACTAAACCATATGACTAAAAGACCATTGTCCAGATGCTCCTTGAACTCTGGCAGGCTTGGTGCCCTGACCACTTCGCTGGGGAGCCTGTTCTACTGACTGACCACCCTCTCATTGAAGAACCTTTTCCTAATGTCCAAGGAACAGTTCTTTGCTAACCTTAGGGGATGATCCTACAAACACTCCAGTGCTATGAATACATTGATAGGATCCACCATGCAAAGGCAGGATAAAAACAGATGTCTAGGACAAAGAAGAAACTACACATGAGGGCACTTGCTACTTAGGGATGAGTTTCTTGGAACTACACTCTYGAGGAAACTCTGAATATGAAGGTGACTGGGACAAGAGAAATCAATGTATATCTAATGTACAGTGCCTTCTCAAACATGTTGTAAGTATCAACAAAATAGCTGTTTGGAAAACTCTCAAATTTTCCACTCCAGTGGGAGAAAATCTTCATCCACACACCATCTCCAATTCTTCTATGTGTATGCTATTCCAAGGGAATTAAAAAGGACCAAAAATATTTTACTCAGAAGCTTATGACATCATTTTATTGTATTTTGTAGCATTCTTTCCATGACATGCCTAATACAATATTTGTAACCACTACTAGAAGGATTGTATGAGGGCATTCACTGCACTTACAGCCAAATTTGATAACCAGTAAGCAAACAGGCAGCTACAGTTCTTACTGTCCTTTTTTTTTTTTTTGAAGTGAGCATTTAATGTCCAAAATAGCAGCCGAGGATCAGAACAGTCTTACTGTCCTTAACATTATTATGTTCTAGGTAAATATGAACATACTCTAAATGAAAGATAGCGAAAAACTCATGGTTAAGTGGAAGTCCACAAGCGGTTTCATGGAACATTCATATGTGCCTAACTACTGCACATTTTTGTAGCAACGCTTGTCCTAGCTAAATATGGATATATTCGTGCTTATAGATGCTTTATTTCCCTAGTTTATTTGTAAAGCATATAAYCCATAAAACTAAAACTGAGATTGTGGGATTTTTCTAAAGTATATGTGAAAAAGAGTTTTGTAGGGGTCTGGGGTCTGTTTTACTTTTTCCTTTCTTTGTGTAGGTCATATGCAAGTTTTAGTCCTGGAACTGGAATAACTTCTCTAAGTGACAGCATAAATGACAGCCAATTTAGTGGCTGATATTAAAAAAAAATCTCCTTGAATGCAAGCCCAATAATGCTAGATTACCAAATTACACATCCTGAGCAATTTTAACCTCCTACACAGAAAATTCTCTCCACCTCTCCCCCCMAAAAAACTCAAAACAAACACCAGATGCAGATTAAATTTGCTAAACTTCTACAAAAAAATGGCAATATTCAGACATTGACTGGGCTTTGCTATATTTTTGAATGGCTGAACTTACATAGCTTTTTCTTTTGTTTCTCCCCTGTTCAGATATTTGTTTGCTGTATCTAACTGGATCAGGACTAACAGAAATAAAACATTGTGCATTATATTTGAAAAAAACTACACATACAATCTTAGATGCCAAGAACTTTCCATATAATTTCTCTCCTGACACTCAAAACATCTATCATCATCGTGCCTCATCTTAAAAAAAGTTACACTTCTTTTTCTGAGACAAAATACACCAGGGCTRAGATAGGAGTACAGAATAGCAGAAAAGACTCGTGGCTTACTAGTCTGGCAAATATACTTCAGAGCTGACACTCCATTGCGAGAGTCAGTACAAGGTAGTTTAGCCATCTGAATGTGCTTTACAAATGAGAAAAATCCAGTTTGTAACTATTGAGAAATATGAGAAGATACTTAAAACATAGCAAAAAGTAAACATTTACTGGGTTATTTTAAAGTATATTACTAGAACCAACAGGACATAACTTTAAACATGTATAAAGCATTATACATAAAAATGCATAGATGTACAGTAAATATGTTCATTTATATGTAGACAGAGTAATATGTACACATAGGGTCTGTTGTGCTTCTGTAACTCTAAGCAGTAATTCCTGTGGTATATTGTCTTAAAGCAGTTTTATTATACAACTGTTTCAATGTAGCAGGCGCTGAGAACAACGTACATTAACTCTAAGTAGGTAAGTCATATACATTTACTCTTGAAATGTACAAATATAGGAAACAAAGGCCAGAAATGCAATAGTACCTACACCTCCRAGACTTAATTTTTTTTTTATTTAAATATGCACAAGTCCGCCTAATGGTGATACATAGGTTTCTTTCCTGCTTCCCTTCCGTTTCAACATGTTGACCAGGCACTCAGGACAAAATCTTTGACGCACTTCAGCACAACTTCCACTGATTCAACTCAGTGTGCTCCTGACCTTAAAGTCTTCAGGTCAAAAATGAGAGGAAAAAATAAAATAAAAAATATATAAATAAAACAAACAAGCTTGTGGGCTTTTTTCACAAGTTATTTGCCACCAATACTGTCAAAGCAGCTGAATTGTAGTGCATCCATGGACAGGAGCATATAGCAGCTTTTGTGCACTTCGCAAAAAAATATATTAAAGAAAATCAAGTCTTTACTGGCTTGTTTTGTCTGTTGCTAAAAAGATGCTGTGCTGCTTCTGAGCCCTTTCCATCAAATTCTTTTTCTTCTTTTTCTTGTCCTTTGTTTTTGTTGGCCTTCTTCCTAAAAATGAGAAAACCAATATCAATGAGTCAATTAAGTAAAGACTACAGAAGTGATATTAGACTGTAGGCGAAAAACTCAGTGGCACAGAAATTACTGATGGGGACCGCAAAGGTAATGCTGGCTAATGAGCTTCGATCATCAGTGAAAACAGAAGTTTTCAATGTGGTACAAGAGGAAACAGGATCCTTGACTGTCATCACTTGTCCACAGGCACAATTTTGCTGGTATGAGTAACCATGTTGATGCAGGTCTCACTTTTGGCAGGATAATTCAGACAAGCAACGTTATGCAAGTGCCTGAGGCCCAGAGCCAAACAAGTATGTAGACTCCTAACTCACTGAAAGCTGGATACGTGCCTTAGACCCTTGCGTAAATTTGCTTGAGTGAGTAATCCTATTTAAGTCAAGTCCAATATATCCGTGATTTCAATGAGAAATTAGGCATTACAGCCCAAGTATTTGGTTGGATGGTGTCCTACATGCTTTGGCAGAAACAGTGCCACCTCTGTGAAGAACTGCTATTATTGCTTATTAGTACCTTGTGCCTAATTCCCACAGCATATTACTGTGCAGGAACAAAAATTTCCTTACACGCTTCTTACTATTGGAAGTTCACTGAAAAATAACCGAAATCGGGAAATAAGGATCAATGCAGGAGAAAAAATTCTCAGGCTCCTGGGATGGGAAAGTTTTTTCCTGTTCAGCTCTAATAATAAATCAGTGCCCTTTGATTATCTCACCAAAGATACCATGGACTGAAAAGATACTAGATAYAAAGGCCCTCATTCAGCAATGCATTACTTTTAAGTATATAATTAAATCCTATCAAGTCTAGTAGGATTTAAGGAGATGACCGAATGCTGTCTGGAGTAAGAACGGTCTGGGTTTTCTTAGCAGTATCATATACTGAAATATGTGATCAATGGTAAAAAAATAAGGTTATTAATCTCTAGAATTGCCAACTTTGTAAACTTTCAGGAGAACTAAATGACTTAAGAATACAGTAAAAGGAAATTCAAGTAGCAGACAACATAAAAATGTGAAAATGCATTTTTCATCTACATTGTCAGTACGTTATTAATTGGGAGAAATGTTTCCCAGTCTGGCTTTGTCTTACTTCCATATYGTTTCTTAATTGAAAAGGCCCAAATCAGTATGAAGCATTTTTCTCTATTTGAAAATAACACTGAATAAATCTGATTCTAAGATTATCAAAATTTATGATTCATTAAAAATATAGGGTTATATACTTCAGATTACATATTTGTAACATGCTGTCTAGGCTACAATTCTCTGGGAATTATTGGAATACTTGTAGATAAAATAGGACAGGACATTAAGGTAATGAGAACATGAATTTAGTCCATATTAAAATCATAGGGGTCCTTGGAGTTTTCTTCTGCTTCTCATTAAAGTCTGGCATTAATGCTACAATGGCATTTTGCCATTTTTAAATCTAGTTAATCCTACACAGTAAAACCTCAGTCCACCCAATCATTAATCAAAGCAGCCTTTAAGTTAAAACTCTTTAGTAACACTGTATCTAATGACTAGGCACACCTAATGAGGTCAGAGGGAAGGAACACTTGACACAAAGTGGCATTACAACAAGATGGTTTGAATTATAGAAATTTCCATATCAAAATTTTATTATGTGATTCTACTAGTTGGTATATTGTAAGGCAACAGAACTGGGATGAATGTATAGTTCAACACTGTATTCTAACTTGCACTTTAAATATTCTAATTTTTTTAACCCAAATCTTCAAAATACTTATTAAGGAAGGAGTAGATGAGGGGAAATGATTTGAAAYGAGTGACCAATGCTGCTGGTCAATTGATTCTCAGAAGACCAGCAGAATCAATTAGAGCTTTATTGGAGTTTTGCTATCCTGTTTGCTCAGTGATCTTACTTTCTGAGGTTTTTCACTGTACAGACCAATTAGTAAAATAAATATAAACTCCAGTCAGTGCCTCATCTAGTTTTCTCTACAACCTCCTCCAGAGAACTTGAGTAAATGCTTACTGTAAGTTTAAGGCACTGAAAGATCCTATTATTTTTCCTCTGAAAACTTTTGAGATGCATAGATAAAATGACACACAACCCACTTAGTATCTTTGTCTAAGCCTCACAAAGTAGCTCCTGTAACACAAGCATCAAATCAAATTGCCAGCACGCTCCCCATACAATATCCTTAAAATAGAAATGAACTGGACTAGATTCCAGTTATTTGACATGTCATTGTGTAACAAAGACATTACAGTGCTTCTGCTGCTCTGCAGCAATTGTCCCCCTACCTGCTTTTGCCCCAAGGCACACCAAAGGCAAATTACCTTCTTTTACGTGTGCCACGGAGTAACAACCCGTGCGGAGGCAATACCAYTGAGCAGTTGATACCTGATTACTTGTTCTCCTGTTAGTGAGCTCTTTGGCTGCTCACTGTATTTCCAAGTGCCCCGTTGTACAGAATAAGTTTCATTATTTTCAGGACAATACTAAACCACACAGAGAAAATCCAGATGGCTGGCGATGTTGAGTCCCAAATTCCAATTGTCATTTTAACCAGAAAACTGAATCTAAAAGGTATTTCTAGGCCAACCATTGGTTCCCATATTGTTACTAGAATGCAACAGAGATTAGAGATTAGCAAGACAAAAGTGACTATAAAGAGTAGAGAGTTCAAACAAAGTGTGCTGCTGAAGTCCCCACGCATGAGAACTTTTATTAAATTCAGATTTCAATTGCAGTGCTTATTTTGTCAGCAGAAGAACAGTGAACAGAAATAACTTCTGAATATCTTGCTACAGACGTCTTCTGAAGAACATGGTGTTTATGATACCAAAAGTACATCCTCAAAGAGGATCTGGGAGCCAAACTCTCCCAGTTCCCCAACTGGAGGGCAGTGGGGCGAGGACAGCCGATGAAGGAGGTGCTCCCCTGGGGCCAGGATGGCAGCGGATCCCTTCGCTCTGTGCCATGGGTCAGGTGTGGAGAACCTCGTCTGCAGGGACCCTCGCACAGTGTCCCCCACACCTCGCCATGCTCACTGGTCCTGAGAGCAAGAGCCCTGACCCCAAGCCCCTCTCTCCATAGGAAGCAGCAGGGCTCTGCTGCGCTTGGCTTTGCTGGGGCAGTTGAAAAGGAGTGGATTTTAGCAGCGGTGTATTATAGTCCAGAACTTGCTGTTGCACACAGAAGGCAATTCCTGGCTGAAGCAAATGAGGAGGGAGAGCAAAAGGACTCTGTCTCTCTAGAGGGGTTTTACCATTATCAATAACAGGTTACAGTATAACTGCACAGGACAGAAAGTGATAATATCTGAGATACTAAGTCTGATTCACCTAGCCTATAAACCCCTCCTGATCAGAAACAGCACCCAAGCGAGCAGCTTGTCTAGCCCAGCCACCTGGGATCCGCAGCCAGCACCAGTCTTTAAGCGATACTACATCCTTCCAGGGATAACTTGCCTGCTTGTTATCTGGCAGATAGCCACGCGCCTTGCTTCTCCCTTCCAAGTTACAGGCCTCCACATCAGGTCTGATCTTCAATCTTTATTTTATCACTGCAGACTATCTACATTTGAAAGCCCTTGGCGTTAACAGCAATGGGAGAAAATACAAATAATTCATGCAAAGAGCAGGGTATCTGTCCAGGTTAATGTATTCCTATTTTTATTTTGATTGCCTTTTCCCTTGCATACTAACTAGCTAACTAACTTTTTCTTGAAAAGCATTTTTTATCTGTGTCTAAAAAAGGGCTCCTCAATTTTTATTATCAGAGTCAGCTCTGAACATAATTTACAGAATTTGTTTAATGSTCTGTAAAGTCATGTGTATACACTGAAATGTATAGGGCCTAAGAAAGATCTGAAACTTASCTGGATTTGGTGTTCAATTATCTAGCAAATAAAAGCCTTAAAAGCTTATCTATCATTCTGTATCTCCTATTTCTGCACAGGTTATTTTACAGCAGCAAGATTGGCAAAGCCATTCATTCAAACCCTTTATTGCCATGTTATAAAAATCAGTTTTGCTGTTTGCTTTATAAATTACCAATGAGTAAGTCCTCATTTTCTACTAAGTAACTTATCCTAATGGTTGGTATCTTTACAGTGTTATTCATTAAACTTTTGTTTGGACCACTTGCTTATGGTAGGTAGCAACTAATACGCTATGCGATGAAACATTATCGTTAGCTAACAATGTACCACAACTTCTAACGGTATGATAACATGTAAGTAATAGTACAATAACATATAGATAATAACACAATTCCAACATGAATTCCTGAAAAAACATTATTTATACTAATATACACAGCACTTGTCCATACACCAGGGAGTAACAGCTAAGAAAATAATTCTTTAACTTGGCTCTTGCTGGTTTTTCTTCCTTTTCTGTTGTTTTTGTACTATTTTATTAGTGTTGCTCCTACAGCTGCTGCATGCTGGTATATTAGAGACTCATGCTCAGTTCTCTGGTTTGTCTCATACCCTGAGCTGAAAGGTGTTTGGAAATACTGCATGTTCCTTCTGGATGGACCCACCTGGTCAATTTGTGGTACGTGTTACTTGGTTCAGAAGGAGCCTTCATCACCTTCTGTCAGCTGCAAAGGCAGCTTTCTCCAGACAGAGTTTGGGCAGTAGACTCCTAACCCTCGGGGCACTYCTGATTCTCCAGAATTAAAATGCAGCAGATCTATTCACAGGGCCTCCCAGCCATGTTGCTTGAGATCCTTGGCTCAAACAGACATCATCAATTTAGTATCCATACTGTCCTTCATCTGCTGTATAAATAATGTTGTATGTACTGCTCTTCTAACGAAACCTGTCTATTGCTAGTTCAGCAGACGGAGAAAACACAGTATACATCCACATGAGGGCAGCAAGGATTTAAATTTAAAACATTTAATAAAAGAAAAAGAAGCAACAACTATCTGCAGCTTTATTTCACAGTGTAATTCCCTCAAAAATTTTCAGCATTCTCACATACAAATTATTTTAGAGATATCAGAATGTTTAATACTCCTTTCTTTATTTAAAACATTTGTCTCTTCTATTGATGACTACTGAATAATGGGACTTACAGGTGTATGCCTGGTTCCCTTCCTTGTATTTTCATATGCAGAACTTTCACCGTTAGCARGAAAGGCACAATGGTGTCCTGGGATAACAGCAGACCCTGCTAAATACACCTTTTAATCTTTTCTTCCCTTTCATTTGTCTTTTAGGAGCTAAATGTTGCACACTTGTACATCATTCTCCTATGGCTGCAGTTCTATTATAGACCCCACGTGTGGCAGCATCTCCTCCCTGCAGTAAGCTAGAGAAGTTATTACACTCAAGTCTTATCACTGAAGGATGGCAGACACCCAGGAACTAATGACAGCAGTGGAAAGATGATAGAGATACTCGATGATTAACCAGTCAGATCAACTCAAGAGAAAGGTGGCAGATGTAAGCTTCTGGAGGAGACCTCTCTGGCAGGACAACTTCTCTCCTGCACAGAGCAGCGGATGCCTCATCACTTACTCCCCATTTGCAGTGCACATTAAACTACAAGTAAACACTGACTGCAGAAATCCAACAACCAAGCAAACAAAGGATTCAGTCCAGAAATTATTCCCCAGACGTGATTTATTTCCTCGGGCTTTCAGTCAGGTTAAAAATTTTGGATACTGAAACTGCCAGAGAAATGCGCAAATTGTTAAGAAATCTTATAAACACATACTCAGTGAAAGAAAAATTTCCCCCACTGCTACAAAGTCAACCTCTTCCTAAAGCATGATTTACAAACCAACGCTGACAAGTGGCCCACAGGAAGAGGATGCAAAGAGCTTTAATAACTTAGCAAACCACATGCTGCAGCCATCTCTACCAATGTCACCTGCTACCGAATTCATGACAGCCTTCCTATGCTAGTTTGCGGTTGTTTTTTAAACACCATCAAATTTGGGCTGAAATTGGCTATGCTCAATGTGTGCTACAGGAGGAATATGACTTGGGGAAAATCAGCCAAAGTAAAATAGCCTTTCTGGACAGGGAGTGAAAGACATTGGGACTTGGATGGTGACACTGGAAAAGAAGTAAGAAGGTTGAGGAGAWGGGACAGAAAGGGTCAAGTGTCAGAAACCAGTTCCTCATTTTCCTGGGTGAATTTCTGATGTCATTTGAAGAAGTCTTGCGAACCCATATTTGCCCCTGAAGACAACAGAAGGGATGGTATGATCATAGAGAGTACATCAGCTGCCCACAACACCATTTCAAATCCCAAAATACCTGAATTTGCAAAGCACTGGAACACAGTAACAATGGACAGCATAGAAAAGGAATGAATTATTTTACCATCTTTCTTCATTTGCAAGGGTTGAATAAAGTTGAGCAAATGAGTTCTTAGAATAATTACTGAATAAAAATAGAAAAATACATACCATAATTATAGATTTTATCACAACTGATACAAAGAAGGAGCAAATTAAGGCACTTCTTCAGCTTTGAAGTGCTTGAGTTTGCAAGCTTACTGGTCATCTTTTGTACCTTTTGGTGCAATGCTAATAGCTAATGGTATAAATTACATGTATTCCCGGCCTACTGAAATTAATAACAGACTAAGAAAACAAGTTCCCTTATGTAAATGCATGGTTTGATGTTTTTCACACATTCTTGTCTATTTGATGTCAGCTTTCCTGATGAAAATCAGGGAAATTTCCGTCTTGAGTAAACCTTGTAATTTCTACACAAGTCATTACAAAAACACTGGTAGTGCACAGCAACCTGCGTGATATCTTATTCAGTTCCTGGCAGCCAGAATCCTGATATTTTATTTTCAACTTAAAGATTTCACAACTTTGGGTAAATTATTTTATCTCAGCCAACACTTAACATCATTGCATATACTTCGTGTTTGTGTATACCAGACATCAGCTACTGAGATGCAAGCTAATTTAAAAGAATCAAAGAATAATTCCTCAACTAAAAGAAATATCAAATTATCCCAAGTTTCTGTATCTTAATCCCACTAGCTTTTTTGTTTTGACACATCCACTGAGAAATTGAAGCTTTTACTATTTAGGGCAAGAATAAGCAAAGTGAAGTACTCTTTTTCTCCCAAGGTACACATCTACTTTTCATCTGGCCTGAATACAAACTAACTAAGCCATACTAAAATCTGATGTTTTTTCCTTCTGGACAATATTGAGTATCATCAGACATTGTCATCTGTTTAAGAAATACTGATTCCTCCGCAAAGAATGGAGTTTACATGTCACAGCCTATTGAGGATTTTTTCCTCAACTTTAAGGCAAATTGACTGGGAAAAGAGTCATCTTACATTGCTGAAATGCAATGCTTTTCCCACAGTGCAGTTTTCCAACGTGTACAGTAGGTGGCAGTGAGATCTTAACTGAAAACTGGCTTCCACTTCCATCATTTCAAAGAATATTAATTTTTCTTTGTAGAAGTACCCATTACTCTGCCTAGAACATAAGCCATTCTATTCATTAATGAACATAAAAAGTGCAAAAAATAAAAATTCACACATACGGACTCAGAGAAGAAAGCAAAAGAAAGCACACTAGGGGAAGAGAAAACTAGCAAACTCAAGGCGACATGGAAACTCTCAGAATACTCCGACAGAAGACCTATATTTAACTGAATAGTATAGATGTTTAAATGTTGGGTCCCGTTGCCCTTTCAGTCACAGTTGTGTGAAAACAGGTGGGTCTCCATTGCAGCCAAAATATTTATCTAATGTAAAATTAGCTCAGAATTCAAATGATATGAATATCAGTTGCATACAGGGTACTCACTATTCTTACCTTAGTCAACACCATGTCAGATCAGATGCTTCGCAAGCAGAGCCAAGCAAAATATTTCCAATGAAAGGTTTGGGTTTGTTTATTTTCCTTCCTTTCATGGTGCAATATAAGGCACATTTCAAAATAATWAAAAAAAAATATTTATACACAGTCAAAAGTACACATACATGTGTAAATATATTTTAACTCTATAGGCAACAATCATATCTAAGAACTAATGGGCTTTGAAATTCTCTAGGTTCGATTGGACACTAATCTGACTTAAAACTCCCTCTGTCCAGTACTTCAAAACAGATTCTTTATTCTTCTTCCATTTCTCCTTTTTCCAGCCAATTTAATTAATGTTATTTTTATCTCATCACATAGGGAATAGAAAATAAATTCTATCGAGACAACATTTATTTGTGGCACCTGCAAGGTTTAATTTCATACTGGAAATTGCATTTTGTTCAATTAAGGGTTTCTTACAGAGAAAGAGATTATACTGGCAAGTTGGTATTTTTTTAGAGATTTTTTTTCTTTGCGAAATACCATTTAGTTGTGAAGAGTTTGACTTTTTTAATTCCCTTTAGGGATTCTCGTCAAGAACTGAGGAACAAATTTGTTCCAGGACCTTTTTCTTTTTTTTTTTTTTTTTTTTTTTTTTTTTTTTTTTTAACTGAAACAGCTCAAAAAATAGTTTTAATTATAATTTCTGCCTCTCTTCAAGTAATGCACAGGTAATCCTACTGAAGTTCAGTAAGAAAAGAGGCTAAATTGAACACCTGACGACAGAATAAAGTGTGATCCAGCAGGAAGACTCCTACTGAATAACAACTGAAAGTGAAGATGAATGTATTATTTCTAATAATATGATGTAAAATTATTACCTCAGTCCGCTCATCAGGAACGGTGTACCAGATTAACTGCTGCACCTGCATTGCTCCTTGATATTCATTTGGTTTATACTAGAGAAGGTGCTAAAACAGAAGGTATTCATCCTGCCTACCTAGATTTGGTCAGGTGAGCCTCTGTTTACCATAACTACATTGGTGTATGCTGTGCACTTTTCCCTTCTCCTCAGACGTTTTTCTGATGCAGTGAGACGAAGCACACACACTTGTTTTCTTCACCAAACCCACAATCAGAACATCACTCCATCCATTATAGCTTTTACTATCTGTACTATGGCCACGATGGAGACGCTGCCTTGGTCTTCTAGTCCAGATATTATTTTTTCTGAGATTTCCCTTCCGCTGAGGCAGTGTAACACACTCTTTATACCTAGTGATCTAAATTTAGCTTTCAGGACTTCCCTTTACCTGTACATCCCATACGCTATGGCCACAGACTTCTCCATAGTAATGCTACACCTGCATTACTAAATTAAACAGTGTTAGAGAATATTCCCAAATACTGTACCTCAATCGTCTGTCATATTTTGACCTGCCCTTCCCAGGGAGACAGCATAGGCCAGGGCTGCTCCTGCAGGCATCTCCCTGGCTTGGGAGCTCTCAGCAGAGCAATACAGATGTGGACCGACCTGTGCCACTCAATGCAGCGCCAGAGAACACCCTGCACGTTTAGTTAACTGCTACAGAGATAGTCACTATCTTTGAGCTGTAGCCAGTCAGGATTCAAAAGATGTCCTGAGTTACATGGCTTTATCCCTAAATGTATTGCAGTAGCCTTCTTGCTGGCTTAAAGAGACGCACTTTCCCAAGACTTCCTACGAGGACCCCATACTCATATGCATGCCAGGCTGATTTATGCTGTAACCAGTTAACGCCACATCATATAGCTACAGGAAGTTTATTCACTATCAGAAGCTGGAGAAAGGGCACTTTTCACCCTAAATATTGTTTCCCAATAATCACACACCAGTTTTTCATGGATATTAAAATTAATACTGCACAGCCATTTATAAAAAATGGATAGAGAAAGTATCCAATACATCACTTTAGCTTGCTAAAGCTTTTGTTTGTGTACTAGTGTGGTGGGTTGACCCAGGCTGGACGCCAGGTGTCCACCAAAGCCGCTCTATCACTCCCCTCCTCAGCTGGACGGGGAGAGAAAATATAACGAAAGGCTCGTGGGTCGAGATAAGGACAGGGAGAGATCACTCACCAATTACCRTCACAGGCAAAACAGACTCGACTTGGGGAAATTAGTTTAATTTRTTACCAATCAAAATCAGAGTAGGGTAATGAGAAATAAGCCCAAATCTTAAAACACTTTTCCCCCACCCCTCCCTTCTTCCCGGGCTCAGCTTTACTCCCAATTTTCTCTACCTCCTCCCCGCCAGCGGCGCAGGGGGACGGGGAATGGGGTTGCGGTCAGTTCATCACACGTTGTCTCTGCCGCTCCTTCCTCCCCAGGGGGAGGACTCCTCACACTCTTGCCCTGCCCCAGCATGGGTACCCTCCCACAGGAGACAGTCCTCCACGAACTTCTCTAATGTGAGTCCTTCCCACGGGAGGCAGTCCTTCACAAACTGCTCCAGTGTGGGTTCTTTCCACAGGGTGCAGTCCTTCAGGAACAGACTGCTCCAGTGTAGGTCCCCCCTGGGGTCACAAGTCCTGTCAGCAAACGTGGTCCAGCGTGGGCTCCTCTCTCCACAGGTCCACAGGTCCTGCCAGGAGCCTGCTCCAGCGTGGGCTTCCCATGGGGGCACTGCCTCCTTCAGGCATCCACCTGCTCCGGCGTGGGGACCTCCACGGGCTGCAGGTGGATATCTACTCCACTGTTAACCTCCATGGGCTGCAGGGGGACAGCCTGCCTCACCATGGTCTTCCCCATGGGCTGCAGGGGAATCTCTGCTCCGGCACCTAGAGCACCTCCTCCCCTTCTTCTTCACTGACCTTGGTGTTTGCGGAGTTGTTTCTCTCACATTTTCTCACTCCTCTGCTCTGGCTGCTGCTGGTGTTGCACAGTTTCTTTCCCCTTCTTAACTATGTTATCCCAGAGGTGCTACCACCATCGCTGATGGGCTCGGCCTTGGCCAGCGGTGGGTCCGTCTTGGAGCCGGCTGGCATTGGCTCTATCAGACATAGGGGAAGCTTCTAGCAACTTCTCACAGAAGCCACCCCTGTGGCCCTCCCACTGCCAAAACCTGACCACGCAAACCCAATACAACTAGTATCATCAAACCACTGTCACAACTTTAGAAACAGCTTTATGGCCCATGGAACGTTTTTGGAAGTCTGTTGTTTATGTGGAGTCTACTTTACAATGAAGTTAGGAACATTAAATTGCCYGATTGGGTTCTCTTAATTATGATCTGGACCAGTGTTTGAAGCTCTGCTATTAACTGGAAAAGGAGTTCTGCAAGGAAGCGAAAAGGCACCAGGATGAGGGTCCCTCTGTAACGTGGTCATGCTGCCCCCGACCCCATCCGCTGCCTCCGCGGGAAGTAGCAGCACAGCCCTCCCAGGATGTTGATGCTACTTTTTTTCCACTGCAAACATGCCATGGGGAAACCCATGGAAAGGAACAGCTGGACTAAAGGGTGAGTATCAACACTCCAGGGAAAAACACGGTTCCCTCCCTACTCCAAAACTGGTATTCAAACAGGTACACAACTATGGTACGTTTATCAGCACATACACAGTGTGAAACTTCTTTGGTTCTAAAGGAGACTTATTCAGACTAAAATATCAGACACTGACTGTTTCATGCTGCCTGATAGAGTTGGTCTGGAATGTGAAAGAAAGAGAAGTTGTATGACCATCAGCTATTTGTATTGTTGTCTATTTTATTTCATAAAGAACTACCATTAGGCCTATTTTCATTTTCACACACCACACACCTAGAGCTTTGCTGTACCCCTGGCTCCTAGCCTGGCCACGTTTCTGGCATGCAGGCAGTGTCTGTGGGGGCCATCTCGAACTCTGGACCATGAAATCATGAATTTAAAACTACTGAACAAATTTTCTTCAAACTTCCTCCTGGATTTTTTTCTGAGTGTTTGAGCAATGTTTGGTTCAACTCTCTGCATAACTCTTGCCACAGGAAAAACTTTGCCCCCCAATCCCACAACCCTCGTCCCCCCCCAAGCAGCTCTTTAAATATCCCCGCGTTGCTGTGAAGTGTTAACTACCCTTTTTTGACCAACTGGCACCTGAAGCTTGCACATGAGCTGGCTGAGGACAGGAGGAAATATCAGTAAATCAGGATCAAGGGCCTAAGATAAACTGAGCTTAAAAGTATTTCTTGCAGGCTTTCTCCAAAGTAATGCATAAACAGACCATGGAACCACTTAATTTTTTTTGCCCCTAAGGTACTAAACTGGTGTATACCACTCATGAAATTCTCATGCCCTGGAAAAATAATTTTGCTCAAGATATTGTGAGCCTTTAAAAATATAATAGTTAATGGGTTTCAGTGAATGGGATGTAAAATATTTAGTATCTTTTTTTTGTATTGCAAACATTGAATTATTGAAAGGCATTTCCCCCCCCCTTTTTTTTTTGTTAATCAGAATATAGTGTAAAACAGCCAAAAGCAGAAAATGCAATCTGATATGCTTGGAGATTTTCACAGTGAAAGAATCACATTTGAAGGAAATAAATGAGGTGGTTTCAAAGCTATGGTTATTTAAAATGGAAATTCATGCAGAAACAAACAATTTATGTTGTACTTTCTTTAAATTATGCTCTACAACATTTCCAAATAAATTCAAGTATTAGCAGCATTAGATACAATGTATCCTATATTAAATTTTACTGCAGATGCACATGGGAGCATAGTAAGGACAAACCACAAGCCAAATAACCTGTGATTTCTCAAAGTTTATTATTAGACTTAATAATTTAAAGTGTCTTGTTTGCCTTGAAGCCAGGTGAACCGGTTCTTATCTGAAGTTCACTGCATCAAGATTGTCCCTAACCTGCATACCTTTTCAAAGTCTGGAGATTAAATTATAAATACCTACGTAGGAAAATTAGATAATGCATGTCTCTTTAAGAATGCTTACACTTTATATTAATATAATTGAAAACATGTTTTATTCCTTAGAACTTAAAATGATGCACTGATTGCAGGTGAGAAGTGTGGTCAAGAGAACATCTAGTGAGATCTCTTACATAAACATGAGCCATCAAACATGATTCTCATATGCTGTTGAGTTCTAATAACTTGTTGGAGAAATGCATCCGGTCTAGATCTGAAGACAAGAGGAGACGGAGGATCCACCACTGCCTCTGGTAAGTGTCCCAGCAGTTAATCATTCCATCACCAGAAATACCTGCCCAATTCCTAACTTAAATTTTAATATCCAGCTATTATTTCTCATTATGCCTTTCTCTCCTTCATCAGACTTTTCTCTTTATGCATTGTAGATAAATCTCTGCTCATCATCTTTCTGAGAAGTTAAACATATGGCAGTCTTTGTGCACCTTTCTTTAAAGCTTATTTTGTAGCCCTCAAATAAAGTTTGTGACTCTTACCTGCCCTCTGTTCAGTTTTCCGATATCTTCCACAGACTGGATGTTAGAGTTCTGCTCATATATAGGATAAAATTGATTTATTGTGCTTTTTCCTTATAACCAAAGTTATACAGCCAAGAATTACATTTGAAATTTTTCTCTCTACATTGTAGTGGACTCATGTGATTTCTTCTGAGAAACACTGTTTTTTAGGTGCCGTTCCTCATCCTGCAGGTATGCATTCCTAGTTCTATAACTCTTTGATCCTCCAGTATAACTTTACATTTAACTAAATGAAAATTAACTGTGTTTGAATGGGTCCACTTTACAAAGCAATCTGGATTTTTCTTTAGGTCTACTCTAGAGTATTGCTTACCATTATCCTCAGTTTATTTTTTTTTTTAATTTTTATATAATTGGCTGAAACAAATAACAATGCTTACCAAACCGTATTAAGGCCATCATTGCTTTTTCCTAGACATCCAGCCAGCGTGTGCTTTAATTTTATTTTGTGGTAAAGGTAAGAAAACTTTATAGATCTATAAAAGTCCCAAGTTTGAGCATATTCATTTCAAGTATAGTAGTCCTGCCCGTGACTTTTGTGACACTTCTGTTTTAGCTTCATTTCTACAGCTGCAAATATTAATCCAAAAGGAACTCAACTGACTTTGCAGAAGCTTTCCACATATGAAGGTACAGGCTTAGTCCTCCCACAAAGAAATTTTACTTTGAAAGGAAAGTTGTTTGGATGAACTTATCTGCTGATGGTATGACAAAAACAAAAAAAAACCCCAACCTGGGCTGGACTTAACCATATGCCTCTAACAGATTTTATATCAGAAGCTGCAATAAGCAAGTAACAAAATGTGATCTATCAGGGGAGTGCCATAGAGACTTGTTATTCACCTTCATCACAAAAACTTATGTCTAGGAAGAGCCATGAGAATCCCGAATATAGTATATTTCTAGAATGAAACCAGTATTACTGTGGTTATGGGGAATGCCCCTTTTCTGGATCCAGCTGGAGCAGCTGAGGACATTTTTGCCCCAGCTGTTCCTCAGTCCCCACCACCTGGGAACTACCACTCTCACAGCTTTGCAGGCAGAAGGGGCTGCAAATTAGCAATTGCTAATCCACCGAAGTACAAATAGTGCCTGCAGGAAGGCTCCGACTGCCTCCCTGGCGCTGAAGGCCGCCCGGCAGAGTGTGCAGGGCTGGGTGAGGAGCACACGCGTGTCCCTTCCCCCGGCACCGCTGCGTAGCCAGGAACAGCCGTGCAGCGCTGGCTGCACGTATAGCAAACATGCAGAGCTGAACAAAGGTTTACTTTGACAATTACTTTACTAAACTGAGCCCTTGACAATAAATTTAGCCATGAGCTGTTTCACATGCTTAAACAGACTGAAAAATGAGTATGTATTTCAACCCTAAGTGCATCAGTGTTCAAACACGCTGTATTTAAAACCATGTATTTTTCATATTTAGCACTGACCTGAAGAAGAAGAACAACAAAAATATTTCTTCCCCTCCCAGAGGTAAGAGACATGGATTTGCTAGGGGAATGAATGGTCTGCAGCACCTCCGTTATGCCAGCCTATTGCTGCAGATGCTCTCAGCACCACAGCGGGCTATCTTCCCCCTTCAGATACACAGCAGCTGGATACAGCCTTGGCATCACATGATATAAGAAGCAGTATAACGCGGTGTCTAACAATATATACGGAGTGGACAAATTAGGTTCTCTTCTTATTCTGATATACATCTGCAAGAAAGACAGCACTATAATCTCCACCATCAGTTTAAACAGCCAGTCTAAACTAAATTGAAAACTAAAGTTTTTTCCTGCATAAAACGTTTTAAAGTATATATTCACTGATAAAGTTGAAGAAAAAAGTGTGGATGCTTTCTTAAGAAGAAAAGGAAGAAGAATATATGAAATAAACACAGCATGTAGCTTAAGGGCTACTTGCCATAAAAGGCTCTTCCTGACTGGAAGTTACAGATGTACTTAAAAAACAGATGTACATCAAAGACTGTTGATTAGAAGCACAGAGAGAAGTAATTATCAGATATTTTTTTCAAAAAATAAATTCTTTATTTGAATACCAATAAAACCTTAGTATGTACAGAATGATTCCATAGGTTTAATTAACCATATGAAAAATATAAATGTGTATGCTATTCCTGCTCCACATCATCACATTCTTATGGCTACTTTGGCTGAGCTTCTGATGGCTATGAGATCTCGGCTTCATTATTTTGTGACAGTATTAGCTTAAAGACATTGTATAACTGAAATTGTTCAAGATCTATTTCTTTTTTGCTTATAAGTGCCTGATGCTAATAATCCTTTGTGGGCCAGAGGTATTTCCACCAGTACATATTGAGGCTGGCAGTCAGAGAGAAGTCCATCCTGCAGTACGGTACAGCGGGTACAGTAGCACAAACCACAATCCTTGCTAAACTGGTGGCCAGCTGCAAGGGCTACATCTTATGAATAAAATAAAAAGAGCCAGAGCACAGGTTTGAACGCTGTCCTGAAACACTAGCGGGTTTCCTGGCACGTTTCTGACTTGTGCCAACTAGTACCTCTCCCAAGAATGGTACATTCCTGACTGTACATTCTTTGCAGAAGATTTAGAGATGATGAAAGAAACATTTACCTGAACTTTTTAGACTTCCCTAGCTTCAAATTAGCAGCTGTTTTTCAAGCTGAACAATTTTTACAGTTCTGCTTTTACATGCATATGTGATAAGCCCCTGGACTGGAATACATGGACCTAAAAACCAGACATGCAAGTGTATCACTTCAGCTACATACTCAGGCTGGGCTGATACTGTTTTGAACACTGGAAGGAAGTATTTATTTGAATCAAGCTCAGCTAAGTTATTACCAGCTTTTCACATTGAAGTATAGTTGATCTCTACTGAATGCTAATTACTTCATCGTGTTAGCAAATACTCGTTCCTTGGCCAGTGCCTTCATCACAATCTCTTCCATGTGTTGATTTAAACTGTCCTATAAGATTAATAGTGGGTGACAACTGGATCATTTAGGGTGTGACATACTTATCAAATTAGTTACAAGTATCCACTCAACTGTTTATTTTCTCTACTGGGACAATTAATCTACTATTATAGCCACTTTCCTTCTCTCTAACTCAGACTGGAAGGTAACATTTCTTCTTGTCATTTGCTGACTTCAGGAGATTCCTTTCAAAATCCTGTTTGAATTTATTCTCCTTCCAGTTATGCCTAACATCTTTCAGTTTCCTTCTGTGTAGCCAAATAATTACTTACTCCTTAACACTACCCAGTTATTCTTCTTTAAACTCTTTCCACACATACAGCCTTCGACACGTGATTTCTGTTGTTGTTAATTTCTGTGTAAATAGACTTTAGATAATAGCTCTTTCCCCAGACCTGATTTCAACAGGAAACATAAAGTAATACTATGCAGTTGAAAAAGAAATGTTTGTAATAAAGAATAAGCATTTCTCCCTGGTTTGCCTGTCTATGCAGACAATTAAAATCTGCACAATTATATGGATTATTAGTTAGAAATTGCCACTGTTATAGTTTGTCTCTATCAGAACTATGGAAACATCCTAGGTAAGAGTCACAAACCAGATTGACTCTCGTATCTCCATGATGAACATTCACAACATGCATTAATGGTTATTTACATGTAATTAACATGCAAAGGGAAAAATCCTGCCACCTATAAAATAAGCATGCCATATAGAAAAAAAWAAGTTTTAAAATGCATGTTAGGATGTAATATCAACATCATACCATAAGTTAAAGAGTTATACAGTTAAATTTTCACTGATACACTGTTAGCTTTTCAAAGGAAAATACCTTAGCAATTTGAATATTTCCAGAATACTGAAAATAATTTGACCATTTTAAACTACTAATCAGTTTCTGCATGGGTCTACCCAACAGACAAAACACGCAGAAACATTTAAGAGTGATTTATGAGGTAAGAGCAACAAAGCAATTATTCGTTGTCAGGAAATGTGTCTATTTAGATTAAGTGACCATAATATTATTTGTTTCCAACAAATACAATTCAATGATCTTTAAACAATACATTATTTTGAAATACCTCTGGCTTAATAAATTAGATGACTGATTTATTTTTGAAAATCTGGATAAATATACAAGCGAAATCCTTGTGAATCAAAGCTTTCCATGCCAAGTCTCAACTATGAGGGATTTTTTATGATTAAGCATGAATTCCTGGAAAACATGGTTTATCGTAGAAAAACTGGCAAAACTTTCACAGTATTTGCTCTAACAGACGCCACTGTAATGGGCTGCAGATCTATGAACAGGCCAAGAACAGAAGCTAAAACTAACACTGAACAACACATTACAAAGTGGGAAGATAGTTTTTTTTCTTTTCTATATTATAATAGATGGGGTTGATTTCAATCCATAATTTACATAATGAAGAACTTAACTGGCCTGATCTCATCATTTCTCAAAAACGTTGTTTTGATAAGTGACTCTGTTCTGAAATTTCATCTGGCAATGAAAATATGGTCATCTTTGAAGAACTGATTTATTCTCTTCCTACGTGCTTCTTACTGCTTGGGAACATAACTGGGCTTTCAAACAACAGATCAGATATAAGTTACTATCACTAGTAGAATTTTATTCATTCCATGCTGGCCATAAGTCTTGAACAATGCGCTGACCCTCAAATTTCACAAATCCTTAAAAGCCTATGTGCATAATGTTACGGGCTGAGATAGTCAGCTGGTGGCATCGGAATACAAAAACATGAAAGCAGCTGCTCCGGGTCAACCAAGGATCCATCAAAACCACTATTGTAATAGTAGCCCAAAACTAACATGTCAGTAACAGTATAAGAGTAGGACGAAAATATATGCTCCCTTTCACAAGGAACTTCAGTACCATGCATGAGGCCTGGCATGTACATGGCCATATGGAGTCACTTACTGCGGAAGGGCTTGCAAACAGGTTTTTGCCGGGGAATGCATTTTTTGGCAGAACCCTTGTAAGTGAAAGCCCCACTGTCTGCCCTTCTGCCACTGAGTAACTTCTTTGCCACGTCATGATCCTAATCCTGCAAAGCTAGTTAGGATCATGCAACTATGACATTTTGTCACATCATTTTTCAGCTGATTTTAGATCAGGCCAAACTTCATTTGCATGACACTGAAAATGCATGAAATCTAGGCTTACCAAGGGAAAAAGCATGAGACGTGCATTAAACCCGAAAGTCTCACATGGACTGCCTGAGACATGAAACCAGAAATGATAAAGGAAAATCTGAACTGCTGTATGAAATGAGACTAATAGAGAGTGAAAGAAAGAGTGGAGTTACAGCTGACCATAACAGTGCTTTCACGCTAAAATCAGGATATTTGTTATCTCACAGCCCTGCGCATCAGGTCCATTCCTGACATGATAGGTCCATTCCTGACAAGAACCTGCGTCTTTCGCAATGCCAGCCTACAGCGTCACGTAGTCATACAGAGGCTGCCACTGAAAAACTTGTAGCTCCATAGTATATCATCCAAAAATGTTGCCTCACTCCACCTCTAATTTAATTCCCTTCGAATCAGGCACCTAATGCCTGCATTTCAGTTATCCTAGGTTTACTACTATAGAAAGTGATTGCACATTTTTGCTTATGTCTTCGAATTACTCACAGTTTTGAAAGACTGGCCCAGAATGTTAGTTACAAAAGATGAAAGCATGTGAAGACACTAATTTCTGATAAAATGACCGGTTAAGATTCCCTCTCTTATAAGCTGACTACATCAGACAACACTCTGAATTAAGAGCTCTATCATCTTTGGGAAAGGAAACAGAAAATTATTTTCCCTGTGCTTAAATGGGGTCAGAAAAGAGAAAGGCATCTGTTAATATTCTGTGCTGAGGCAAGCTTATTCAGCCAACTATTGTGCTAATGCAAACGATAACAGCTTGTTGCAGCTGTGCAGCTGAATACAATGCAGCCAAATCATCTGAGCTTTTTGTAGTAAGAAACTACACACAGAAGATGTTGGGTTCAATAAGCATTTTAAAAGGGAATTTTAAGCACATTGACATTCCTGTCAATGATGCCCCCCGCCTCAACCACCAAAACTGCAAACTTTCAGTTGTAAATGTTATTTTCAGAAGATTAAGATGTAGGATGACCCAGAAATCAAAGTACAAGTGGCTAATGGATTTCAGGCTTTAATATTGACATTTCAAGGCAGAAAGAATCTTTTTAGGTTCTACAGTCACTTATTACATTTATTATTATTATTATTATTATTATTATTATTATTATTATTATTATTGTAGCAGAGAGACAGAGATTGATAGAGTGACCGTAAAATAGAGGAAGTATTTTAGGATAGTAAAAAAAGAGACAAAAATTTCAGTATCTCAGTTGTAAGGAAAGAGCATCCACTGTGTAACAAAAAATAATATTCTACCTTCAGATACATCAAATAAGCTAAGTTCTCACTAACATTTTTTTTCCATAGTGCTCCACAGGTTCCAGAAATCTTCCCCCCAATTGCCCTCAATGTTCCAGTGAGGTGTACAGCTTCTCATCACTCATCTAGTTGTAAAAATCGCCCTTCCCCAGGACTGTGATGTCCACACCTGGACTAAAACATCAGGTGCTCTAAACTACACAGCACCAAGGCACACAGTGCATCACTTGTTTTTCTCTTATTAATGRAGAACCATATAATTAATAAAAAACCCATGAACTTTCTACCTCTGGCGACATTCTTGCTTTTAAAGATAGATAGTGTAACAATTTATGGTTAGTTTACTGTTGCTTCAATTTGTATTTTGAAATCAAACTATGCCTATCAGAGAATGGTTGAAGTTGGAAGGGACCTCTGGAGGTCATCTGGTCCAATCACCCTGTTCAAGCAGGGCCACTTAGGTGCCCAGGACCACGCCCAGATGGCTTTTGAATATGTCCAAGGATGGAGATTCCACAACTTCCCTGGGCAACCCATGTCAGTGCTTGGTCACCCTCACAGTAAAAAAGTGTTTCCTGATGTTCAGAGGGAGCCTCCTGTGTTTCAGTTTGTGCCCATTTGCCTCTGGTCCTGTCACTGGGCACCACTGAAAAGAGCCTGGCTCCATCCTCTTTACACCCTCCCTTCAGGTATTTACACCCATTAATAAGATCCTCGGGAGCCTTCTCTTCTCCAGGCTGAACAGTCCCAGCTCTCTCCTCATAGGAGTTTTTCCTCAGAGGAGAGATGCTCCAGTCCCTTTAATCATCTTTATGGCCCTTTGTTGAACACTCTCCAGTATGTCCATGTCTCTCTTGTACCGAGGAGCCCAGAGATGGACGTAGCACTCCAGGTGTGGCCTCCCCAGTGTGGGCAGAGGGGAAGGATTTCCCTCAACCTGCTGGCAACACTCCTCATAATGCAGCCCAGGACACTGTTAGCCTCCTTTGCTGTAATGGCACATTGCTGGCTCAAATATATAAATATATTGGGATTTCTTATGTAAACGTTGTACAAATATATCCCCTTTACTTAGATTACCTATTAAATACAAAATGGTATCATCACCAAACATAAAAATTATATGGAAGGCTGATAAAAGGGATATTATCAGTCTAGGTTAATAACACCAATGAATTTATTTCACAGAAAATGAAAGATAGCTTGCAAAATTGAAAGAGTGAATAATAGCACTAATGAGTAAATAAAAGAGGCATACAGAGTTGAACACTCTGGTTATTAAAAAAAAAATAAAATGTAAGCATCGGAAGCAGAAGGAAACTAGGGAAGCAGGGAGGGATATAGTTAGACAGGGAGAGCTGTGTCAAAGACAGAAGGAAGAAGAAAGCACACAGGGGAACTGGAGATGTCTGGAAATAGTTTTGAAATTCGCCAGGAGCCTGGTAGTCATTAGGCATAACCCAAAAGGCAGAGGGAATGACATGTAGACATTATGGTGAATTTATATTAAGTGATGCTTTTTGTAATCACCCTCAAAATGAAGTAATTACTTATTTAATATATTATTTTTAAAATAAAAAGTCTTGCAATTATTTTATGGGAGGGCAGAAAACTGATCGTGTTATGTATGTCTACTACGCTCAGCAACTTCAAAAATTCAGTTTTTGGTAAAGCTACTACAGTTTGATGTATATCTAGAGTTTTGATTTTCAGTACACACTATGCAAGCACCTGTACAAGAGGGGATCTATCTTTGCACAAGCATCCTGAGTTCAGAGTTGCTCCATCAAACAAGAATATCAAATCTTGTCTCAATACAGGACTGAAATTATGCATAAGGTTTGAACGGAACATTATGAAATACTATCAGACTTTTTTTTTTTTCCGCTCAAGTGACTTAAAAAAACATATCAAATTTTTTGTGGCTATGTTAGAGAGCTAAGAAAAAAAAAAAACCACCCAGAAGTAGAAATGTCCCAAGAAAAATGCACAGTGTGCGCAACAGCCGTCTCCTCTCCAAACTGCATTATTCCATTGAAACTCATTTATTGTAGTAACCATGAAATGGAGTTTTAAGGTTATTTACTAGCCACATCTTGACATTTAGAAAAATAGCTGTATATCAAGTAACACAATTATACACGGTACAATAACAATATAATTGTGCAAAACAAAACACAATCCGTTAACCACGATTTGAATATTTTCATATGCTTCTGCAGTTCCTACTTTTAGCCAGTACTGGAAGCTCCAAAAGACTGGAAGAAAGATTGTTCTCATGGCATGACTTCAAGGAGAGATTTTACATGTTTCTATTACCTACTGAAATGTTTATCCCTTCTTTTTAAGGGTAAGATAAATTAAATGATGGTCAAGAATTTTTGCAATGATATAGAAAGCTAAATATTCTGGAGGTCATGGTTAGGATTCTAGAGATGTGGGTTAATATGCTGACATGTATTCTGAATATGTATTCACAGACATACTGCGCTATCATTATTCCAAACTAGTAAGTAATTCACAGGTAGCTACAATAAAGAAGTGTCTGTCCCCCACTCTTCCTTTCATTATTCCACCCTTGATTTAGCTCTTGTAAAAGTAAGGTTTTAAATACTTGAAAATAAATTGAGTGTATTTTCACTGACACCAGGCAATTCCAAGAATAGTGCAAACTATAAAATAAAGCAAAAAGTTTAATTGCCAAACTGTTTCAAACCCCATTTCTAAAACAAAGTCATGGAGGGCTCCTTGAGGAGTGCTCAGCACATTTGACCACTGGATTATTTTGTCCCATTTGGGCTAATAAGTATAACTGCAACATAGTCAGAAATATTTCATAAATTAGGTCACTGCTTCTGAAAAAAAAAAAAAAAGAGAACATGATTCTGTGGGACTAGTTGTAATCTAGCATTTTAGAGTCTTGAATTTTAGTATGGAGAAATGTAAGACTGCAAAAATCTCACAGCATGCTCTACAATACCATTAGTTTGGGCAGAAAAAGACTAAGTTTAGGATGGACATTTTCACAAACCCCCAAGGGATTCAGAACAGCAAGTCCATAAGACATTTTGAAAAAAGCAGGAGGAATCTCTTAAAACACACTCATCCTTCTGAAAGAATACTCTTCAGCAGCAAATGTTCAAGTGCTCCGCACTCAGTACGGCCTGCTAATAACAAAATTGTTATTGAACAAATTTTTGAAAGCCTGAACAACAACAGCTGTGTATTAAAAGAAGCACCAATAGCTAAAGATACAAATTATTCTAGCTGCAAGTATCTTCTGGATTTAGGAAATAATAGCAAGCCTGGAAGCATACAAACACTTTTATTTTTGTGCATATAGGCATACATGTTAATATTTGTATTATATATAAACAAACTATTGTCCCAGTCTCTCTAACGTGAAGCATTAGCTTTTGGGGATAACATGGTAAGTTTTAGGTATAAGTGAAAAACATGAAAGATGTCAAACCTATTTAGAAAAAATTAAAGCACACACAAAATCTAAATTTCCATATCTTAGCCAAATGTGTTGAGAGTTATAAAAATCAAAGCAAAATAATAAATGTTGGCTCTTGAGCTACAGCAACTCAAACAAAAAAGTTTCCAAATTTTTTACATTATATACATGATTAAATACTGAATTTCCTGCTATTTTTCCATCAAAATAAAGCTAGACTGTAATAAACACTGTATGAAGCTTCAAGCAAGGAAGGTCTAGATCTGATTATTATTACTTTTTAAAATTTGGCAGAAAAACACTCCAGAACCTCCAAACTAGACAAAGTACCTCTTGCACTTATCTTCAAGAAGTGTAAGATCACCATAAGTACATTTTAGCACCTTTTTAACAGGAAAATATGTTTGCTAGCAAAAATGAGATTATGGATCTTGTTTAGTATTAACTTCTGCCAAGCATAAACAATTTTTCTCCAAGTTACTACTGAGTCATATGGCTAACGGCAGTAACTATTATCACTTCATTTTCTGTAAAATGGCTTAGGCTTGAAACCTCCCACACTTTCCCCTTGCAACTACTCTGGACTGTTAAACAATCAGAAAGCGCTTGCTTTCAAAATCTATTATGTGTGGTAGCATGGTGGCATCACTACCATTCAACGGACTTTTAAAATGTGCTATTTTTATTTTAAATTTGGCTCAGCTGAACAGCATATTCATATGAACACTAATGTAATAGGATAACTTCAATCAACTCAACTTTGAAGACCACAAGTAACACATTTTTAAAAGAAAGCTACTTTTTACTAGCAGAATGTAAATATAATTAAAGACTTAAGTATTTTTATTTGCAGCAGGAAATTACTGTGCTTAATAAAGGATTTGGAAAGTCTGACTGTATCATAACCGGGTTTAGTGCAATCTCTTTGAGGACACACAATTATACCTATTCAACACAAATGAAACTGCTGACAGGAACCAAGGAAGTAAATTACCAGCTATTATTTCGCTCGGTCACAATGCATTGCGTTAGCTCATTTTTCAGAGCCTAAACTAGAATATGAATTTCTAATCTCCTCAAATTAGCATGCTAGATCATTGTATTGAAGTGTTCCTTCACTAATAACACTTGATTTTTTGCTGCTGACTAGGTTTTACATAAATACCATGAAAGCATGCTCTTTGGAAATACGCCAAATCTATAGTCCTACAAGACAACATTCTCTTCTTCACAAATTATATGCCAAATGTTTTCATACGGAGTTTTCACATGAATACCTAAATGTGACAGAGTGTTTTAGTAAACACTGAAAACTCTAAACCAGCACCTTTAAATATATTCCTTTTGGGGTTGGATGTCAAGTACAAGTTTGACAACCACATTGAGTCAAAAATCATGCACCAGACAAGTAAAATTTAAAACCACTAGGTGTTAAAGCAATAATTAATTTCCAGTGCTTTTTAGTTTATTTCTGGTGTTGAAACATTCAGGGTGTCCGTGTTTCAGACTTCTGTTCACATCCACAAAGACTGGAATAATAGCTAAAACCTGAAAACTGTTATTATGTGGTGGTTCCAGCAGCTGAGCTTTGAGAAATCAGGAACCTGGTGACAAAAATCACATGAGAAAGCAATACAGGGAACTCCCATTAACATCCTCATTACTACTTTATTCTCTTCACTTAGGAAGTAATAAGGTAAAGCCTTTTTATAACAATTTCTGCAAGTGATGCACGGTAACTTCCACAGTTCAAAGAGTTCTGCTGAAGGAACTACCTGAGCTTTCTCCAAGTGTCTACACGGGACGAATACTCTTACAGATTCAGGGCATTTGTACCTTTGCTTTGGCAGCCGAAGCATCGCCACGCTGATAGTATCAGAGTTTCACCTCCTGAAAAAGTGTCCTTCCAAAATCAGTCATTTTTGATTGAGAGAGAAGCCCAATGTTTCCACATCACACTGTTCTCAGTAAAAAAGCCTTCCCTTGTTCTTTTGTTTATTATTGTCTTATAACAAAACCATTAGAAAAAATAGTGTAAGTGGTATAAAAGGTAGACAATTCAATTGCTAGTGAGCTGACATGATGTTTTTATCACATACAGAACAGTTCTAGAGAGTTTACACAGTTAATTGTATAATTAGATGAAATTTTGGTTCACATCATAGAAAAACAAAACACACCCCTATCAACAGATCCACACCCTGTTTTAATAGCCCTGAAAGATGATACGGAGATGCTGACTTGGACAACTGTCTAAAAAAAAAAATAAATAAATTTTAAGTGGTTCTTTTGCAACATGTTGCTCCCAGCTTTGAAGTGTGCGCACTGATGCAGCCAGTTATAACTCCAAGTCCAGCAACGCTATTTAAATTCTTATTCTATACTCAACTGGTTGGGGAAAGTGTATCCTTTTTTTTTTTTTTTTAAATCACTTCTTCTAGGATAACCTTCCCTGAATTAGAGAGAGGTTCCAAAATTGCTCAATGAAGTGAGGAGGATTGTAGTTATATTCTGGCTCCTATTTTAAGTTCCGAGATCCCGTTACTTTGCGGAACAAGTAATGATTACAAAACAGCCAGATTTGCTTCTCATTTAAACCAWTTAAGCAATGAAACTTTGCTGGCTTTGACGGAACTTATGACTTTTGGCAATAACCATCAAGAAGCTTATGCTCATCAATGCTATGAGAGATCAATAGGAACTCATTTATAGAACAACATTGACCTATTCCAGATAAGTATCTCACCCAAAGAACTAGGATGTGAATGCTTTATAAGCTTGAGTCACAGCTTGAGATACTGTAAACCTATGACACTGTAATAAAAGGGGGGGATGTTCCCCTCCAAACAAATGGAATTTCTTTTATCTCCCTGAAAAAATAATTCAGATGGTTGGAAGAAAAGTAATAGAAAAGTAATATATTATTCTTTCACAACATACTCCACCCAAAAACCATTATTCTGGAAAAGACATATGAATCAATGTTTTTTAGAGCTYGAAATTTTAAGGACAATTACTTATTTAATAAAAAAAAATCAAGTTGAAAGAAATATTCAGCATGTTATAAAACTTCTTACGAAACACTTTGCTGGTTTTGGGCTGTCTCTRTTACTGAGTTCTGCAGAAATTATACATCCCTCTTCTCCTTTTCCTTGCCACAGCTGCAAGAGAAAATGAACCTTATCTCCCAGGATTTTTCCATTTATATGTCTGGGACTCATGATCCACTGCTCTCAAAAGGGGTATTACTGCAGCCTACGCTCAAGCTGGCATTGGATTGCAGAGCCGATTAAAAAAGTCTGGTGCCAGAATAATCATCACTGAGTGCTGCGAATTACAGCTGATAGCATCCATTCGTAAGTCCTGCAGAGAATATGTATTTAATCACCCTCGATGATTATGAAAAATTGATTCTGACTGTTACATCAGAATGTCAGTATTTTGTATTATAAAACTGACAGTCTGTAATGATCTTGAAACCAACTTCCTTTTCCTTCAAGACTTATCTCCCTGTATTCTGCCAGAGTACTTTCTTTTAGCTAGAAATCTTCCACCAGCTATTCTAGTTGTCTAACCAGAGCAATGATTTGAAGCCTGACACAGGACTAGCTCAGTAGATATTTTTTATCTACTGTAGAGTTTTATGGCCCAGAAATTTCTTCAGCCATCACTTATCACATACAATCTCTTTTCTTCTGTTGTAAATACACTCCAAGGGTCCTACTCGTATATCACTCCAAGTACTATATGGCAGAGTTGTAGTGCATCTCTCCTGCACAGTCTTTTGCAATGCTTAAGATTTATTCTCTATATTTGGCCAAATTGTGGGTTTTCTTTGCTAGACCTCACAAAAGTTGTTCCTTCTAGTTTAGATGTTATAAGGAACAGATGGTAAATCAGGAGGTAACAAAATAATCTGGTCCATAAATTCAGAGCAAAAGTACAAAGCTGGAATTTAACCATCTTTGTGGTAGTTTTTAACTAGCTTTGTTTTAGAAACCCTTTAGGCATTTGTCATTTCAAGTACCAGATAAATGTAGCACTTTTGTCAGTATTGAAGATACTCTAATATTAAAGCTAAATGTACCCTAGCTTCAAGACAGTTTTGCTAGATCTGACCAAAGCTGCCTGGCACTTGCATCTAGTCAGGAGCTAAGGTTTCATCATGCAACTTTAAAAGCAATGAATTAAGCAAAAGAAGTTTGACAGTTTTTACAGTACTCCTTCTACTGCACTGAACTCGTTGTATAAGTACAGCTGGCAAYCCATTCAAGATGTTCACATTTGCATCTGACAGAGAAGCATAATAATTTAAGAGCGGCCTATCATTTTCATCAGGAGTTCACTATAATGTGTGCCATGGGGTTATCACGGGATGCTAATGTCATTTGAAATACCTGTGATCTTTATGCTACATGATAGTGCAACTCAAACATAGGTGCTTGAAAGTCATGCCCCTTGTTTGAACTTCTTAAAGTTCTTAATAAATCTGACATGCTGTAAAGCACCTGCTCTTACTAGTGTCCTACTGCTGCTGCTCTTTGCGACTAGATACCTGCATGCTTCTCTGCTCTCCAACAGAACCTGACCTGGTACCAGGTTCCCAGAAGTTATCAAACTTATGTGTCTGATCAGCTAAGAATGCCAAGGAAAGCTCATAGGAAACCTATAAATTATAATTTGAGTAAAAAGGCTGAAAATGGACAAATATATGAACAGCCAAGATAATCAGGTTCTACAAGAAGAAAGATCTCAAATGAATAGTCTTAAAAGATGAGCTAACAGTTTGCTACTGTGTCTGCAATATTTATACGCAGTAAATAGATGTGCCTGATGTAAGATTAAAGTGTAAAACTTGGAGGTGATATGTAAGGCTGTATAAACTCAGCCTTCATTTGAACTCCAATAGCCGTCTTCCTGATTCATGCTGTATGAAGAAACATAAACTGATAAACTCTCACATGAAATGGCAAAGATGATGTAAGACTCTAATTCAGTGGAGGACACTTTACAGTAGACTTTTGGGGCCCCTTCAGAATCTAAGCTGTGCCAGTTCAGACCTACAAAATAAATATGTTTAAGAGAGAGGATTTATTGCATAAAGGATCCCCTTTGGGAACCAAACATATTTGTGCAGTATTGTGTCCATCATAATTAATACTGCTTCTATGCTTGATCATCTGGTGCAGAATGTAATACTGACACAGGTACATACTGAGTTACCTCTGTGGTATTGCATTGCTATTTTACATGTTACTACTCATTTTAGGCTAATTCATTCTTAAGACTGTGCCCAGAAAATCATTTAAATCTACCCATTTTTAATGTGAGGCTATAATACCATGTAAAATCAATGCAGAGTAGGGATGCCCTGTTCTGTAGGGATGCCTTGTTTTCTGTTGCTCTTGTTCTCTGCTAGCGTTCCCACTCCTTTTCCAAACTTTATCTGCAGTCATGTTTATAGATCTTCAGAATGAACCTGGAATTCAAACTGTTCAAGAGGAAGTTCTTTTCATTCACCTCTGAGGTGCAAAGCAAAAAGTACTACGGGAATCAGTGGTGTCCAAGCTTTCCAATACGAGGTAAAATTATCTCAAATTATCTCAGAGAGCTAAAAAAAAAACCAAAACAAACAAGAAAAAATAAGCAACAATTAAAAAAAGCAGCAGATCTTTTCCTCCATTCCCCTCCTTCCGTGCTGCTCATGAGAAGTAAAGATGCAGACATATCTAGAAGCTCTCAATGAAGGATTTCCACAGCACAGCCTTAAAAATCAGTGCAGTTGTCTCCAGCCTAGTTCTAACACTGGCAGCAACTTGATCAAGTGAAAGCAGCTGGGGAGATTGCTCCTCCACCTATTCCCTGTCGGCATTCCCCCTTGACTCCTGTAGCCAGCTGGTGCAAGTTAATTAAATTAAATCTGGCCTACAGCAGAGTACTGGAAGCTGCTGCATTTACGAATTGAGCACTGTCCCTTTCCAGAATTTTTGTGAGCCCCTCTGTGATAATTATTTGACAGGAATAAACCCCACAAGAGAATGAGTCCCCCAAGTTAGCACTCGTGAGCTATGCATCCATACAGCAAATCACAGATCTTTATCACAACCATAATACCTCATGGTCTGAAAACATTATATCTGCACAGCATGTGCCAGATTTATTAATCCTATCCCTTAGCAGGGGTAATTAACTCTTGCACAGCATTATGCTGGCACTTTTAAACCATTTTCGTGTCTTGAGCTACCTTATGCAGCACCAGCTTGGGAGCCTCTGAACTACACATCACTGTAGATGTGCCCATTGTGCATCAGATTTTAAAAGGCTTTGGAAATCAGTCAGTGAAGCAGCCTGTGTGGATAGGCTTTACCTTTTGCACTCGCCTAACAAAGCTATTAATTAGAACTCAAGTGTCCCTACATGACTTTTTTCTGTCTAAAGAGCCAAAGAATAGGAAGAAGCAATAACTATTTCACAGACTCTTCCCTTTCTCCTCCTCTTTGCTGGATTCTTTACTCTCCAGATTTGCCCTGTCTGGTTGTGGGATAGGAGCAAACAATTTCTGCTGAATTTAGCCTGAATCCATGAGGCTCCTGTCTTAGGCTACCTTAGGTTACCACTAGCTATCAGGCAAGCAGGCCGCAGAGCGTTAAAAATGATTCTCCCAAAGAAGAAAGCTATTATAAAGGGTACAGACAGGCCATCACAATCGATCAAGTTACAGCAGCGTAATGAGTTCCTAGCTTAACAGCCAAGCAGCTGTAATTAGCTACATGTACACTGCTAGCCTACTGCAAGTCAGAGGGTGATGTATGCTTAGATAATTTACTTTGCATTGGTACTGTGCAAGGAATATGCACCCAGTTATGTCTCAGCTGAAAAGCTTTATCTGCTTAAACTGATAATTTAACTGTTGGTAATCACATGTGCACCAAGCCAGTCCTGCAGAGCAAGGCCCAACATTCAGAGTCATACATGTGGTTTCTTATAGCATCCTTAAGGATGATGAGGCAGATGATAGAATCTAAATGTTGCATACAAATACTGCATATTTTCTAAATGTTATAGTACGGTGAAGTCTTTCTACTTCAGTCACAGTTGCCATTATTTATGGAATAACTTCCAATATGCAAACACCATCATTGTTAGTACATGTTCTGCTGGAGAGATGAACTGTACAAAAGATGAAGAGTATCGGATACACCCAACCAAAAATTCCGCCAGGAGTATGTCAGGATGTGGCCCTTGTATCAATGTTGTGAAAAGAAATAATACCTGTATAGCCTAATAGGTTTATTACTTAAGAAGAGACTTCTGTGCAAGGACAGCCTTAGTGAATCCTTAAAAATGGGCGAGGCTGACTGCTCTCCTGACATGCCACACCTGAAGCAGATTGCTCTCCAGACCTGCCATACCCAGGCGTGTGGTTTGGGAGAGGGTACGCATAGAACTGTGCCTTACTGATTGATTTTCAGGGAGGAAAATAAAATCTCAGGTTGGTGGGTGTTCGCTGGTTTCTCCGCTGTGACTGAAACGGCTAACAATATAATGCATAAAAAAAGATGTCTGGCTGAGACTCAGAAATTATTAAGTATATGGCTTTTCCTCCTACATGTGGATTGTAGTTTAAGAATGAGCAAAAGACAAAACCAACAGGAGTTGCTTCATAAGGGCATGCACAATAAAATTTGTCAGGTACCTTTTATGGACAAATTCAATCTGTGCACTTGGATCAGCTACAGCTCTTTTCAATATTTGTATTTCCATGTGGATTAGCAGCTGGCTCTCTTTCAGCATTTTTAAACAACCCTGAACTGTATAATTGCCATGGGACAGTTCTAACTCACACTCTGGTCATTTACAAGGATTTACGCTCTGGTACTTACTCGGTTATTCATTAAAAACAGATAACTCCCATAGGAGATACTGCATCACATGATGCTCATGCTACTTCTGAAATACAATATACTTAAGGAAACACACATGTTGAAAGTACTTATCTGGTCTAAGATATAATAACAGCAATAAATAAATTGTGTGTACAACCTTTTAGTGACTGGAAAAACTATGTGAAAGTCTTCCCAAGAAAATATTTCCTATTACTTTAACTAAAAAGGGGGATTGAAGAATAATCTATATTCAGAAGGAAGGGAAAAATGTGCTTGACTTGGCACTTCTGTACTGCCAGTAATTCCCCGATACCCTTTGAAAATAAGTTGAAAATGTATCATGTGGTGCAATATGGTAAAACAATACATACAATTCCACAGGCTGAATTGTCCTGATAAGGTGCGTAGAGCTAGAACTTTGCACTCAGATATATATAGTCCATTMCAAGATATGCTTTGGGCAGTGGTACTAAAGAAGGAAAACTAAAACAGAAATCAGATGACAACAACCTTTTTCCATGGAAGTGTTTTGCTAATGTCTTGAAAGGTACCCTCTAAAAGTCACTTTAGACACATTTTATTTGTAGTCTTAAAAAGAACCATGAATTTTTAAATTCTGCTTAAGTCAAAGAGAACTAAGCCTCTTAAAACCTTTAAAAACCTGACCTATCAGTTAAATAAGCAAACAAACCAAAACCACACTTCACTACAACAGCACTCCAAGGAAATTTAGGCTACTTATATCTAAGCTAAGTTATAGGTTTCAATATAAGTAATGTATTATTTCACCATATTCACACAAACTCACAAATTTTAATAATTGCAGTTGTAACTCATTGTAATATTTATCTGGACTAAAACAGCAAAAAAAGGTTTGTAGGAGCACTGTGACTTAATATCAAGCTGCCTCAACTTCCATGCAAGATCCACCATACCATTTCAAGGAAAATACCAACCTAAACACTGAACAGTTAAAAAAAAAMCCTCAAACTTTGAGAAATTCTGTGAACAGTGAATAGGCACAAGCAAAGAGAGAACTTACTAATTACCTAAATCTTGGAAAGATTATTTTCAATAAGTGTTGATATTTTTCAGGGCACTTAATTGCTTAGCTGCTTAATTTAACGGACCTTATTTCAAACACATAGGAAATGGAGGACAATGAGTGAACAGCCATATCTTGTTCACAGAGCTTTGAGAGCAATCTAGACCATCAAGCAATGCGATATAATTTAATAACAGCAAAGAGGAGTCATTCCTCTAAAATCTGCAAAGGAAACCTGGATGTTGGTCCTTGCCAGATAGTACTTGGTTTTAGAATTAAACATAACTGCTACTGAAACCAAAGTTCAAGTTTATATAGCTTATAAAAACTATTTTTAATTACTTTTCAGATACGAGTCTAATCAGATTGCATTTTTCCTTCAGAAAATAACTAGGGAATGGATTGCTTCCAACAATGTAATAGAAAAATAACAGCAATTTTAAAAAGTCACACTAAGTTCACACTTGAACTCATTGTAATGAATATGAATCAAATGCATGTACAATACGGTTATTTAACCTCCTAGCTCACACTTGTATGCATTTTCTTTTCTCCATGTATTCAGGGTTTTTGTTGCTTGGGTGGGTGTTTTTTTTTTTTAAACAAGTGCTGTAACACAAATTCAGCTGAAACATTTTGTGTGCAAGGGAAGATTCACAACAGGATTTCATAGATTCATTCAATCACATATTTTCTCATCCATATGACCAAATAACACACAAATTACATGGTTTGAAAGGTAATATTTATATTAATCTTTCTGTATCTCTGTCCTATAGCTGTGAACATCAACATGTCATACCGGGCTGTCAGGATCTAACAGATTTGTTGTTCATCAGCCTTAAGGAAAGAACATATCTGCTCATGTTTCATCATTAACACACTTTAATTTTCTTTACTGCTTTGATACGAAAGTATGGAGAAAAACACACCTTTATCAACAGATTCCTAATTTTCCCATCCCTGCTGCAGGACAGAAAAAGAAGACAAACACACAAGAAATATTAGCATAAGTTTTTTTGTTTCTAAGAAAAAATAATATAAAATACTATATTTTAATGCAGAAAAGAAAAATTAGAGTTTCTTGCTGTATTTCAGTTACTTTATAGTATCCTATCAGCTGAGAGGTACATTGCCTAACTTTATCTGCAAATTTAAGAGGCATCAGGTATAGAAGTGCTCCAATACAAGTACATACATGCAACATATAAGTTTTCACATCTAAGTGTAAATGAATGCAAACATCATGAAAATGTAATTTCAAATTTGCTGTGCATTTTTATATTTTTCACTCAGAAACAAATAAAAACAACATCATTTCCCCCCTAATTTATAAATCAGCATCTCTCAAATAAACATACGAAGAGGAACAGAGCTATGACCGAAAAAGGGGAAATATTTAATCTCTGAGGATTGACAGAGTAATAGCTAATCCTGGTTTTCTCACAGTTGATCTGATTTAACAGGAGGCGGGATTAGACGACCTTTTGAGGTCCTTTCCAACCTGAATTACTAATTCGATTTTGATTTTTTTATTATTACTGAATAGAAATGACAACCTTTGCGCTCTTTTTTAGAAGCTGACACAAACTTATTGACTATTGATAATATAACTACACCTCTTGCCTATGTGCTTCAATGTAAAATACTTAAAGTCTAGTTGCAGGCACTCTTACTGAAATAAGTAGTATTACGGGTTCAATTTTCCTCAGGGTTTGGATTTCCTTAACTATTAGTTTTCACCTGCAGCAGTCCCGTCTGAATGTGATCAGCTAAAGAGTAGAAAAAAAACCATTTTAATATTCTCAGCACAACATTCCCTATACAAAGCAGATGTTGACAATCCAGACAAGCAGATTCTGCAGCTGACAAAAGCTTGTTTCCTGAACAAACTTACTAACAAGCATGCCAGGTTTCTAGAGTTAAGCCACACTATAAAACAGTTCTTGTTTTCTGGAAAGTCTCCAAACTACGTTCGTCTTGTCCCTTCTTGTTCCCACTTGCTAGCTCCTTCACAAAATGTGCAGAATGGCCATCGACTACACCACTCACAAAAATATTTGCTCATTACTATTGCTTTCCCAACCTGCACTGGGCAAATAAGTGTCTTTGGTGGAGTTTACTTCTTGTGAGCTCTCTGCTGATGCTGAAATGTTTTTTCCTTTTTTCCTTCAGAAGCTTTGATTCATGCTTTGTAACTGAAAATTATGGGTTATATTTTCAGACAAGCTAAAGCCAAGCCTTCTTGGTCAGAGTGTAATTGGTGCTCACAAAATACATCAAGGAGGCAAGTCTGCTTGTGATACCAATATTCTAGCAGAGCCAGTACTCAGCGGAGCTACACTTAACGCAGTTTCTACCTGTCTGCTGAGGGAAAAAAAGGGCAGATTGGTCCAATGCTGCTACAAAATTAACTGAGAGCTGCAGTAGGCAATGACAGTATATTGTTGTAAATACTAGGTACTACAGTCTCATTTAAAATGCTGATAAGACTTGTAAACGCTAGGTTTTAGTATTACAGTGATAAATAATATTCCAATGTCTTCAAGATTCATGCAATACTAACCAAAGCAGTAAGATCTTACTGCTTGTAAATCTTGTCATCTTTCCCAGAACCACAATGCTTTCTGTTTGCTACTGTCCCTCTTCAGATCATGCCTCAACTTATAAGATAATCTTTTCTAAGTAGGATCATTTTCTTCTATCTACAACTTTCCACATACATACATTCATGTCATGATTTAACTAACAATGGAATGAAATCTTCATGTTACTAAAAATGTCAACAAATTAGACTGGACTTTTCTTTAAGATTTGGAAAGTCAAAGCAAATCTAAAACTAAAATACAGTTCTATATCTGCATCTCTACAGTACCTCTGCCAGTTTTTCAATGTTTTCTTAAACTGCCATGGTGCATTAAAATAAAGGTACTTTATGCTATGTGTCTTTTAGATCCTATGCAAGATTTTGAAATTACAAGCGTGCAGCATTCAGGCAATGATAATCAAGTGAACAGGTCAAACAGTAATAAAGTAAATTAAAAAATCAGCACTTCCAACTAAGCTTCTATACTGATTAAAGCTAAACTCAGAAATGCATGAAACAACAGTTAGCATTATATTCAAAACATTAGAAATACTCTGCATGTTATTTCAACGTAAATAAAAAAGGCCAAATTAAGAGATCTCAGCCCTATAACAAACATGGTAAAGACTTTTGTTCTTTTTTCCTATGACGAGTCATTCCAGATTCTTTCTAATTGGGAGTAGAGGATATCAGAAATTTTGCAAAGCCCGAACAGGAAGAACAATGTTCTTTCAGCCTAAACTTTCAGCATATTCTGCCTTTTGCAGCAGCAGCAGCAGCATCCAGGTTGGTCCCCAGTCTGACCTCCCGCTCTCAGTAGCATCAAGACCATTCAGACCAGATTGTTCAGGTATTTGTCCAGTCAGGTCTTGGAAACTTCCAAGGATGGTGAATGCACAGTCTACAGACAAATCTAGCCCAGTGCTCAACTGTCCTTTTGGAGAAGGCAACAGTTCTTGCTGTTCCTGGACCAGTCTTTGCCACCTAGGCTATCTGTTCTTGTGGCAACGTAACAAGACCAACAGGAGGCAAAATGTGGTGGTTATCTTTACTGAGACCCAATTAGAGAGAGCCCTAGCATCGACACTCAAAAGGCAGACGGTGTTTGTAGGTATTGTGCCCACTTGTGACTACAAGTGCAAGGTATAATTTAAGGTCTCAAAAGCACCCTGGCTTACAAACTTTTTCACATTGGCACTTCAGTGGAGATGTAGTCAAAAAGCTCAAAAGAACTTAATCATCTGTCTGATCACAGAGATCACTCACTGAGTTCTGGTGCTACATTTATTTTGAGCTTCTTTTTTTATTTCTCACTTATGAAGAGATTCATTGTAGCTGAAAGGAACCTCATGAAATTCAACGAAGACATGTGCAAAGTCACGGCCCTGGACCACCTTGTCTGACCCTACTTTGAGCAGGAGGTTGGACTATGTAACCTCCCTAGGTCGCTTCAAACCTGTATTATTCAATAATTCTATTACTTTGTTGGTTGCGCAACTAAAAAATTCTTTAGTTAGCCTCTTCTAAATAAAACTAATAAAAGGGAGAAACCCTAATTTCCTTTGCCAGGTTTGAAAAGAAAACAAATGTTAGCACCAAACTTTCAGGGGGGAGTGGGGGAACAACACAAGAACATTTTTGACCCTTTATACTGCAGGTTATCAAGTTAAAGCCAAAAATTTTAAAACATTCACTCTCAGAGGAAATATGTCAATTTAAAGAAGGAAAAAATACTTACCTACTAGAGATAACTATACCTGTAACATGGCTTCTATTATAAATTATGCTACTTTAGTATACTTGAAGTTTATAGCTAGTGTCTTCACCAAAGTGTATGTACAGTTTTACTCCAAATATTCTTTATCCTACCTTAAATGCTTTTGCAACCTGGGTTCATTAACTCCCTGTTTGCCATATCACTAGTAGTTTATCAGATTAAAAGAACTCACACTACTTAGTTAACATGCATTTTGCAGCTTTGCATATTTATTAGTTTTCTATATTTAAGTATATATTCTTTAATCTTTTAATCTTTCAGTCATAATTTCTGAATATTAATAATGAAATGTAACTGCAGTATAAGGACAGAAATGCTGATTGATTGGGTCTTTTTACAGAAGTCTTAAATTCTATTGCAGCAATGGAAAGAAGAAAGATTACTGCATAAAAAGTCTCCAAAGTCCAATCAAGCAGCATGAAGTCCATCCATTCACATGTCTGTGTCAAGGAAAGAACTCCCTCCCACTGTAGTTTCATGACCTGTCCTGCTACTTTCCCTCTTTTGAGCTCAGGAAATTAATGCAGACATATATCCCATCTTCACCTCTCTCTCTTCATGTCCAAAATAAGCATTCAGAAATGACATCATGATTTTTACTAGAATAATAGAGTAATACTCGTGTATCAGATAACTTGAAGAACTGCAGTCCGATGGAAGACTAAAAGAAGTAGAGAGCTGCTTTGCTTGCCTTTGTAATACTTAATAAGAAACATGAGAGCAATCTGCAAGTACCTCCAGAGTACAAACAAAAGAGGAGTAATCTACTGAGGTGAACATGGGGAACATGTAAAAATAAGAGGTAAAAAAAGAATATTTATAACAAATATATAAGAAAACTTCTAGACAGCAAGCTATATCAGCCCATAGAACATTTCTGACTGCTAATTTCCCTATTGCTTGTAACGCAATCACTCTTTGTTAAAAATTCTTTTTTTCTTTCTTTTTGAGCTAGAGGAGAAAATTCCTTATCAGGAAGAGACCAGCATGGGTTGGAGGTGGTCTGAACGATCCAAGTCATCTTCTTCTAAGTCTAACCTCTCATAGTATGAGTCATGTTACACCCAAGCCACAGGGTAACATACGTAACATGAACAGATACACAAATGTGACATTCCCATCTGGTAATAACAGTTAAATCAATTAGTACTGACAATAAGAAAATACCACTGAATAACATATTTGAAATCAAGTAGAGTATCCTCTTATGTTGCTGGCTTCAGTAGGAAAGAAGTGAAATCATTTTTCACTTGCATTCCAGCTTGTATCTCTGCAACTCTGCAAATACTGGAAAAGCTAGATTTGCACCACAGCCATACGGCCAGATGGGTAACATCTCAATCCTTGATAAATATGAAACTGAAGTACTTAGTAGGAAAACTGAACTTAACTCCATTACTTCTGCAAACATGTAAAAATCTGTTTCGGAAGTTTTTCTGTAATGTGGACCATAAATAGTAACTGTAAAATGCACAAAAGTAGAAAGCATGTGTCAAAAGCACTTTATTTGACCCTGTTCTACCAAAAATACCCTTACTTCCTGTGCTCAGTTTAATCCACCACAACCTACAACCATTTTAGCTGTATAATCCAATACTTATTGTACACATTTGTGTGAGTTTATGTACTGAGGACACTAGGAAGAAAGGATTTATTAACAGCCTTTCAACTGACATTTACAGGGATTATGGTTCTTCAGCCCCCCCAGTAGTGCTAACCCTACATTTTTCTCTTATTTCCTCAGTTTAGAAGTTCAATTACAAAATTTCTAACATTAGGAAAACATCGTATTTTTAAAAACACAGAATCTCCTCTTTAACAGCCAGGAACTGCTCAATTTCAGCTTCCCTGTAACCAGCGTTGCTGCCTCCTGCTACCTCACTTGCTTACTTAGTGAGTAAGCAAGCAAAGAAACATTTCGAGTGTCTAATGGGCCAACCTGCTAACTAAATTAAATATGATAAAGGAATGGGATCTTAGACCAGTCATGTATATAATCTCAATTAAAACACACTACGAAGTGGGAGTTTTGAACAGGACAATCTCCGTGGCCTCCTCACCTGCAGAGATAAGCAGGCCTGAGGAAGACTTACCCCAGGCATTTGRAACACCACTAAGACACTCCCTCCCAGGAGTTTCTTAGGAGAGAGAAAGGAGTTTATACCTGGCCATTGCTTTATGTGATTGCAGAGAAGCAGTATTAAGCATCAGCATTCAGTGCTGAGAGTTCAAACCTACAGTTTTGTACATATTTAATTTTATCTCTGAAAACACAGGCAGGGAATTCCATACCACGGAAGAACAGGAGATGACTGTAATCTTTAGGGTTTACTGGAGCCCATGGTTATGAAAGAGTACTACAAGCCTTTCACACTGAATTTGTATTTGTAGCAACAACTTTCCTGATACTTAGTGAAAAAAATGCAGATATTTGGTCAAAGATCTTGACATAGACTAGGCAATAAATTTCCTAACTCTTGGAAAGCCCACCACTGTGCCTTTGAAAAGATAAAATTTGAAAGGTAAATCTTTAATCAGTGACCTGAATTGCTGGACAAGAAAATTTGAAACCATCTAAGAGAATCTGCTACAAAAAAGAATGAATGTTCAATAGCTCCAGATTACCACAGTTACTTGAGCATGCTACAGCATTCATAAATATTGTGGTCCGCTTAAGCACGCTTCTCAAACTATTTACAACAATTTGAATAATTTGTATCCTAACTAAATTATCAAGACTAAACCCACACCTGTGAAAACCCACACCTGGCAACCTACTTGCCAGGAGTTTATATAGAAGCTGGACATTGCATCCATGAAATATCTCCCTCTGCACACATTGGGTACATAAATTACTAAATCTCTACCTGCAGTTTTCTCAAATTTTCTACTTCATGCATTTGAACAGCAAAAAAAGAAAATATTGATTGGAGATTTTGTAGAACTTCACACAGGCTCTTTTTTCTTCCTTCCATTTTAGCAGTAAAACATTTCCCCAGTTGATCTGATCACTAACCCCATTTGGGCTTCCGAGTTTGTTAGAAGTAACTGGAACGGCTCATCCACTTCAGCCAGCAGGCTGTAAGCACTAGTAAGTGTAGCTACCTTGATGTAGATGCAGCTGACTCGCATTCAAAGATACCAGGAGACACACACCATGGCAGCCCAAATCAGCCTTGATTTTTACCTTTTCTTCTTCCTTCCTATAGAGATGTTAATTTTGTAGGTTCCACTCTTCAATGTCTTTGAGAAGTTTATTTAGGCTGCAGATTAACTGTGCCGTACAATGCATCCCAGTACCACTATGACCATGCACAGTGTGTGCTTGCACGTGTGTATGAGTATAGGGAGTGGGACAGGGACGAAGAGTGCATAACAGACTCAGTTAACTGGGATAACAGAGAATCAACTTTATACTCTCTTCCAGTTTCTGGCAAAGTCCTAGAGACAAAAATGAAGCTTGCACAGATTTAATCTGTAAACTATAACTTTATGTATAATTTTCACGCATACTGGTGGGCAGTATGTTCAAGCCAAGAAAGACACATTCAACAATCCCAGAACACAAAGCAAACTTATTTATGTACCTATTCTAAGATTATTTCAGTTTTAGCTTATTCATCATGTTATGGCTTTTCTCAGGACTCTGCAACCCTTTATTCCTTTTTATTTGTCTGATCTCATGGTTGACCCAGCTTGCAGCAAGAGGTTGGACTAGAGATCTCTTGAAGTCCCTTCAAGCCTGAATCTTCCTTTAATCCTATGATTCTAAAAGGAATGACATCTTTATCACCTGTTGATCACCCACTTGTCCTGCAAATTCTGAAAACTCTGTAAGTGTTCAGTCTGCACAAGTGAAAGGTTAATCATTTCAATTTAAAAGATAACAAAAACTCCTCTCTACCAGTGATGTGTCGCCACCTTGGGGTCTTCAAAACTGAACACAAATTTGAAACTCCATTTCCTTTTTCAAATCAGCATCACTACTTACATCTTAGAACACCATGATAAAGAAATTTGATTATTTCTTTTAACTACTTGTGGTAATTGCCATAAGCTGGTCTCATGCTGAAAAGCTTGATATCTGTCACTATTCTGCTTGTATCACATCTATCATAGTTTGGCCCTGATCTACAATATTCTTAACAAGTAACACATTCCAGCTAATAGTTCCAGCTAACAATGCCATGTGTAACTAACTTCATTTAATCTAAATACCCATCACACCAGCACTGGGTGTGCTGCCTGCAGAGAGGTTTAGAATCATAATCTTTCCTGCCAGGCACAGAGCAATTAGTTATTCCACCATCACTATCATTTTCACGATGAAGCTCAAACTGCAACCTGTTATTGTTCTTCCACGAGGCACCTCTTTGAGAAAGCCTCAGAACCATACCAGGAAAAACACTTTCACAGTATACTGAGAGACTGATCACTCCCATGCTGAGCCYTTCCCTGGAGTCTTGCTGCACAAATTAGGACTGCAGTAGTACTGCTGCCTTTCAGCCTTGGCTGGCAGAGCAGAGACAGGATTTCCCCTTCAGCTGGGATGAAGTAACTCTTTTTTCAAGTTAGAAATAGGATTTCAGTTAAGGAAATCTCATAAAGATTTTTGTGGCATGGACTACACTTACCTCCTGGACAATGCCTCATGGCCATTTTACACCGTCTGGATTCTGCAATGGTTGGGCACGGTATCGTGTCTTTTGCTGGCTTCTTCACAATTTGTCTTGTTCTCGTTTCCAGGCCCCACTTAAATCCACATGTTTTGTTATTTCTGCTGCAAGTTCCCCACTCACTCCACTGACCCACTTCACAGCCTTCTGATAAAGCAAAAGAAAACACGAGTGAGCAATTCTTCTGGGTTTTTTTCTTTGTTTTCATTTTTTTTAAATTAGAATACACTATTAGAAAGCACCACTTCAAAGTTTTGCTGTTAACAGGCAAAAGCTTAGAAACAAAATTAAAATCTSTTACAGAACCTGAATCTTTTTAGCTGGCATCAACCTGAGCATAAAACCATCAGACTATCAACCTGTATAGATATGTAGACACCATGTCAGTCCCAAATATTCAAAAACCCTCCTAAAATCATGAGATTGATTTAAATTTTTCTCTTTTTAATAAATAAATCCTACTTGGTTGTCACCTGRATTTGTAAAGCTCAAGAGTTCACATTTCCAGGTCCTCTCCACCATGAAATGCAAGGAATACTCTTGAAAGAGTCTGTTCTGACACAATTCCCAGGCTTCCAGATAAAACACCAAATTGTGAGACTCGAGAACTATTGTGAGAACTGCCAATGTTGGCTGAGAGTTATAAAGTAAATTTCTACTAAAAACACTTCTTTGGTGGTTTATATTTGTTAGTTGCTAATGGAAAAGGGGGGAGCAGCAGAGAAACTAAAGGTGAATTTGAAGCCCAGATGCTACAGGAATTCAATCATCTGCCCTGCTCCTGGTTTCTGGCCTTGGTAAAAGGCAAAATGAGCAAGTAGTTTTATGAGGGCAAGAGTCCAACGAATATGTCATTGACTTAAAGTTCTAATGCAAAAACTGGCCTTCCTGAAATCTTATAAATTCTGAGTTATAAATCCTCATACAAGGTGATTTACAGTTAAGAGGACAGAACTTTCTGATACAGAACAGAGTGACATTCCCAATAATGCAGTATTTCAAAGTTTGGAAAAAACTCCCATTATTATTATTAATTATTATTATTAGGGTTCAAGAGATCCAGATATTAGTGAATATTTCTTGATAGAAAATACTAAGCATCAGCTTAAAAATAGTGTCATAAGTACTTGAACCTGTCCACCTGGCAAAAGAGCTGCTTCAGCAGCACTGTTGTGCTAGAAGACTCACCCACACATTCCATAAGCTCTTCCAAGGCTGCAAATCCCGGGGGGCATCCTCGGAAGCAGCGGCCTCTGTGCGAGTAGAAGCCAGTTTTGCATTTGGTACAAAAGTCTCTGCTAAAGCAGGAGTCGCAGTTTTCTATTCTGCATCCTAAATCAAGARGATCATAAGGAACAATGAGACAGCTAAGTTAGGGTAAGACTAAAAATTACAGGACTTATAAAGCAATAAAATAGCAAAAACAGAAGTGCTATAATGAGGAATACTGTCATCCTGAAATCTATCATCTGCTCTATAAGAGAAATTACAGTTAACTGTAATTATTTACCACATTTTCCCCTACATTCTTTTAATCCTTTTTTTTTTGATCAAAACTGTAGATAAAACCTCTAGTTAAGTCGTATTTGAGTTAATTACATCTTTTTGGAGGAAAAACATTAAATGTAAATCATTTTTGTGCTTAAGTAATTTTGAGGAAACTAAGATGCAACAAATTATTTTGGGAAGTATGCATGTTTTATATATACTGTATTCAGTTTATTATTTGTCATTGCGTGTCATTGCAAACAGGATACATTTTTTTTCCACAAGTTGACGCTATAAATAGCTGAATGAATGCTTTTATGTATTATGTCTGATGTCCGCATCTACACATATGCATGCGCTACCATGCAAAAAGCCTCGATTTTTCTGGATATAACTCCTCTCTATTATTAAGGCAGTTAATCCATAAAAAATAGCCATTATTAAATGACTAAAAGACAAAGCTATGATCAATAGTAAAAAAAAAAAAATACTACTGCCTTTTGAAATATTGRATTTCTCTGAATATTTAAGAGAAATATCATCTACAATAGATTACAGATTCAGAAGCAGCCTACAGAAGCATCCTATTCCATACTAAAACATGGCAACTTGGAAATAACTAGATATCAACAATCATAGGCACACCTGAAAAGCAGAAATACTTACATGGAGGCTTATGAAAGTCAGTCATACATACCTACAAAAAAATGCCAGGGAAAAATGTTCCAAAGTTTAAAAAGTAAAAGCCATTATATCTGGAACAATAATGAACACTTTAAAATTAATTTAAAAAATCTAATCCTTCAGCTAACTTTCATAATTTATATAAACTACATTAACTGTACCCTGTCTTCAGCTATCTGAAGTCACAGCAGGAAGCATTTGTTATTCATGTCATGCAACAATATACTGATCTTTTTGGTCACTTATGTCATTCATTTATTCTTCATTCTTTTCTAAAGAAAAAATAAATCACAAACCATAAGGACTTCTGAAATAGCTATTGATAAATATCCCCTAACAACACTTCAAGTTTAGCCAATCTTTATAAAACACACTTTAATATTTATTCTTGAACTTCAGCAGGCCAAAATAGGGCAAACCATAACACTTAAACTGGGTGGTCGTGGGAAATTATTCTCTGCTAGGAATTAGGAAAATATGAGGCTTTTCAGATCAGATTTCTTGTGACATTGGACAATAAATCAGGCAGATTGCATGAAAAGAAAAAAAAAATACTTCAAATGCTGGTACACCTTTCTTTGGTTGGAAGGAATGCAAACACCAGTTTGAAGTCTTCCACTGCCAAAGGGAAGCTCTGCAGGCTCTGTTTATACACAACCATACATAATTTGCATGCTACCAACTCCAGTGTCCAGCGTCTTTCAAAGGGGCTTTTAGAACTTTTGTTCATATAAGCAGCACAAGCTGGGCTTCTTCTCCACAGGTTAGTTTATAGGAAACTCCCAAGAATGATAATTTCTTTTTCATGAGGTTTGAACCAATCTCCAAAGAACAGGAGATCAATGCTCATACAATGACCCTGAAAAATCACTTCCCCAGATTAATGTGTCTGCAAGGCAAAACGATAAGGTGAGCTGCTCTGGAGATGTACTGCAATAGTTAATTGCAAATCTGGTTTGTTACACTCAAGATGTACTGCAAGTATTTTATTAATTGCAATGCTTGAATCAAACATCCAGTGTGTTTAAGTATTCAGAAAAAACATTTGCCTCTTGCCCACCCACACAAGACAGTTTGAAAACACATCAAGGTTTTTCCAAATCATTTAGTCCAATGATGAGGTGCAGAACAGAACATTAAAAGAAAAATTAGCATCATGTGACCCTCCCTCACATCCAAGTGACGCAAGTATATTTTTGAAATAATGTTTTAGCTATTGCTTTCAAAACATGTTGGGGAGTTACATGTTTAAAGCTTACTCCATTTGAACTTTTTTTGGTGGAAGAGGGATTAAATTAAAAACTTTCGGTACAAGTTGCTTTTTGATATCATATAAACATGCTTAGCAGGCGAAAGCCTGCCTCACCTTACAGTGGGGACATCCTCCATAAAACTATTGCTATGTAACAGCACATATGTGAATACCCCGTATTTAAACATCAAACGACTGAATCAATCRTCTTCTTTGAGTTTCTTGATCATACTTCAAAATTCCCATCCTATTTATATCTTTTGCTTTGCCTTCTATGCCAGTTTTCTTTTGTATCACGTAGATGCCATGATAATCATATTTTGGAAGCCTTAGTAGGGGCTCCTGGTTTAAGGTTGGGTGGAGTTTCCCACCAAGGCAGTTTATTTTCAATTTTTTCCTATGAAGATAAATTAGTCCAAACATGAAATGCCTATTATTTAATCTGTATCTGATGCAATTTAGGGGAAAATACTTTAAAGGTATTAGGAATACTTTAAGAATTCTGAAATTAAAACATTAATTCACCAGAGTGATACTCAGTACAACGCTTGGGGTTACTGGGTGCTAGTCATGATGATAGTTTAACTCAGTAACAGATCACACTGTAGCTGAAGATCAACTGGGATTGACAACTTCTCCTTTTTGACATCCTCCATATGCTCTGTTTCAAATCACGAAGGGTGCTGGTGCAGCTCTAAGCCTTGCAGGGATTTTTTATAAAATTTAAATAAACTAAACTGAAGAACTAAAGAAGAGCAGTACTCCAGAAGTTAGAAAAGCTAACTTTCTAGAAGTCTATTTCCAATTACAAACTGTCATAGGAGTGGTTATAAAATAAAGAAATTTTTAAAGAGTTTATTATTTTTGGTGCACAGCTTCATTTTATTATATTGTTTAAATGCTTTTGGGGTAAATTTTCTTTTTTTTTTTTTTTAATAAAAGTGCTACTAATAAATTATTTTTAACAGTGACTAAGGTTAGTAAGTTAGAATAAATGAATTCTTTAAATTGTCTTGCTTTTACAGCTAAATATACCAACATGGAGAGAGAATGTTTTTAGTTGGACTCCTAAAGAATATTGATACTCCATTATGAATATTAAGATACAATCGTCTGGAACTAAGTATAAGTGTGTCAAATTTTGTATTTCTTACTGTTAATCAGCATCATTATCTATGTATACTTTGTTAAATATAAGTCTTAATGGAAGTATATTGCAGAATTCGAAAATGTTTTGCATTCTATTATTTAAATAATAAATTGGATAATAAATGAATAACCTAGTATGAAACCTACATAAAAGCTGTTTGACATAATATACAATAATTAAGAAAACCAGCATTTTAAAAAAATGTTTCAGCCTTTACACAAAATAATATAATAAAAAACAAGGTAATATTTTTTAAAGTTAATGACCTGAACTGCTTTCTTCTGATTGCCACAGTTTTCAACCTTTTGTACTTTCTGATCTCAGCATCTTATGGCTAACTCTGGAGAAGGAAAGTGAAGTCTTTCCTACTTTTCAAAACCCCTTTCTAAATCCTTTTAGATTCCCTTAGAATTAACTAGTTAGCTGATATAATTATAACTGATATAATTATAATAAACTGGAAAAAGAGAGATTTCTTCTTTTAATCTGGAGAAGGTTCTTGTCAAAAGCAATTTTATTACTTCAATTTACTAGCTATAGATCCAATTGCTTTTCTCACCACTTCAGTGGTTTCATTTTCTGTATAATTTCAGTAACTAAACCATGCTGCTAGTGTATTCTTTTTATTCCACTTAAAAGATTACCTAGAAGTTTACAACACYAAAAAACCCCAAAGGAAACAAGACCAAAACACTTGAGCATAGCTAAGATTTTAGACCCAAGGACCTCTTTAGAGGAAAGAAATAGATATTGCATAACCCACAGTATACTTCAGAAATGTTTTGATTTCTTTTCTCTAAAAATAAACAGAAAATGGTGCCCAGTAGAGGTTTCCAGATAGACAAGGGTAACTGTCTGGAAGATTTTAGAAGAAGTGAGGAGAGGGAACCTAGAAGTGGAAGCTTTGGAGGCACGGGGAAAGATAAGATTGGTGTTGAGGGGAGAAAGAGTTGATAAATTCAGTCATGCAGAAGAACCCCAAAGAGCAATCACATATCTTTGGCAGGCCTACCATAATTGCAGGGCAACAATGTCAATGTTGGAAACCTAATCTTCAGAACCTGAGAGTGAAGAAGTAAAGGGTGCTTCATTGCTGCTGTTCCCATTTAGCTAGCAACAAGAGGTCTGTAGGTTAGGGGCAGACACTTGTAAATCCCTACCTCTTCCTTCCCTTGTATTCAATTTGCAGTGTCTCATCAAGGGTCTGCTTCCTACCAGACCTCAAATGCCTTCTATTCCTGCTCAGCATCATGTCTCCTTATATCCCACTGGCTCTACTACCCTCTACATAGCCAGGACCTCTCAGACTCATCATAACACTCTTACCACAGCTCTTCTAGCACAATCTCATATTTTCTTTTCAGTGTTTCTATCTTGGGAAAGTCAGAAAGTCAAATATTTGCTTCCACCATTCCACATGAAAGGTATAAAATACCCTTGAAAGCCACCCCCATATGAAGACCACACATCTTCCTCTGGTACCATCATCACATAACTGGACTTCAAAAAATGCTCAGGAAGGACCAGAGTAATCTTCTGGTATGTCTGATTAGCACAGCCTATTTCTAAACAGATGACATTTTTTAAAATGTCACACCATACTTCCCACAAGAGTTGTATGTAAATGCCAAAAGAACAACATTCTGACCTCGCTGAAATCCATGGCAAAGGTCCTAATTGTTTCAGCAAGGGCAGTTTTAAACTAATAACTTTCTTATCTCATCAGACAGACCAGAGCCGACTGCAATGACTTTAATGGGCAAAATTARTATTAAACACCCTCAAGAGAGATAATCTTTCATGATAAATACATATTTATAAAGTGAAAAGTGAGAACTGAAGAGCAGTACTCCAAAAGTTAGAAAAGCTAACTTTCTAGAAGTCTATTTTCAATCACAAGCTGTCACAGGAGGGGTTGTAAATTCACAGCTCCATGACTTCACCTCCCAGAGGAAAGGGTGGAAGAGAAGTCACTACTTTGTTTGGTCAAGCTAAGCTGGGCTGAAATTAGACAGAAGTGCTTTGCTCAAGTATCTTCAGTGTTCAGACAAAACAAAGCAAAACAAAAACTTATCCTTTTGACAGAGCTCAGATTTATGGGACAAGATATATAACTTCTCCAATGGAAAGTCTATTGATACTGTGCAATCTCTTAATTTAGGCTGACAGGAGATACTGTGCAGTCTCTTAATGCAGGCTGATAGGAGAACGTGAATGACTGTCATTTCAGCAAAGCACGAGGGTAGATTATAGTATGTAAAAGCGCCTCTGTGTTTGAGAGCAGCTACAGAATATGCYCAAGAAAGAAACATAACTCCATGAGCTAATACTGTGCCACTCCTCAGTCAATGGCCAGGAAACCTACCAAACTGAAGGACCAAATTCTTTGGTTCTACAGAGGAGAAAAAGATCTCCCTTAAAAAAGGCCATTGTCAGAAAAGAATCCAAAGACAGAAATTTAAAACATCCTTGACTTTGCTTACTGAAACAGAGTGGCAAAAGAGAAGTTATGTACAGGACTTAGGAGCCAAAGCCCCCTTTTCCTTAATTTTCAGTGAGCTCTAGCACCCCATGGCACTTCAGAAATAATTTTCTTCTGAAGTGTTTTTGCACATACACCAGATTTTTAAAAAAAGTAGTAGCTATGAGCCATGTTTCAGTCAAGGTTAGGGCAACCAATCTTACCTGTAATAAGTGCATTTAGCTAGCCAGCAATAAAACATTGGTATTTAGGCTTTATAATCTCATTTATATTGAACCAAATGTTCCTCTGCCATTTGCTTGAATATCCTAACAAACCAAATCTGACTGACGTGGATGAACTTACAATATTTATAGAAAACTACATAAATGGTGTATTAAAGAACTCTGGAAGGAGAAAGTCCGGATTACAAATCACACCCAAATTAGACATACATTTTAAGCAGATGAACCACAATGATATTAAAAGATTTTCATGACCTGCTTTGGCTTCCTGACAGTCACGATAAGCCACTCCTACTCACTCTTCTTTTAAAATAAGCATTAAAGAATTGATAGACTTACATTTTAGAGAAGGAATCAAAAGCCCAGGAGTAAAAATAMAAATTCAGATATTGAATTAAATTTAGACTCAGGTGCATATGMCTGTTACTGTAAAAAAAGAGTATGTGCTCCTGTAAACAGCTTCTTTCTGTACTATAATTACAGAGAGCATAATGTTACCAAAATAAATACTATCCTTCCATAGTAAATTTATTACCAGCTTATAAGGTGATGCAGAATAAGCTGAAATGTAAGGAAACATAATGCCTTTGAAGCTCAAAATAAAGCATAAAATGCTGCTTACTGAGATGCATGTGCTTCATATTTTAACATACTTTAACAAGAATAAGGTTTACCATCTTAGTTTTTCATACTAAGTGCAATATGATGAATTTTAAGGTCAAAAGATGTCTATCATCTCAACTGTAAAAAGTAGTTAACTCATTTGTAAAGTTTTTTTAGTGATATGCATAATCTTGAAAATTTTACACGAGCCTTATTTTGCCTTTGTGAAAGATCCATATTCTGTTTCCATTGGCACATTRTCCCTTTCTAAACATAATCAATGTGATTGACTATCCATCCATAACTCCCTTCATAACAAAGATATTTTGTACTACACATAGTGGAAAAGACAGTTGGTCAATTCCTAGTAACGTTAATGACGACGACGATTCACAGCAAGTTCTGCTCCACATGAAACAGACACCAGTGAAGAGCAGTTGAGTATGGGAAAGGGAAGTAAGAACATGTGAGGGGATCTGCATGAGGGGAAACCAGCAACCACCAGCATAAGGAGAACTGTACTGAACTGTACCGAACACCTTCGAGACGGAGAGATAATGATCGTATTTTGCAAAGGGAAGCTGCAGACTGAAGCTGGGGAAGGAAATGTGGCATTCCTAAATTGAAGGACTTGGTAGTCTTTGCACTGAAATTGGGTCCTTGCTTGAGGCGTCCCCTTGTGTTTAAGAAGTCAAAGTAATGGATGATGATTCACTACAGTTAGCGTTTTCCTCTTGAAAGTCAGTCTTTCCATTGAGGCATCATTCAGAGGAGCCTCTGTGCCCATAACTTGTGAGGCTGGTTATCCTGGGGAGTGACAACTGTTGCTTGGTCCAAAGCACCTAATACATTGGTCTTTCACACTGAACCCTGACTCACAGTGCCCTGCTCTTCTTGCCTCAGATCCCTCTGCCTCTTCTACCCCAGAATCTCCTAACTTCACCTATCCCCAGACTGTCCCCGTGCCCACCACACTCACTCCTTCCAACTCCTGCTCCCATCCCTCTGCTGCTCAGTAAAACAGCATTGGTGCTACAGACTTTACTTCACGCTGCCATCCTGACATGTCCRTTGGCACTCCACACCAATCTGTCATTGACCAGCACCACCTTCTGAGCTAATCCTCTCCAGAATTTCCTGAGCTGGGAGAGACTTCAAAAATCCAGACTACACATTTTATAACTCACCTTGAGGACACAAGGGCACATGAGGGACAAAGACTATGCTAGTGCTAACAAGAGCAGGAGACAGAGGCAAGATGCTGAAGAAAGCTATGACGTGAGCAGTTCTTATAGTGGATGGAGTATCAGCTGAACAATCAATGGAAAGAGAAGAGAGACCAAAACTTTCAGGAAAGTCACTGAGGAGGCAGTACGGAGAAGAGGAAAATCATAAGCAAAAGAGCTTTAGCCTATAAGGGAATATCTATAATAGCTAGCTATTTAACTTCCTAAGCAGATGTGGCTTAGGTAGTTGCAGGTTTATTATTATTATTATAAAAATAAAGATTTTTAAGCTACAAATTTGGCAGGGGCTGAACATGAGTGCTGGAGAATGATACACAGAGTCACTTTACCATAACAGGTCCTGAAGTTTACCACAGGTCTACCATTTCATGGAGTGCAATGCTTGGAATACAACATCCTAATTATAAAACACTATAGTGAGGCTATTTTTTAAAGTAAATTAACTTAATAAACATTTAGCGATACATTTCCAGTATGTTCTAATCTTGATTCATTATTAGTTGAGATCTTTTAAATAAATGCCAAACCACAKTGGTTTCAATTAGTACTTTACAAATATACAATTGCCCTATTAAATCTAAATTGACTACAGATTTAATAAATCTTAATTCAAAGCACTATGATGATTTTTGTTGCCARATGGATGGAACAAAACTATTCCATCAAAATATAAAGTAAGGCCAAAAATAAAAAAAATTCCAAATTAAAAAAAAAAATAAATAAAATCCATTTGAAGGAGGAAAAGGGAGTGGAAGAAACAAGGAAAAAAAAATAAATGCCGATAAAATAATGATAGGTAGACCTTAATTTCTGGCCATCCAACTTCATTTTCAAAATCCCAAATGCTACATTAAGCTTGTTTTTAAAATACAAAGCCATATTTCAAGGAAACATACACAAAAGTAATGAAAACTATTTCTAAAAAGTCAGAAAACTTATTTTATTTAAAGCAAATAGTGCTGCCCCTGTGGTASCTAAACCCTCTGACAGTTACAATTKCACTGGCTACAATAGCCTCAGAAGGCCATATGTTCTTCTATACTAAATAAGAAATAGTCAAGCCGTGATATATTAATGATGTCTCGCTATTTTGTAACAAAATTCAAAAAAAATCATTACCTTTCTTAATATAATGAATTAACTACACATGTTTAATAAATGCTCAATTTGTTTAAAAGCTTTTCTTTATCTTGCTTTTACTTAAGGCGCATGGAAGGGGAAATTACAATTCTAGCAATGTCTGGCCCTCCTGTGAGAAAGAAGGTGAACCTAAACAAATGGAGTTGCCAACCAAAGCTGAAGGGAGCTGTAATTTCTAGACTCTGAGTGCTTCCTCCCCCTAAAATTGTAGAGGTTACTATGGATACAGACTAAGTTGAAAGGTTCAAGATAGGCTTGATCCATTAATCAGATCAAAGTTAAACCAACCASCCAGGTGACAGATTTCATCTTACTCTTTAATTCAGTTTTGTTTTTTTTCTCAGGAGATTATTTCTTGTTGGAGCAATTCAGTTCAAAGTAATTAATTATTAAAATTTCTTGGAAAATTAACAAAGTGCAGCTCTTCTCTTGGGCATTCTTCTACAGAAGAGACTCAACACTTTCCAATTTTGTGTCCAAATGTACTGCATTCTCATGCTGCAGTGTTCAGGAGGAAAATCATCTCCAGCAGGAAACTCAACATCGATTTCGAGACAGGCAGTCTCAAAATTACATGATTCACTGTTACTAGAAAAACAGTCTAGAACCACTTAGCAAATTCAAGACACACATACTGCTTACATGTAGAAAAGAAATTTAGTCTTGAAATTCAAAATTTCCATCATTTTAGAGCTGCTCCACTTGGCTGTGGTATTTATTGTGTTACATTTGGCACTAACTATGTTTGGCTCTTAAAATCATGTCAACATTTTCCATAAAAATATGCTCTACAGCTTCTCTAACAAAAATGGGCAAGAGTTTCAGTAATAAAACGTGAAACAGCTTTTGTGCCTATAAAGATATTAATAGGGCAGAAATCATTTCAACTTATGTAATTCAAGCCCTGTAACTCCCAGATGGATTTTAACATAGCCAGAATTTTTATTATTTTTAGCTGAGATAATACTATCTGAGCAATGGAGTCTGTAACTAAGTGTACCTCAAAATATCTAACATCAAGTAGGAAGAATCCTATTCTATTTTTTAAGAATGTTTATTTTAACTCAGCTTCAATCCACAAAATGTCTGTGTGTCCACAATGCAATGTATGTGCCATGCAAGATCACCAAACCAAGAACAAAAATGAAGATGTGATTTATAAATACACCAGTTGGCAGTTACACTAATATAAAAATATACAATATAAAAATCATTGGAGGGGAACCAGGACTGGTCAGTAAATGCAACTGCATCATTATTCTCACAGGGGGAGACTGTCAAAGGCATGAGGGTGAGTTAAATATCCAGCACTCAACACATGCCAATATGGGTTGGACACAACTCGCATTTAGGCTTTTCAAAACCAATCTTGTAATTCAGGGAAAAAGGCCACTTTCTGTAAGTGGTAAAAATGAAGAAAAGTTATATTGAATTCACCATCCACCTTCTGCAAATAACTTTTTTTCTTTTTAAGAAAGTAAAGAAAGACTGTCAGTACAGACTACTTTTCCCATCTCACAAGCACAGTATAGGCTAATATAGAAAATTCATCTATTTCCCAAAACTGTAACTATATTCAAAAACATTTTTACATGGGCAAGTTTTTACAGCCCAGTTTTGAAAGGCTTAAAGTGGACGAGTTGCTGAATTCACAAACGTGTTATAAAAATTAAGGCCAAGATCCTAAATTACTTTACAGAAGGGGTACATAAACCATATACTGGTCTCATTTAATTTTTCATCAAAACCTAGCCACCTGGTACAGATTAGGCAGCACTCAGCAATATTACATAGCAGTTGGGAACACAACGTGAAGGATACCGTATCTGCGGAGCCCTGCGGAATGGGGAGAAAGGGGCGGGCTCAAGTGCAACAGACAGGCCCAAGCACRACCGCCAGTGCTCCCCCCCTGCCCGGACTGCCACGGAGTGACCTCACGTGGGTCCCAAGATTATGTGTGATGTGAAAGCCAGCACCCGCTTTCTCACAACGCGGTGCGTCCCACTGACATGCCGCAGTACTGAGGGGGAGAGTGCCGTGCATTTAACAGACACTTGATTATTCCAGCAAGCAAAGAAAAGCTATTTCTCACTTCAGGTTCTTAGGTTCGATGACCTAATTCTGGTTAGGCTATGACACACACACACACACACACACAAAAAAACATAAATACAAATTAGAGGTAATAGCAATGATTAATAATCCATATGGGTAATAGTCCACATATGAGCATATGGAAAAACTGATATTGGCACAACTGCCAGACAGCGGTGAAATAATGTGTAGAGATACCAGAGCACTCATTGGTTTTAACAGTTGTGCTTCTAGGCACAAACATGCAAACAGGGAATCTTGTTGCACATTAGCAGGTTGTAAATTTCCAAATAAAATGCAGTACTAAAAGTGAAAGGTTGTTTGTTTGTTTTTAATAGTACATCTGTTTTATTAAAATAGCAACACTTACATATTAAAGCATGTCTGGTGTGAGGTGTCTGGTCACCTGAAATTTGTGTGGGAACAAAAAGCATGACAAGAAGCCCACCCATATATCGGTGCGTATACTGACTAGTACCTACCTGAGGCACTGTTAAATTAATGCTTAAACCTTTTTATTTTCATATAATGGGAATTTGTTTGTTAAAACTAGGAATATCTGCTTAAATCACCATTCTTTTCTAAATTTCCTTTCTAACTAAAGCATTAATAACAGTAAAAATAACAACAACAATAAAAACTAGGTTAACGCATCAACTATTTAATCTGCTGATTGTTACATATATTGGAATGAGCTGGGATGTTCTTTAGCAAAGAAGTTTTATGATGATCTTGAGACATCTGTGAAAATATCATCATGTTCCACAACTATCATCTTAAAAACTGAACGTGAATTATGGCCTTCCTATAAAAGAGAATGTAAGTGTTCAAAAAAAACTCACTTGAACATCTGTTCATATCTGGCGTTCGGAGTCCATAGTACCCTGACGGGCAGGAATGCAAGCATTCACCATATTGTCTCATTCCTTCTCTTCGTAGGAAGAAGAATAACTTGTGCTGGCATCTGATGCACCCATTATCCTTTGAACAAGATAAACAGCCTTTGCAAATTGGATTTGGCCCATAGCTAGCTGCAAAATAAGAAGATAAATTACACTTTAAGATCATTTGGAAATTATTTTGGCTGGAGGTCCTCTTCCTTCTAAAATGTTACTTATCTACTGCATGATTACAAGTAGTTTTGAAAGGAAGGTTCTGAAAGTGCACTCATTCTCATACATCTGCACTGGCAAGTGAATAAAAAGAAATGCAATATCTATATTTTTAATTGTACGTAGGGCAATTTCATGAATTTACACACTTTTTAAATAAAGGTAAAGGCAAGCAAAGACCAAGCTATATAAAGTTCACCAGTACAACATAAGTAAAACCCAGGTGCTGAATTCCAGCTTGAAGCTAGCACATAAGCACACAACAGTAGCAAAATATAAGAACACCAGCACCCTGATATATGCATCTGGAATGATATGTCCATGGAAATCCAGCAACCGCACTAATGCAACTTCTGACTTGTGAAGAGACCACTATTAAGGGTAACGAACTCTCTAGAGCCCACGTACAGCACTAGCAAAGCATGCTGTCCCATAGCTCTCGGGGTACTAGAACAGCTGTCTTGCAGTCTCTTCTTGGTCTTTCTAATGAGAATGTCAAGATTATTATTTCCAAAAAAGAGCAGCAGTTTTAACTTCTAAGAGCCGCCTTCTACAAGTTTCTACCCAAAATGGGCTGAAAACCATATGCACAGACATTACTGAAGGAAGGCGTTTAGTGCAGATTACYGTTTTAGGTCACCAGCTGCTATGTCTTCAACTAATTCTAGTCTCTTTTTCTTTTTTTTTTTTTTTTTAAATTACTTGATTGATACTACAACACAAGCCCTAGCTGCATCATTCTTGGCCCTTACGAGCTTTCACTATCCTGCCTTTCTGCAGAGTCGCAGAACGCTCCCCTGCTCCCCTGTCCCCACAGGCTGTCAACTCCTTCTCAGGCGCTGAGTCAGCACAGCAGGTTAGCAGAGGGAGGATGGCTCAAGACATTCCTGAAACCAGCATAACTTAACAGGTCTGTTTTAAATATTAAATTGGCTACAGGACTTCACAGAAATTTGCCAGTTCAAACCTGGTTTACTGGAAACAAGAATATTATGCAACACAAGGAAAGTGTCTTTGGGGTCTCAAGAGCTTTTTAATAGAGGCCACTCTGAGGGCAACTAGCCAAAAGGGCAAGGACTAAGTTTAATTGTTATGTTTTTAAATATTTCAAAGTATTCACACCCTAACATAGTACTCTCTTACTTTTATCTTGTATGGATGGATAATTGAGGTTGTTCAATGGATGACTTCACCAGCAGAGCTGAGAAAAGAAAAAAGGAAAACCCCACCACCCTCTGGAACCAGTAGCTGATAAGCTTTACTCTCACCTTCACACATCTGCACACCACATTCCCACTCCCTCTCTGCTCCCGTCCCCCACACATGCCTCTCCAAGTTCAGCACGACAGCGTTCAACTCCAATCTTGTACAAAATAATCCTAGTGGGTGGCAGGCAGGACGAGAAGCCAAGCGATCCGGTAAGAAACAGCTCAGCCAGTGGGACATTTTGACTGTTGGAGTCCTCTGGCACCAGGCTCACCTATTGAGATCCTCTTGATGGGAATAGCATCCTCACCCTCTATGGTGTATGTACGATTCTTTGGCTCTCTGTTAACCCCTTTGTAATGACACACCCTACCAAACCAACTGCCTTATGCTCCTAAACCAGTTCCCATCTCCTGTTGCCCAGAAGACCTCAGATAGAACTCTTCCTACAGTTCATCTTGCAACTATTCTCATTCACAATCCACATCTTCAAAGACATACAAGAAGAGAAGCAAACAGATGATGAGCTAGGCCTGGATGCWTCCCTCATCTCACAGTCGGCAGGGATTGCCTATCTGTAACCACATCAAATAATATGTGACCATGTACTCCAAAGCAATTGTTGCTTAACACATGGTGGGCAATCCTGTAGACTTCTGAATCCCCTTTTAGTCTCCTTCCATCTCACTCTCAGTAAATGTGTACCTCCAGCTTGTTCAAGGTTCCTCAGAGAAGCTGTACTTTAACAAAAGGATTAAAAGGAACAAAGCAAAAGTAAAGATGCAAGATGCCTGAATTTATTCACCATTCAAAGTGGTTTTTGGAGTTTGAACCAGCTGAAGTCAGGATCTCATATATAGCATGTTGTTTCTTCCCCAAATCAAGGACTTTTTTTTTCTCTATATATCCCCCTTGAGCAGCTACACAATATTGACATCAAATAACCCACCACTCCAGGCTTCAGCCTTGACTGTCCACTCTGTGTAGCTGTCACTCCATCCCTATGCTCTTCTCTGGAGTGAACTAACTCCTTCCAAAACATAACCCATATATGCCCCTGGGGAGAGTCTGCCCCAAGTAGGCAACATGAACAAGACTACACCACTCTGCCACATAGTCCTCGTACCCTTTTTTAGCACTCTGGAGCAGAACTCAGCCCTTACACTTGGGTACCCCTTTCATTAGGGGTACCCCTTACACTTACACCACCCAACATGTAACAGTTGTTGTAAAAAAACACGATCCAAGCATGCTGCACAATCCTTGCATTATTTCAGAAAGTTTCAACAGAGAGAAGGATATATATGATTATGAATTAGTGCCAGGCCAATTGCTGAACAGCATGGGTATAGCTAAAGGCTACTATTCTCGATAGTCTGTTTTGGGAAGCAGGGATTACGCTCTTGAGCGGATACATTTGTAGTGTCCATGTAGGTCTCATGTCCACCTTCCTTCATTGACCCCCATTAAAATTCAGACTTCTTAGCTACAAAATGTGTCTCAGTTTGACTCTACTGTCCAGCTTTCCTTTATCTGTGACTATCCACGTGTTACTATCCTCAAGTACCTCTTTCTTCTATTTCTGGTAAGATGTCTTTGTTGATAACCCTTTGTTCTGCAGACAAATTTAATTATGCTGACTTCCCTGGGCTTCAGCCATAGTTTTGTCCTAACATACTCTTCCATGAAAAGGAGCTAACAGCATAAAATGATCCTCCATTATCCTGAGCTATCCTTTGTTTAGGAGATGGACAGCACATCTTTCACAGCATAAGGTCCACACAAGATATAGGAAAGAGTTCAATAATATAATAATTTTGTAAGTTGTATACATTTATCCCAAAATTTTAACTTGTATGTAGGTTCCTCAAATAATGACRTCTAGACTCTCCTTCTTTATCTTCTGAACAGCCTTAACAAATGATTTGTAATTTCTACGCCTGTGTTTTTTTTCCCCTCTGATAGGAACGCTGTGAGATTCAGTTCATCAAAACTTGTAAACTGCTCTGAACTCCTCAGATGTGAGGTATTATGGATGTGACACATTTATTGTTACTTAAATGAATGATTATTAAACTCACAGATCGAATTTGGATAACAGAGTTCAAAATGGTCACATAGTTAATGGTCACATAGTGATGACTTTCCCTGTTGCTCTCCTAGTTACTAAGTTATAATAAAAACCTAAAAATGCATCAGATATTTTTCTTTTCTTTCTTTACCACATCAGGAAAAAAAAAATCACTGAGGAATTATACAATGGTAAGGGGAGAGAATATGATTTGTATGCTGTAATACAGCGAGTAAACTTTATGAAACAATCTGAAAACCTCCCACTGTGTTGCTTAGGCACCAAATAATTGCCAGGTATTTTGCACAGAGTAAGTTATTGTGAAGTGTATCTCACAGAATCAGTGTTCTTCCACTTTGTTGTTGCTTATATTCTTTTCAGTGCTTCATGGGAAGCATACTGACTTCTGCAACCTTTCTGTCAGTTCAACTTGTCCCAAAGCAGGGAAAATAATGATATGCTCTACTACTAAATTACTTGAACGCTGAACATGCATACTTTAACAAATCAAATACCATAGCACTGTTTTTGGTGTCACATAGGCATGCCATCTTGAAGATATCAACTTAACTTTCTCTCTTTGCCCCTATGTACACAGGCTATAATTAAATCCTACAAAATCCCTCCTGCCCCAAAGTCTTCCCTTTCCATCTTGGTTTCTTAACACAGCAAATACAATGTATTCTTATCACATACAGCTTTTTCAATTCTCATATAATTGCTCTTTGAAGGAAGAAGTGAACGCCTCTGTGTTCAGCAGAAACATCTATACACTTCCTTTTGAATTTCTTCATAACCTCTTCTTTTTCCTTCTGTATTAGACTGCAAGAAAAAAATAACAAGCTTACAAAACATGGTCAATCACATTCCAAGTTACCAGCTGCGTGATACGCAATGTAAAACATCACGCTACTCTCAGTTCTCACATCTCTATTTTGACCCTGCCTGGAACACCCTCCTCAACTCTGTGTGCCAGGCAGGCAGGTTTCCTGCAGCCAAATCCCTCACGGAAACTCGCTCCTTCCACAAGGCCCACAAATGTTAACCAGTGTCAGAGCACTGCTGTCGTCACATCATAAAACTGAAAATGCACACATGCTCTAAGTTAGCACCATCCTCTGGGTCTCAAGGCGCATGATTGCCCTGGCTGTCTGTTCAGATTGCAAGGTCCTTGCAGCAGGAGCAATGTTTTGTACAGACACATAAGTATGTACCCGGGTGTGAACACCGCACATAAACACAAACACACACCTTTACACAGAAAAGACATTTTCTATTCCTTCTGCTTGCTGCTTCTACAGCTATGCTTTAGAGTATCTCTATATTTAAAGAAAAAATAAAGACTTAATTCCCTATGTTGCTTTTTTATTTTAAATCTGGGATTAAATTTGCCAAGTTTGAAAAGGTTACTTGAGAACAAAGACTAGTACCCAAACACTGAATAAAACACTTCTGAACTCTAAGGGTGTTCAAAGTTTCATGGTTTGGATCCATATCAAGTAAAATCAAATGTCAGCTAATTACTTTAACTCTTGTCTGGATCAAATGTATTTGAGCCATATTGCTGAAGCAGTTTTAAGTGAATTGTTATGACTATTTGAAATCACAAGAGAATCAACAGTACAAAATGAGTCTAGCCTGTTCCCCACAAGAATACAAGTTGTTTTGTAAGCAAGAGAACTATGAGCATTTGATTTCCTATGATCTTACTGTCTTGCAGCCCCTACCACAACAACTGCTACTAATTTGTGTCTGTCTTGTATACCCTGTGACACCTTTCTTGTTAGGTGTCACACACCTCTTTTGAACCTGGTGCTTCAGCTCACTACAAGAACCTGGTATTTTTACACTTCTGTGAAATCCAGGCTGAAATGGACAAATGAATCCAAAACCTGGGCAGAAAAAAGCAGCAGAAAAAGTCATTACCTAAACATCATTTCTTTAGAGGGCCAGCCTAAGATGCTCATTATGTTCCTAATACCACTCGCTGCCTCGTCATTGTGTCACAATTTGACAGTCTTTGGTCTTTGGAACTCTCTGAAGTCAGAAACTGGGCTTACTGGTACAATGGCCAGCTTAATGGCACTCTTGCCCTAACTGGGATTGCAGCCACATAAATGCTGGTAATTGGATTTTAGTTCAGATCTAGCAGGAATGTCTCTGAGACACTTATCACTGCAAACATGAGGTGTGCAGCTGGGATTCAGAGGAGGGAAGCAACTAAAAGACCACTACAAACTGCACTTATTGCAGAAAGAGTAGATTTCATAACCCTGAATTCAATTAATGCTATAAAGATATCTCATACATATCTTAAAAAAAACAACTAAAATACACTCATGCTTGGCATATGTCTTCAGGGTACCAAAGAATGGAACAAAGAATACAGCCTTACAGGTACACCAATATTGCACAGTATACCAGTGTACTAACACTGTAAGACTGCAAGGTCATTATAGCTAAAAACCATCTGATGGGCTATGAACAGAAGCTGGCCAAGAAAAATACCTATTTTTCATTAGAACTGTGTAAGTTTTGGACAGAAAACTTCAATAACAGAAAAGAAAAGAAAAAGGAAAAAAATTAACTAGCTTGACTTCAGTCATTGTCTTAAATTAAGAGAATTAAGAGATTCAAGGTCAAAGGGGATTTTTGTGACCAATTAGCCCAATACCCTGTACAAAGAAGCCACAGAACTTGTGCTTTACTAAAACATATAATTTAAGAAACCATTCAATCTTAATTTTTAAATTGTGAGCGGTAAGGAAACCACCACAACCTTTGTTAAGATATCATAGGGGCTAATCACTCTCACTGTTGAAAATCTGCAGTGGAATTTTGAACTCCAAATAGCAACCACTGAACCTTTTTATATCTTTGCCTGCCCGATTGTTAACAGTTTTTCAATGTTTTTTCCYCAATGCAGACACTCTGATCAGGTCAAGTCTTAGCCTTCTCATGGGTAAGATAAACAGAAAAAGATTCCAGAATGTCTCACCGCAAGGCAAAGTATCCAGTCCTTTGATCAATCCCTTACCATTTTATCAACAGGCTTACAGACACCAAAAAAGGAGTTCAGCAATGGAAAAGCAATTGTACCAGTGCCAAATACAGAAGTGATATAACTTCTCTACTATTCCTAGATATTACTCTCCCAAAACATTCATGTGTTATGTAAATTTTTTTGACCACAAAGACACAGCTTCCCAAGTACCATGCTGCTCTGGGTAGGAAGAAGCCATTTTCTGGAGTTATGCAGGAGAACACCCCTGCTATCTTTCTCAGGACACTGGTCCTTAACCACTCAGGATCATTTTTTCTGAAGTTGTCCACAACTCAGAAAACCCACATGTTCCCCACTCTTCCTCTGAAGACAGACTAACTGTAGGGTGGCATTTCACTTCAATGAGTTTGGTATAAATCTCACCAAATTTATGCTCATAAGTGAACAATTTTGTCTGCTTATTATGAAACCATTTTTAAAGTTCCTTTGAAGGTCTTAATTATATTTTCAATACCATAATTTTATGCTTAAACTACTCTCATTTGTCAGCTCATTTCATTCTCTCATTATTGATATAATGTACTTCTGATTATTCTAGTCTAGGCCTCAGAAAACTTGTCTTTATTCCATGTATATTCAAAAGACAGTGGACTTTTGTTCCACTCCCAAATCAAAACATTTTACTTTTGCTACATGGCTACCCAGGTGAATACTTTCAGAATATTCTGTACCGTTTTCCCTGCCACCATGGTAGGGAGAATCACTGTGAAGATCAGTTAGATATTATTCTCCTTCAGCACCCTGGCAAGTCTCAAGAAGTCACCTACATGTTGAGATATTCTGCAATATTTAGTGACTATAGGCATTATCAGCATTGCATACTGACTACTAAATTCAGAAGCCTACTTTATCAATAAAATCACATGTATGTTGGTTTCAGGATGCCTTGGTTGCTTAGATATTTTGAGAACATTACTGACTTTCTTTCCAGCTGGGCTGAACTGCCAGTCACAGATGTATCTTAGCTGTCTTTCTTCACTCAACCATCTGGAGCTTTTAAAGGCATCTCTCCTAGTCTAATTTCTGGATACCTGGAAACATTTAACTCCCTTTGCCCTCTTCTATCTGTTGTTCACAGCCTACCAGTCCTCACCTGCCTTCAACTCTACTGAATGCTGCTTCCTCCTTCTACTTCTGATGTGAATCCTCCTCCACAATTTCTCTCTGTTCAGTTCCTTGGGGCACAGTTCCTCTCTCCCTGAAAATGGAGCAGCAATGCTTCCTCAGTCTGGTTGCTCAAACCTCTTCCATTTCCCCAGTGTTCCCCAGTGATGGCACTTGTCCTTCCAGTCCAGAAATCCAGTGCTGTCAACAATTTACATTTTATGCACAGGAAGTCCTTTCTGGCCACCAGATGGAAAAAAAAATATGGAACATCTGTGGCAGGTCACAAACACCACTCCATCACCTGCCATCCTAAAAATGAAGTATAGAAATAGACACAGAGAGGAAAGTGTCCCACTACCTGTTCAAATGTCTTAGGAAATATTAGCTTTTATTGCTGTTTGCTGTTCACAGATTCATCAGTTTTATCCTAGGTCTTCCTGCTGTCACTGACAGAGTAATTCAACACTCACACTTGAAACACTGGGGATAAAAGGTCCAAGCATCACAGACACAAAGTGCATGCAGAGACAAAAAAAGGTAAAATAAAATAAACTAAAAAAAGCCCTCTTCCCCATATGTTCATGCGTACAGGCCAGATACATAGCCTGTTCAGAAAAAAAAAACAACAACCAAGCCTTACCAACCCACTGGTTCACAAATACCACTCACAGGTCACCTATCTTGAAACCTAGCCTCCCCCCCCCAGTACTTACCTTTGGTGTTCAAAAGTCTTACATGATGCACATTCATGTTGCCAATCTCATTTCTAAATGAGTTTTAATTTATAGGCCAATCTACTTCAGCTATAGTAAGAAATTGCATTACACCAACTAATGGAACAGGCATTTCCTTTAATCCATTCAAGTTGTTGATTTGTAAAGTGGCTGCTTCGGTTATAATCACACTGAGAAGAGTCCCTCCAAGATGACTTCTGTTTCATTTGCTTATGAGTTGCTAGAGTGATGCTTTATTAGGAACCCTGTAGTCCAGCAGTACCGAAACATAGCCAATACATGCCCATCGCTGTACTGTTTGCACAGCTGTGGGCAGTTTTGTCTACTCCAAATCTCAAAATTCTTTATCTTATCTGGCATCTTCAGTCTCTGTAAAAGTGTTCATGATATAAGCTTTAAATAAACTTCCATCAGGTAGTTTTATGATTTAGGATACTTAAAAGCCCCAGATAATTTGATTAAATGCCAGYAGCTTCATGTATAGTAACCTCAAAAAACTCCAACCATAAAACCCAAGAGGATATTTAATATGCAATACTTTTGAAAGATGACTTGTCTTCCAATTTCTCTTATTTAGAATTTACATTAATTATACTTCCAGATTTCTGCAAGTCTATAGAGTAAAACGTAGAAATCCCCCAAAGCCACTGCCTAAAAAGAAGAAAATAATCACATCTGAGATTCTGGGTTGTTCCTCAAACCCCAGCAATTCAGACATGTAGGCAAAGCACCACAAGTCATTACCTCTGGCAACAGCACAGATTAATTACATCTGATGAAAATCAGTCGACGGGGCAGAGACCAGACCCTCAGTCTGCTCTACCCCTAGGATCTACCCCGACGTCCATCTCTCTCCAGCATGCCCTTCATGCAGTGGTGGGCTCTTTTGCCTTAGTGGCACAGCAAGCTGGTTTCAACGAAGGGATGTCTGCAGCTCCCTTCCTACCAGGCCACCACTCTATCACTCACCAGTTGCAGCCCTCCTGCAAAAGAGCATGAATACTGAGCAGCCTAGCTGCTTGGCACRGGGAGCTCTGCGCCTGCACAGAGCCAACCTTAAACCACCTACAGCAGGAATCGGCAATTTTCAAAACCAGTTGTTGTCCCCTCCCAAACAGGCTTTTGAAAATCACGTTCCGCAGCTAAGGCTTTGTCTCTTTTTCACTTGTATCTCCTATCCCTCACCTACGTATGAGGCCCAGGAGCCTTGTATGTAGGAATAGGGAGGCGGGGAAGACAGTACATGACAACCCCCACGTTCCCCAGCTTATTTCAAGTGGGAAGTTTATTTGCCTTCCATTGAAAATTAATCACATTGGGACACATGAGTAAATGCTCAAACAGAGGCTGGCGTTCCACTTTTAATACAGAAGAAATAGTCATATTCCTTCCAGAGACTTACTATACTTTGGACCAACTCTTTATATATGGTGTTAATGTGGAAACTGTGAAGAGAAACAAAACTAAAATACAAACATTCCTTCACTTTCATCACAACACCATGCTGATGGGGAGGTCTGGTCAGTGGGAGTCCACAAGGCAGTGTATTTCCATCTCTCAGGTGGTTGAAAGTCACTTGGACACCAGTCTCAGACCTTTCCATTTCAGGTTCCCATGCTACAGTCATCCAGAAATGTACAGGCTGTAACAGCCTATTTCTTAACTACAAAATTGCATACAAATGCACAGGAATATATTTTCCCGTGTATATATTCTGTGTGCCACTATCTGATGGCACATTCAACAGCAAACTTCATCCAGCATATTGCTGCTGCAAATCAACATCTGGGACACAAATTCTATTGGAACAAAGTCCCAGGCATTTAAACAGATGCATTTTTTTCCAAGCTTTTTAATATCTGGAATATTTCAGCTAGCTGCTGTGAATAAGATTCATCTCTAGCATGCAGGTGAATAAACAGAGATTTAATTTTTTTCCCTTTGATGGCATGTTTACTTTGTCTTCTATTGTAAGTTATAACTTTTCCAAGCACTGAAAACTGCAGGGATCCAACATAGAGGCGTTCCAACAAAAACACAGTTCCAAACCCAGATCCACCCAAACCGCTGAAGACAAAACATTATTGGAAGCACTAAAGCTAGAGAGGTGAAGATCCAGAACACTGCTTAAGACACAAAGTACAATGACATACAAGAAGATTTTACATATGATGCGTGATATTTCACTTTGTCATTTCATACTTTTACTGAACAATTCCTAAAAAGGTAGAAAATATTGAGGAACAGAAAAAAAGTAGTTAGAGAGGGAGCTCAAGCCTTTCTTTTCACTTCCTGGAAGATTAAATTCAATGTATTTTACAAGTGATAGATATCAAATCTGGGCTCTGAAGCTAGATAATCCATACAGTAATTCCAACAGAAATAAACAAAGGCAAAGATTATATGGTTATTTGCATTGTTATATTAGGCACCACTAAACTAATGACTACATGCTTAACTATTGTTTGCTATCACATTTTTATTGTACAACAGGAACCGGCATGTAAAGGAAATGCCAAACAAATAAATATTTGACTGTGATTGTAAATCTGTAACAGTGAAGAACATGCCTTATTTCTCCAATTTATATAGCAGTGAACACACTGGTTAGTGTTTCATAAATACCAAACTTCTGAAATGTTCAACAGCATGAAAATGGAGCTTTTTGCCTTTTTTTTTTTTTAAAGAATATTATTAAATTGAAAGGCACAGAAAGTGGTACCCTCTAAGAATGAAGAAATGTAAGGTTTAAATAGTTGGGAATAGCCTGGAAGTTTTAACGACCTCAGACATAAGAAGCTGAGTAGGAAACTTTAAAATGCACACAAGGTTATATTCACAGTATCATAAGTTTTGCAGAAGAAATGTTGTACACGTCCTTACACTGAGCAAAAGGCAGTTCCGAGCAAAGCTTCAGTGAGGGCCTGTACAAGCAGATTTGCCAGATGTTCAAGCCTGAAGGAGGCAACCTGGGTTTCAGGTTAGGCCTTAGGTTAAGAGTGAAGCTTGGACTACACAGAAGTAAAATTGCTCCCCACAGTATTTCAGAGGACTAGGCTGGTAGTCTCCAGGTAGATATCACAAGTCTGAAGAAAAACGCATTTGGGTACTGTGTAGACGCAGCACTGCATTTCCTCAGCTACAGTAGCTGGCAGAGTAGTCAACGATTATGTTTGTGCTAGAAAACCAATAGCATTTACAAGCTCCCAGGTGGGGTACTTAGGCTGAACCCATTTCAACTCTGTATTGAAGCACTAAGTAGAGAGTAGATACTGCTCTCCCCTTTTTTATTTTCCACAGGAAGGAAATTCAAAGCTAGATGGATGCTGTGGTTACTCCAACAGCTACCCAGTTTCAGTAAGACCAGGTCTCCAAGTGGCATCACAACACACCTGAGCAGGTAAAGGCACAGCCATTTCAAACCCCAACTGGATAAAGCCCCAACTAACCTGGTCTGGCTTCACACCTGACCCCRCTCTGAGCAGATTGGTAAGGAAGGTCCAATCTCCTGCTTGGGAAGTCTCTTCCAGACTGACTTATCCTGTGGTCCTATGACCTGCATCTGAATTATCAGATTTTACTTCTTGCATGAAGAAGGAGGCAGCTTGAGCTACATGATGTGCAACGCACATTTGATGGACGAGGAGCAGGTAACAAAGCACACGGGGATATGGAAAGTCTTCTGGATGTCCAAATATACCCCTTTTCACAGGAGATCCCATGGAGGGAGGCAATAAGTATCAATGAATGAAATGGAAACAAAGCATTTTGGAAATGTGCTGTAATTGAAAATAAGGGAACCTAAAGGATATCTTCACAGTTGCATGTACCCTTTCCCACACAAAGTGAGCCATCTTAAGAGAAAAAAGCTCATCAGAGGAAAAGACCTATAGGTAGCAATGCAGCTCAGCTCAAGTGAGATGAAATTCAGGAAAGCACAAGACAACATCCACCATTGGCCAAAAACCCCTGGAAGTTCCCCCCAGAGATACCTTTCTTTTGAAAAGAGCAGAGATATTCCAGAAAGTTCCCCCCAGAGATACCTTTCTTTTGAAAAGAGCAGAGATATTCCAGAAAGACAGGCAACTTCCTGCCTCCTGCGAGCAGAGGACATCCCCACAAGGACAAGCCACCCTGCCCTACTATGACACTAGAACAGAGGTTTCATTATCACACTCCTAAAACAAGAATTTGGGTACAAATACCTACTTTGTATTACCAAAACTGAGGAGAAAAGGCTGTATGTTCAAATGCTGAAAATCCCACCCACACCCCCTCATTGCAGCAGGTGAGACTCTGATAAGCAAAAATGGGGACAGTATTCTGCATCAGACAAACAATTACCGTTTAGTGTCACACACACGGAAGTACATCAACTCCATGGCCTATAAAGCTCACTCACAAGACTAAAACATTAGTACTGGTGGACTTCCAGCTCTCCCAAGACACCAGGATATATTCTTCCTTAGCCATCAGCTGTCAGAAAAGAAAAATGGCATACCGGGAAATTTTGGCATTGGAGAAATCTGATATGAGATATGTCTGATATGAGCATTTAAAGAACATTACCTAGAGTTTCTTTAGAAATACAAAAAGACCCCACCTTATTAAAGAGCACTACCTTAGTGTGCTTATTATGGGGCAATTCAAAGTTAGATTAACTTTTAAGACAAAAAACAGATAAATGCTGATTCAAAATTAGCAGTTGACAATGTACCTGTGAGTTTTGGACTGGCTACATTTCCACTGTACAAGCAGTACATAGCATAAGCCAGAAATGTGATTATCTGAAACTTTGCAATAGCAAATTTGCCAAGCTTAAATTACTTCTTGGCATAATTGACTGGAAACAAAAATTAGATGTTGGGAAGAGTTAAAATTGGTAATTGTTTAAGGATATTCTACTGGATGAATAACAAGCCATAGTACCACAAATACCAAAACAACAAAAAAAAAAGTAGGGTGAAAAAGACCATTCTGACTGAAAAAAAAAAAAAAATACGTGGAAGTGGTATTAAAGCACAGCTTCAAAGGATGGAAAAACAAGACGTAAATAGCAAATAATGTAAGTCAAAAAATGGCAATAATCGACAAATAACCTAAAGGGACCAAAAAAACCCAACCAAAAAAACCAACCCCACCCCTCTAAACCCTCAAATCCCAAAACTCAACAGTGAATAGAGACCAGAATAACAAACCATATTTCTAACCCTTAAAATAACACACAGAGAAAGCAAAAGAGCCTAACATCTCGTGTTTGGAATAAAGCAGGATGTATCCACCCAATGTGATAACACAGCTGTAATCAAAAGTTTGCCATCCACACAAAAGGAAGCTATGCAAGACCATTTGCCAAAGAGAAAAATATTAAGCAACTATCACTGCCAGTCAATTGCTAAATGCATTAACTTAATGTTTCCCCCTAGAATTTTTTTTTTTTTTTAATAAATGCTGGAAGACTGAGGAAAGCCCAACAGCTTGGAGAACAGCCTAGGTACCAGAGAACTACAGACTGATTCACCTGACATCAATTTCAGGGGAAAAAAATGGAGTCTTTTAAGAAAGTGTTGCATCATGGAGAAGTACAGACTAAATATACATACATACATATGTAATAGATAGATAGAATAAGCAAGGGTTTAGATCAAAATAAACTTATTCTCTGTGAGCATGGAAGAAAACTGTTGGTGAGTTATGCTTTGACTTCTGCAAGTCATCTGACTTAGTACAACATGACATTTTGATTTTAGAACCCAGCTCACCAGCTGATCTCTAAATGTACACTGTATTAAGAAAGAATCAACGCTTACCAAAAAAGCTCCAAAGAATATACAAAATCTTTGCTGGCACAGTTTCCAGATGACAAAAATTGATGGGGTAACAAGTCACCAGAAGGAACCATTACTGGTACAGAGTCACCTCAAGCCTCAGCTAAACACTAAAAAATGCAATTTAACAAAGGTAAATACCAACTACTCAGGGGAAGGGAGGGAGGGGATCCATCTTGCTGATGATGATTGGAAGCTGAAGTTAGGCTTGACCTAAAGCAGGATGTGTCCACCAAGTATTAGACACTGGAACATGCTACCTGTAAGATGGAGGCAGGGGGAGAAGGGAATGGGAAGAGGTTTGGACTGGTTTGAAGCCCTTGTTCGGGAGACTACCTCTCTTTTCAGAAGTTATACCACTTTCATGGCACTTCTGGGATAAAGTATTTGGTTCTTGCCCCTGGAGATGTCATGCAAGCACTTCAGGATACATGAATTGTGAGTGTTTGTCACAGTTTGGATCATCAGTGTGCTTTTATATCAGGAATGCAAATCACCCCCTATAGACTGAGCTTTGCTCTACATGACATAGTAGTCCTGGAGCTGCATTTCTTTCAAATTAACCTGAACTGGAAAATATGCTTTAAGTGTACACCTAACCTTCTTAAGCAAGTAGCATACACCCAGTTCAAAGGACCAGATTAGAGCTAGCCCAAAGTAAAACCCTGAAACGTGTAAAGCATGGGCACCAGGTCCCCAGACTAGTTGTTAGGTTCTACAAATGCACCCCACTGGCCCTCCTTTCTTGATATTGTACACATGGCCAGTGAGTCTCTCCTGATCCCAGGTAGGACACAAATGCCCAGATTGCTGTCAGTAGTCTTATGCCTGTTAAGACATTAGTTATAAATCACATATAGTCTCATACTTCAGGGCCCAGCCAGTAACCCGAAAAGGTTACCGACTTTAACATGCAACTGGCAGATATAGTTTCCCAAGAATGAGGGAAAATTATTTTTCTTCCTCTGAATGATCAGAGACTGGCCATAGCTAGGGGCAAGTTACATGCTAGATTGAAACTCGCGTCTAGTTTGTATATGTCCCCCATATACTCAGAGTCAAGCTAGTTATCAGATTACATTCAGAAAGGAATWTTCTTCCATCAAATCAGCATAGACTTGCAGCATGTGGCATGGTTTACCTGCTGGGACTGTCTGAGCAATTTTCATTTAGTTAATGTCTCGCCTTTCCAAGGACCTGAAGTGTTTTGTGGCTGCTTGGTCACTGCTGTGGTCTGTGACACATCATTTAGTAACCTGTGAATTGAAGTGCTTTGTGCCAGTTTGAGTCTTTAGACTGCATACATCTGAGCAAAAGGTAATAATACTTGGCAATATATTAGAATAACAGTCCTTCCTGGTCTTAAAAAACAAATGAAGATATGCTAAATAAATCAGTATATTTTTTATTCCCTTTTATTATAAAGGCTGTACCTCTGAGAGGTGGAATGAACTACTCAAGGCAGCCCTCAGCTTAGGATAAGATACACCTACGTTCAAGGAATAATTCGGCCACAGTTGTTTTCATGACTTGGGCAAATAACTTAGCTTTTCTTACTCTGAGTTCCTCATTCTTCAAATTGAGATAATAGCACTTCACTATCTCAGAATAAAAAGAGTGTCAATGCCTTAAAGTAAGAAGTTCCATGGGCTTATAGCTCACTTTAAAAAAACAAGAGAGGAAAAAAAAAAAGAGATCAATTTCATTAAAAAATGGAAAAACTTCATTTCTGGAGTATTTCATAAAAGAGAAATTATTTCTCCAAAGTTCCCCCCTCAGCTCTCAAAACACTCCACCCTAGAGACCACCAGAGGTAGTAAGCCACTGAAAAAACAGCTACTGAAAAATGCAGACCAGTATTTTCAAATGAGGCACTGGCAGCTAAATCGACACTTTGATATTCAAACAGGTTTTTATTTTCGACATTGCTGTACATTAACAGACTCCAATCATTTCAAATAAGTCAGTAGGAGCCAGGACCACTCCAGTTATGAGTCTCCTGGTACAGTTTTCTGAATGATAAATATTTGTTGATAGTTCTCCACAAAGGAAGGACTGTGTAGTACAGCCTTGGTGCAACTATGGTCTTTAACTCAGCCTGATAATTCATATCCTGATTACAACTCCCATTACTAGATTTTTGACTTGAAGTAATTAACTGGAAGAAAGAAACCATATCTTCCCACTGGAAGCAGATGATACGAGTTTTCTGTAAAGATAGGCAAAAGCTCTTTAAGACTATTAGGAAAGCCCATGGACAGCCCAAAAAGCATCATCTGAGTAAAGAAAATCCTAGCCATACTATCATTTAACAAGAGCCGCTTAAAAATTAGCAGTACTAAACACGCTCTCATATATATTTGTGGAAAGTCACATAGGATCTCAARAAAAATATTTAAAAAACCAATCTTCATTCACATAACTATCTGTAAAAAGAAGCCTTGGTGTGGACACGTCTGGGCTCTAAAATGAGAAGTGAAAATGACTGAGAACAAATTTATTTCATTGCATATACTAATGCAAGCTCACGCACTGAGAAGGAGAGTGCACTCAAATGATCCCCTAATACACCTGTTTTCTTCACACAGTTATTTCACAGGAAGAAAGAAAAATATTTAAATGCATCTCTCATTTTGTATCTCAGATCTACCTGAGTTTGTAATTCCTTTTTAGGAGGTATTTGTTGACACATAAAGCTGCAGCTGAGAATCATAAGCACGTTTTCACCTCTACCACCAGAGGCAAATTTTTAGGAAGTTATGACACTTACTTTTGCCTCTGAAAGAAAAACCATTAAACACATTGATATTTAAATTTATATTTAACTTAACTACTTAAACTGAAACCTCAAGTTACTCACATAATCTCTATGGTTTGGGGTTTTGTTTGTTTGCTTTTATTATTTTCTGACATTGTGAAGTATGCAGAAAACAGGCTGTTCTAACGTGAAGTACATTTTTAAAAACTGGAATAAATGATGCAGTTAGAATATTCTTCAAAGTACAGCTCCTCTCCAAAACATGACTGCAAAACCAATATTGTGGTGTTCCACACTTGTGCCTCAAGGACTTCCAGAACTAAGTTTGCTCAAGTTATGAGCTGCACACATGTAAATGTGTACATGCACACATATACACATGCATACATATTCCCTGCCAAAACCAGCCCTAGAAAACAGCTAATTAAATCATATAATGGAAAGTGCTTGTATCTCCCTCAAAGATTTTGTACTCACTATGTTTTCTATTAAATCACTTAAAAAACATGGCCTTCATAATTAAAAGGAGATGTAAATAAAGGCAGAATTTAGGTTGACAGTGCAATTTTATTTCATTATTCTTTAAATATACAAGCTGGAATCTAAAGCATTTTTTGTCACAATGCTGGCTTTGCAAAGCCAACAAGACAAACAAGCACCTTTTAACTCTATGAAGCAAGAATGACAGAGAATGCATGCAAGATAGTCCCAGAGAAAAGACTTTATCTTATAAAAGATTTTTTGTATTTTCAAGATTATTTTATCTATTTTTTAAATTCAAAATACAATTATCATGTCTCAGTGTAGTACTATTAACTGTTGCCTAAACACTCATCTTCAGCAGCTAATATTACAATCATGCAGATATCGCATGATCCTAAACATGAGGCAGCTCCTGATTTTAGTGTCCTCTTATGCATGGTAAGTAACATCAGGGTCTCCTTACATTCGGGGTCATGGGACAAAACACAATGGTCCAGCTCACTAAGATCAAGGACCTGGCATCACCTCCATGAATGGTGAGCCCCAGGATGGCAGCACCAAGCCCTGTAGGTACAGTGACTGCCAGTGCCTCCATGTGGAGTTGTAAACTCCTGGCTTACCACGAGTGCCTCCACGCTGGTCATCACAGGCAGCCAGTGATGGTACATCTGTGATTACAGTCGAAAAGGAAGAGGTTAATGACCTGCTACGCCAGCTGGACACTCACGAGTCTATGGGGCCGGATGGGATCCACCCGAGAGTGCTGAGGGAGCTGGC